>CM070515.1:25543591-26743591 GCA_036346375.1 Guadua angustifolia
GCATGGCCAAGGGGGGTGTGGCGCTGTGAGGCTCGGCAAGATGAGAAGGTAGCAACATAGGGAGTGGAAGTGGCGGTGTTGAGGAGGAGCGTGGGTAGGGGGTCAAGTTCGGAGGGAGTGGGGGTAGGTGCGGTGTGGGGGTCAGGGGGTGATGGCTTGGGGTCGAGGGGGCGGTGGCATGGGAGGAAGCAGCAAAGATTGGGCCGACGGTGTGAGGCAGGGGTCAAATTTTCGGAGGGGCCGAAAGCAGGCTGAGTGAGAAGAGTGATAAATGAAGGAGTGAGGAAGAGCTAGAGGCTTTAACTTGTGAGAGCACAATCACAGTTGGTTCACAAAAGAAGCTGACAGCAAAAAGTGAAACATCACAATCGGTTCCAAAGTTAGAACTGATTGTGATGTACACATGTACATCACAATTGGTTAGAAACGATTGTGGTGATTTCCAACCATATTATTACACTCTCACTGAATCATCTATCATAACCGGTTTTTTCCTAAAAAGTTGGGAATCGACCCAGATGAAGCGATAGTGGTGTACCATTCTGTAGTAGTCTATATATTACCTACTTATGATAGCAGAAAAATGTTAGATAGGTAAATATGTCCTATTAATGGAAATTAAAAGGTCATTGTAGGCCACTAGACAAAAATTTAAATTACAACCCAACAATTTAAAACAAAACCATAGGAAGGACCTAAGTGTGGCTATGACCCTATATGCCATTGGTGCCAAGCTACAGTCTTCTTCCTCATCCTCTGAATAAATGTCAACAAGCAAGGTTAAGTACATTTGTATTTAATAAGACTTGTAGTGTATCATAAATTTATAAGTAAATGATTGGCTACGTTAAAGGAGAATGGTTACACCACCAGAAAACAGACAATCCCTTACGGCCACAAACCGTCAAGAAAATATAAGAAATCGGGTTTTATTTTATCGACGGATAAATCGAGCAAAACCTCAAACCCTAGCTGGTCAGAAAATCGAATTTGCTCGACGGCTACCCTCAAGAAACAAACCTTGACGGTACTACCTGTCAGTAAAAATTAGATTTCCTTGACTGTTCATACCCGTGAGGAAAATTAAACCTGACGGTTTTAACCCGCAAGTAAAAACTATTACCCTGGCTGCTATATTACCGTCAAGAAAATTAAAACTGACGGTTTGTAACCCGTCAGGAAAAAGGATTATCTTGACTGTTCTATACCCGTCAGGAAAGTTTAATTTGACGGTTTTAACCCGTCAGCAAAAAGCATTACCTTGACTGTTCTGTTACTGTCAGGAAAATTTAACTTGACGGTTTCCACCCATCAGGAAATAATTCCTTGCCAACCCGAAACTTAAACCCGACGGCTTTTACTCGTCAGTAAAATATGTACAGGCTTTTATGCTGAAAGCAATTCTCGCTATTGTCAGTGTCACAGGAGCATCGGTCACGGCAACACTGCTTAATCGGAGTCAGGCAACTCGAGAGCTCCAAAGCACATAAGAACTTAAATCAACTTGGCAGATTCAGCAATATGTACATTGAACATATTGTAGATTCAACAATAAGAACTTAAATGAACTTGGCAGATTCACACAACCATGCATTAATCAATTGAACACATATCCATGCATCAATCAACAAACATATAAAAAGTTTAGCTTCCATAGAACAGTCCCATCATTGGGATATACATTAGTCATCAATAGTCATGCAAAAGTGGCTACCACATAGAGATTCATCAAGACATCCTAGTCATACAAAAGTCAAGCAATCGTGATCTAACTAAAAGTCATCAAAAGTCAAGCACCACATACGAATGCTTCATTTCCACAACATTAAAGTTTTGTTAGTCAAAAGAAGCGCAAGATATCATAGAAATTCATCTGGCGACAACTAGTTTCGATCCCATTTGGTGTTGTTTCGTCCATCGCTGGTGTTGTTATTGGTAGCATGGTGGTTGTCTCCATCAATGCCGTCACCATAGTTCTCCATGTCGTGGACAGTAGCATCTCCATCAACGGCGTGATCATCCTGTTGTGAGCCCACATGGGAGGAACCAGTCCCAGTCCCTTGCTGCAAGGTGAGCAAATTATGTCAACTTTACTTAAATAAATCATTATAGCTTGTAATATTGTTTCAGTTATCATAATCCAATACAAAATGTGCACCACATAGATCTACCAAGTTAACAAATCATGGTAACAACTCAAAACTATTTAAGATTAAAATAATTAGCTCAAGAACATACAAGGCTTAGCATATACTCAATATTAGTCTAACCTCACAACAGGTCACAAGTATGGGTGTACTATGTAGCAAAAAAGTCATTTGCCACCTTACCGTCAACTATAATTAAATGATTGAGGTTATGCCCATGTTTAGAACATTCAACACGAGTCCACTCGCTCACTGCTGCACTGCTTGTTGACACTCTGACACACCAACAAATATTAGCTTTCTAAGCCAATTAGCCCTCCAAATGACAAAGCAAATGTAGGAAGCTCATAGGGGTTTTGTTTGTACGTAAGGTAATAATTGTATGTATTAAATGTTGTTACCCGTGCTTGTGTAGGTGTTCCACGGTGTAGCATCTCTGGTGGTGGTTGTTCGCCTATCTTCTCAAAAAGCATCTACATTTGAAAAATACCATTTGAAGTTGACCAATTCAATAGTTACATGAATTGAAAATGTGTGAATTAACAATATTACCAAGATCATTTGGCGGTGAACTTCTTGTGTTTGGAGTAGTTCTTGATTATGTCGAACCACATTTCGATAAGAGATGGAATTGGATGGCCTAATATTTCTTGATTTGGCAGCTGATAGAATATCAATCTTCTTGATAGCACCATTCCCAATTGGTACACGGCCATGGGGCATGCCACCGCTGATATTGTACAATATGCTTCCATCAAGTGGTCGCCGCTCCCAATCATCCGGATATTGAGCCATAGCACAGCAGAGTAATCATCCTAGAACAAAAGCAATATTTAAGCTTTGTTCCTAAAATATAAGTTAACTTGAAAGAACACAAACAAAGGAGAACTTACAATGTGTTTCTGTGCTTTTTGGCTGCTAATTGGACCACTACTACCACTACTATCCACATTTTTCATGCCCGACTTCATTACAAAGATATGTGTTAAGCCAAGTAGCCTTCATGGTCCATATTTGTGTTCCTACGACATGACGGAAACAACCAAGTTAGTTTTAGCCTTCTATGATTTGTTTAGTAACTTACTATCTCTCAATATTCGTAAATAATATGATGAATCATTTGAACATGCATAACCCATTGGGTTTTGATACAGGCATAAGTTGTAACATGTAAGGTGTACAAGCTAGCGACCACATTAAAGGCACTTTATTACTTCACGATAAGAAAATTCTTCACAAGCATCTTGTGGAAAAACACCTTGCAAACTGGTGTGGCCATGTTATGACACAATAGCTAATCTAAGTCATCTAACAATGATGCAGGAGAATACTAATAAAAATGGAATTGTACTTGCCTAAATAGCAAAAAAAATATGTATCCAGATTAAGTGGAACTGTGGAAGGTAAAACAAATTATGTTCCTAGATTAGTAGAAGCACCATTTCTTCCTGCCTTATATAATTATAATCGACGGTCACAGCTACATAATTCTACCATTGTTACTGTGCCAAAACTATTTTTAATATTAATGATAGTGGATGACATCTTTTGATAGCCATTGGTGTCGAGAACAGCTATGTTATCAATTTAAAATGCATACATAAAAGTATCACATCCGTGTTCCAAAGAAGGTTTAGAAGAGAAGAAAGATATCATATCTAGTGTTCCAAAGAAGGTCAACAGATGGGAATTGGAAAATATGTAAGAAGTAAATGTTGAAGCGACCAACAATACCTCTTTACTGAAATGATTCATCATTTTAATGTCTGGGAAGCGGCAATATGGTCTAAGCATACTAATGTTTGTGATTTAAGTTCAGAACAATATGGATGTAATGTGGCACTAAACAACATATCATAAACTAATAATCATTGTAGGTAAGATTTCAAACCAGGTATTGTTGGGTCTCTGTATATGGTCGCTAACCACCTCGATTTTGAGCAATATCGTCGATTTGAACCGTGCTTCTTGGCCTCTCCTTCGCTTTTGTCTTGAACTGATCGCAGACACCGCCATTCACGACAAAGATGTGGCCATACTATGTCATTGCACCACCAAATCTTACTATTCAAGTATTGCTCATACTCAAGTTCTCTTGGACGTGCCAACGTGTCATCGATATCCTCTCCTTGATTTCTATAGTACTCTTGACGGCATCAACACGTGCTTGATACATCATTTGCTTCACACGGTCCATTGCATAGTTTTTGTTAACAAGGTCCGCTTCTTCCTTATTGTTTGTGTCAACTTCAAACAAATGCTACATAAGAGGGCAAGGGCAATTAATAGTCAACTAAATAATTTATCTCTATGAACTACAAGTATGTCCATACCCAAAACTCTCGTTTTACTCGATCTGCAGCAGTTATTCCCTCATCGTCTTCATTAACATAATAATCATCCCATGCCAACGCAGTATGGTATTGAGGATATTACGTGCTCATCCTTGTCCTCCACAACACCGGGTACTCATGCTTGAGAATAACTCCAAGTCAGTGCTTGATATGTGTACTCTTTGTTGGGATGGTAATTGGCATACTTGAATTGTCTACACATGAATTAATCATGGCAAGGTCATTGGCATTGTAGTCATATATATGTTAATAACAATTAAAGATTTGTAATGCACTAATGCAAGAACTAGGAAATGCACAAGTACACAAGTCTACTCACTTGTCACCCTCCCAGATCAAGGCAATCTTGCCACCCGAAGGCATATGTAACTTGGTCCGCGACTTCTTCTTCCTCCCCTTTGTTGAGCAGCTCCATTGCCACTACAGTACTACCACTACCAATAGTCCTTTGTGAAGCATTGTTGGTATTGCTGGTGCGTAAGCACTTCTCATCCGGGAGGCAAGATTGACGCCGGCAACCTCCACGTCGAATGGTATGACTATGCTTCATATCCCGCATTGTTACAATTTGAGGTTATTGCCATTCTATCACCATTTAGATATGCATGTCGAGTGGGATTTGTCGGCCACATGGAACATCAAAAGAAAGAGTTAGCATGAAACAGAGAACAAGTAAATTAGTAGTTCCAATAGTCCAGCTGCATACATCAAAATCACAAGTACAAACTACATAAGGTATTTTAAAGAAATAATTAAAG
Source organism: Guadua angustifolia (assembly GCA_036346375.1). Taxonomy (NCBI): domain Eukaryota; kingdom Viridiplantae; phylum Streptophyta; class Magnoliopsida; order Poales; family Poaceae; genus Guadua; species Guadua angustifolia. The sequence goes on from CM070515.1 coordinate 25,548,851, forward strand.
GACAACAACACAAAAGTCAGAAATCATTTGGATCATAATTTGGAGGTTGAAGCTCATCATCTTCATCCTCATCATATTCATCTTCATCTTCAACAATTTCTTGCTCATCTTCTCCAGATGAACATTCGGCATCGTAAAAATTCCAAATCTTTTGGATTTGTTATTTCATCCGAGATCTTTGGAAGTGAAAATTCAAGTCATTCCCTAAGTCAATAAGAAAGGTGCCTTCCAAACCATCCTCCCGATAGAACTCCATTTGTTGTGTTTGTCCTTCGGAGGTTCAAACCACCATTGCTATTATTTGGAGGAATATATCCTCGTGGAGCTACGTGATATGCAACCCACCATTCTAATAGATCTAATCTGGTCTTACATGGGTATGGTAGGTAATATACTTGTGTAACTTGACTTGCCATAACAAATGGTTCAAAATTTAAAAGCCTAACTGTGTGATTGACCTCTACCAACCCCAAATTTTCAGTTCGCCTAATTCCATTTGGAGTTGGATCAAACCAATGGCAATCAAATAAAACCAGTTCAAGTTGCATAACGCCTTCCCAAGTAATTTTATGATGTCTTCAATGACACCATAATACTCCAACACGTTGTTGTTCTCATCAACACAAGACACACAAACACCACTATTGGTTGTAGTCACCCGATTTCCGCCTCATACTTTGATGAACGAAATCTATATCCATTCACATCATAGCATCCATAAGTGGCAACTCTAGTGCGAAAACCATAAGACATTTGGCGAAGCTATTAGGAATGGTAGATGACTTCTTGCATCGCAAATAGAAAATCATTTATATTAGTTTTTGATCTTTGTCGGTTTGCTAGAAAGACGTTTTTTTTGTGTGTAAGTTCAAGTGTTGATGATAATTACTTCACTTTTAAACCAATCAAAGAAATTGGGCCCATGATGCATAGGACGGCTTGATTTCCAACCATTCAACCTCAAATCTTGAAGTTGCTTTTCAGATGGTTTCATTCTACTCTTCCATTGTTCTTACAAAATTTGCTACATAAACATGGTTAGTTAGAATTATACAAAAATAATCAAAGAAAAATGACCTAGGTTACATAATTTCAGCACATACTCGAAGTAATCATCCATCTCTGACAAGTTTGTCAATACGTACAAGAAAGCAACCTTGTACTCTTCTGTTGTGAGATCACGACAACCCCGAGGGCTAATGCATCGACCCGGGTATTTAAATATGTCAAGATCACATGAGCTTTGAAATGTGGAGGCACCATCATCATACCGAGGTGTCTTGTTTCTAATTGACCGAACTTTCGGATTAAAATATAGTGATAGAAAATTTGTAGCCTCCTCAACTAAGTAAGCCTCAACAATGGAACCCTCAACTCGAGCCTTATTCCGCACTTTCTTCCTAAGTTTTTGTATGCACCTACATAGACCATACCAATTAATTACATATATCATTAGGATAGAAAAAAATAGTGGTCTTATTTATTTTACCTCTCATATGGGTACATCCAACGGGCCTGAACAGGGCCTCCTAGTCGAGCCTCAGAAGGAAGATGTATGATTAGATGTTGCATTGGATTAAAGAAGCCTGGAGGAAATACCTTCTCTAGTTTGCATAGAAGCACCACGACATTCTGTTCTAGTGAGGCTATGGCATCCTTGCTAATCTCTTTAGCACACAACCGCCTATAGAAAAACTCGAGCTCAACCAAACATACCCATATATTGTGCGGAAGGAAGCCACGAAATGCAATCGAGCAACTGCTCCATGAATATATGGAAGTCATGACTTTTGAGGCCAAAAATCTTCCTTTGTAGCAAGTTAACACCTCGCCTAATATTGGATGCATACCCATCGGGAAACTTCAACTCTTGAAACCATTTAAGGATAGTTGTCTTATCATTCTTATTGATGCAAAAGGTGCCCTAGGCTTGTGCCATTTCGTTGTCCTTCACTCAAGTGTAGTGAAGGACGGTGACAAATCTCACTAAATCTTGTCTCGCCTTCACATTATCTCTGGTCTTATCAGGTATATCAAAGCATGTGTTCCATATAGCTTCAGCCACATTTTTCTCATTATGCATCACATCAATGTTGTGTCGAAGCTTTAATTTATTAAAGTATGGAAGTTGCCAAAAGCAGCTTTTGTGGGTCCAATTGTGTAGTTTACCAAAGTTTTTCGTATTAGCTACAAATTTGTCTATTTGGGCTTCAACTTCCTCTCCCCTTAAATGCTTGGGTGCCTCCTCAAGAATTATTGTGTTCTTTCGAAATGCATTACCTTGGGTTCTAAATTCGTGGTCTCTAGGTAGAAAGCGTCTATGACAATCAAACCAACAAGCCTTACGACCATTACGGAGTTGAAATGCTTTGCCCTCACATAAGCATTCTGGGCAAGCAAATAAACCATGTGTGCTCCAACCAGAAAAGTTACCATAAGCAGGGAAATCATGGACTGACCATTGATATGCTCCTCGCATTGTAAAGTTCTGCTTAAGTGAAGCATCCCAAGTTTGTACGCCCCCCCACAACTTGATAAGTTCATCAACTAAAGGTTGCATTAGAATATTTAATTTCTTTCCAGGATGTCCAGGACCAGGGATAACAAGGCCAAGAAAAATGTACTCTGGCTTCAAGAGCATACTTGGGGGAAGATTTAATGGAGACACAAACACTGGCCAACATGAGTAAGGAGCAGCACCCAAACTAAATGGTGTGAAACCATCAGTTGCTATAGCAAGTCGCACATTTCTAGGATCAATTGCAAAGTCTGGGAAGTCCTCATCAAATTGTTGCCAAGCTTCCCCATCACATGGGTGCACCATCTTACCAGATGTTGAGGGACTATGCATCAGCATTAACTTTGATGTCCCTCATGTGCATACAACCTTTGTAGTCTATCTATAATTGGGAGGTACCGTAGCACTTTACGTGGGACTTTATTCGCCTACCTCATAGCGAGAGATATCACAAAACTCACACTTGTCTTTATGCTCATTATCTTTCCAATAAAGCATGCAGTTATTATAACACACATCAATTTTCTCATATGGCATACCGAGACCCTCCAATAACTTTTTCGAACGGTAGAAATCCTCAGCCAACTTAGACTCTGGAGGCAAAAGTTCATGAATTAACTGTAATACATCATCGTAGTGTGCAATTGACATATTGTATTGTGACTTTATAGCTAGCAAACGAGCGATAGCAGACAAACTTGAGTGTGTTGTGTTCTCATGGACTAGTTCATCAGCACTAGCGACCATTCTATAGAAAGCTCAGGCAGAGGTCGTTGGCTCCTCATCAACTGCCAAGAGATGGTCACCGCCTAGGTCATTCAACATATTGTCCATCCGATTACATTCATTGATTTCCCCATTATCTATTGAAAGGCCATGTTCTTCATGCGTAATGTCAAGTCTCTCACCATGTGTTGTCCATGTTTGATAGTTTGCCCTAAACCCATATTTACTCAAGTGCAACTCTGTAGTATGCCTATTGTGCCTAAAATAGTTTCTACACATTGCACATGGACACTTAATGGTGTCACCTTCAACTACCCCAGCAGTAGAGAATGCATGATCTAAGAACTGTGTAGTGCGTTCAATCCATTCATTAGAGGGAGCTTTACCACGCTGCCAGCCACTATACATCCATTCATGGTCTGCCATGAAATAGTTCTGTGCATGACAGTATGAATATATCAGTTATAAATTTGTATTTTTTAAACTACATATGTTGCATCTGTATTGTACAAATATAATATAGTGTTGTGGCTAATTTAAGATGAAACCACCAATTGACTAATTTAGTAGACAAGATTCTATACTATAACCCAATTGACTAAGCAATATCAATCTTATTCTCATAATTACCATATTAGAGCAGCTGCACGGAATAGTTGTGCGATAAAATAAGATAGGCTAGAGCTTACCAATAATAATTGTTAGTAAAAGTATGAAGAGCTTGAGCGTTCCGTAATCTTCCTGCAATAGAAAATCATAGAAGAATTGATACTTAACAAGTGCACACGAAGGGTTACTCTTATGTGTTCACTGCTTCCTCTAAGAATGGGTTTCCGATTTCGTTTCCATTACGGTAAAAAAGGAATGGTGCATTACTTTTGTCAAAGTTGCATGGATTTGCGGTGTATAGCAATTACTTTGCATTCTTGACTAGCGGAACAAATTAAATCAAGTGACATGATTCCTCTAAGAATGAGCTAAAACACTAATAACGCAAATTGTTCTTGCTCACAAAACCCCTTAGAAGTAAGACCGACCAAAACATTTCATGCTTATAAATTTTAGCATCGAGTTATGGGCATCACAGAGCATTTGAAAGGACTAGACAGAACATACACAAAAAGCACTTACAAATGATCATTTATGAACTTCAAGAATGACAGATGGTAATGAAGGAGGAATGCTGCACATAATCAACACAAACCAAACCTGCTATCATCCAAAAATGACAACGCTAGAGATGAGGCCCTAGAGGTAATAGCAAAGTTATAATATTGAAAGAGCAGAAAACAAGATGAAAACTAATGCAATTAAATGAAAAACAGATCAGCCGTGTTATGGTCACCTCAGATCCGCAATTAGAAGCGAGAAAAGATTAATATTTCTTTCAGAGTATATAGGAACCAAGACTTCCAACACAAACTACTAAGTGAAGCGGTTTCACGATTCATACACGATCTCGAATGTGACCTTTCAATACATAGGTTCGAACATTTACTACGGGCTTCAAACACGTGCCCAAAGGAAAATATAAGTAAATGTAGTATGTGAGGAAATCGATGGTTTATGGCAATTGTGAACCGTGACAAATGCATGCAAATGGATGGAAAAGAAGCAATCTCCGATTGATTGTCACTGTTTTCAGTGCTTCCAACATGCAAATGGCGAACAAGACAACTTCCAACATGCACCTTGTCATTGCACCCTTCCACAAAAGATACGACTTGATGTCGAAAAAAAAACGATATACTACAACTTCGATGTAAAAATAGATTGAAATTGGCAGCAGCGTTAAGACTAAGGTAATCGAAAGATCAGCGAGATGTGCCGATGATTTTAAGCGATGGTAGCAATAAGCAAAGCAAGAAGATCGAACATGCCACACCATAGGGCATCGGAGGCGTCGGTTGTCGGTAATTCGACTAGCGATCACTTAGCTAGGTATCGACAAGCCGCGAAACAAGATAACTACACATATGTGTCATGCTCAGATATACATCGGTAGCATGAACTTGTCAACTTTGCTCACAAAATTTATTTGATCGAAGAACGTTTCTACGATGATGCTAATTAAGTTCAATTGAATTAGCTCTTCCAAGTCCATCCATGGATGGAAATGTGGACCAAAATCTATCCAACAAACGACCTTCGAAGTCAATATTGCAAGAACAATTAACTGCATTCACGGATTGATCAAATCAAAGGAGTCACAAAGAAAGCCAGATCGAAGTTTATCGACAGAAATATGGTAAATTAGTCTGATTTGTTTTTTTTAAGAAACAACCAGATTAATTTAAACCACATCTGAATGTCGAGTAATGGCCCTCCACCGGTCTTGGATGAACTACAAAGTCTTTGGTCAGCAAGATTATATTATATAAGTAATTTTCTGTCGGATCATACTCATTATTTGTTAATCTCTGTGGATCCTTCTTGGTCAATATTTGGAGAGGAATCGATATAATTTCAGACATTGTCATGCTTATCATTGTATATTTGTGTATTTCTAAATTTCCTTCATAAAAATATTGCCATTATTGGGTTCTCTCAAGCAACACCTTTTAATCAAAATTTGAGGAAAAAATGGAGACAATATTATATTTTAAGGTCAACACCGTTTGAGTCCAATCAAGAATGTTCATGGAAATCATAAGATATTAGTTGGCCAACCAAAAGTCCACTTCCTAAATCGGAGAGTGTGTGTGTGAGAGAGAGAGAGCGGCGAAAACAACGCATGGCCTGAATTAACTAATACAACTTATCCAAAAACTTCCCATGAAGGTCAAAATAAATTATCTTTTAAAATAATGTGTGTGTGGAGAAGAAAGTGAACGTGGTGGCAAGAACTCAACAGAAATTTCTCACACACACAAAAAGAGAGAAGCCAAAAGGAAAGAAAAGGGCAAAACATTCCCGGAAAGCATGAGACTAATCAAAACATCCGTAAGGAGTGGAGGTTCACCATCTCAACTACTCTCCGGTCTCGGCCGCGCATGCAATTGCAGAGCAGCCACGCCCCCACCCTTTACTAAGTCTGAATGCCTAAGACATTATATAATAGTGACAAGCATATTAGATCCTAGAAAAGCAAAAGGATTTCGGACCAGACGCTTGATTTCGCTGCTGCAGATTGCCGGTCTCGCTTGTCGAGATCCAGAGCGTCGACCTTGGCGGTGGTGTTCACGAACACGCTCTCGCCGTACTGCCGCCGAGTGCTTGAGCACGCAGTAGTCCTTGCGCATGGCGTTGGCCCACCGCGCGCCGGCTTGTTGTTGGCTTGCACCGCACGTACGCCGAAGCGCCCCGGATCTTGTTGTGGCCGTTGAACTCCGGGCGGGCATGCCATCCCTAACACTAACCATTTGGTTGGTTCCATCGCCCGGAAAAACCGTTTGCGAGGTGACCAAGCGAGAGAGCACGACGAGGTGGTAGACACGCACAGCAGGCGAGGCGAGTCTGGCGATCGACGATGAGCATGAGTCGCTTATGAGATGAAGCAAAATCCCACGCCTACCTCGACCGCCTCAGCGGGCGGCGCGTGACTCGGGTGTGCGGCGGGGGGGAGAGAAATAGAGAGAAGGTGTACGAGAGAGTGCTTACCAGAGAGATCGATCAAGGTTGCGGCCAGTCGCGATGGCCACAAATCTAGCGACGAGCCGAGGCACCAGTCACGATGGGGTGGGTCGGGCGCTAGAGATTTGGGGAGGCCGAGTGTTTGGGGAAGAAGCCGATAGGGTTTTGGGGAGGCCGTGGGTCATTGGTGACTCGCTAGACGGATTTGGGGAAGAAGTTGATAGGGTTTGGGGAGGCCACGCATGTCCGGCGGCCGGCACTAGAGGATTTGGGGAAAGATGATAGGGTTTTGGGGAGGCGCGCATGGGTCCCCGGCGGTCGGGCGCTAGGATATTGTTGGCGCCATGACCAAATTATAAACCCGACGGTTTTGTGCGGTCAAAAAATTATTTTTCGACCAGATCTTGTTATAATCGTCGAAAAATATATTTTTCTGGCGGTGGTTTCATACCCGTCAAAAATTATAATTTTCCTGACGTCGCTAAAACTCCCGTCAATAAAATAGAAATGCCTCACAGGCTCGGTGGGCCCGTCAGGAAAAACTGAGACTGTCAAGGATTGTCGGTTTTCTGGTGGTGTTACTAAGTTCTTTTGCATAAAGCGAGATTTAGTTATGACATCAAATAATAGATGGCAAATGGACAATATATATACCTTGTGACTAATGCTAACATGTATATTTTTTCCCTATTGCTTAAGAATACTTTTATTCTTAATCCTCTTCTGTTCTAGTATTACCACAGCCCCAACAATCTCTCACATCTATTAGAGTACATGTTTTGTATGGCAATATTATTAGAGATAGAATAAAATTAATTAGGATTTCTATCTGATATTATTTCTTTATCTATAGTAGTCTTCCATATCTCTAGTAGATACATTGTACTCTGTATATATGCCCTCTGAGTCTTAAGCAGTACATCCTATTATTCTAGCTATTATATCTCCCTTCAAGGTATCAGAGTAGGTTCGTGCCTAGGCATGTTCATAGCCACCACCAAAATCCTATTGCGCACTACTCATGCAAGAGATGATTCAATCTCCATGATCTAATCTCCTGAAGGCTGTGCAAGATGTTTTTTCTCCTATCAACTTATCGGTTCTATCCTCCGATCAATAGATTGGATTTGCTTTTTCTTTGTTGGCCATGCCTACCTATGTTGTCTGCGCATCCTCTGTGGTCATCGAGAACCCTTGCCACAACCACCCATCATTTCTTTCTTAGCTCTCCCCATGTCTCTTGGGTGTCGTACCATTCGTTGGTGTCCCCACCTCCTCTTTCACTCAAGGCAACATGCATGCATACATATGCATGTTATACATGCCCTTCTCTCTCATCTCATTGGCTTCTTTGTCATCGTGCAATGTTCTTCCATGACCCTTGGCGGTCGTGTGCTATGCAGATGTCCTCCACTTCTCACCTCCCTTTGGCTATCGGCTATCACATACTCTATTGGTGCTCACCACTGACCTTCTTCCACACAATCACTCATCTACTTCTTTGTCATTACCAGTGCATGATCCACATTTGACTTCGTACGATCAACTCTTCTGATAGCTACACTATTTGCTTTTTCTCTACATCTTTGTTGATACCAGTGTGCAATTTGTGTTCAACTCCCTACGGTCGACTTCTCTGACCGCTACACCATTGGCTTCTCCCCTTTCTTCTCGACTGCAATCCTCTCTGTCGTCACCTTCTGCCATTCTCAATGGCCAACACAGATTATCCTTGTGTGTCCCTCTCCTTCTCTCTTTTGGTTGCATGCGTGCACCATCCATCTACTCCAGCAACCATTGTGGTGCACGACCGCCTCTTTCTCACCAATCTACGCACCACCACTGCTGTTAGCTAAGCCCTCCCACTCCTGTTGCTCCTGTATCTCCCTCGACACTGGAGGAGCCAATGTTAACACCAATCGATGTTACCATATTTAGTAAATTTCGCAAAATTTCAAAAAAAATTATAAACTATTGAAGAAATATAGGTTTTGTCTTCTATTTTGCAAAACTGCCTATTTTAGGGCTGTAGTATTATCTACGTTATCTATAAATAAAACTAGATACAATCTATAGAATGGGTTGTCTCTAAGTTGATCCCACAAACTTCTACGATCAATACATGTACAATAGAAAAAAGCAATCTATAAAAGGCCTTATGGGCTATCTGTTGTATGTCATTCGACTTCTTTCACTTTTCTCGTTCTCTTATACACATCATCACAAATTGTAAGTGATAAATATTACATACAGCTAATTAAAGTCAATTGTTCATCTTGTACTGTATGCGACAAAAAAAGAACATGTACTAAAAAGAGGTACACAGCTGTTAGACACATGTGGAAGACAATTTAGAGGAGACGTGGTGTCCACGCCTAGGACCCACGTGACGACTGAACCACCACACGATTGATCGTCGAAGTTGGCACATTTTTTTTGGCCGCCCGAAACATTTGTTCTCGCAAATCTGATTTTATGCAAGCGAATTTATAAAATTAATTATATTTTTAATTATAAAAGCAGTGACAGTAACACATATCTCCTGTCACTATCAGATAACAAGGCAAAATGTTTGCACCTTGATAGGTCAGGGGCGACTAGCGTGATAGAATGGGACCCACTGACTTATCATGCTACAGGACCACAACATTTTCATGCTGAACTCCCCTCCCTTTGCTAAATTAATCACTTCGCTACTTACTATTTATGTAGCCTACGGAGCACTTGTTTCTCGGCAGAGGTCTGTCAAGCTGCTTGCTCAAGACACCTACTGTAGAGCTTGACGTATACGACAGCTCTTCTTCGTGGTGGACACGCTCTACCTATCCGCAATGGACTGTGCTGTTACGGTGTTGGCGAGGTGCCGCGGTACGAAAGTGTGGTAGATGGCATGTGTCATCTGCCACTATTTTTGTATACGGGCCAAGACTGTTTTAATTTACAAACTTATTCACGTGGATAGATTTAAAAATATGGATAATTTATACTTATATCACTTTATTCTTCAACGCATGAGATAACGAGTGATATTTTTTTAAGTATCACTCTTCTTCAGACTGTTACATTACGAATAAAAAAAATTGTCAGACGGACGGGAAAAAAGAAGAAGCAAAAGAACTCTCGATCGTCTACTCGGCTGCGCTCTTTTTCCGGACGCTTTTCTGGCTTTTTCTACACGCCCACCGAGCAAAAGCGCACCGCTTCACATGCACAGCACAACCCCGCCGCGGCCGCGCGCGACGAGACGCGAGCCCACGTCCACCACCACCACCTTTCCCTCTATTTATTCCGATCCTCTCCTCGCCACGTAAAAAAGGAAACAAGTTAGTTAGCTGGTTAGCCATGGAGAGCCGGCGCCGGGACAGCGGCAGGAGAAGTACGTCGTCCTCGTCGTCGCGATCTGGCCGGAGGCGGCGGTCGCCGGCCGCCGGCGTAGCGCTGAGGCGCAAGGTGCGGGAGCTCCGGCGGCTGGTGCCCGGCGGGGAAGAGGCGCCGGCGGGGAGCCTGCTCCTCCACACTGCCGACTACATCGTCCAGCTCCGGGCAAGGGTCGAGCTCCTCAGGGCGCTCTCCGCCCTCTACGACGACCTGCCGCGCCGCGACGGCGCCGGTGCATGAATCCTCGCCTCCGTCCGTCCGTGTCTCCGTGATCGATAAATTAATCGATCACAAAGCGGAAAGCTGTCGACATATAAAAGAATTACGATATACACATTATTGTGTTGCTGTAGAGTGGAGTGTGTAATTGATCGGTGGGCGGTGAATCACGTACGACAGGTTACGTATATAATCATGTGTAGTTCAGGTTTTTCTCCAACTCCTCTTTCTTCTTCTTCTTCTTCTTCTTCTTCTTCTTCTTCTTCTTCTTCTTCTTCTTCTATGATGTGTTGCCATTTGTTTCCTTCTTCAATCGGTAGCTTATTCTTTCTAGGGCTAAATGGAGGCGGCCCAATTTTCTTGCCTGGTTTTGTTGTTGTTTTGTTGTGCAATGGTTGATTATAAAATGGAGGTATATATATAGTGTCTATTAATTGAATGATGATCTTCACTCCATGTTGCAAAATGAGATCTACCTGTAGCTCATGCTATATACACGCCTGTTTCCCCCCTTTGTTATGCATGTGAGAAGTAAGATTTGCTTGAAGAGTTAAACATCATTCCTTTTCATGGCCTAATGCATAATGCTCTCTCTCAGTGATTTAAATAGCAAGCTATAGCGGCGCCGCTACGGCGGTTTTGGAGACACAAACCCTAAGCTAATTTGGATAAATCGCTCAGACATAGCTACTGCCGCTATAGTATGGCGGATAGCGCTTAGCGACAATGGCGGCCACTATGGTTCAAAGTAATCTGATCACGTCTATGACCATATATATTTTAATCTAGTGATCTGATCCATGTGGTCCTATTTACTAATATACACCTTCATTGTATTGAGATGTATGAACCCAAAATAACAATATAACCCTAGTTGTTCCTCTCTCGATCATCTCCTTCTGACATATGTTGGAGTTTATCTTTTGTACCGAGATTATCACTATCATAGCTGTGCATCGACATGGCGATGAGTCTAGGCTGCTACTGTACTAGTGTCTTTGCCTTTGGTCTTTTGTCTCTTGCTTGTTGTGGTTATAAATACTAAAGAGTGAGAACATATCTTTGAAAGATCTATAATTTGTCCCTTCTCTCTTACCGAGTACTTAACTAGGGTTCTAGTTAGTGAGTAGTGACTAGCGTAGTGATCAATGCTAGTAAAAGTAGTAGTATTGCTTTTTCTTTTTGATTTTTTATCTGACTTAGCATTGCATAGTTGAATAGTTATATACTAAGTAATAAGTTACTATTAACTGTGAAGCATGTAGTGATTGATGATTAACGATTAATTAATTACTACTTGGTGAAAATATTTTCTTCCAGCTTGTGACATAGAACTGCAAGGCAACATCCTACCCAAAAGATTCAGCTTGGGAGGATATAAAATCTGTTGTGTCATGATAAAAAAATTAGCATTCTATTTTGACTTGTAAAATGTTTCTCACAATTTATAGTATTCTATACATTACTTAAAAATAGAAAAACCAATATTTTATATAGAACCGTGACATAGGATAACTTCCACGATAGTCTCCACAATCCACAATAGCCTTTTAATTAGCCCCATGACACTGCAATAATCACGATTTTTTCGCCAATTGTAAATGTAAGTACATTGACCCAGCTATACTAGTGAAATAAAATGATCTTGGTGTTACTTATTTATTCTGAAACATTACCGACCTCTTAAATATGTGGAAACAACAAGGCTATAATAGGAAGAGAAAAGGTAATTAATTGTAGCTCGAAAATGTAGACCGGCTATATATATTCCTGTAAAAGTTATATATAGGCCTAATGCGACTTATATTTGTAATTATACACATGAAAGTATGTAACACATATGGTATATCTTATTGTGTTGTTGTGTCATATATATGTTGCTTGCCAGCTAGCTAGCTTGTTCAATTGTAGAAAAGAGTCATCGACGAATGAGGATGGCGACACGTCCAGACGTCCTGCGTAGTGCGTAGTCTATTCCCTGTTCTCCCAAATTATTGGAGGATTATTCGGGTTATTTTTTTCTGCTTCTGGAATGCACGTACGACGTATGATTGAGCTAGTAACCCCGGGAGGCCGTGTTCAATAAACTGGGATAGGGATTGTACCGCAAGTTAAGTTGTCCTCGTTTAATAAAGTTGTCCGATCTAGTGAATCGACGATCTAGATCACCTAAAATATAATATCCTAAGAAAATCTCGCTGGCGCTTTTTCATCAGCGGTTGAATGCGATCGCTAACTTACATCCTATTCAATTGCATATAATCTCTGTCCAATAAACTAAGATATATATGAGCTAGAATGCTGGATGTCGCATGTACGACGCACCCATACATCGATATCATAGACAAAATATTTTGTCCATGTTCTTAGTAAAAAAAGGGAAAATAATAACTCATTTAAAAACCAAATTAACTGATGTATGTGCCACTAAACCCCTTTGAACTTTTTGATAAAATTAGTGGTCAAAATTTAAATTTCGAAATGCGTGAATGCTTAAAAAATTGAAAAAGGACAGATAATATGTAATAATATAACCAACGTACAAATGTTAGGATCGGAACACTTTCCGGCACATCCTTCAGTGGAGTGCATTGTGCATGTGGTCCTGACCTTTGTTTAATAAGTCTTGTTGACATATTTGTAAAATAAAAGGTCTGGTTCTTCCACAAAAAAAGAGGAGTCTTGTTGCAGCAAGACAAGCTAATCTGTGCGACCTCTGTCGTCTGAAGTCTGAAATCTGAAATGAATCTGTTCAAGCTCTATTAACTCTGGCGGCAGCAGCGAGTAGCCATGGTTTATAAAACCGAAATCAAAAAATCGCAGCAAAATTAACGGTACGATTTTCACAAAAACCGTTCGACAAACCGCTCAAAAACCATCAGAAACCGAACGGTTAATAAAAATCAAAAAATTCAAAAACCACATTTTTTTTCTCGACAAACTGCTCGGTTTTCTTGAAAAACTGGTCGGTTTTCACGAAAAATCAACCCGACCAATTGAATGTTCTTCAAAAACGGTTTTTGAGTTTGAAAACCGCGGTTTTTCACCAAAAACCGCACACGTAAAATTTTTAATTTCTTTAATTAGAACAATTTATCGAGCGGTTTTAAATCTCAAACTAGAAAGGTAAGGTCACCTTAGGCCAACTCGGTGGGCAGGAGAAGGCAGAGTGTGGAGCTGAGCCACCGTGGGCGGCCGAGCATCGGTTGTCGGGCGACGGCGACGAGGAGGGGAGGAGGCGAACGAGGAGCTTCGCGGTGGCTAGGCGTCGGGTCGGTCGGTCAGAGCGTCAGCCAGAGAAGAAAGGGCCTAGTCAGCCAGATCTAGGATTTGACTGAGGTCTGAGGAACCGAGGAAATTAGATTGAGGACTACGCCGACGGCTGAGATTGAGGAACGCTTTTTATTACTGAGATATATATCTCTCTATTTTTTTTTCTTTGCTTTCTTTCTATTCATGTATAAATTTAAATTGCACAAGAGTAAAATACCATGATTTGTCTTTTTTATTACTCTTAACATAGGACGAATTTGATCATGAAATTTTATATGTAGATGGGGTAAGATGAGATGTACATCCATGATTTTTTTCAGAATTTTTTGAAACTTTTCTTAATTGGATTGCACGGTGATTGCACCAAAAACCCGATCAGACCTGGATATGCCCCTCATGTATTCCCAAGCAAATTCCTATTAAATGTTGCTACGCACACAAATTCCTATTCATCTCATGTTGTTCATGGCTCTTCTTACTCTGCAGGAGTACCTCAGCCTTGGAACCTCAGGAAGAGCAGACCCATTAATTGCTGCTTTAAAAATCACACTGCTCCTCCTGTTTTATCCCTTTTTCATTTTTTTTTCTTTTTTGGATTTCATCTCTTCCTTCATCAATAATATATTTTACAGGTGGGGAATACGATAGATCAAACAGAATAATACTATATACATTGAATCCATTAAAGAACAAAGAAATCAGTTCTGAAGGGAAGAAAGCCATTGCTCTACAAAATTCTGGCCATCTGCAGAATAGAAACAAGAAAAAACATTACAACAATAATATAAGCAGTAATTGTGTATAGCATCATGCGCAGTATTGAACAACAAAGCATAGAAGATCAAAGAACATAAATGTATTAGGAACGGCCAGCTCAATCGTTGTGTACTGCATTCGTTTATATGAACAAATTTAGTTATAGAAAATTAACAGTACAGTGGAAGAATCAGGCGAAAGATTTTCTCCATTGATTCACTTCGAGAAGGCAGCCAACATTTATCGCCAAATGAATAAAAACAATCAAGTGTTACTGAGCTATACATACACGCTTAATGAAATTTTCGGTTGAAGCGACAAGCCCCTGAGATAATCTTGGGTACCTATTTGTTAACATATTCCAAAATGGAAAAGGGGGGAAACATCTTTGCTACCGTAGACTCTTAACGTCAAAGATGTTTGATTGTCCAATATGGACATATATAACTGAATAAAGAATGAAGTGAAATCAAATACGAGAAACATTTATTACCCAAGTATGTGATGTTCATTTGCAGCTCTCACGTTAGGTGCATGGCCTTCCTAACTCAGCAGGCAATAATGAGCCATAACTAAGATGTATGGTTGGACCAAGCAGAGAACCAGAGACCTTATAATATGCAGATAAGGTGGAAGCTATCCAGAACAAAGTACGAACAACGAATTTACGAACAGCCATATCTCCAACAAAAGATAATGCTAGAGCCATGCAAATGTACTCTCACCAAAGCTCCAGAGTGTTCAGGACTCTAGAACTGAAAACTGAATAAAAGGCACACCCTTGTATGCACTAGAAGATTCTGATAATGAGATTCACAAACCAAAAAATATTTCAAAGCTACAGCACAAACTGAGCCATCAAACTCTACAGCTGGTTCATCAACAGCATCCAGACACCAACATGACTGATGATCAGTAACGTGTGGGGAGCGTGCGCAGACACAGTGAGAGACACCACAAGCGTGATGTGCAATACTTTCAGGCAAATGGCACCAACATTCACATGTAAGATCAATCATAGCAGCGCAACCAAATGACGAAAAAAAAACAAGCACCTAGAGAGAACAGTTATGCCCTACTATAACGCCCAACCAATCATTTCATCAAACTGGATGTTGTGTCTGTGGCTTTCAACAGGAGACAACTATGGCAATTATCAAGTCATTGATGGTCCGCCAGACACACAGTAATCTACAACCCTTGTGATTCTTTTAATTCCGTTAGTAATGAAAGTGTTTCACTCAATACTTCAATTTCAGCAGATAATTACTTATATCATTATGATGTCATAGGTGTATCCAAACTAAATTCATTGCCAAACATCAACACATAATTGAAAGCCTGAAACTTACCAATTTGGAGCATCTCTTCAACATGTACAAGCTGAACTATGTATGGTAACAGTTTCAATTATGCAGCTTAATTCCTTGCTTAAACACAGGAGAATCATACACTGGAGAATGTATAGTTAGCTCACCGGAAAGACGGCCGTCAGCGAGACCACCGGGGCCAGGAAAGCGGCCGTCGGGTCGCCCAGGCTGCTCAACGCGGCCGTGGCGGTAACACGGCACGAGGACCGCGAAGCTGCCCTCGGAGTCCCCATCGCTCTGCAGCTCCGGCGCCTGCGGCTCGAGCCAGCCGATGGACCAGTCGGATTCGTCGGAGTCCGAGTCCAACAGGCACCCGCCGCCGTCGGACGGCACGATGACCATGTCGTGCTCCCTATCGATCCCGGCCTCCTCACGGCCACGCCGCCGGTTCTTGCCCTTCCGCGGCCGCGTGCCTCGAGCGGCGCCCCTGCCGGAGATCGGGAGCCTGACGGCGTCCGGCTCCCGGAACCCGGAGGGTGAGTCCGGGAAGAAAGCGTTGGTCAGGGCCGTGCTGCTCGCCGGTAGCTCGCGGGCTCTCCGGGTTCTACTTCCCGGCCATATCCAGTGGGAGAAGCGGCTCAGAGCCATGGCCATTAGGGGAAAGAAAGCAAAGAATTCTTGGCTCTGTTTAATCCGCGTAAAAATCGCCGCAAAACTTGTGGGATCTAATAAGATAGACGAAGGTGATAGAAAGATCTCCGAGAAAAATCCTATCTTTGGCTAGATCCAAGAAACAAAATTTCCGCCAAAATTAGTGGACAACGGAGCCGCCCTTCGGAGCAAGCAAGAGGCTAGATAGAGGAGGACAAAAATTGCTCACGAATGGCCATAGAAACGGCTGCTTCTTATCTCTAATCAAGGAAAGGAAGGGAAAAACAACGAAAATTTACGAGTAGCTCACAAGAAATCCAACCAGAATGGGTAGTTTCTTCCACCAAAACCTATCCCCACTCTTTCACACGGACACCAAAACTCCAAAATTGGGAAGCGAATCAGAAAGCCTTCACAGAATCCAAGACACTCACCACAGAAACACCCCCAAATCTACTCCTTTCAGCAAAAATTCTGCTCTCCAGGACTCGAACCAAGAACGAACTACTACCAAACTGCCCGAGATGAACGCATGGTTCCTCAAGGAAGAGAAATCATGGAGGAGAAGGCGCAATCTCTACTAGAACTAGTAGGCCGTTAAGAAGGCAATCCAAGAATCTAAAGCGAAAACGCTCTCCTGCTTCGGATCTTGGGTGGGAGGAAGGATCGGAACAGGAGAGTTGGGATCGGGGAAGGAAGACGAGTGAGGCGAAGGCGAGTAGAGAAGACACGAATATATAGTACGATCCGGTTACGAACGGCTGAGATCGTGAGCTTGGGTTGGGGGAGGGAGATCTGGACCGTTGGTGGGGGTGGCCCACGGGGCTAATCGTCTGGGTGGAACGGATCCTTGATTCCTTGTACGACTGGATCATCGGGTCCGTCCGACGTGTCATGCGCTTGGAAGGCAAGTTTTCGTTTTCGTGAGTCGTGTGAATTGTCTCTTGCTCAATAATCTAGTGTGAACTTTCTAGACCTATATATGGAGTCGAATAGAGAGTTATAAGTGTTTTACATGGTTGATTTCTTTGAAATTTATGAGCCGTAATGGATGTCTTTTATGAATTTGCATAAGTATGAACTCTGATAGGCTGATTATCATTAAGCCAAAAACCATGCGCCTTATCATTTTTCTATGAAGAAGCACAGAGCTTTCATTAAACTGGAACTCTCTAGGTATCATCCTAGTTGGAGTACCAATCGTGGATTGCTTTTCCTATAAGAATGGCCTATATATATTACCCGAAATTCAATCCACTGTCAGAGGCTTCATATACTCTATGGCCCCTTCTAATAGCTTCGATTATGCAGATTCTCAATTGTAGTCACAATTTGTCTGAGAAAACGGCTATCTCAAGAATCACGACCGAGAATCGTCGTTCGGCAATCCGATTGTCTGTGTTGATTGTTGATCGGCGTCGCTGGCGGATGAGCGGATGAGGTGGTGGAGGGGCCTAGGGACGACGGCGAAACCCTTGTGCCTCACGACAACTCGTGGGAGGCGAGAAACTCGATAATTTGAGTCGAATCCGCAGACCGGGTGAGTGGAAGCTTCGATTACTGTACAAATCGATTCGATTCTTGGAGAAGTTGTCTAGAATCCTACCGTTCGGCGCGACACCCGCTTTTATTTTAAGTAGAAAGCGTATTTAAACCTGAAACGAAGAGGGTTCTTCGCTTCACCTTGACGCTGGGCCTAGCCTCGGCCTAAGTCGCATCTTAGTCGTTGTGATCGGCCTACATCCGCCCTTGGCTTTGCCATCACGCTCTGTCATGCTCTACCCGTACGCGTTGTGCCTCTGCTATCGTGCTCAACCTACGTTGCACCATCGGCTCACCGCCATGCCAGTATACATCACCATCCTCGCACCGGCCGCCACAGTAAACCGGCCTATCGGGATAGGGTGATGGTGATTGGAAAATTTTTAGAGGGTAGGGAGGACGCTAGGGAGACATGAAAATAATTTTGTTTTAGAGAGGAAGTAGGAGAGCTCATGAGAGAGTAGAGGTGGGCGTTGTGTCATGCCGAGCCGGCCTGGCGTGAGCTCATCGTGCTTCATGCCTGAACCGTGCCGGGCCACGACGGTCCGTTGTGCCCGTCGTGCCATGCCGGGCTGGCTCGACTCACCTTCGACGAGTCCAAACACGGTCCATTTGCGCTTCGTGCCTGCTTCGTGCCGTGTCGGTCCAGGTCCAGCCTATTTGCACTATTGTGACGAGAGGTAAGGAATCAGAGACATATGGAGTTAAAACAGTTGACACAAATATTATGGAAAAAAAACTAAAATTTATTTATTCTTAGAACGAGGGGATGTGTTGAATACGAGCGAGAGAGAGAGGGCAACGAGAGAGTGAAGAAGAGATGCAATTGAGATTGATAGACGGATGAGTAAGGGAGAAATTAAGAGAGACAGGTGAGAGAGAGAGCTGACCCATCTCTCTCAGGTGTCGGCAGTGAGGGTGGCATTCATGCTGTTAGGCATGTCTATAATGCTCATACTCTGTAGGTTGGTGACCTTGATATTGAGCTTCTTCCTCGTGCTGTGGATCATCAGGTCCGATTACGGCCTATGCTACAATGTCGCATCAGCCGTCTTGCGCCATCGTGCTTGGTTCTCGTGCACGCACGACCATGCTACTGTTGTCGTGTCGAGTGGGACTGGATGCGGCTTTGTCCGCCGTGCCTCGAACTAGCCTAAAAGAGCCCGGCCCGAATACCCACCTCTATGAGAGAGAGAGAGTACGTGTGTGTCCGTGTGAAACATACCAACATCCCTGTTTTTTTTTATAATTGCACAAATATTAAAATATGAATGAAAGGTGGATAATGATTACTTACATCTTCATTTACTTTAAGATTTATGCAACTTGTATTGAAAAGAAAAGAATTGAAGCATTACTCTTGATGTACACATGATCCAGAGACTTCTGTGATGTGCTTCTTTGCCATTTCTAGTTTAAAAAAAAAACATTTTCCCCCAAAAAGCGCTAACTAAGCGGTTTGCAAAACCACTTATGGTTTTCTCTTATTGTTCAAAAATTCAAATTGGAGTTATTCAAGATTTGATTTTTCACCTGTGTAAAAGTAAATAT
Source organism: Guadua angustifolia (assembly GCA_036346375.1). Lineage (NCBI taxonomy): Eukaryota > Viridiplantae > Streptophyta > Magnoliopsida > Poales > Poaceae > Guadua > Guadua angustifolia. Next base: position 25,568,348 of record CM070515.1, read on the forward strand.
GAAACTCTTCTGCAAGAAGTGAGATATAGATGGTGCCATTTATGCCCTAAATCAGCCGTTTAAAACAAAACCGATCTGGACTTGTTTTTGTCAGGTTTCTTGAACCCTGGTTGTGCCTTAGCACAAAATAGTAGTAAATCTCGAAATACGAGTAGAATAATCTTTGCTTGGAAGACCCTGTTTAGATGAGGAGTAATTCCTTAAGAGATTTTCGAATTTAGTTCATATTTAAACTAGATCTTAAAACTGTCCATTGAAACACCCCTAATCCAACCATATGGAGAGAATACTGGTTTAAGTAGCCCTTCCATGTATTAATGGCCTGTATATGATAACACGACCTAATCTATATCGTCTCCATTCCAGCAATGTGTAACAATTAACGTTAGAAGCTTACAACACCAAATGGACCTTAGGCATCAGCAGTTTATCACGGTCTGTGGCTCTGTGCTAACTTGCAACTACACTGCCATTCATTGTCAGTTCTCACTTCTCAGTGTCACCAGATAAGAAGGCCTGAAGCAAATGATCAGCTGTCAACATGCCTTCGAATGCAACTGCCCTCAAGAATCCCTACCAGCCTACTGATGCTAAGGAACGGCGCATGCAAGAATCAAGACATGAATTTTCAGAACTCGAGACTACCGATAGCGCTGGTACAGCATCCGTAGATCTCTGCAATGTGTGCACGTCCACGGAGTGAGTGGAGGATCAAGGCAGTATGAGTGTACCCATTGCGACCGGCAGACATGGCAGCTCAGTAGAAGCTCCTCGGGTTCACGACTGTGGCACTGGTAACAAGCTCCTAGCCCAGACTACACACCACATTGAATTTGACAGGTGTAAGCATTGCAAAACGACGGTAAATCAACCAGGAACAAGGCATGATGGAATAAGAGCTCACCGATGATCCATGAAGATCGTAGCCCTCACCACCGAACACAAAAATATCTGTAGAAGTTTCATAAGGAATGGTTTGCGAGTATATCTTCTGATCTGACGTACCTGCCTGGTCCACCTTACTGATCCAGGTGAAACTGGTTTTGCAGAGAGGGCATGTTGAGCCCTTTCCCTGGAAGACTGAAACATAAGATGAAAGCGTGTAAGCAACAGTTCCTACAGCAAGCAATTTCTAACTGAATTAGTGACGGACAAGCCAAAAGAAGTCCTTAAAAATTAGAGCCATAGGTTCTTCGCTGACATTGGTTAATTGGTTTTGCCCAAGACTTGCTGTTATAGTTTGATGTCTACTCAAATACAAACTAATTGGGTATCTAAAAGCACAACTAATTGGGAATGGTAATTATTACATATCCATTTAATTTCAAATCTATTCTAAATTGGTACCATTTATTTTCAAGTAAAATTAGTTATAGGACGCTGATATTTTGTGGCATTTGCTCTAGGACACCGGCCTTTTGTGTCTTTGCTAAAACACACTGCTAATCATGATTATTTGCGGAAACACACTTCGGCCATTAAAATATCATTTCCAAATGAATCGGAAAGGGAAATATTTCAAAATGACTTCTGATGCCCTTGACCCCTTCCAGTTTGGTTTCACCAAGTGGTTTAACTTTGGTTTGAACGGATAGCCTTATACCCCAAAAATCCTAGCTCCCATACCAAAATTCCCCACTCACCTCCTCCGATCCCAATCCACCACTCGTGTCACCACCTTGAAGGGCAAGATGGACTTCTTGCCAACCATGTCTCTCCTCTTTCGGCAGGACATGGTATTTTAATGGCCGGAATGTGTTTCAACAAATAGCTACAATTTAGCAGTGTTTTAGGAAAGACACAACCTTTTTTTTTCTCCCATCGATTGAATCAAGGAGTAACTAATTTTGCCTTATTTCAATCAGGATGGAGTGCTATACTGCCATCTTGAATCCACAAATAACATATCGTCTCTACTGTCTTACACTACAGTATACAAGCATAAAGTACAGGCAGGCAAGTAGGTTATAAGCAAAGCAACAAATATGTCTCCAAAATATTGGCGTGGAAAAGGGCACACAGTCTAAGCAAATTTTAAGCAATAAATTGAACTAAACAAAACATGTTGGCACCACATACCAGACAATCCGCCCATCCTTGAATGCATGAGTAACAAAACCGATGTCCACATGGTAAGATGCCCCTTGTGGAAGAAAAATCTGTCCAGCAAATGACACATGAAAGTTCTGTTTGTCTTTGCAGACTGGATGATTCTTCTATGGTGAGCTTCTCGTCATCTCCCTTTGCATCATCAGCTATAATGTCAAGGCTACTTTGATTTATTTTCTCCTTGGTACAGAAAGCTGGTTCCTGTTCAGATAAACTACCAGGCTGAAAGCTTCTTGAACTCTCACCCAATTCAAGTTTTCTTGTTCATCGCTTTTGTCTGGTTCATGCCTACTAGTTTCACCATAATCATATATAATGTCCAAGGAAGTTTGTCGAAATGATGATGAAGCATTAGTCTTCCTTGTTTTTCTTAGAGCTTCTGTAGTCAGAATATCAAACATTTGTGGTTCCTCAATGTTGTCTGTCAAACTGTCATTTTCACAGCTTTCTGTAAGACAACACGCATGCTTGCTTCTTGACTCATTTTTCATAGGATCATTTCTTTCACTCATTCTGCTAGCAACCTCATTATGCAGAAAAGCTGACAAGCTTCCCTCATTCTTCGATGTGCTCCGAGATGAAGTATAACTTGATCCAGGAAGCCCTTTTCTTGTCTGTGTTGTCATTTGATTCATGCATAAGATTACATATGAGAATTAACCAGTAAGCAAAACAGAAAAGGAAGCAAGCTGAAATGAGACGTGAAGTATTATCTATTCATCAGAGGCCATATACCAAAACAGGTCCTAACGTAGATGAACTACATATTGACACACCGGGATTTTCTCATCTTGGGCTTGAACCACTCAATACAAAATCAAAGTCATCTGCATAATAAGAACAATAGCTTCATATATGTGCTATTTCCAGTTTCCATCATTAACATGTCCTTGAGAAGTCAGGACTCAATGTAGATTAAGTGGGACGAAAGTATTACTACCAGCTCAGTAGTTCGTTCATTCAACATATATTATATTAAACAAAATAAAACACAGTGATAAATGATAATTGGTAAACCTTTATTACTATGAAGGATACTGATCAGGATTCAGGACTTTACTGTGGAACAAAAATATTGACAGGTTCGTAAACAGATTGAAGACCTAACTTTCAAGACAGTACAGAAATGACATCTAAAAGTTCATTAGGCTAAAGCTAGACAATTAAAATTATTTCAAAAGGGCTCTAATAGAGTATGAATTTGCAAACTACCATGTCAATTGAAATATTGTCTTGCAGATGTAGGACATCTTTATCTGTTGATTTATGTGCACGCTTTAAACGCTTTCTTCTTTCCTTAACATTTGCTGAATCAATCTTCTTAGAATTCCTGCCACCAACAAAATTCTGAAGCCAACAGGTCAGCCAAGCTCCATCAGGAAATTTACAGTACAAATATACAGCAGTACTTTGAAAAAGTAAGCGTAGGTTAATTTTCAAGTTGCACATTTGAACTCAATAATCAACTTCTACACGACAATGTGACAAGCAAAATGACAGTTTATATAAAGTATTCCAGTTTTGCAAAACCATCGACTATGGAGGAAAACCATTCAATGTCATGAATAACTGCACAATACTGTTCAAGAAAATATTGTAAATGGATAATTAAACACATATCTAGAGTACTTCTGAAAACATTTACTCCAATATTTACATTATGAACCTATTGACATTTTGCTTACATGAATGAATAATTTTTGGGGATGGCATGTTCATAATATGTTCATCTAACTATGATTAGAAGTTCTAGAATGACACATTACATATGATGGAATGTATAACATTAACAACTCAAATTAACAGCTTAGATGAAAACGCTAGGGAAACTAAGAGTTCTTGCTTTACAAAAACTTTACACGTAGATAGCACATCAGGTTCTAATTATATTTAAAGAAGACCATGCCACATATACGACGTAACCTACCTGCAGATCCTATGGGATGTAAGTTTACTAAAAACATCAAAGAAAATCACTTCATTAATCATTACTAATTTATTTCTTCATTCATACAGTTATAGAAAGCAAGGAAAATGTCTTACTACAAAGAGAGCATCAAAATATCACGTGATCAGTCATCATGCAGCTCTTCTTTATTTTTTATTTAGTAACCAGTCCATGATTCAGCAGTACTTACATGAATGGATGCTAAACAGTGGTCTATTAGGTATATTTGTTGTTTGAACGGAATGGAAAAGCATTGAACTGGCGAAGTGTAAAACATGAGAACTGAATGGAGAATACAACATCAAGGGACTGAACTCAGAAACCAAATCAAATGAAGGTAATGGTTCTTACTTCTTTTAATAGGGATGAATCAGACCATTCCTGATGCTCAAAATCAGAACCTGAATCATCAACCTTAAGCACATCACTAGCATATGAAGTATTGCAAAAATCAGCTGGTAACTCTTTCAAACATCTATCCTTCATGACTGCATTTCTCTTGGACCGCATACATGGAAGAGCGGGAAGCTCTGGAACTGGCCCTGCTTCTTCGCCACTGGACATCAAGCAGAACAGGATGTTTTCTGAGAATGACATAGCAAACACTTTGACATAACAAAATAGCATTGTGCAACTATGGACAAAATAGAATTGTAAGCGTCTAAAACAAATGCACTGCTAGAACTTTTTTTTTAAAAAAAAAGTGGGCACGAGCTCTGCCAATCTATTAAAGGTAGGAAGAGTTTAACAACATGAGGTATGCCGGATAGGTCCGGCTTACCGGAGTAAGATCATGAGTTACAACCAGTGGGAGAACACCCCAAAAACGCTCAAAAATGTTGGACAGCTCTGTTTCGCTGACCGATGGCCTCCTTAGTTTTAATTGCTACGTCGTGCGCCAAAGTCGGCTGGTTTTGGAATATTCTCCTCTTTATTTCTTTCTTTCCAGATATATATTACACATGATGTACTGCGAGAACTGACAATTGAGCCGTAGCAGTGTGGCACAAGGTTCAAATCATGCTAATGCGAAAACTAGGTCCAAAGCCGACAGGAGGATTAGAACTGTCCACAACAATGTTCGTCCTTTCGCACAGCACAACTGCTGTTGTTGCAAACTTGCAGCACATCTACCTACGCACATGCAACTCGGGAAAGCAACTCTAAATATACTAACTCACCGTCCCAATTTCACATTTACTCGTAAAATTCCCTAACTGCTTCATCATAATCCGTGCATTTACCCAACAGAAGCAAGTAACGAGTACATGTATGACTGCATTCTGCAACACCCAACAACGGCTGAAGAAATCGGCTACCTTTCCATCATGTAGGGGTCCTCGGGGAGGCGCCTCCCCTGCTTGAGGCAGTCCTGGAACCACCGGTGGCTCACGACGCGCGTCCGAAGCCTCCTCGCGATGTCATACTTATTCCCCTCGAGCCTCCAACAAACCTAACCCGAGAAGCATCCGTCAGATTCTGGCATCGTAAATCAACAGAGCAGAATGGGGAACCACGCCGCGCGTGCAGGAGCGGGTGGCGCACGTACCAGGTGGGTGATGGATCTGCTCATGGCGCCGACGTAGCTCGCGCCGGTCTCCGAGATGAGCTTGACGAGCCTGTGCCGCTCGTCGCCGTGGTAGCCGCTCACCGTCGCGACCACCTTCCCCATCCCCTCCACCGGCATGAATCCGCCGCGGGGTTGGGCACGAAATTCCTGGGGCGAGGTAGGGGAGGCCAAGGAAGCAGCCTCCGGATCGGCGGCGGCGAGATTGGGCAACGCGGTGAGGGAAGCGAGAAGATTGCGAGTAGTTTCTGGTCATTCTGGAGGCGTCCAAAATTTTTGGGCCTTTTGCGTTTCCCTCTCTTTCGCCTTTCTGGAAATTTGAATTTCGCGGGTCCCGCGTCGGTTTTATTTTCTTCTTTTGTGCACGACCAGCTTCGTGTTGGACTGATTCATTGATAGGCGATAGCCCATTTGTGCAGTTGAGTCCGGGGTTTATTTGTAGCCGGGTTTGGCCCATTAAGCTCAGAATTTCTGGTTTGTTTTTTTTTTACCTGTACTTTTGTTACATCAATTCTCTCTATCTATATTTCTCTATTAATATAAAAGGGAGTTTGTACGTGTTCCCACTTCCCTCACACGCGCAACATGCTCGTTCATGCCACCCCACGCATGATCCCTTGAAAACCGGCTCCCAAAATAAAAAATAAAACTGTGCTGACCCATGGCCACCATGTGCTCCCCTAACCAATAGCCACATCCTAGGGTGTAGGTAGTGAGTAGAAGGCAAGAGCCACCGCACGAGAAGGAGGTGTGCAACTTACACGATGCGGACGAGTTGTACACCGCTAGAGATAAGGAAGAGCTGAGATGCCGGTGAGGTTGGGGATGGCAAATCCAAAGCGACAATCTTGGGCATGGCGACGATCTCTAGGGTGGAAGATCTAGCGGCGTCAACCACGCGAATGACCGATCTGAATGTGCTTACCTCAGAGACATCGGATCCAACGATGGTGACCTTCAGCATGGCGGTTCCTGTGGTGCTAACCTCGGGGACACCAAATCCGATGGCGGTGGGCTCGATCATGTTGGACCTGGTGTGGGAGGCAGGACAGGAGGTGGCAGCGTGGAAGGTGGCGTGAGAGGTGGTGCAGGAGGCAGGACGGGAGGCACAACAAGCGGTTTCATGAGAGGTGGCATGAGAGACAGGATGGTAGCGTGGGAGCAGGGTGGTAGACAACAATGAGACAATAAGGTGGGAGGTGATGTGGTATGTGGAAGGAGGAGTGCCAAAAGATGCAGATGCAGAGATAATGAGGGAATAAGGGAAAGAAAGATAAGGGGATAGGGTTGACCAAAGAGAGAGGATGAATCGGAATGGACCAGGGAAAAAGGATAAAAGGGGAGGAAAAGAAAGAAAAAATGCCCGATTAGCCCATTAAAATTGAAATTGGTCCATTCAACCTATAAAGATAAAAGTAATATTTTAGGCTTTAACAACATGGCTTTGCTGACCTCGGAGATACCATATTCGTGATGGTAACCTTCATGACGCCAGTTCTGGTGGTGCTAACCTTGACACATCGGATCCATCGGTGATTGGCTTTGTCAAGTCAAATTTGGAGTGAGAGGTAGGACGGGAGATAGTGGCATGGAAGGCTGCGTGAGAGGTGGCGTGCAAGGTAGGGCGGGAGGTGACGATGTGGGAGGCAACGACAAGCGGCTATGTGAGAGTTAGCGTGGGAGATGGGATGGCAACATGGGAATAGGATTGAAGATAGCAGCACGACGGCGGGATGGGAGGTGATGTGAGAGAAGGAGAAGTATGCAATGCATGAGAGAAAGAGAGAGGTAATGAGGGAGTAAGGAAGAGAAAGATGAGGGGATATGGTTGACTAGAGAGGACGAATCAGGCCGGGTTAGGGGAAAAGGAGAAAAGGGAAGGAAAATAAAGAAAAAGAAAATGGCTCGATCAGCCCATTAAAATTGAAATTAATCTATTCAACCCAATAAAAAGAAAAAAGTAATTTTTATGCTTTAAAATTCGAGAAATTACGCCTATGTCAATAAAATCGATAAATGATATCACATAAGAAATGCTATTTTTAGTTTTATAAATGTTATAAAATATATACTTAATCATAACTAGGATGTTTTAAGGGTATGTACAGTGGTATAGATGGTGGTTGTCTATAATACACCTCCATGTCATCTATAGATAGTACTAAAGACAACCCATACAATAAACTGTTTATATAGTTGTCTGTAATGATCTCTCATATAATTAACAGACTGCTGTACAATGGTATACACAGTATAAAGCTGTTTATAAGGCCGTCTGTTAAATAATAGATAACATCGTTCTCTCTTCTTATTCTCTCTCCGCCACATCATCCAAAATCCTATGTAGTATACTCTTATAGACAGCATATATGTACCATTATACACGCCCTAAGTAGAGGCGAAGGAAGTGGCCTCTGGATCGATGGTAGTAGCAAGATTGGGTGACACGGTAGGGGAAGCAAGAAAAGGACGAGAAATTTCTGGAGGCATCCAAAATTTTTGGGCCTTTTGTGTTACCCTTTCTTTCGCCTCTTATTCTTGAAATTTGAATTTCCTGGGTCCCCGCGTCGATTTTATTTTCTTCTTTTGTGCACGACCAGCTTCGTGTAGGATTGATGGCCCATTTGTGCAGTTGTGCGTGAGGTTTATCTGTAGCTGTGTTTGGCCCATTATGGCTCAGAATATCTTTTTTTGCATGTACTTTTGTTACATCAATTCATTTAAATAATATGAAGTAAGCAGCTAAGCAGGCTATATATTACAAGGCATGTTTGTAATTACAAGGAAAAGCGTAAGCCACACATATTCTCTTTCCCTATTTATTTTTCCAATTTTCCCTCCCCTCAAAAATTTTGAAAGCTCGTTCTTCTTCATATGAGCTCTAACTGAATCCATTCAAATTCTTAAATTCATCTAAAATTGAACTCTTCATTCTAGTGTTGTTTTTATTTCATTTGGAGTTTATTTGAGCCTCTGTTTATTTTTTTGTGTTTATTGCTTTCTTTTCTGTAGATGTTTATCCCAAGAAGTAAACGAAGGATTCGAAGAGCAAAAGTCAACAACAACAGTATACAATCAATGCTAGTCATAACGCTTGATCATGTTAAACCTATCTTTGCAAGAAAAAGTATTTTGTTTCATACGAATTGCATGCTACTTCTATATCAATGTTATTTGCTGGAAGTAGCTAATTACCTACTTATTATAATGCCACATTGTTTATTGAATGTCATGTATCCATTATCACCATAGGTTGGGTCATTAATAGTTGGACATAATTTCACTACCAACATTGGACTAACGTAGCTATAATTAGACATGTAAGGCCCCGACACTACTATAGAAAAGAACATCACAGACGATTCAGAATAGTTATCACATACGGTTTTTTGAACCGTCTCGAACCATGTGTCAGTGATAATCGTTGCACATCACAGATGGTTTTCAAACTGTTTGTGAAATGCACATCACAGACGGTTCTTGCTAAGAACCATCTGTGATTTACAATTGTTTATGACCACATTGGCTCAGCACTATAAACATATGGTACATCCTCCAGATTTCCAAATTTTCCATGACTTGGATGCTTCAAATTTTGGCAAAGTCTCCAAATTTGCCATGATTTTTGTTTACTTTTCTGTCGACTAGGAGTAGCCTCTGTAATTTAGACTTTTTGTAATCTGATTTGATCAATAAAGTTGTGCATCACCGATTATTGATCATCCTTGATTACACCAATTATGTTTGATTTTCTCTAATTTTGTTGCACATCACCTTTTTCAGAAAAGATTTAGCTTTATCATCTAATTAGCCCTAATCGGTTAGTTAGACTTACTGTTACAATAAATTTGATCAGCTTTTTAGCTGTTTGGATCTAAGCCGATTGTTTTGCTAGATCAACTTTGAGCAAATTTTTTGTTTATGTTACCGATTGCAGGATCAAATGGTTGGCGCACCTTGAACCTTGAAACCCAGCGTTCGTCTAGTGTGTTGTGGCTGATTAACCCTTCTTCAAGTTTTTGGCACAAACACTAACATAACTGCATCCTATAAACATGAAAACTAGAATCATCATCACTAACCAAGTTTTTTTATTAAAAAAAGTAAGGAGGAACCATACACCCTCTGGTCTCTAGTTGTAGAAGAAGCCAAAACCACATATTATCATACTTGATCAAATGGATTACTTCCAGGATAAGTGCGTAGGCTCTTTCAGCCTCAGCCCATTCACCCTTTGCTTCAAACAAGAGTGCTTCCAGACAGCTTGCATTTTAGAGCAAGGTCGGTTCAGCATATATAGAAAAATGGCCATAAGAACCAACATCATATGACTTAACAGATAGCAATCTTTTGGGTTTTGATGTTAGGTGTATGCAGATTTTTTGTGTAAACTAGAAATTAAGTAATTGATCTTTAGTTAATAAACATGTCACATGTGTCACCTTCAATTTCCTGCTACACCTTGCCCTCCTACTTTAGACCAAATAATGTCCATGGTCATAGCAAGCTTTCTCTCATAGAATTAAGAAATGCTGGACTAATGTTGCAATCCGTGCTGTATTTTTCTCTAACTGAAATGTTCTAACAAGTTCAGATTTCAGAACCTTCAAGAGTGTATCATTCCTTAGCATTTACATTAGTACCTTACTACTACAGTATGTGGGTTTTTACAAGTATTTACTGACAGTAGAGAGAGAAACATCACATTGGGTTTTCACAAAATGGACCAAAATCGTGTTCTGCTAACTTATCATAGGGTTTATTTATTCATTCTCTTATGTTTAGGTTCTAGAGGAGTTTTGGGTTGGCAGCTACCACCTGGAAAGAAACACGAGATAAATCGTCCCTTACCAGAATTTCCCTTTGTAATCTACATGTTATGCTACACAATTACATTACTGTATGTGTATGCAAGTAGAGGGATAACACTAAATGTTGCAATTCCGAGCAAGATATTGGTGGAGAAACTCACGATGATCCAACCCTCAATTTGGAGATCCTCACTACTACAGCGAGGCTTATATCGGGACTTACGATCACGCACGGTTTTGAAAAACCAAATCGTAATATGGAATATCACGCAGCGGTTATGTACTCAAACCGTCGATGCTAATATCCTGACGGTTTTATATAATGCCGTGCGTGATGTAATTATCACAGACGGTGTCAAAATATAACCGTCTCAGGATGGCTATGATACTCATTACTGCACGGTTTCAAAGTAAAACCGCTCAGGATTTCTGCTGACGGTTATATAACACAACCGTCATGTAATGAGTATTGAGCCATCACGAGCATTTGCTATATTTAGAAACCGTCTGTGATATTCTTGCATCACGACGGCTGTAATATAAAACCGTCTGTGATAAAACCTTCCGAGGTCAGTAAAAAGAGCTCCGCCTCGTTCCATCCACTTTGTTGGTAGGGTTTCGTTTCTATCCTAAGTGGCGTTTCGCGAAGTGATGCGATTTTTAGAAGAAAGCCATTGATTTGAAGGGTGATATTAGATTCCTTTGATTTTGGTGATCTAAGGTTAGTAATGTGTTTTAATTGCATTATATTCAACATCTAGCTTGATAAGGAAGGAATTTGATGATTTTTTAGATCTCGCTTGTAGAACCATGTGTTGGTTTTTGATGAATAAGGTTAGCTAGTAATGGTTCTATTTGCATAATATAATATTCGATCATGATGTAGCTAGCTAGCTTGTTAAGGATAGAATTTAATGATTGTTTAGATCTAGCTTATAGATCAATTCAAGTCTTTTGGTGATCTAAGATTAGTAATGGGTTCTAATTTCATTATTATATTGAAGATTAATTTGAATTTTGTTAATTATTTCTTTGTGATGTAATTAAGGTATGTAATTGCATAATTAGTTTAAGAATGTGTGCATATACGACTACACAGTGCACTTAATATTTAACACTAAGTGTTACATGTGTAGCGTAGATGGATCGAAGTCGGATGTACCGAGAACCGCATTTAGTGCTTGAGTACCTTAATGGCGTCTCCACTTTCAAAAGAGCTGCAGAGGAGGATATGTTTAATAAGGGGTGCAATTCATGTCATGTCCAGTGCATTGATTTGAAAATCAAGATGTTTGAAACTCAAATGCAGATCGAAGCACACTTGATTCAAGGGGTTTCAAAAGGGCTATACATGTTGGACCATCATGGCGAAGAGCATAATATACGTGAAGCAAAGAAGTAGTGTTAATATAAATCGGCGATGTCAATGATATGTCGGATGATCATATCGATTGTAAGCCAGATGAGGACAAAGTTGCACGATGACAATTTGGATCGGATGCTACGCGATGCGAAGGAAACCTTGATGACAGGGAATATGGCAGTTCGAGGCTTAATGGAGGACTCGGAGAAACCTTTGTTCGCAGGTGCAAGTTGAAATACACAAGGTTGTCATCCGTGCTTCAACTACTCAAATTGAAGGCAAGCAACGGTTGGTCCGACAAGAGTTTCACAAGTTATTACGTCTATTGGCGGACATGCTTCGAGAGGGAAGCGAGTTGCCGACAAGCACCTACAAAGCCAAGTAGGTTCTTTGTCCTTGGGAATGGAAGTAGAAAGAATACATGCATGTCCAAACGATCAGATCTCCGCATCAGCAAAGAGTACACAAACTTGCATATATGTCCTGTGCAACGATCGGCACAAGCGTAAGAGTTATTCAGATGATGATGGCGAGAGCATTGAGGTGAAAAAAGGTACTCTGCTAAGGTGGCATGGTATCTCACTGTAATTCCCCGTTTGAAGCGCTTTGTTTGCGAACCCAAAGGAGGCAAAACTGCTGCGTTGGCACTTTGAGGAGCGTAAGAATGATGGAATGCTAAGGCACCTCTGATTCCATCCAAAGGAGAAACATCGACAGAGCTTTCAAGAATTCGGTGCGGATCCGAGAAATATAAGGTTTGATTGAGTACTGATGGAATGAATCCTTTCGGTAACATGAGCGGTATGCATAGCACTTGGCGTAAATCTCTGATTCTACAACCTTCCTCCTTGGTTGTGTATGAAGCGGAAGTACATTATGTTGTCATGCTTATCCAAGGACCCAAAACAACTGGGAACGATATTGATGTGTACCTAGCTCCATTGGTGGAAGATCTAAAACACGTGGGTTCTGGGGTACACGTATGGGATGCGTATAAACGAGAGAACTTTACTTTGCATCGCTTGTTGTTACGCACCATAAATGATTACCCCGCCCTTGCTAACTGTCGGGCCGAGTACAAAAGGAACCAAAGCTCACTGACTTTGCTTAGATGATACCGAGAGTTTATGGTGAATCACTCCCGAAAACCGTGTACATGCGTCATCAGAGGTTCTTCGGAGGAATCACCCATATCGCAAGATGAAGCAACTTTTGGAAGGAACGAAAATGGTCCAGCTCCAAGGCGTTTGAGCGGAGAGATGTTCATGACATTGTTAAGGATTTGGATGTTGCGTATGGAAAGGGACGTAAATCAAGTACCCGTGAAAAGAGCATGTGGAAGAAGAGATCAATATTCGGGACCTACCTTCTTTGGGAGCACCTAGAAGTTCGCCATATGCATCGATGTCATGCACGAGAGAAGAATGTCCGTGATGCGTGATTGGTCTCTTACTCAACATTAAGGGTAAAACAAAGGATGGTATCAACGCACGGCTTGACTTGGTCGATATGGGCATAAGACCGAGTTAGCACCGAAAGAGACCGATAAAGGCCGACGTACTTGGAACACGCTTGTTATACTCTGTCAAAGGCCGAAGAACTGAATCGCGCGGTGCTTGCATGGTGTGAAAGTTCCGTCGGTTACTCTCCAACATGAAGAGACTTGTTTCGTTGGAAGATTTGAAATTAATCGGCATGAAGTCTCATGATTGTCATGTCTCGATGACACGATGCTCCTCGTCGCAATTAGAAGTATTTTGCGGTCAAGGTCCGTGGAGACAATCACTAGGCGTGTTATTTCTTTAACACACCTCGCGAGAAGGTCATCGATCCCGGGACTAGATGCTCGCAAAAGTCGAGGTGGTGATGACTCTATGTAATCTTGAGATGTATTTCCTCCATCATTTTTCGATATCATGGTCCATCTCATTGTTCACCTTGTGACAGAGATAAAGATATGCGGACCAGTGTTCCTCGTAGCATGTACCCGCTCGAGAGGTACATGGGAATTCTCAAGTCTTACGACGGAATCGATCTCGTCCGGAGGGTAGCATTGTCGAAGGTTATGCAATGAAGAGGCCGTCGAGTTTCTGCGTCGATTACATGGCCCGTGTCGAACCAATAGGTGTGCCTCGATCTCGCCATGAGGGAGGCTCCGGTATGGGGACCATCGGAAGGAAAGCAATCACGCTCGATTCGGTTGATTATGCTCGAGCCCATTTCACGGTTTTGCAACACATGGTCGTAGTGTCCGCCTATATCGCCGAAAGCACAAGCAATGGCTAAGGCAAGAGAATCCAAAGACGGCGAGAGTCTTGGATCACGAGACAAGATAACCTTCATTCAACAAATGGTTGAAGGAGCGACCTATCATGGGAGCTCGCCGGATGACACACGACATGGTTGGCAAAAGGACCAACTTTTACAGCTTGTCACATGGAAAGGATATGACTTAAATGGGTACACATTTTACACGAGAGATCGGGATATGAAGAGCACAAAACCGTAATAAGTGGTGTCCGTGATAGATGCATTCAATAATATACTGGTTGACGAGGAGCTCCTACTATGGGTTCATAGAGGAGATATGGGAGCTCGACACGCACTTTTCAAGATTCCCTATTTGGTGCCGTTGGGTCCACCTCCAAAGACGTGAAGGTCGTGAGAATGGCATCACCATCTGTGGACCTCGAACGCGTGTCGATACCAAGACGAACCATTCAGTACTTCGCTAACCAAGTTGTTCAAGTCTTCTATGTAACCGAATTCGCCCAACAAGAAGCGCCACGTAGTTCTTCGGGAAAAGGAGAATTGTCGGAGTTGAGAATGTAGTAGATGAGGAAGAGTACAATCAATTTGATGAGTTGCCACCTATCGGAAATGACATCCCGGTCCCGTAAGAACAACATGAGGAAGCAAGCTACACACGCGTCGATCATCATGAAGGGCTAATTTTCATACAAAAGAATAAGCATGTGGTGGCGTAGTTATGAGAAGGGTGCATTGTCATCATGCTTACTAATTTTCATGTGTAATAATATTACATTAATGCTATTGTAAAGATGATACGACCCATCATGCTTTGTACATATGATTGTGATGATCTTTGTAAGTAGCTTTGAAGCATCTGAATTATGTATATATGATTGTGATGATCTTTGTAAGTAGCTTCAGAAGCATCTGGATTGATGGAAAAGATGCAAGTATAAGAGCACGATTTATTCGTTAATATCAATATGATTCCAAATACACGATTCAAAGATGGCCATTCGGATATAATTGATGACAAGAATGTAATCATGTCTACTTTGGCAATATGGAAATAGTTGTATGTGATTGCTCTCAGATTTTAGGGTTTGAATTGAGGATTAGAACCTCCACTTCAACCACAAGATAGATCTATATTCGTTAAAGACAACTTTCCCGTAAGATACAACAAAGTGGCACAGCATAAGAGTCGATCGAATCGAACCGACAAGTGAATGTCAATGAGCAGATATATCATGACGGTTCTTTAACATAACAACAGGATGTTATTTGTCCTGCACGGTTATGTTACCTAACCGCTCGCAGGATATCTCAATATCGAGACGGTTCTATTATAGAACCGTCGTGATCACATTAACATCACGCAGCGGTTCTATTATAGAACCGTCTGTGATAACCAACATCACTGCACGGTTCTACAATAGAACCGTCGTGATGTCACCAACATCACAGATCGCTTCTATAATAGAACCGCTCGAATATTTAAACATCATGCATCGTTCTATTATAGAACCGCTCGTGATATGTCATCATGCACCGCTATATTATAGAACCGTCGTGATGTTATTTCTTCTATATATCTCCTGCCTGAGATCTCATTCACCATGCTGCCAAACCCTAAACCTTTGAGACGACGTTTGCCTCCCGCGGCCCCTCTCCGTCCTCCCCCCCGGCGTCCCGGCCTCGGCGTCCTCCCTCCCGGCGTCCCCCCTCGGCGTCCTCCCCTCCCGGCGTCCCGGCCTCGGCGTCCTCCCGCCTCGGCGTCCTCCCCCCTGCGTCCTCGATCCCCCGGCCTCCTCCCGGCCTCGGCGTCCTCCCCTCGGCGTCCTCCCGGCTGGCGTCCCTCTCGGCCTCCTCCCGTCGCGGCCTCCTCCTCTCGTCCTCCTTGAGCAACAGCCGTGAGTATTTCTGGGGACTAGCCATCGAGCTAGAGGCCGCTCGATCTGGAGGCACCGCTGGCCATTTGCTCTATTTTTCGGTGTTGCTCGCTAGTTAGTGAGTTCGGGACACTTTCTGTGATTATTCTCGGACTTGCAAAGGGGCCAGTCGATCTGCGGCTTGGGGACCTTGCGTGTGGGCTTAATGTTCAGTGATGATTTAGGGGATGGAATAGACTAATTGTGACAACAAATCTTAGCAGTCAATTTCACTTTCATATATATATATATTTGATTAGTGTGAGTTCGGCAGTGATGTTTGTTTTCTGGTTGTTTAGAGCACAGTAGCCAGTAACTAGTTAAAATGTCTTTGTTCTGGTTGGATAGGAGCGATGGTGCTTTGTGGTTGTACATGTTCATATGTGAGATGGTCTTTGTGGTTGTACATCTTGTGGTTGTACATGGTCCCGAATAAAACAGGGAAACCTTTTGAACTAAAATATATATATATATATATATATATATATATATATATATATATATATATATATATATATATTTGATTAGCTCTATTGCAAACTGTCTTTATATGCTTAGTTAGTGAATATGCATATAAGATAACCAATTGAGTAGATTTATACTTAACCTCGTCAAGTATTAAATCTGTTATTGAGATAAAGTTGTCACAATCTAGTCTATTACTTGTCCATTGTGGCGAGGAGGGCCTTTTAAGGCAACCCGACATCTCGAGAACATTCAAACAATCAATATGAGCTTTATGCTAATTGCTTTATTCGTAATAATGTATATGTTCATATGTGAGATCCCGAGCTTCGCTCAATTATTCTGTTAACTGTCAAATGGTTGAATCCATATGTATTTTTCTCGCTTGTGCATTGTGTGGATGTCCTAGTTTTAGGGAGTCTGCGAAATTTTTATTAAGTTCTAAGAACCTCCTAGTTCGCTTTTTTGCTAGAAGGCTAATAACAAGCCATCTAGGCTAGTTCTTTTAAAAGGCTAATAACAAGCCATCTAGGCTAGTTCTTTGAAAAGGCTAATAATAAGCCATTTAGGCTAGTTCTTTTAGATGCAAGTATAACAAACTCATTCACTCTAATGTGATTCTATTTGTTCTTCACTTTTAGTTCTTTGAAACTATTTTAACTTGTAAAGAAGATGTCGCCCTCTAATCCATCGCTCGAAGGACATGATGTGGCCTCAAAAGAAGGATCGACCCGCGCTGCAAGAGGACCAAACAAAAGGCCAACAGACCGATATACCATTACAGAGATCGATTCAGATGATGGGGCCCCTAGAAAGCCAAAAAAGGCGGCGAATGCATTTCGGAGTATGTGTGGGATAGTAGGCCGGGAACGGGTTCCGATCACGCTATCTTCCTGGAGGTTGGTGACTATTGAGGCTCGCAATGCCTTGCTAACGGAAATTTTTTCATCATTCAACATTCCAGAAGAATCCGCTCCCCTAGTGCGACGGTATGCACTGCTAGCGGCAGGAAAGGCATGGAAGACCTTTAAGCATACGCTTACGAGACTACGCCAAGAAGGATCTGGTTCCATACTCAAGTATGGGTTCATTGATGAGGACACGGGAGGCTTTTGTTGGGATGAAGACCACGATTTAATTCGTAAGGCCACAAGTGAAACAAACAAGGCCTTGCAAGCAAGGAACACTCACCCCCACAGACTTCAGACCGCTGGCTACGCTGGGAGAGAGAGAGCAATGGCACAGGAGGACGAGGAGGGTATCGCGCCATTTCCATCGATCACAGATGAACGTGCGGAGATCGGCTAAGAGCGAGAGCGAGGTCGATGCCACGTCCTCCATAACCGCCTCTTCAGAAACCCCATGGACGAGGAAGTCCGCCAACGCCGTAATATATAAATCGAACTACCAATTTTACGTAATTAGTCCATGACTTTATAAGTGAAATAATTTGTCCGGATCTTGCGGTAGCGTTGAGTACACAATCGTGCGATGGCTCTTTTTCCCTGACAGAGAGAAAGATGCACCGTCCATAGCCTTGGGAAACAAGGAACACCCCGGTCGTATAAGAGGCAAAGGGTTTTTGTTCCATGGAAAACTGGATTCCTGCATTTACTTCCACATATACCGAAATAAGAAGAGAACTAGAGCGAAGCGAGTCAAATCTTATAAAGAATTTGGAGGACAAGTTGAGAGGAGAGTTGAGAGAAGAGTTGAGGGAGAACGAGAGAAGAATTTCATGAAAGGATACGAATCCTCGAGGAAAGGCTCACCAATCAAGAAAAAAATACTTCACAAGCCCGTAGTATGTCCATAAGTCGCCCCCATCGCCAGAAGAGCACTGTGCATCCGCTCCTCCAAGTGACCAAGATGAACATAGCGGGACTTATCTCAGATGTGACATTAAAGCGGCCACGCAGTGCAATCTCCAAGTGAGAATTAGCAATGGCACCGCCTTCCTCGGGCTGCTTGGGGCATGGCGATCCATCCCCAAAGGGACCATGGTGCACGGTACCATCATAGCGCCGGTTTCACCAAGGTCAATGTGGATCGGTGTTTGATAGTTTCAAAATTGTCGATCTACTGTAGCCGCCAAACGATGAGATCGTGAAACTTGGGGATGCCATTGGCACATTCATCCAATGGCCTAGCAATGACATCTCCTGGTCGCCCTTCGTCATGCAACAACCGCGACGATCCGATTCGCTTATTGTATCGCCGTCGATCGATTGGCTACTAAATCAAGATCAGAGAGCGACTCCACTTGATATACACAATGTTGACCTCTTTCCTACCCATTCCTCTCCGTGAAGGGTTCATACAAAACAAAGAAAGGCAAGGGCAAAAAGAAGAAAGAAGCCAAGCAAGAACAAGTTGACTATCCATCTGCCGAGTTGGCTAAACAATACAAGCTAGAGAGCCACATTAACGAAGGCACAGAACTTCACTTAGTATACCTTGCCAACAATTGCATAAGTGGTATCTCCAACAAATTTGGAAAGCCAGAGCGTGAACGCACAACAAGTATCGCGTTAAGTTCAAGTATGAACATCTATTCAACGACTCAATGGGGCTTCTTCACGGTCGATTTTCCGGACTTGTTCCATCTCTACAACCTCGACGCCATCGACGCCAAGACTCATAAGATGTGGACCTTGTAAGTGTGTGCTATCATACCTACATTCGCCTAATAGTGATAAATGTCCTCCAATATATATATAATCCGCCTTTGTATATATAGATACATGCAACTTGAAGCGACAAAGAAGAAACTATCGATCGGTTTCCTCGACCCACATATAGTCTCAAAGCAAACAATGGATGATGATATAAACATGGTCGAGAAATACGTGATAGAGGCATTGCTAGCACAAAAGGATAAAGAATTCATACTTATACCCCATAACCGAGGTAAGTGCTACCACATGCTATACTTTGGTGCATCTTGTGCACACAACTCGCTTTTGTTCATTGTCCATTGTGATATACCCGTAGGTATCAATGGGTTCTCATTGTAGTTGAACCACCACAAACCGGTTAAGTACCTTGATTCCTGACGTGGCGGAAACCACGACTTGGTACCTATCGCAAAATTACTCACCGTAATCACGCTTCCTACGCACATGGTCGTGTAAGTTGTTCCAGTTTATATTGCTATTGGAATGGCTTAGGCTAACCTTTTGCAATCTTGTAGAGCGCTCAAACACGGAAAGATTGGACTAAACTACAACATGATTTGAACTTTCCTAAGATCCGCTATACACAACAATTCTATATCAAACCTCGACAGTGACTCTAGAACTAACCGTAGGTTTTATTTGCAGATGCCACCAAAGAAGGTCCGGAAATAACCTATGTGGATTTTATGTTTGCTACAACATGCAAACCATCGTCATTGAAGAAAGTAGCAATCTGAGATAAAATGCGTTGAGTCAGCCGATTTGAGCAACATTAGAGGAGAGTTTGTTTCTTCCCGCTCACCAAGTAATACATAAAAAGGCGCGTTCCACGCAGCCTTATAAGTTCTGAGTTGTACAATTGTCAAATGGTATTCATTAATTGGAAAATATGTCAAAAACTTATGTTATTCTTGTTTGTACGATTCATTGTATTGTCACATGATATTATCCTTAATACATATTTGCTCATCTTGAATGCAACAACTTAACAATGTCTTGCTTGTTGGAACTAGATGTTTTCCTACACCCAGTGAGAACCTCCATTATTTATGGTTTGTTGTTGAAATTTCCATCTACTTAGGTATTCTGCATCAATATTCTGAGAATTTGAGTTGACAGTTGAATGGCATTGCAGGAAGAAGACAACTTGTTATAGATAAGGCCGTTTCTTCTTGCCAACCACATGTCTATAGGCTTACTTCCGCTTTCTTTCTCCATTCAAGCCTGTGTTCCAAAGTCCTTCTGGTATGGAAGACCCGACTTGCAATCACATTTGTTCAATCTTTAATTACCCTACCTAAAGCTATCAAGTACATCTATAATTTTACCAAAGTACCATGTTCGATCTCCCACCGTGGCACGACGCCTGACGCCAAGATCGAAAGCATGTCGTCCGCCATCAAGACCGGCCATACGGTGACTTCCTCAAGCAAAGCCACTTCATATGGCATGAAGCAAATCACACACTCTAGTGTGTCCGGCTCGATGGAGAAAGCCAGGTTGCCGCCGCCGCTTATGCCGCTCGCGCTCTTGGTTGATTTATTAGTCGAAGTTCCATCAACATTATCGTAAGAAGGGGAAAAGCGCCACAAATGTTTATATTTTAAGTCTATCCCGACGGACAAATCAAGGCCTCAATGCATATAGGAAGTGCAGATATTCAATTATAACATTTATAATCGTTGTGCCTTATAAATATCAAGTAGAAATATTGATGGAAATTTTAACAACACCATAACTAATGGAGGTTCTTCCGGTGTGGAAAAAAGGTCATCACAGACGGTTCTTATTTGGAACCGCTCAGGATATTTCATATCACGCACGGTTATAATTTGGAACCGCTCAGGATATTTCATATCACGCAGCGGTTCTCATTGGAAACCGCTCAGGATAAGATTATCATCATGCATTTGCTTCTTATTTGAAACCGCTGGTGATATTTAGTTATTACGCAGCGGTTGCAAATGAGAACCGCTCAGTGATAATTAAATTTCACGCACGGTTTAATAATACAACCGCTCGTGATATATATTTTCTCGACGGTATAGAACCGCTCTCGGCGATCTCCTTCATCATGCACTTATTGTTATCGACGGTTCACAAAACTGCTCGGCGACGCTATGAACCGCTGTGATGAAGTTTTCTGTAGTAGTGCCTTTTGCTCAAATAGCCAGATCTGAATGCGTGCCTTCTGCATAAAACCAGAACAAAACAGGAAGTAAATAAGTTCAAGACAACCATCAAGAACCCGCAACGAAGCATATCCAAGAACCCTAAACGTAAGGCGGACATAAAACACAAAATTTCCCTTTCCACTTACATTCTAGCTATATAGCCACAAATAATTCTAGTAATATACCAAACCTCTTGTGCAGGAATATGTATGACTAGGCTAGTACGAGAAAAACCTTAGAAAACCCCTAGAACTAGGTTGATTATATAGTCTTTTTGTACTATTGAACTTTTGTTGTAAACATTTTATACTGCTTCCTGGATGCACCCGTGAATGCTCGATGTGAGATTGAAACTTCACGACGTTGCAACCCTTAAATTAATAAGAAATCATAATTAAGAAATTTTAACAAACACTTCAAATGGTGAATTACAGACAGATACCATGCTACCTTAGCAGGAGCTCTTTTCTTCACCTCGATGCCCTCGTCGTCGTCATCTGATCCATCTTTACGCTTGTACCAGGATGCGTTGCACACCGGGCATATATGCAAGTTTGTGTACTGTTTGCGGTAGAGGATGCAGTCGTTTGGACAGGCATGTATTCTTTCTACTTTCATTCCCAAAGGACAAAGAATCTTCTTGGTTTTGTAGGTGGTTGCAAGCAACTCGTTTCCCTTCGGAAGCAAATCCGCTAATAGATATAACAACGCTGTGAAACTCTTGTTGGACCTACCATTATCTGCCTTTAATTTTAGCAGTTTTAGCGTGAATGAAAACCTTGTGTATTTGTACTTGCAGCCGAGAACAAAGGTTTCTCTGAATCATCCATCAAGGTCCCGGAATTTTACATACTCCTCATCACGGTCCCCTTCTATATCCCACAGTATCTTATCCAGATTGTCATCATGAAACCTATCGGGGACTGAGAAATCTCTGATAGGTCAACGCGCAGTCACCAAGGGCCTCCAGCTCGGGGCTGAGCAACATGGATCTTCGACCACGATCTAAGCCACATAGTCCCCGCGCGACCTCGAGCTGGGGGAGTATGGATTCAACTCCCGCACGACCTCGACCTTGGCTCGAAGGCGTGCGCTTACTTGATAGTTACCAAGTCCGAATCTCTGAGTTAAGGCGACGTGGGCCGATCCAGATTCGCTAAAGACGCCCTCAATGCGCACGATGCACTACTCCGGGAATCTCTCCCGACTATTTCTGGTAACGGCCGGGAGGGGTATAAAACCCCCTGAAGCAGATCAGCGACAGGCAGGCAATCTAGGCAACAAAGCAATAGATGCATTTAGCATAGGATCCACCAAAGCTCAGGCAAGGGAGCGAACACTTGTACTCGAGCATAGTAAACTCCTTACCCCCGGGCAGGACTGGAGTAGAGCTATTACCTTCACAGAAGCTCAAACCAGTATAACTCTTTGTGTCTTGCTCGTTTTTCCACCTCGACCAAATAAGAAGCGAACGCATTCCTTCGTGAGTAAAGCTCGCTTTGGGTCCCAGATACACAACTCACCCTCTTCACTTCACGGTCAGCGATCCCGATCGCCGACACCGGGCGCCCACCGTGGAGCCCGAAACCTTCACTCGTTCGAAAGAAATTCAAGACTTTGGAGGCATGGCGTCCGTCGCTGCAGGACATTCCGCAAGCTCGGGTTCGAATGCAGTCCCCGAGCGCTGTCCTGGTGGCCGAGCGGGATACGCAGTAGCACCCGATCTACTATGTCAGCGAGGTTCTTCATGGGCCGAAGGAGCGCTACCCCTAGGTCCAGAAGTTGTTGTATGCCCTCCTCGTGGCTTCGCGCAAGCTTCGACATTATTTTCGTGCTCACTCTATGGTCATCCTCGAGCAACTTCCGCCGGGAAATCTTGAGGAATCCAGAGGTCGGAGGTCGACGCCAAGTGGGCCACGGAGTTATCGTGTTTGACGCCCCGTTCGTGGGCACGACGACCATCAAGTCGCAGTGCTTGCCGACTTTGTGGTCGGGCGCATATCGCACCGGCTCCCGAGCTCGAGGCCTCGGGAGAAGCCTCGGTCATGTACTTCGATGGCTCAAGATCCTTCAAGCGCCGGGCCGAACTTATTCTCACCCGCATGGCGACAGATCGAGGTATGTGGCTCGCTTTCGATTCCGATAAATAATACATGTATAGAATACGAAGCTCTCCTGGCGGGATTCCGAGCTTGCAAGGCGCTCGGTGTGCGCCAGTTGATCGTCAAGGGTGATTCCCAGACCGTCATCAACCGGCTCAACAAAGGCTATCAATGCTTGAAAGATTCCATGGCTAAATACTCATTTGGCGCCGCCAAGATGGAGAAGTGGTTCCAAAACCTGGAAATCACGCATGTGCCAAGGAAGGACAACTCTAGCACAGATTTCCTCTCCAAGCTCGG
The DNA here is from genome assembly GCA_036346375.1 of Guadua angustifolia. NCBI lineage: Eukaryota > Viridiplantae > Streptophyta > Magnoliopsida > Poales > Poaceae > Guadua > Guadua angustifolia. The sequence goes on from CM070515.1 coordinate 25,592,049, forward strand.
GTCACCCGACGATGAAATTCCTCAGGATGTCATCCTGGAGACCCTGGCGATGCCTTCAATTTCCGACCAGGGGGCCTTGGTCGCTCTCATCAAAGGTATTCCCTCATGGGCCGAGCCAATCCACAACTTTCTGGCATAGGGAGAGCTTCCGTCCGACCCCACTGAGAGGAGTAGGATCAAGCGCCAGGCAAGCTCGTACAAGCTTGTGGACGTCAAACTTTACCGTCGGAATGTTTCTAGAGTTCTAACGAAGTGTGTTACCACGGAGGAGGGTAAGTACCTGTTAAACGACATTCATTTAGGTCTCTGTGGGGTGCATTCTTCTTTCAGGACCATAGTTGTGAAGGCTTTCCGCATGGGCTTCTATTGGCCAACAGCACTCCAGGATGCTCGCAACATCGTCCGCGCTTGTCGAGCTTGCCAGTTCCATGCTCGAAAGTAGCACCAACCTGCCTATGCACTCAAGACCATTCCACTCGCTTGGCCCTTCTCGACCTAGGGGCTAGATGTCCTTGGCCCCTTTCCACAGGCGATTGGGGGGAGGAAGTTTTTGTTCGTCGCTATTGATACCTTCACCAAGTGGATCGGCCGAGTCTGCTTTCACCATCACGGCTCGTGGCGGCGGTCAAGTTTTTTTCGCTTGTTCGTGGTCACGTGTATGGGTTCCATGCAGAATTATCACCGACAATGGAACACAATTTACCGTTGAACTGCCTCCAGAATATTGCGAAGACATCGCACTAAAGTGTGCTATGCTTCGGTGGCCCATCCGCAAAGTATTGGAGCAGTGGAACGCGCCAACGCATGTGATTGTTCAAGGCGTCAAGAAACGAGTATCGATGAGCTCGAACGACACGCGCGCACTGGGTGGATAAACTCCCCACCGCCTTATGGTCTATTCATACCACAACACCGAGCAACAGGTCCACACCTTCCCGCTTGTATTCGCAGATCAAGTCGTCCTGCCTCCAGAGGTCACGCTGGGCTCTGCTAGAGTCAGCTTGGTCGACCAGATCGACTTCGAGCAAGAACGATCTCTTGACCTTACCCTAGCGGAAGAAGTAAGATGCTGTGCATTGCTACGATCAGCGCACTACCTGCAAGCTCTTCGCAGACATGCGTCTCGATCGGTACGACCTAGGGAGCTCCTTGTTGGGGACCTAGCCCTAAGACGAATTCAGAGCTCGTCCAACCACCAACAAGTTATCCTCACGGTGGGAGGGCCCCTATAGAGTTGTTTCAAAAGATCACATGGGGGCTTACCGGCTAGCAATGTCCGATGGCAGAGAGCTCTCTAGCTTGTGGAACATTGACCAGCTTCGAAAATTTTATGTGTAACGCCTTTACCTCAAATTTCAATAAAGCTGTTATTCAATTGTTATGATGGTCTTTGCGCCCTTCCTTCATTCCATACTTCGTACGACTCGAAGTTCGAGACCTCTTTGAATCCGACCGCATATAAGCGCACTTGCTCTTGGTCCGAATGTTATGAAGCTTAAAATTCACCTCAAAGGGTCGAGCCGCTTGTAAGTTTAATCTCTTCAGATCCACTTTCCAAGCGCCAGAGTTCAACCAAAGCCCTGCATTGGGGCCACCGAGCAAGGCACAAGTCATGGTGAGGATTCGAAAGTCTAACCTAGAAACGACCCTAACACTTTCGACCCTAAGTTCTTCCTCGTGACGCTTGTGTTGTGTTCCTATGGATTTCTACTGATCTTGCAGTGTCGTGGTTTGTGCAGTTTTAAATTTGCCTCAAGGCCGCATTGTTCGACCTTTTGGTCCCAACTCAATGGATGAGGATATACTACAAGCAAAAAGGCTAAGTGCACGACTAAAAAACAAAAATCTCTTGATCGAAAAACTCTTAAGCAAACAAAGACACTAGCTCCTTCTGCCAAAACGATGTTGTTCCATTAGACTTTTGTCTTACAAAGAGTTCTATTTATAGGCAAGAAGGTCTAAACCTATCTACAGGTCAGCCATCTCACGAGCGAGCTTCTCTTGCTCGAGCTCGGCGACCTTAGCCCTTAAGGTCGACAGCTCGCCTTGGAGTCGAAGGGCTTCGGCGGAGGCGTCGGCGGCGCGGCGTCACTCATCTTGAAGTTGGGCCATGGCGCTCTTCGCCGCCTTGCTCGCCCGTCCCAGTTTTGAAAGCATCTAGGCCCCCATGTGTTTAATGGTTTTGGTAATTAATGACAATCACGAAAAAGAGACTAATGTTATTTGCAATGAGTAAGTTGAAAGCGTGAAAACTATCGCTCAAGGGACGCTTGATATTCACAAGTACAAAAAGGAAGGTGTACGCTACTAAAAAAAGCAAGAAAATTGAAGGTATAAAATTTTAGAGATATTTTCTAGTCACTTTTACCGATCTCGAGTTGGAAGAAAAGATCGGGTTGATAGATTAATCGCCGCACTATTAAGAGGGACTTGACGAGAGTCTTGAACCTTAAAAGTGCATACAATATGGCTCAAAATCTAAAAGATTCATTCGTGCATTTAAATCGGCGCAAAATCTGAAATTTCGGTGTTGCTTCAGATTAATCGGAGTGCATTGGGCGGTAGTATCGCAAATGCGGTACTACCGCACCTCCTATGGTGGTAGCTATATGGCAGAGTGCATGTGTTTTGGGTCTCCTCGCCAAGACTACCATGTTGTTTGGGCTAGTAGTATCAAGAATACCGTGACTATCAAGACTTAACTGCTTGCAGAGCAATATAATGTAATGTTTTTCTTCGGTCGGTAAGGTGCGGTACTACCGCACCCATATAGCGGTAGTACCAAACCATATAAAATTTGCATCAGAACGGCCACGTGTCGAAAGCATTAATTGCGCCAGTATAGCAGTTGGGACAGGGCGGTACTACCGCCCTTAGAGGGCGAGAGTACCCCACTCATGACGTGTTTTCTCGAGTAAAAGCAAATAACGGCTAGTGCAGTGGCTTGGGGGTTATAAATACCCCTCACCGTGCTAGGGGTGGTTGGTGACTTCATTGAATACTTCTTGAGCCCTAGCAACTCTCTCCACTCACTAGAGCATTAAATCTTTGATTCTTGAGTTCTTGAGAGAAAATTGATGCATTGAGTGCATTGCATTAGTTGAGCCCAAGAGTTTGCCGCCTCCTAGACGGCTTGGAGGCGTGAAGTCCTGGTGATCTTCACAAGGAAGCTTGTGTGAAGGCCCGGACGGTTGTGAAGGCAAGGAGCTCGCCTATCCGGAGCGGGGAAGAGCTACCACGAGTGATCGGGGAAGGCTCAAGCAAGAGGAGCCAGCTTGAAGAAGTTTAAGTCACCTCAACGTGGAGTAGGGAGAGCAAGTCTCGAGACCACGGATAAAATCCACGTGTTCATCGCTTGTGGTTTATGCGTAGTTTTTCACTCTTACATTGATTCTAGCAAATTGATAATATTTGTGCAATACTTGTTTAGCTATTGACATACTTGAGTAGAAACATTATTTGGTGATCACTAGAATTGTTAGGTATTAAAAGTGTCAAAATTGTCATTTGGGATTAGTAATCATTAAATTTGATTTTAGTGATAGAAAATTTAAAACCTCCTATTCACCCCCCTCTAGTCGGTATCCTTGATCCTACAAGTTTCTCCTCGAGCTCCTGGAGCCTAGCCTCGAGCTCGAGGGAGGCCTTCGCCGGGATAGCTGCTTGGTCTGTGACGGCCTTCTTCAGCTCCTCTGTTTTGGCTCGCTCGGTGTCAAGCGCCTTGGCCGACCACGTACACTCCTCTTCTACGGCCTTGTGCGCATGGTCGCGCTCGGTGGCATGGCCCGCTGGAGCTCGGATGCGTGGGTGGCCTCGAGCGCCTTCATCGCCTGATGGAGGTCGGCGATCTCGCTGGAGTGGGCTGCTGCCTTTTATGCAGCCTCCTCTTGCTCGACCTCCAAGGTCTCTTTGAGCTTGAATCGTTGCGCCTCCCGCTCCTCCACCACGTTGAGAAAGATCTTCAGGGTGTCGGCGTGCATCTGGAGACCTTGCAGCCCTTGGGCGATGGAGCTGATTGCCTGCGGAGTTCGAAAGATTAACACAGTCCTTGTCAGAAGAAGAAAGAAAAGGAGACTCGAGCTAAAATTCGACAAGGGCATGAGGAGGCTTTGTACCTGGCTAAGTCGGCCCTCGAAGTTTGCACGAGTGGACTCAACGGGTCTGCTACCCGACGACCCTGGTGTGGTGTCGTCCTCTGTCGCCGCTGGGTTGTTTGGGCAAGGACCTTCGGGCACTCATTGGGGCGACCTGCGCCGGGCCGCCCCTTAGGGGGCTCAACTCGCCCGGCTCGATCCCTGAATCGCATTGGCCTCGTCCTTCGCAGTTGGGGCGTCTTTTGTCCCCTCCCCCGTGGAGGTCTTGGCCTGGTCCTCAGCACGACCTTCCGTGCTTGCTCCAGCCAAAGCATATCGGCCTCAACGGTCGGGGGCGTCCTAACCTCGACGGTCGTGGCAACCTTGGCAGGTGCGGCTTGGGTGGCCTCGCACTGCGTGGCGAGGCATCCCGAAGCGCCATCTTCGCAGCTGACCTCAAAGCGAGTTGTCGGCCGGCTTTGGTGTCCATGGTGTCGGCCGCGTTGCCCTCACTGATCGCGGTCGAGACTTCATCCTCGACAGGGTCGTCGACTCCTTGGTCGAATTCACCGGCTGTGACCTAGCCTTGTGGGCCAACGGGGGCGCGACCCTGCCTTGCTTGCCAACGGGGCACTAACTTGAAAGAGGCCTCCTCTTCCTCCTCAGACTCGATCTCACCCTAAACAATAGCCATGGTCAGGATGGGCAAGGGCTGACTTTGAGTGCTCAGAGTCTGCGACAAGGAAAGATTACTAAGCTGGAGGCAGAGGGGAAGACTTAGTAAGCAAAGAGATAATGGTGTACCTGAGTCTGCAGCCTCCGCCTCGCAGGGGGCTGGCGAGGATCTTAGCATCCCGAGGGTGAAGAGGCGTCCCTTCCTCGGGAGCCTCGAGCTTGAGACCTCGGAGCCCGCGGTGGCTTCGGGTTCTTCGTCGAAGTCCTGGCGGCGGCCGCAGCATTTTGCTGCTGCAAGGAGAAGGGAATGTCAGAGAGCGAAAGTGCACGAGCAAAGTGCTCGGGGGCTCGACCATAGGAACTCACCATTGTGCGTCGCCCCATTCGACGTGCTGCTTCTTCGAATCCCTACCGCCCGCTCCGTCCGGGGGTGGCCTCTTGCTCGCCTTCTTGCCCTTGCTTGCCCCGGGCAATGGCAGCATCCTCCTTGCCGTTTCGGACAACTCTTGGGTGTCCTGCGAATGCATCGAGGAATTAGGGAAAGCTCCAGGCGTGCGTAAGCTAAGAGACCTGGCTCGGAATGACTTACCTCGGCTTTTCGGCACAGCACATTCTTCGGAACGGGGTCGTCAACAGTGTAATCGTGCGCCGCTTTCCCAAACATCTCATTCATCCTGGCGGCGATCCAGGACTCCTTCGGTGCTGCTAGAAAGGCAAGGCCGTCAAGGAAGCTCAAAGGTCAAAACTCGAATAAACTTCAGAACAGGAAGACTCACCGGATGTCCCTTCACGGGTAAGGTCATCGTGGCTTTTGATCTCGAAGAATGGGTGCACCCTCTTCCGTAGGGGGAACACCCGGCTCCTCAAAAAATCGTTGGCAATGGCTTACCCGGTGAGGCCGCGTGAGGCGCAGATGTGGATGGCAGCAATGGCTTCCTGGTCGACCTCCAGGTCGTCCGCCTTCGGGGTCTTCTTCTTGCCGTGATAGGGGTCCCGTCGTACGCCAGCGCGCCGTCTTCGCCCCTCTTCAGATAGAACCACCGCTCGGTCGATGGGCCGAGAGAGTCCCAGGAGCAGATCTTGGGGAAGGACCAAGGAAGTCCTACCCGCAGCCAAAAGTAGAAACAACTAACCACGGGGTCCTTCCCGATGCGAAACAAGGAGAATAAGCGAAAGAAGAGAGAGGGGGTGGAAAGGATCCCAAGGAACCCCTCACACAAGTGGGAGAAGATGGAAAGAAGAAGGACGGAGTTCGACACCAGATTGATGAGTTTGATCTCGCATTGGGAGCGCCGCCAGAAGTCGCTCTCCAGTCAGTCGCAGTCAAGAGCATGTAGTGCTCGGTCTTCGATAAGCTCGCTGTCTCGCGTGGCAGCTGCTCTCTCTCTCGGCAGCCGCCATATGTCTTCGGGTCCAGCAGTCCCAGACTCTCAAGCTCCTTCATCCTCGCCGCTGACAAGGTGCTCTTCCCGAGCTTGGCCATGGCGGTGGTGGGATGTTTGGTCAAGAGAAGAAGAAAGGTCCGGTTAGAAGGTTGGGAGGCGAAGGTTGCGGAGGAGTCGAGAATTTTCCGAGGTGCTATAGGCTCGGGTCTTATAAGCCCAGATTGTTGCTGGTCGGAGGTTAAGGCATCTCAAAAGGCGTGCCGGTGGCAATTCGATAGGCGCAACTAAGGGTTGAGCGGCGGGATCGAGGCGTTGTAGACGGTTCCGCTGCTCGATCATCTCCGTACCGGAATTTTGAAGTTCAAGGGGTGCCAGGTGTAACGACGCTGAAGCCCATTCGTAGGTCTCCACCCGACCTCGACTTTGAGTTCGAGGTCTCCAGAAGACCGCTCCATCTGTCCATATTGAGAGGCTCGAGGTCAATCCAAGTACTTGTCACGACCTTGAGCCTCGAGGGCTAGCTGTCGGGGACTGAGAAATCTCTGACAGGTCAACGTGCAATCACCAAGGGCCTCCTCGAAATTTGGCGGCAAAGATGGATCTTCGACCACGATCTAAGCCACACGGTCACATGCGACCTCGGTGGGGAGTATGGATTCAACTCCGCACGACTCGACCTTGGCTCGGCGCGGCGCTTACTTGATGATTACCAAGTCCGAGAATCTCGAGTTAAGGCGGACGTGGGCATCGGGATCCGGGGCGGTAAAGACGTCCTCACGCGCATGATGCACTACTCGAATCTCTCCGGCCGTTTGTAACGGTAGCGGAGGGGTATAAAACCCCCTGAAGCAGATCGGCGACAGGCAGACAATCTAGGCAACAAAGCAATAGACACATTTAGCATAGGATCCACCAAAGCTCAGGCTAGGGAGCGAACACTTGTACTCGAGTGTAGTAAACTCCTTGCCCCCGGGCAGGACTGGAGTAGAGCTATTACCTTCATAGGGGCTCGAACTAGTATAACTCTTTGTGTCTTGCTCGTTTTTCTCCACCCTCGACCAGCGAAGTAGCGAACGCATTCCTTCGATGAGTGAAGCTCGTTTTGGGTCCCGTATACACAACTCACCCCTCTTCACTTCTGCGGTCAGGCGATCCCGATCGTCGACAAAACCTATCCTTATCAAAAGCACTGTCGATATTATCCGGAGTATCATTGACTTCGTCGATGATGTTAGTACTACTTGCTTCCTGCATAATCTACTCTTCACCGTGACTGGTCCAATATGTATACCCCTTTTTGAAACCCCGTAGAATCAAGTGTGCTTCAATCTAACATCCTCAAATTCTCATAGTCAATGTATGGACAAGGCATAAATTTCACCCTTTGTTCAACATATCTTCCTCTGCAGCTCTTCTAAAAGCGGAGACGCTATTAATATATTTGGTGCTCACACGGTTCTCAGCGTACATCCAACTTCGATCCATCTACGCTACGTATATAAATATATATGTTAAATAATGAATTAAGTACACTAGTAGTGCATATAAACTACATTTAAACTTGTCGATTAACTTATATAGCTCCTTACATCACAAAGAACAAATGGATATATATACATATATAAGCTACATTTAAACTTGTCGATTAACTTATATAGCTCCTTACATCACAAAGAACAAATGGATATATATACATATATAAGCTAAATTTAAACTCAGCATCTTCAATTCTCTCTTTACATAGCTATCTACATCTTGAGTATAATGCAATTAGAACCAATTACTAATTTAGATCAAAAAGAACAAATGGATCTACATCAAGCTACATTAAAACCATCTTCAGTTCTCTCTTTACCAAGCTAGATGTATATACCTTGAATATAATGCAATTACAACCAATTATTAGCCTAGATCATCTTCCTTTAAGTAACTATCTACATATTGAGTATAATGCAGTTACAACTAATTAATAGATCTACACCAAGCTAGATCTAGAAACCATCTTCATTTTCCTTTTTATCAAGCTAGGATTTGAACCAATTACTAATCTTAGATGATCTAAAACTGAAGAAACTATAATCACACCACCAAATCCCGGGTCTCTTTTCCCCAGATCGGCTCTCAATCGTAGCCACCTCAAAAATAACTTAGAAAACCCTAAAAATACAGAGGAGGTCAGGGCTCTCTGTACTTATTTACTAAAAATGATCATGCACATTAAAGACGGTTTTAGCCAAAAACCATCTGTGATGTTCCCGCCCTCATCACAAACGGTTTTTGGTTAAAATCTTCTGTGATGTGGACTCACCACTGATTATTTTTGCAAAAAAAACCGTCAGTGATGCAATACGGTTTTTGAAAACAGTTAGTGATGAGAAATCTAGTATAAATCCTTTTGTAGTGGTGGTCCGTGATCGATCTCAAACATCAAATGGCCACGGAGGAATCATTACACTATTTCTTCGTGAAAAACTAGCAAGTAAAGAGGAACATCAGAGCATGCAGATCCAATGCTGATGGTGCTGACATGCATCGATGCACGCGTGACTACTGGTCAACCTGCACCGATCTCATGTATCCTTTTGGCGTTATAGTTAGGGGAACATATGTAGTGCAAATAAAGTTTTGGTGTAATCTTGGTGCAACCTAACTAACAAAAGTTTTAAAAATTTTTGAAAAAAATCATGGATGTACATCTCAGTTTACCCCATCTACATATAAAATTTCATGATCAAATTCATCCTGTGCTAGAATTCCTGTTCATGACCAACTTTGTTTTTTTTGTAACTTCTAACACAGGATGAATTTGATCATGAAATTTTATATGTAGATGGGGTAAGCTGAGATGTACATCCATGATTTTTTTTAAAATTTTTTGAAATTTTTGTTAGTTGGATTGCACCGAAACTTTATTTGCACCAGATATGTTCCCGTTAGTTAGACCCGGCAACATACATGAAAGGTTTGGCGATCATGGCAGCAGGCTAGCACCGAGTTTGGAGAGGAACAAGAGATCATGGAAAGCTGCGGTTGGAACACCCAAATTTTCCGCTAACGACTTTGTAAGTTTGTTTGATTAGACATGTTACAACTTTGCCCCTACATGAACGCTGTTGCCTTTTATTTCATGGGAAGTATAAATAAATCCTAACTAATCTGATCTCTTAGATTGGAAAGAAGGAATGGTCTACGCAGATTTATAGGTACTATAAAGGAGCTCTTGCAAAAATGTGGATGCTATGAGAAATGAAATATGACTGAGTAACCATTAAATGCATTAATAGTAAGATTAGTGTTCTTCCTTTTATTGAACTCCCAATTTTATTTTATTTTTTTGAGAGGAGGTTCCAATTTTATCTGTGGTTTTTTTGTATTAGCTCAAGATTCAAGAACGAGACTAGGTCTGGGTCGGGATGTAACAAGCCAATTGTGGGTCTCTTTTGATAGGCAGGGATTAGATTCCATCATTTTGGAATGATAAGGAATACTACCGTATATAAAGATGGGAGCTTTCCGGCCTTCTCAAGGTGTCCACGTCACCTTCGACGCACGTCCGGTCGCCGCGTTGCGCCTGGGAACAAAAAAACGGGCGCTCGTTTGTACGGCGCGAAGCCCGTTGATCCACATCGCCTACTTTATTCACGCGCTTGTTAGGGTTAAGTGATTAATCGCGCAATTCGATTAAGCGTCGGTAGCGTCGCGATGGTAAGCGCCGATGACGTGCCGATCGAGAGGTCGTAGCGTTGAATCCGCCCGCTGACATTACTGGTTTTCGGACGACGCGTCAGCACGCTGTTTCAAGGGCCCACGATGGCGTGGGTATTTTAAGCAAGACGCCGGCGTGTTTTTTTTTGAAAGGGCGTGAAAATTTCGAAATTACGAGAAGTCATTTTTAGTCCGAGATTTTATGAGAAGGCCCTCCTTTTCTACAAAAGGGCTTTGAAACTTTCGGATTTATTTTTATTCGGAGATTTTTGCGAATTGCTTTTGTGTCTCTTTCTTCGCAAAGAAGGCCTTGTTTTCCCGGCGATCACGCCCAAAAAAAAATGTTCTAGAGATTGGAAAGCTTTTAGAATTACGTGGAATTTATCGTAGAATCTCAGAAGCTTCTCAAAATTACAGCTCGTGTGGCGAAGATTGTACGTTCCGTCCTAGAGATTTTTAAATTACATCTATATTGCTTTCTTCACGGAAAAAAAACGGATTTCGTATTACGCCTGTCACATTGTGGCGCGGCGTGCGCCGCGCCCGCGTGTCTAGTTAAATTAAAATTCCTTGTGTTCTCCTTGTCCTCAGCGATAGATTAGGCAGGGAAGCAGGTGACATTTACTATCTATTTGGTTCAAATATAAAGGACGGATAGGACAAGGCTATCTACTTTGGTAGGAATGAAATAATCTAAGTTCATATTTGGTAGAAGGGATGAGAGATGGATGAGATGAGTTAATTTTTTGTTTGATTGGAGGGATGAGAGTTGGATGGTGGTTAAGATAAGAGTTTAAATTTAGTTGGTGGGATGAAAGATGGATGGCCTCTGAAAGTGCATCTAGGCCCCTTGAGGGTTTTGGTGATTACTGACGATATAATTGAAGAATACTAATGGTTTAAGTGAGAATTTATGCAGAGATCAAGAATATATCATTATGAGAAAGCGACTGGAGATCCCTATTATATTTAAAATTTGTGAAGGCGGCATCAAGACTTAAGTTGTAATTTTTTTTATTTAATTGAGTCTAAGGATAGCCGTACTATTAAGAGGAATACAACGGGAAATCGCTTCTAGGATATTCTTGTGCTCAAATGATGAAAATTGCATACCAAAAGGATTTAAATCACTGCATTTCCCTTGTTTGCATCTCTGCTAGCCGAGCAGGTCAGGTCGGAGTCTCCGGATAGTTAGTCCGGAGTATCAGGAGTTTAGTCTGGACACTCCGGGTTAACCCCTTCAGTGAAGGCTGTTCGGAGTATCCGGGTTAGTTCGGAGTATCCGGGTTTTAGTCCGGACACTCCGGGTTGATCCCTTCAGTAAGAGTTATTTCTTCACTAATCCAGACTATCCGGGTTATATGTCCGGATACTCCGGGTTGTGCGCAGTCTCTCACAACGGTTGGATTTTGAAGCTCTCTATTTAAGTCATCACAGCCCCACCTACCAGAGGGAGCTCCATTATTGCATCTATTTGGCTCTCAAGCTCTCACTCTCATACTCTCTTGAGCCCTAGCCTTCTTCTCCATCTGAATCTAGTGATTGATTTGAATCTTTGGAGAGAAAGGAGTAGATTTGAGTGCTTTGAGTGTGCATCTCTCATTCTTGAGCACAAGTTCATCCTCCAAGAAGATTTCATGACGCATTTGTTACTCTTGGAGTTTGAAGGACTCTTAGACGGCAAGGAGTCACCGGGAGCTTCCAAATACTTGGTGTGGTGAGCCCTGGAAGTTTGTGAAGGCAAGTCTCACCTCCGAAAGGAAAGAGACAAGGAGTGAAGACCGGCGAGTGCTTTGTGCAACACCGGGAGGATAGTGGTCAAGAGGGACCCAAGCTTTGTGCCTCCTCAACGGAGACGTAGGATTCCTTTCAAGAATCCGAACTTTGGGTAAAAATCATTGTCTCCGTGTTCTTCTTTTTGCTCTTGCTAGGGTTTGGCTCCAGATCTATACTTGCTCCAAGTACCTAATAGTGTTTAGATTCTTTGTGTTCAAGTAGTTTGTTTAAAAGTTGAAGAGATTAAAAATCTCATCTCGAGGTGACCAACCCGAAGTATCCGCACCACTAACCCCGGATAATCCAGAAATACTAGAGTATCCGGATCAAAGCTCGAATAGTCCGGGTTGATACCCTCGAGAAATTTAATTCCGCTGTAAAAATTTCTATTCACCTATTCACCCCCCCTCTAGGCGACATCTCCGATCCTTTCAGCCTCGTCTAGCCAATTTCATGTGATGATCTCATCCAATATCTACGAAGAATATTCCTTAAAAGTTGGATGTTCTTATCGAGCAAAACAGTACGATAGGTAGAAAAAGATAGATTGAGGTATTCTATCTACTTTTTACCTTGAATTAGGGATGAAAACGGGTTGGATATCTCTCGTCCGATCCGGGACCGGATTCGGGACCGGATTTTACTATTAGGTCGGATCCGGGACTAGATATGGATACTTGAATCCAGATTCGGGATCGGATCTGGAGCATCTAATATCCGGTAAATACGGGACGGGATCCGAATATTCGGATTTTTCCTATTCGGATATCGGATCGGATATTCGGATATCAGCAAAGCCCAGCCCATTTTCATCATATTTTTTCTATGTCAGCCCATTTATATTAACAATTAGTTGGTTCTATTGATCCTCAAGTAGCATATTTTTTCTACGACGTTTGTTGAGTTTGATTGATATATAATTTGTTACTATAGTCAAGTACTCGTATGATTTTAATTCAATATATATTACTCTATATATGCTTACATTATCCGTATATCTTTATCCGTTTCTGACCCGAATCCGTCACATATCCGTATCCTGAATAACCCGAATTTGTATCCAGCTAGCCCATATCCAGTTTTAAATCTGAAAAAATATAGATTATAACACAAAAAGAACAATATCCATCTGTATTCGATCCGTTTTCACCCCCAACCTTGAATCAAATGCAACCGGTGCTACCGGCGACAGGAAGCTAGGTTGGAGTAGGAAGGCATGTAGCCGCAGAAAGGACAAGGAACGAACGAGTAATACCTTTCCTAAACTTTGAAGAGTTCCTGTGATGGCCTCGGTGCCACGTCTCCGCCGTACGCAAAGGCGTCGCTTGTTTCCGTTTTCTGCCCGGCCTCGCTCACGCCTCGTTTTTCCTTCTCGCTTGCATCGCCTCCCGCCTTCCGATTGCTGCTGCTCCTCGCCGTGGGAGGCTTTGGCTTCACTCTTGGAATTCGGCACTACCGCGTGCTGGTCACCTTCTATCGCTGCTCACACCTTGCGATCGGCCTCGAGAGCTTCCCGTGCTAAGCCGCGCGCGCCGTCTCGTCCGCCCCTTCAAGAACGCGCTGCTTGTTTCTCGGTCCAGCTCTTGTGGTGGCGGCTCAGTGGCGCCTGCTTCAGCTCGTTACTTGTGTCGCCTGTTACTTTTGAGCTGCGCCTCTCTACGAGCTGCGCCTCTTCTTGCTGTGGGCTGATTTCGGTCTTCTTCTTCGAATCCGCTGACGCCGCATGTCGCCGGAGCCTAGGTTCGTAGGCGAGCTTTGGCGTCCTCAGTGATTTGTTCAGCCGGTGCAGACCCATCGCGGATTGGACTCCGTTGCTTTGGTCGCACCACGGGTTTCTTCGCCTTTTAATACCGTTTGCTTTTTCCCTCTTTTCTTGTTGCCGGCGCTCGGCTGCGCTGGTGCCAGTATGGCTTTTCCCTATGTCTTGAGCCGCCGGCTTATTCGGTGTGTACAGTTCTTCTTTGCTTTCTGCTCTGCGCAGTTCATGCCACCGTTCTATGTTTGCTTTACCTGTAGCGTTTGCTGCCGGTGCCACGCGTATTGCCATGCGTTGTCGATGTTCCATTGTCGCATGGTCTTATTCGTCGCTTCTCGATTTCTGTCTGGTTAAATTCCCTGTTGCTCTTCTGTTTCTGCCTTTTTTGCTAGCATTTGGTTTTCCCCAAATCTGCAGGCTTCAAATTTTGCCATCGCTTCGCAGATGTTTTTTTCGCCAAGATATTCTATGGATGCTGCTTCCTCTTTGCGATCTCATCGTCAAGCAATTTTAGCTGGAAAGCAGCCCATTGCTTCGCCATCTCTTTTGTCGCCTTTGTTGCCCCGTGCCTTTCCTGATCGATCTACGTTTACTACATCTTGGTTTTCGTCGTCTGATGTGCAGTCGTCATCTTGCCCTCTGCCGTCTTCTTCTCCTTTACGTGTTGGGTCCACGTTTGTCGGTCCGCGGCCACCGTCATCCGGTATGGCATTCCGTAATTTTATGCTCATTCTTCCTTCGCGTTTCCTGTTCCCTGCCTTCTTTCTCTAATGGATTGTCCTTTACTTCGCTTTCCGCATGTCGTGTATCGCTTTTGTCGTGTGCTGTGCCATCTCCTTCAGAACGGCGGTCGTTGCTTCCGCGCAGGCGTCCATATGGTTGCTCGTTTTGCTTCCTACCTTTTTCCCTACCCGCATTTTGTTTCATGCTTTTTCTGTTTTTCGATTTACCTTGTTTCTTTTTCCTGCAAGAGATAGCCTCTGCCTATCGATTGATTCTATAAGTGCAATCGAAAACAGGAAAAGGAGAAAATTATCTAATTTCCAACGTCGCTGCGCTAGGGCAGGTTTGTTCGTTTCACCGTCTTTCTTCCTGCGGGTTTAGCAGTGTTGCGCTGATGCTATTGTCTTTGTTGTTACGGTTCTTAGCCCTCCTGCTGTGTTTCTTGAAGGTTTTTTGCTAGCAGCATACTATTGTGTGCATACTTATTGTGCTTTCATCTATTTCCATGTATGTTTGTTTATCCTGTTAAGGCTATTTGTTCCCTTCTGCATTTTAGGCGTCTTTCTTTTTCTTATGTCTTCTTTGGTGCATCCTTTTTATTTCAAATCGCATTTACGAACCTCGCTTCTTCTTCGTAAGGAATATATTGCTTACCTAAAAGGCATGCTTTTGCGATATTTTGCTCACTGCCGTTTTATATCTGATTTAGAGAAAGTTTGTGCTTTAGCCATTTTCCCTTCACTTTCTTTTATGTTTATATTTCGTGTATTCTGCTTTTGCAGCTACTTATAGTGATCGATCTTATTATGGTGGTCCGGATTATGAATGTGCTAAATGTTGTGCTGTCTTTTGGTTCCAAGAAAGGTCTGTATGTAGGAGTTCTTCTAGACAACAACAGATTATTTACAATATATGCTGCCGAGGTGGTAGAGTTTCGCTTCCACCTCATAAAGATTTCCCATCCCCGCTTAGGCAGCTTGTTGGTTTTGGTAGTAGAAGTAGATCAAACGAGTTCATGCGACTGATTAGACAGTACAATTCGTTGTTTGCATTTACGTCTTTAGGCGTCGATGTTGATAGCACCATAAACATCGGTACAAGCCCTTATGTTTTCCGCATTAATGGTGTTGTTCATCATCGCATTGGATCATTGCTGCCTCAGTCAGGTGAAAGGCCTAGATATGCTCAATTATATATCTATGACATTGACAATGAAGTTTCCAATAGATTGGCTTCTTTGAATACAGAAAGGACTGTTTCTAATGAGATAAACCCTGCTATTGTTACAAATCTCATTAATATGCTTGATCATCACAATGTGTGTCGTGCCCCAAATTTGCAAATCCGGACACTCTGTGTATTCCGCACTAGTCCAGGATCGCGCTAGTGCACACAGGCTAACAGGGTACAATATCACATCATACACAGCGAAATATTAAATAAAATACTTCAATCATTTATATAAACGAGTGTACGACCTTATGGTCATCCTTACAATAGTTGTGCCACGCAGGGCTTACAATAATCAGAGTAATATAGTTCAACAGCGGAATAAATTAAATCTTCGTGGTGCTCCATCTTTTCCACAAACGCACTGACTAAGGCTTGATTTCCTAGTTCTCCGGCCCTTCAACGAACTCCTCTTCATATGCAGGCGTAGTTTCTTCCTCTGGTAAGTTTGTCCGCAAGGGTGAGTACACACCGTACTCAACAAGTCATGCACAAATGCAGATCTATTTACTACATGCATGGCTTTACCAGTTGTTTTCCTTTTGCATCAATATTTTAAACTACTATTTATTTAGATTGAAAGCATTGAAACCATACTATCAATATATGTCTCAAGTTGTTTTCCACAATATTTTGGACACACAGTCCCTAATCATCTTTCTTTGACACACAGTCATCCCCCTCATTTTATTTTCAAACACTACCCCTTGATTGTAATCCCCGAGCATTGTCCAATACCGTGGACTCGACTATTGAACAGCTTTTAACACTCTGCAGAGGTTGTACACTTTACCCACAAGATCTGATCAAACACCACAAAGGCGAAGTAATAGTAACAAAGCTTTTCAGAGACTTCTATCTTATCCTAAGAACCTCTCGGGTTGCCTTCGCTATCACTTCCCTCACTCGAGCGAAGTATAGGACCGACAAACACCGTTGATTCGGTACCAAGCAGAGTGCGCGCATCGCTCCCATACTGATTACCCCATGTAATCGCCACCCGAGGTATCAAAGGTAAGACATCGTAATCCTACTACACTAAGTCTTCCCATTCTGACATGTGGTTGTACGAGACTCAGTCAAAGGCTTGCAAGGTAAGGTCCTTAACTCCACCAAGGCAAGACATCCTTCTATCAATTTGGCACACTGACCCTCACCACACTCAACCCAATCCCATTTGCCACACAGGCCCACCTGGCACGAAGCCTCGGTCCACTTGCCCCAGTCTAAATCAATTTTACCCCAAGTTGTTAACAGTGCAACACATGCTCATATTCATCTTTCATGTAGAACCACACAGGTCTCTACATTCCAATGTTAATACCAACATCATTCCACATTTCATTAAAAAGCATTCACTATTCTTTAGTCAGTGTTGATTTTGTAATCCAAATAGAATGGTTCACGACATGCATGGCTACAACTATTCACGGTCTAGCCTCCGTGTTGGCACAATATTATCAACCAACTAATATTACTAAACTAGGGTTATCAAAGGAATCATGGCATACAAATATTATTAACAAGGTGGCAATAACAATTAGGTTAACTAGCTAATTCACCCAAAGTATTTAAACCATTTTAGTTGAATTAGCATGCATAGTTTGAAACAAAATACATTTCAAATTTAGGAGCAACATGATCAAAGCATAACTTGCCTTCAAAAAGCTGTTGATCTTGCTCAAGTCAAGTCTTGTCTTCGAAATTCCCCTCGCAACCCTCCAGGCAAATCAACGTCTATTTAAAATTAACATAAACATAATAAATATATTTTACAGAGAGCAAACTCACCTGGAAAAATTCCATAAAATTCACCATTAAATAGATCTCGATTTTACAAATTTTTAGAAATTAGAATCACTCAAATCGGAGTTAAAACGCAAAAGTTATAAACGTTTGAAGTTTTCTTTAAAATAAATCCAAAAGAATAAACTGAATTTCATTATTTATTTTTATACTGAAAATCCCGAAATTATGACGCCGACTTTACTACTTATGACGCTTTCACCGAAAACATTTTCTACCGAATATATATATTTTGAAATTCAGATTTATGACGCCATCATGACGCCATCGCCGACGTCAAGATTGACCCAAAGGTCCGACATGGGTTCTAATCGATGACGCCACCACGACGCCAAGACGACACGTGTCGATCACTCCGAAGCGTGACACGCTCAACAAGATTATCACCGAGAGTTTTACTAATCTCCCACCGTCCGATCAAAATGATCGGTCGGATCAAACCCGACGCCTCGGCTCGATTATCGCGAGTCGACACGTGGCATAACCTCATCCCTTGATCGAAATCTAACGGAGAAAATAAACTGAATAGCGCTTCAATTAACCCGGCCATGCGCCAAGATTCGTGCAATCGGGATCGATGGCGAGATTGCACCGACACTTTTGAGCGCCACGACGATACCGACACGTGGCTCAACTCGACCACCGATCTAAATCTAACGGTGAAAATTTTCGTGACGCCGACCACGGCGACAATTGCGCCACCTCGATTTCACAAGACACGCAGCGACGCGAGATCGCTCGTAGCGGTGAAATCCATCCATCCGATTCAAAAGCAACGGCTTGATTACTTCAAATTAACGCTAATATCTCGGTTTAATATCTACAATCAATGAAGCTACGTGGCACATTATCAACCGCACGATTGAAATCGAACGCCAATGGTTGAAGATGGGGTTCATCAGAGCGATGACTACGTGGCTAAATCCCGATCGTCCAATACTAATCCAACGACTATTAGCTAACACGAATTTCAGGCACACGTGGGTAGTCCCTTCCTCGGGCACGTGGCGCTATCCTGACCTTCCAATCCGAATCCTACGGTTGAGATCTAAAGCAATACTGTTCTGGTCTCTAATGCGAAGAGTTACGTGGACTCACCTCAATCGTTCGATGCAAAATCGACTGAAGACGTTGATCGAGAGCTTCGGCGAAGACACGGCGAGTTGAGGTAGCCGGAGTTGAAGAAGAAGACCCAGCAAGGCGCTTCCGTGGTGCTCCGCGAGGTGAGGTAGTCTTCTGATGCGGCTCAACGTGGGCTTTACTCCTGTCCTTGGATGCGGCGAGAGTCACCGAGTGACGCAAATGACGACGGAATGGCCTCGGAACTCCGACGAGCACGTACGGGGGCTACAGTGGTTCTCGGTGTGCGTGAAAGTGCTCGACGGTTGCGAAATGAGGTGCTTTATACCACCGTACTGGCCAAGGAAGCGACGGAGACGCGCGGCGGTGAGTAATGGCGATGGTTTCTACTTGGATGCACGGCGGCGACGACGCTTCCATTCCTCGAGATTTAAGAGACGTGGTCGAATCCGACCATCCGCGCGTGATCCAAGCAAGACGACTAATCTAATCGACACGGCGAACCTCCACCGTCGATCAAGATCGCATTGGACGATTGGCGGCTTTAGGGTTTCTCGGTGCGCGATAAAGAATGGGCTCGTTCATCGCTCATCCAGTTTTAATGATTTTGTGATTAAAATAATTCGAATATTCATTTAATTTATTTGAGGCACTTAAAATATCAGAAAAATTCTAGAAAAATTCTAGAAAATATTTTAGGACTTTTTGAACTCAAATAAAATATTTCCATTTAAATTTCATTAAAACTTTTCATTATTAAATAAATTTACAGAGAAGAACCAATTTCCAGAAATTCAAATAAATCCAAATAAATTCCAGAAATTCTCAAAAATTCAAATTAAATTATGAAATTCAAAATTAACTAAATTTGAGGATGTTACAAACCTCCCCCCTTAACAGAATCTCGACCCCGAGATTCAGGGTTGACCAGAGAAAAGGTTGGGAAACTCTTTCTTTAGATCTTCCTCACGCTTCCAAGTTGCTTCGCTTTCTGAGTGGTTGCTCCACTGAACTCTGCAGAAGCGGGTTGACTTGTTTCTGGTCTCACGATCCATGGTATCCAAGATTTTTACTAGATGTTCTTTGTAAGTTAGATCTTCTTGCAGTTCAATAGCTTCGATAGGTGCTTGTTCTTCTGGTACTCTCAAACACTTCTTTAATTGGGACACATGGAATACATCATGTACTCCTGTTAAGGACTGTGGCAGTTCTAGTTGGTATGCTACTTCTCCCTTGCGATTCAAGATCTTGAATGGTCCCACATATCTTGGAGCAAGTTTTCCTTTAGCATGGAATCTTTTAACTCCCTTTAATGGTGTGACCTTGAGATATACATAGTCTTCTGGTTCAAAACTCAAATCCCGACGTCGGTTGTCTGCGTAACTCTTTTGCCTGGATTGTGCAGTTTTCAACCTCTCTCTTATCAGAGCAATCTTTTCTTCTGCATCTAGAAGTATGTCTGGTCCAAATACATGACGTTCCCCTGTCTCATTCCAATTTAATGGTGTTCGGCATGAACGACCATATAAGGCTTCAAAAGGTGACATCTTTAAACTAGCCTGATAGCTATTATTGTAGCTAAACTCTGCGTATGGTAAACATTTGTCCCATGATGTGGTATATGACAAAGCACAGGCTCTGAGCATGTCTTCAAGAATCTGATTTACCCTTTCGGTCTGACCATCTGTCTGTGGGTGATATGTCAGATCGAATTGAAATTGATGACCGATAGGCTGATGCACTTATCCCAAAATCTCGAGGTAAATTGAGTACCTCTGTCCGATACTATCTTCTTGGGTACACCATGTAAACAAACAATTCGCGATATGTATAATTCTGCTAGCTTATCTCCTGAGTAGGTGGTCTTTACGGGTATAAAGTGTGCAACTTTCGTTAACCGATCTACTATGACCCATATGGAATCATAACCACATTGAGTCCTTGGCAACCCGGTGATAAAGTCCATCCCGATTTCTTCCCATTTCCATTCTGGTATCTTTAATGGTTGTAACAATCCGGCTGGTCTCTGATGCATTGCTTTAACTCTCTGGCATACGTCACACAATGCTACATGCTCGGCTACTTCTTTCTTCATGTTCGGCCACCAGAATCTTTCTTTAAGATCCTGATACATCTTAGCACTACCGGGGTGAATTGAATACTTGGAATCATGCGCTTCTTCCAAAATCAGCTGTTTCAACACCGGTTTATGGGGTACACATATTCTGTTCTTTATCCACAAGGTACCCTGCTCATCTACTCTGAAATCCTTGGCTAGATCTTCGTCCATCTTGGATTTGATTCTATTAATCTTCTCATCATCTTTTTGACCTTCCCTGATTTGCTCTTCAAGGGTCGGCTTTACTTCCAAAGTAGCTAGGAATCCTTCCGGTACAACTTCCAACCTTAGCTTCTGAAATTCTTTACATAAATCAGACTGATCTTCTGCAGCTATCAAATTCAGGCTATGGCTTTTCCGACTTAAAACATCTGCCACCACATTGGCTTTTCCCGGGTGGTAGTGAATCCCAATGTCATAATCCTTGATTAGTTCTAACCATCTTCTTTGCCTCATATTCAGGTCCGATTGAGTAAATATATACTTGAGACTTTTGTGGTCAGTATATACTTCACATCGATTTCCCATGAGATAGTTACGCCATATTTTAAGAGCGTGCACTACAGCGGCTAATTCTAAATCATGAGTCGGATAATTCTGTTCATGAGGCCTTAACTGTCTTGATGCATAAGCTAGTACTTTACCGTTCTGCATCAGCACACATCCCAATCCCTGACGCGAAGCATCACAGTAAATATCAAAATTATACTTAGTATTTGGCAACACCAAAACAGGTGCCGAAGTTAAACGCTTCTTCAGCTCTTGAAAACTCTTCTCGCATTCAGGCGACCATGCAAACTTTTTCTCTTTCTTTAGCAATTGCGTGAGAGGTCTCGCAATTGAAGAAAATCCTTCAATGAACCGGCGGTAATACCCCGCCATTCTAAGAAAACTCCTGATTTGAGTAACTGACTTTGGTTGCTCCCAAGGCAACACTGCCTCTACTTTCTTAGGATCAACAGCTACTCCTTCGGCAATCATCACATGACCCAAGAACTCAACCTTCTTTTTCCAGAAGTCACATTTACTAAATTTTCCATATAGCTGATTTTCCCTTAACTTTTCCAAAACCATTCTTAAATGTCCAGCATGTTCTTCCTCCGACTTGGAGTAAACTAATATGTCATCGATAAACACGACAACAAACTTATCCAAATATTCCATGAATACTTTATTCATCATATTCATGAAATATGCAGGTGCATTAGTCAGTCCGAAAGACATGACCGTAAATTCATAATGACCATACCTAGACGAAAAGGCCGTCTTTGGTATATCCTCAGTCCGGATCTTTAACTGATGATATCCAGACCGAAGATCTATCTTTGAGAAGACTCCCGCTCCTCTTAACTGATCGAAAAGATCATCTATCCTGGGCAACGGATACTTGTTCTTTATCGTCACATCATTTAGTGCACGATAATCTATACACATTCTGAAACTCCCATCCTTTTTCTTTACAAACAAAACTGGTGCTCCCCACGGTGATGAACTTGGCCTTATGAACCCTTTCTCCAACAATTCCTCAATTTGTTTCTTCATCTCCACCAATTCCTCAGTAGACATCCGATAGGGTCTCTTGGCTATTGGAGCCGCTCTGTACAAGCTCAATTACAAACTCTATATCCCTATCCGCGGCATTAGGGTAGATCTTCGTGAAAACATCGTGGTACTCATTAACTACGGAAACCTCTTCCATATTAATGGTTTTCACATTGTTGACCATCGGTTGACCATCCCGAGCAGCAAGTGCTTGAATCTCTACCTTCCGACCATCTAGGCTCTCAATGGTTACAACTCTCCGTCCACAATCAAGTACTGCCTTGTGCTTGGATAACCAATCCATTCCCAAGATAACATCTAAGGTTTGGGTTTCCAATATAATCAGGTTCGCTAGGAACTCTATTCCATTTATTAATAATTTTACCCCGGAACACCCTACTTTAGTTCGGAGTTTTGATCCAGGGGTTTGAACTATAAGGGTATTCTTAAGGTTGACCGTATCCAAATTATTTTCCATAACAAAAACCCATGAAATAAATGAATGTGAAGCTCCAGAATCAAACAAAATAGTAGCGGGTACTGAGTTAACTAGAAACTTACCCAGTACTGCATCTATCGCATTCTGAACTTTGTCCGCGGTGACATGGTTGACTCTCCCCCGTACAACTGATTGTGGTGCAGCTCCCGCTTGAGTAGGTCCTCGACTTCCTCCTTGAACAGGTGTTCTTGCTGGCGTGTTGCCCAGATTAAAGCGAACAGGAGTGACTCCTCCTTTTTTGGGACAGACATTGGCGAAATACCCCATCTCATTGCAGTTATAGCATTGAAATTGGCAGATTTCCTGTAGCTGGGCTGATGATCCTTGCCGATGTTCTGCGGATTCGACCATTAGGTATTTGTGCGAGCATTGGTGCTCTTCGGCGCTTCTCGCTGAAATCGAGTGAACTGTTGAGGTACCACCCACGGTCTCTGCCGACCTCGCATCCTCCTTGTCGTGCTGTTTACGCGCTGCGATTGTCATCAATTCCTTGCGCTTATCCTCTAGAATGAGCGCTTTGTTTACCAACTCGGAAATCGTGGAACGTGTGGGTGATCACCCCACGAAGTCAGAGTTGAGTCCCTTCATAAACCAGGACTGCCTAGCCTTGTCCGTGGCTACGTCCTCTGGCGCATATCGAGCAAGTTGTGTGAACTTGTTAAGGTAATCGGCCACAGTTTGGCTTCCCTGCTTTAAAGAACGAAACTCCTCCTTCTTGAGCTCCATCATACCCTCCGGCACATGGTACTGGCAGAAGGCTATAGTAAATTCATCCCAGGTAATCTCCTGAGGATGCTCGTGGGATGCACAATAATTCTCCCACCATTCTGCAGCTGTTCCTTCTAACTGATGAGAGGCGTACAGGACTCTCTCATTGCCTACACATTGGGATATATGCTGCTTCCTCTCTATGGTGCTGTGACTAATCATCGCCTTCTATGGGATTGACATTCCCAGAGAAGGTTGGGGTCTAGTTCTCATAAAATCCGATAGCCTAGATCGGTGTCCGTGGTGTACAGCTTGATTGTTGTTAGCTGCGGCTTGGTTCTGCATCTGCTGAATCATTGTCTGCATTAGCTGAGTCTGGGCAGTCAAGAATGCCCCCAAGTTGTTCATGTCCATAGGTGTGCTTGAGGGTTTGGTGCGTTGTTTTGGTTTCCTTCTTGCTGTGATCCACTTCCTCCGGCTCCGCGGTTTCCACGAGTATTCACCATCTGAAGAACCAAAGAATTTAGGAAAAGAGGGAATAGAGTGGACAAGTATACAAGAATCTGATGCGGGGTGAAGATTTGTTTAACTCAAACATAAGCACACAATTTTATTTAATACCATAAGGATATGGCCGCTCACAAGTGCCTACGGCATTGCGGCGCATACCAACATGCACAACCATAGATATTGTTCACCATAGAAGAAAACATAACAACTCATATAGTTTAAACCAAGCAACCGTACTAAGGGCAGACTCAAATAAACTGACTCGATATAACTTGACTCAACACAGGAGTCGACTCTGACAATAATAAAAGAAAACTCTCTAGTCGTCGATCCATCCAGGCTGCGGTCCTCCCGAGGATATGCGGCAAGTGCGGCAGACGGGCGAATCGATCTGGTGCCCCACAGCTGGCGGAACGAACGAGCCCACCGACTCTGCGGCTCGGGGCTGCTCGCCAGTGCCGTGGCTCTGCACTGGTGCCTCTGGTCGGTGCCTCTGACCGGCGCCTCTGCTTTCGAGCTCGGGCTCCTTGGGATCGGGTTAGGGGGCACAGCAGGGCCATTCAGCCGGGAGTACCTCCCGTCCCGTCCCTCATGATCCAAAATTTTCCCGCCCCGTCCCCATTCCCGTCTCGGGAGAAAATCCCCGTCCTCATCCCGTTAAGATATCGGGGCCCGTCGGGACCCATCCCCGCAAAAATTTCACACAAGAGAAGAGCTCTTATAGCCATTTTAACTCTAAATCATATCAATAGACAAGGAAAAAAAAAGAATGCGCGATTCATTGAAGATTATGTTGTCCCGCTTATGAAAATGTGAATATGATGGGCTAGAGAATATGTTTGCAATCTAATAACTAAATTGGACTAAACTAAATTTGAATCCAACGGGTCCCCACGGGAAACAAATTTCCGTCCCCGTCTCGCCATCCCGACGGGGAATAATTTTCCTGCTTCCATCCTCAAGGACGATTTCTTCCCATACCCGCCCCTAACAGAGGAATTCCCATGGGGATCGGGAACGGGTCCCCATTGCCATCCCTAATCGGGTCGTGCGGCTCTAGCTCGGCTCGGCCAGTCCTCCGGCGCCTCCTCGGCTCGCGAACCCTCGGCATGTAGACACCTAGGCCCTCAAGGCGGTGTCACCGCAACCGAGCCCCGACCTCTCCTCACGAGACCTCTCAAGCTCCCGAAGGTCTCGTCTATAAGCTCCTCTCGGGCGATGACGTACTCGCCAAGTGAGTGATCAGAGCATCGTCCTCCTCCTCCGGATCTCTGTCAAATTGGTTGTCTCGACGCGGATGAAGACGGAAGACGGTGCCTACGAGCTCCTCGGAGAAAGTGCGTGCGATATGACGCATCGCCAAGCGGGCAATCTCCTGGATCCCGGCCTCAAAGGTGGACCTCCTGGCGGTGAAGTGAAACGGACGACTGGCTCTCCCCCTATCTCTAGCAAAGACAGTGATCTTGACGTCCCAGGCGACATCCAGTCCTGCTCGAACCACCGAGTTACCTCGGTAGATCGGCCTCACAAAACCCTCCGGCTCAAGCAGTACCACGGCTCCAAGAACAGAGCCACCGGTCGCTTCGCCAAAGGTGTGGATCCTCCTCATCTGCCAAAACACACTTCGTTAGAACTAGATTTTAAAATCAAAAAGTAAATAACAGAAAATTGCAGCATAGGTGCGGATTAAGAAGAAAAGATTGGTCAAGATTTCATTCATAATCTTGTGCACTTTTAATCTTTAGAAATTAACCTTATCTTAATCGACCAGTCTACTTAGGGTCAAGTCCTACAGTCGGTATGCTCTGATACCACCTCTGTCGTGCCCCGAATTTGCAAATCCGGACACTCTGTGTATTCCGCACTAGTCCAGGATCGCGCTAGTGCACACAGGCTAACAGGGTACAATATCACATCATACACAGCGGAATATTAAATAAAGTACTTCAATCATTTATATAAACGAGTGTACGACCTTATGGTCATCCTTACAATAGTTGTGCCATGCAAGGCTTACAATAATCAGAGTAATATAGTTCAACAGCAGAATAAATTAAATCTTCGTGGTGCTCCATCTTTTCCACAAACGCACTGACTGAGGCTTGATTTCCTAGTTCTCCGGCCCTTCAACGAACTCCTCTTCATATGCAGGCGTAGTTTCTTCCTCTGGTAAGTTTGTCCGCAAGGGTGAGTACACACTGTACTCAACAAGTCATGCACAAATGCAGATCTATTTACTACATGCATCGCTTATTATGAAGGAATGGCTTTACCAGTTGTTTTGTTTTTGCATCAATATTTTAAACTACTATTTATTTAGATTGAAAGCATTGAAACCATACTATCAATATATGTATCAAGTTGTTTTCCACAATATTTTGGACACACAGTCCCTAATCATCTTTCTTTGACACACAGTCATCCCCCTCATTTTATTTTCAAACACTACCCCTTGACTGTAATCCCCGAGCATTGTCCAATACCGTGGACTCGGCTATTCGAACAGTTTTAACACTCTGCAGAGGTTGTACACTTTACCCACAAGATACAGTCAAACACCACAAAGGCGAGTAACCGTAACAAAGCTTTTCAGAGACTTCTATCTTATCCTAAGAACCTCTCCGGGTTGCCTTCGCTATCACTTCCCTCACTCAGAGCCGAAGTATAGGACCGACAAACACCGTTGAATCGGGTACCAAGCCAGTAGCATGTGCATCGCTCCTCTCATACTGATTACTCCCATGTAACCGCCACCCCAAGGTATCAAAGGTAAGACATCGAATCCTACTACACTAGGTCTTCCCATTCGAGACATGTGGTTGTATGAGAGACTCAGTCAAAGGCTTGCAAGGTAAGGTTCTTAATCCACCAAGGCAAGACATCCTTCTCTCAATTTGGCACACTGCCCTCACCACACTCAACCCAACCCCATTTGCCACACAGCCCACCGCACAAGCCTCGATCCACTTGCCCCAGCCTAAATCAATTTTACCCCAAGTTGTTAACAATGCAACACATGCTCATATTCATCTTTCATGTAGAACCACACGTGTCTCTACATTCCAATGTTAATACCAACATCATTCCACATTTCATTAAAAAGCATTCACTATTCTTTAGTCAGTGTTGATTTTGTAATCCAAATAGAATGGTTCACGTACATGCATGGCTAAGCAACTATTCACGGTCTAGCCTCCCGTGTTGGCAGAATATTATCAACCAACTAATATTACTAAACTAGGGTTATCAAAGGAATCATGGCATACAAATATTATTAACAAGGTGGCAATAACAATTAGGTTAACTAGCTAATTCACCCAAAGTATTTAAACCATTTTTAGTTGAATTAGCATGCATAGTTTGAAACAAAATACATTTCGAAATTTAGGAGCAACATGGTCAAAGCATAACTTGCCTTCAAAAAGCTGTTGATCTTGCTCCGAAGTCAAGTCTTGTACTGGAAATTCCCCCTCGCAACCCTCCGGCAAATCAACGTCTATTTAAAATTAATATAAACACAATAAATATATTTTATAGAGAGCAAACTCACCTCAAAAAATTCTATAAAATTTACCATTAAATAGATCTCGATTTTACAAATTTTTAGAAATTAGAATCACTCAAATCGGAGTTAAAACACAAAAGTTATAAACGTTTGAAGTTTTTTTTTAAAATAAATCCAAAAAGAATAAACCGAATTTCATTAATTATTTTTATACTGAAAATCCCGAAATTATGACGTCAGCTTTACTACTTATGACGTTTTCACCGAAAACATTTTCTACCGAATATATATATTTTTGAAATTCGTATTTATGACGTCATCATGACGTCACTGCTGACGTCAGCATTGACCCAGCCGGGTCTGACATGTGGGCCCCACTGATGACGTCAGCCACTGACGTCAGCACGGACACGTGTCGATCACCCGAGCGTGACATGCGTCAGCGCATTATCACCCGAGAGTTTTACTAACTCCCAGCCGTCCGATCAAAAATGATCGGTCGGATCAAACCCGACGCCTCGGCTCGGTTACTGCGGAGTCGACACGTGGCGTAACCTCATCCCTTGGATCGAAATCTAATGGCGGAAATAAACTGAATAGCGTTTCAATTAACCCGGTCATGCGTCAAGATTCGTGCAATCGAGATCAGTGGCCAGGATTGCACCGACACTTTTGAGCGTCACCACGATACCGACACGTGGCTCAATCTTGACCACCAGAACTAAATCTAATGGTGACAATTTCTCGGGTGACGTTGACCACAGCGACGGCTGCGTCGCCTCGATTTCCGCCACACGCGTCGACGCGAGACTGGCTCGGCGCGCGGTGAAATCCGGTCCATCCGATTCAAAAGCAACGGCTTGGATTACTTCGAAATTAACGTTTAATATCTCCGGTTTAATATCTACAGTCAATGAAGCTACGTGGCACATTATCAACCGCACGATTGAAATTGAACGACCAATGGTTGAAGATGGGGTTCACTATAGCGATGACTACGTGGCTAAATCCCGATTGTCCGATACTAATCCAACGACTATTAGCTAACGCGAATTTCAGGCACACGTGGGCAGTCCCTTCCTCGGGCACGTGGCGCTATCCTGACCTTCCAATCTGAATCCTACGGTTGAGATCTAAAGCAATACTGTTCTGGTCTCTAATGTGAAGAGTTACGTGGACTCACCTCATTCGTTCGATGCAAAATCGACGGACGACGTTGATCGAGAGCTTCGGCGAAGACACGGCGAGTTGTGGTAGCCGGAGTTGAAGAAGAAGACCCCAGCAGCAGCGTTTCCGTGGTGCTCCGGCGAGGTGAGGTAGTCCTTCGGATGCGGCTCGACGTGGGCTTTACTCCGGTGTCCTTGGATGCGGCGGAGAGTCACCGGAGCGACGCAAATGATGACAGAATGGCCTCGGAACTCTGACGAGCACGTACGGGGGCTACAGTGGTTCTCGGTGTGCGTGAAAGGGCTCGACGGTTGCGGAATGAGGTGCTTTATACCACCGTACTGGCCAAGGAAGCGACGGAGACGCTCGACGGTGAGTAATGGCGACGGTTTCTACTCGAACGCACGGCGGCGACGGCGTTTCCATTCCTCGGTGACGAAGAGACGTGGTCGTAATCCGACCGTCCGTGCGTGATCCAAACGAACAGACACGGGCGAACCTCCATCGTCTGATCAAGATCGCACGGTCGACGATTCGGCGGCTTTAGGGTTTCCTGCGGTGCGCACAGTAATGGGTTCGGCCCGTTACTGTTCATCCGAGTTTTAATGATTTTGTGATTAAAAATAATTCCGAATATTCATTTAATTTATTTGAGGCACTTAAAATATCAGAAAAATTCTAGAAAATATTTTAGGACTTTTGAACTCAAATAAAATATTTCCATTTAAATTTCATTAAAACTTTTCATTATTAAATAAATTTACAGAGAAGAACCAATTTCGAGAAATTCAAATAAATCCAAATAAATTCCAGAAATTCTCAAAATTCAAATTAAATTATGAAATTCAAAATTAACTAAATTTGAGGATGTTACAATGTGTTAGTAAAGAAGTTCAGGATGGCGCGTGATCGGCTATTTTCTCCGCAGAATTCAGAGGTGTGTATTCGTCTTATTGGCTCATCATATACTCATGATGATCGCTATTCTTTGCCGACTGTGCTAGAATCAGCTGCTTTATTAGTTGGTGAGTTATACGAAGAAAACATCCAATTTGATATAATTGTTTAGAGCCTTGCTGGTGCTTTACAACAGATCTCACTGCTAAATCCTACTTTAATGTCTCTCCAATATCCATTATTGTTTCCGTATGGTCAAAAGGGCTATCATCTAGGTATTACATATAAAGACACTGATGAGATTGCTCAGTTTGACAGAGATAGGGTGTCTATACTGCAATATTACTGTTACGAATGCCGCTACCGAAAGAATGAACCAAACCCTTATTTATATTGTGGTCGTCTTTCTAATCAGTTAGAAGTTAATTGTTACTCGTGTGTTGAAGCAAACCGTCTTTCATTTCATTTCTTCAATCAAGATCAGCTCCGTTCTGAAACATATCAAGGTATTTTCGACGCTGTTGGTCAGGGTGCAGCTGATGGAAGGAATATCGGTGTGCGAGTTCTACTTCCTGCTAGCTTTACTGGTAGTCGACGCTACTATGTATTAAATTACCAAGATGTTATGGCTATCTGTCGTGAATATGGTCCTCTGGATATTTTTCATACATTCACATGCAATTCTAGGTGGCCAAAAATTGCTGACACACTCAAATACGAACCTGCACAGAGCTATTCTGAGCAGCCTGATATTGCCACTCGGGTTTTCCACATGAAGCTCAGTGAATATATATATATCTGATGTAAAAACAGGTTATAGTTTCGGTCCTATCTGTGCAGGTTAATCCTTTGCTCACACCCCTTGCGTGTCGTGTCCTGTTTTTCGAAACTATTATTGCTCCTTTATTAGGCGTTGACTCAGTCTTATTATGCAGTTCTATATACAGTTGAATTTCAAAAGAGAGGGCTTCCTCATGTTCACACACTTACATGGCTTCGTGGCCGCACAGGTCAGCCGTCTTCTGAATTTATAGATAGTTTGATATCAGCTGAGATACCTAATCCAATTGCCGATCCACTTGGCTATGCTCTTGTTGAAGAGCTTATGATACACGGTCCGTGTGGGGATCTAAATCCACGATGCTCGTGTATGAAAGATGGCTCGTGTTCAAAGCGGTATCCAAAATCTTTTACCACCCATACTACCATTGATGAATCTGGTTTCCCAGTGTATCGTCGTCGCGATGATGGGAGATTCGTAATAAAGAATGGTATCAAATTAGACAACCAATCTGTTGTGCCGTACAATATGGTGCTTCTTAAAAAATATCAAGCACACATAAATGTTGAATGGTGCAATAAGACTAATCTTGTTAAGTACTTATTTAAGTATCTCACTAAAGGACAGGATAAAGCAAGAGCAGCTTTTCATACACGCAATCAGCAACCAGAAATATCGGATGCTACTGACAACAGCAGTATTGATGAGATTGTTGAATACATTAAGTGCAGGTATACCTTTTTCGCATTGCGGTTGGTTTCTGCTTTGCATTTAGTCCGTGCTCATCGTTTATCTATTGCTTTTATCTAATGTGTTTATCTGTTTGTTTATAGATATTTATCTTCTTGCGAAGCTATTTGGCGCTTGTTTAGCTTTGACATACATGGCTGGTTTCCTTCTGTTGAGCGCCTTACAGTGCACATGCCTGGTATGAATAGAATCATATATAGTGAAAGCTTGCGTTTACAAAACGTTCTTGTAGACCCAACAACAAGCAAGACAACACTCACGGAATGGTTTATTGCTAATCATAATTTTATTAAAGCTAGATCTAGCACTTATTGTCAATTTGCAGCTGGATGGAGCTGGGATGCTAGTAGAAAGAGCTGGAGAAAAAGAAAGCGCCAAAGTAACAAAATTGGGCGCATATATAATGTTCATCCAGGTACCGGTGAGCTGTTCTATCTTAGAATGCTATTAATGATAGTTCGTGGTGTGCAAAATTATGAAGATATACAAACTTTCCAAGGTGTATGCTATCCTACTTTCAAAGATGCATGCAGAGCTCGCGGATTGGTTGGTGATGATACAGAATGGTTTTTGCTATTCGATGAGGCAAATCTTTGGGCCATTGCGCACCAGCTAAGAAACCTCTTTATGGTCTTACTTTCTTTTTGCAGCGTTGCCAATCCTCAGCATTTATTTGATAAATATTGGCTCTTTTTTGCTGATGATATTGCATATAAAATATGCTGCAGCTTGCAGAATCATGCATATTCCATCCCAGACGAATATCTACAAGCACAACTTGTTAATGAATTCACTGCTGCGTTCTCCAAGAACGGCCTATCATTTGCCTCCTATAATATAGTCATTAAATCTACATGTATTGATGCTATCCTAATGAATAGACTTATTGCAGAAGAGCTAGCATATGATAGTGTGGCTTTGTTATCTCAGGCTGCTTCCTATTGTGCCCGATTAAACAGAGACCAGAAGATTATATTTGATAAGATTATATCTTCTATTGTTGAGCAGACTCATGGTTTCTTCTTCATAGCTAGCCACAGTGGTACTGGAAAAACGTTTCTTTGGAATGCTGTTACAGCTACATTAAGAGCTGAGTCAAAAATAGTTATTGTTGTTGCCTCTTCTGGAGTTGCTGCCCTTTTGCTACTAGGCGGTAGAACAGCCCATTCCCATTTCAGAATACCTCTTCATGTTAATGAAAGAAGTTTATGCACTATTTCTTGTGGAACACACCTTGCACGCCTCTTAGAAAAAACTTCTTTGATTCTTTGGGATGAGGCACCGATGACACACAGGCATTGTTTTGAAGTTGTTAGCAGAACTTTATGTGATATCATGTCTGTTGAAGATCCTGCATTCATGAATGTGCCTTTTGGTGGCAAAACAGTGGTTCTTAGTGGAGATTTCCGACAAATACTACCTGTTATCGAAGGTGGCACTGCATCTAAAGTCATAAATGCTTCCCTCATTACATCACCTCTCTGGCACCATATCAAAATACTAAAGTTGTATATTAATATGAGACTACATGATGATAGCCTCCCTCTTGCTCAGCGCCAAGAATTATCTGCGTTTGCTCAGTGGGTGTTAGATATTGGAGATGGTCGTGTCCCTCCTGTTAAAGAAATAGCTGAACCAAATGCAACTTGGATAGGTATTCCCGATGACCTTTTATTAATGCCAGCTTCCGATAACGTAAATGCAATTATTGATGTTGTTTACACTTCATTCCATATGAACTACTGTGAAGCAGAATATTTAGCACAACGCACGATTGTCTTCCCAACGAATGCTATTGCTGACATCCTTAATAAAACTGTCTTTGAAAAAGTTCCCGGTGATTCAAAAGAGTATCTTAGTTCAGACTCTATATCAGAATCAGACATGCACATTGCTGATGCTAGCCTTTTATATCCGCCTGAATTCCTAAATTCGATTGTTATCAATAATTTTCCCCATCATAGCATCAGTTTGAAAATAGGTGTTCCAATCATGTTACTAAGAAATATAAATCAGTCTGCGGGACTCTGCAACGGAACACGCCTTGTTATTACACGGCTCGGTGATCGAGTGCTTGAAGGACGGATTATCACTGGAACTAATGCAGGTCAGTTGGTATGCATTCCCAGAATTGATCTTAACGGCAACAAATCTTCGCCGCCCTTTACTTTGCAGCATAGGCGGTTCCCCATAAGCCTATCGTATGCCATGACGATTAATAAAAGCCAGGGACAAACTCTATCAACGGTAGGGATTTACCTGTGAACTCCAGTTTTCTCACATGGGCAGCTATATGTTGCAGTTTCACGTGTCACATCACGTGCAGGTCTAAAAATACTGATTGAGGATGAGCATGGGGCAGCCTGCACACAAACAAATAACATAGTATACCAACAAGTGCTTTCTTCTATCTAACACACTAAATTGCTGACAAGATTTCCTGTTGCTGTTATAGCTCAGTGCACAATAGATGCCTATTAGCGTCTCCTGTTTTCCTTTGGTGCCTACCTAGCCATACTCTTATCCAAGTATGCTTCCTATTACTGGAGGGTCTATCCCTTTACGAGCTTCTATTAGACTTTTCCTCTATATAGTGCTCGTTCTGTCAATACTGCACTCTTTTTCCCTTTTGTTATATCTTCTTTTCATTATATATGCTTATTCTATTTGCCCATCTATCTTGTAGAACCTGTACATTGTTACAAAAATGATTAGCATTGCTGATAGGTTCGATATAGTAGTTTGCTTTTATGTCGTTATTGTTACTCTTTTGAGTTAACACTTTGGTTTTATCTGCAAATGGGACTAGCATACTGCTTAAAGAAATATTCGCATTATTCTTGCATAGCATACATTCCTTTGGTTTAAAATTATTGCTACTACGTAGTCAGTCTGCAATTCCGTTCTCGTTGGCACAAGCTTTTACTGGTTCTGCTATCCGCTGCTCTGTTCTTAGTTATTTCTAGACTTATATTATTGTTTGCCATGTTTTCGTGCTGCTCGTCTCTTTATAGCCTTTCGTTGTGTTTTTCCCCTATATAATACTGATTCCGTTAGTGCTGCATTGATAGCTGCTCTATTCTTAATTATTTCTCAACCTATATTATTTCTTGCCATGTTTTCGTGCAGCTCCTCTTTATAGGCTTTCATTGTGTTTTTCCTCCATATAATACTTAGTCCGTTACTGCCGCATTCCATTTTTGCTCTCGTTATATCTTCTGATTATATACGCCTTTTTCTTCCACCTATGTGGCCTTCTGTTGTGTTTTCCCTCTGCATAGCACTCACTCCGTAAATACTACACTCTGTTCTCAACAGTTTCTATACTCTGCGTAGATCAATATAGGGTCCATTGCTTTGCCGAAAAAGGTCATATTGTTTAATGATTATTGACATGATAGGATTTTCATTCTCGCCTTTACCGTTTTAGATAAGGGCTGTGTTTCTCTATGTTTCATTAAAATGCGATAACAGTATAACAGTTCTTTATCCAAATGGTTCAGTTTTTCTCAGCTTTGTCAGCTTCTTACTGGCATCTTCTATTTTTTTAATGGCTGTTCATTACCTAATGAATATATGCTGTTCACATACTTTTGGATATACTGCTTTATATCCTAACTTGCCCTATATGCAAAATTCTCCTGTGATTTATAACTCTGTTTTTACGTACAAATTTGCAAAACATTTCTATCTTCAATTCAGAATATATTCGTTGTTAGTATCTTTTGCAATATTTCTTGCTGTTTCTGTAGGATCGGATGGCGACAATCAGAGGGGGGGTGAATGATTGAGCGGAAGATAGAATCAAAATTTTCTTGATTCACAAAACCCCCTAAATTAATTATGAAATATTGCTCTCGGTATCAACAAAAAACAGAGTATATGTGTTCGGTAAATTGTGAATTCTCGGAGATCCAGCTGTCGGATTGACCTGAAGTTTGAAAAGAAGAAACAAGATTCCAATACGCATCTAACAAAAAAAGAATTAGGTCAATCGGATCTACGGATCAAAAGTTATAAATCCTGCAAGCTTGCTGTGATTGAATATGACGAAAATCAAGCAAACCCTAATTTCGTGATTAATCACAATCTACAAAAGATTAACCAACAAAACTTTGAGTAACACTAAATTAATGCCCTAAGAAGGTTTTAGATGGATCAAATCAAAATTAAACTTGTTGAATAAAAAGGACAATGATTCAATCTACTAAACCGAAATTGGGCAAACGATGTTTAAACCGTACCATAGCGCATCATGCGTGAACAGTAATCCGCGATTTACTGTAGCAACGCGAGATTACTGTAGCGAGACGTTTACTATATCATGGAAGAATTACGTCGCTCGAATCGCTTCCACCGCTAGGATTTCAGGGTAGAACATCCAGGCGCTAGAAGGTGCAGGCGGCAAGGAGCTCTTCACCAGGCGCAAGAATCATCCAGGCACACGATCCAGGGACTCAGCCGCCAAGAAAAGAACTCCGGCCAGGACGTCCAGAACCCCGACACCGCACGGTCACAGATCAAGAGCACTCGCCAGGAGGTCAGCCGCCGCTCGGACTTTTTCCTTCCACACCCAAAGCCGCCAGAAGCAAAACAACACGCATAAAAACGGCCGACGTCCAGCCGCCGCCAAAAGAAGCTTACTTCATTGATCAGGTTTCAAGTCCTTTTATACAACTTAAAACCCCAACACACGTATGCATATCCACCTGGCCCAATACACATGGCCCAATATATGCATACAACCCAAAATTCACACATGCACGCGAACGGCCCGCCTGCCGCACTCACGTGACTAACCAGCCTTCGTGTGCACCTTCTCTAGCCCGAACGTCCCGCATGACATCCTCGACCACTAGGACCTCGATTCCTCCACGAACCTAGTCCGAACCTCGGTTCCTCCATGAACCTAGTTCGGTCCGTCATCGACCACGTTAAGCCCTCGAGCAACACACGCACACGAATAAACAAACAACGCGCCGGAGCACAAGTTCACGACTTGACTCAAAGTTAATCCATGCAACCACTCACATGAGTGCATTGCATCAAACAAAATCATTAATCAATCATAATTATGCTCAATGGTCCGTGCTCTCGCCCTAGGCGGTAGCACTAGGAAAAGCAACCAACACTCAAATTGCTTCAATTTGAAGATCCAATTCAAATCAAACTCAATTTCAAATCAATCCAATCTCAAATTTTGTCAATTACTCATCACACACAAGGATAGACCTCCACATGGTCTTTCAATCTCCCCCTTGATGAGTATATTGACAAACATATGAAAAAGCATAAGTATTGAGTTTGAATAAAGAGAAGAAAGCAATTTGAATGCAAAGCCAAACTTGATCAAAGAAATAGAAATGAAGAACATGACCAAATTGGCAGCTTATGATCTATGAACGATAGCAAAGATTAACAAAGATCATAAGAAAGAAGAATCAAGTGCAAAATGATGCCTTTTCTACGATTTCTCCCCTTTTGGCAATATAGGCATCAAGGTGACATTTTCTTTTCTCCCCCTTTTTTTGTTGTTTTTATGCAAGTAATGCAGCCTAAGGGAGTTTTGAAGATTATCCATGTGATTAACAAGACAAGTTATGACACCAAGCTAAGTTATGGCAAAAAAATAGACTAAGCTAAGGCATGTCCAAATTCAAATAATCATTTTGCTAGCAAGATTTAATTAAAACCATGTCATTTTTAGCATGATTGAACATGAGCAACACTTGTCATTAGTTTCAAAACTAGAAGCAAAGCCATTCAAAGGATCAAATGGAAAACCTAGAGTTCAACCTACTCAACACTTTGGGGAATCTAGAAGTGCACACAAGGTCCTTGAGCCTTTTTTTTCATTGTATGCAAATTTTTCTTTGAATCTTTGAAAGACATAGCGGGGTGCAAATGTTTGACATTATTTGCATTCTTTACCCACATATGTTTTTTTTGCATTTTTAAAGCAATTGACTCAAGCCATAATCGATCATCTCAAGAGGGACTCTTAAGAGAATGATCTTGGTCATACACAACACATTCCAAGTTCATCTCAAGTGCAATGAAAAGTCAGTCTTGTGAATGTGAGGTGTTGAGTCTATCTTTATAAAAGAGTCAATTTTGCTTCACTTTCATTTTAGCATTTGCATGTTAAGCTAGTGAAGGACTCAAGTATGGATCAAACAAGATTCACCCAAGTTGCTATAGGGACTCTAAAGAATTCGAATTTCACAAATCATGGCAAATACACCTAGAGAAGAAACTTAGCAAGTAAGCAACATGTTTTATCAAGTTTTTCTTTTAACGCTCATTTTTCAATTTTTGTAAGCATAGCAAGATAAATGAACTTGGACATATCTAAGCAAGTAATTTTCTTCATAATATAGCATAGTGTATAAAATGAAACATGGATCATGTGCATAATAGACAAAGCTCATAAAATGAAAAATCAAGTCTATATGCAATGCATGAGACAGATTTTTAAACTCCCCCTCAACATGTGATTTCATTTTAAGCACAAATCTGGTTCAAATTGAGTTATTAGCAAGATTAAGCTCAAGAAGGATAAAAAAGAACTCAATTAAAGCCAGAAACACAAAATGGAGGGAAGAAGTCGAGAAACTGTGAACTGGGTGGCTATAGAGTATAGAAAAGATGGTAGAGAACACTATGGCTCAGACTCGCTCTCATCTTCCCCAATGACTAACATAGGAAAGCTGCCTCTAGATCCCAAACTAAGGAGTGCACAGAGACCTGTCTACCAGGGGCCCAACACTGCTAGATTTATAAGGCGTGAGGAACTTAACCTAGAGAGAAGAGAGAACGACTAATTAAGCATGATAGCAACCTAAAGCACAAGATGAGAGGTCCATGCAAAGCATGCCGAAGTCTAAGTGATGTGAACTCATAACTCTAAGGAATAAAACCCATAAGCACCTAGAGCAATACAAAAGGAAAAACTGAAATAAAATATAATACATAATATCTGATCGGCTCCTCCTCACAGAAGGCCGTAGGGCACACAACTCAAGCTCACTCCTCAAGGCAACAAACCTAGAGTTATCCAAAGGCTTGGTAAAGATATCGACCAACCGGTGGTCACTCTCCTGGCCCAAGCACTATATCTCCTTTCTCCACATGGTCTCTAAGGAAGTGATATCTAATATCAATGTGACCAAGTCTCCTATGCCGAAGGAGAGATCACGGGACTCAGAAGCAATCAAACACCGAAGAGAGTCTCCGGAAGAAAGCAGAAAAATCAACACGAAAGACCCTCCCAAATGTAGAAATCCCGCAAACTAACTCTCCTGATGAATCGAGGATTCTACAAGCATTGCTCTTAAAGCTTACCTCGAAAGAGTCATCGATAAGCCGAGAAAGCGGAAAGCAAATTATATTGCACTTACTCACTAAGGCAACGTCCTTAAGAATAAAATTTTCATTAATGCAGGCGGTACCTTTAGCAATGACTCTACCTTAAGAAGCATCCCCAAAAGTGATCAACTCATCACGGGGCTCGGACTAGGAAGAGAACCAACGAGAGTCTCCGGTCATATGGCGAGAACAACCGAGTCAACAATCAAAACATCTCCTTCTCCATCCGATTTAACCTGATCAAGTCAAAGAGAGAGAGAAGACTCGATCTTGGGATAAAGTGAGGACACAGGAACCCAATTTGAATCACACGACATCTCAAAGTACCACCACAGAGGAAGAAGATCGGACTCTAGTGTCTTTTCTCGACTCTCACAAGATCGGAAGAAGCAACTCTAGTAGAAGATGTAGGAGCTGCATCCTTTGGTTTGGCCCGTTGTGGTGCAAAGGCGGACCATCCCAACGAGGTGCCCAAATCTCCTACCCGAACACCTCACGCCCGTGATATCTACCTCGATGGGAAAAGCGAGGAATATCAAGAGGACGGCGGAAAGATCGACCACGAGCAACTCGGGACTAAAACTCGATCAACAAAGATGAAAACCGAGTCTGGGCCGCCCAAAAACAGTGACTCTCGACTGTCTAGTAGCAATGTCGCCTTTAGAGCACTCGAGTCTAGGGATGACCCTCGAATACCCCTAAGAGCGGCAACACACTCACGCTTGGTGATCTTGCGTGTCAAAACAGAAATCTACTAGGTGACCATCCTTCTTACTGAAGGTGCATGAATACTTCGCCTTGCTAGAGGCGTAATGACAGAGAAGCACCATACGCTCGAGAAGTCCCATGGACAACCCCAGAGACCTAAAACAAGTGGTACTCACCCAGGAGCTACCACTATCTCTCCACTCTTGGAGGCACGCATACAAGCCGAAGGCGGATGCGCCGTGCGTGCTCAAGTAATCAAATCCTAGACCTTGATTGAATCTGCTAATTTTGGACTGGTCTAGAATGAGATTGAGTTTCTTCTTGCCTCCAACAAATTTCTCAAGAGTGCTCATAAGATCCGATACTCTCGGAAAAGTGAGGCGATGAAGAGCAAGGGAAGGAGTAGAAGAAGAGTCGGAAGAAGAGGATCGAACAAAGGTGCATATTTTTTCCCTATACACGGCTGCCTTAAATTTGAGAGACTCACAGGGAAGCACAAGAAGCATCTCTAATTCTACCAACTGGGCCTCTAACTTCTTCTTAAGCTCTGCGTGGACCTTATCCACGTCATCCTCAACCCCAATACACACAAGCAACCATTATTTGACTTAACTAGTAAGTCCTTAGCAAGTTGATCACACTTGGCATTCAAAGCTTCATTATCAAGTTTTAGTTGCTTCTGACCCTCACATGAGTATTTGGGTCCTTAGAAGCATGCAATTCAAGTTCATCATTTCTAGCGTAAAGCTTTCTAAGGTGACAACTCATGGCATCAATTTCAGCAAGTAGCTTAGGGCAATTTTCACAAGATGCAGTTGTGTGAGTATGAAGAAAACTAGCATCAATAGGAATAGGATCAATAGAACATGTGCTAGCATCCTTCGACCTAAGAGCCTCAAGATCAGAAACCACACTATCATGCAGGGTTCTTAGGTTCTCCAACTCCACAAGCAAAGCATCACAGAGAGTACAACTATCAGAGTCTCGGGAGGAATATGATTTAAGTGAAGCTAACTCCCGAGACAAGGTATCTACTTCCTTCTCTAACTCCGTAACCCTAGCTCTAGCTCTAGCATGAAATTTTCCTAATTTGCAAAAAGCTTCATTGAGTTGGTCATAGGAAGGTACCTCGTCCGAAGTCATTTGAGAGCTCGAGTCGCCGATGTCGTTGGTGTTTGCCATGAAGCACATGCCGAGAAGTCGTCGCCGCCTTTCTTCTCTTGAGGATCATCCTCGCCTTAAATCGCTCCATGTCTCCGTGTCGAGAGGCTGATGTCGTCGAGGCGGCGAGGACGCAGTGGAAGAGCTTCTTGTTTTCGAAGTTGCGGTACTTCTTCTCGTATACGGCTCACGTTGGAGGCTTCTTGTTGCGTTCTTGTCGGTATAGTCGTTCTTGCGGAATCACGAGTCGTTCTTGCCCTTCTCCGGTTTAGGACAATTCGCTCGAATGTGGTTGGGGCCGCCACATTCAAGCAGTGATCCCACCACCTCTCTCCTCTCTCTCACCCTCTTGTAGGCGTGAGAAAACTTATGAGCTAAAAGAGCAAGCTCGGTTCGAAACTTGTCCGATTGGTCATCGCTAGCTCGCAAAGTGCGAGAGAGGAAAACCAATGAAGAATCAAGAGAAGATCCAATGGGATCGGTGACCAAGGCCATCGACTGTGATTTCGTCTTGCGAGAGACGATGTCGATCTCATGAGTCTTGAGTTGGGAATAAAGCCCGTCAAAAGTCAAGGTCGACAAGTCGGTAGTATCCTTGATGGTGGTCACTTTCATTTCCCAAACACGAAGATCGAGTGCGGTCAAGAAGTGACGAGCATTATTCGAGTCAGGGTATGTGCAACCAACTGCCCGGAGATCGCTCAAAATTTTAGTAAATCGACCAAAACACTCGTCAAGACTCTCACCAGCGTGTTGTTCAAACTTGTTGTACTCACGCTTATGTTGATCCTGCCTCACGGTCTTGATTTGGGTAGTGCCCTCATGGTATGTATCGAGGGTCACCCAAATCTCGTGAGCGGATCGCAGGTGAGAGATCCGATCATACTCACTGTGGCTGAGTCCCTGTATGAGAATGTTCCTCGCCTTAGCATTTGCCTCAACGTCGACCATATTGCGGCCGTGGCGTTCTCATCGGCAGGAACCTCATATGGGAGCTTCACCTTCTGCCATATCAGGAAGCCCTAGGCAGTGATGTATGACTCCATCCGGGATTTCCAAATAGGAAAATCAACACCACAAAAAATTGGAGGCTTGGTGGAATACTTGTCTATCGCCATGGCTCTCGAGACCGGTCAAGATCTATGGAAGAGCAAAACCGACTCTGATACCACTTGTAGGATCAGATGGCGACAATCAGAGGGGGGGGTGAATGATTGAGCGGAAGATAGAATCAAAATTTTCTTGATTCACAAAACCCCCTAAATTAATTATGAAATATTGCTCTCGGTATCAACAAAAAATAGAGTATATATGTTCGGTAAATTGTGAATTCTCGGAGATCCATCTGTCGGATTGACCTGAAATTTGAAAAGAATAAACAAGATTCCAATATGCATCTAATAAAAAAAGAATCAGGTCGATCGGATCTACGGATCAAAAGTTATAAATCCTACAAGCTTGCTGTGATTGAATATGACGAAAATCAAGCAAACCCTAATTTCGTGATTAATCACAATCTACAAAAGATTAACCAACAAAACTTTGAGTAACACTAAATTAATGCCCTAAGAAGGTTTTAGATGGATCAAATCAAAATTAAACTTGTTGAATAAAAAGGACAATGATTCAATCTACTAAACCGAAATTGGGCAAACAGGGTCAGAAACCGGTACCATAGCGCATCATGCATGAACAGTAATCCGCGATTTACTGTAGCAACGCGAGATTACTGTAGCGGGACGTTTACTATATCATGGAAGAATTACGTCGCTCGAATCGCTTCCACCGCTAGGATTTCAGGGTAGAACATCCAGGCGCTAGAAGGTGCAGCGGCAAGGAGCTCTTCACCGGCGCAAGAATCATCCAGCACACGATCCGAGGACACACCGCCAAGAAAAGAACTCCGGCCAGACGCCCGTAACCCCGACACCGCGACGGTCCGCAGATCAAAGCACTCGCCAAGAGGTCACCGCCGCCGGACTTTTTCCTTCCACACCCAAAGCCGCTGAAGCAAAACAACACGATAAAAGCGGACGGCGTCGGTAGCGCAAAAGAAGCTTACTTCATTGATCAGGTTTCAAGTCCTTTTATACAACTTAAAACCCCAACACACGTATGCATATCCACCTGGCCCAATACACATGGCCCAATATATGCATACAACCCAAAATTCACACATGTACGCTGAACGCCCGCTGCGCCGACTCACGTGACTAACCGACCTTCGTGTGCACCTTCTCTAGCCCGAACGTCCCGCATGACATCCTCCACCACTAGGACCTCGATTCCTCCCTGAACCTAGTCCCGAACCTCAGTTCCTCCATGAACCTAGTTCCGGTCCCGTCATCGACCACGTTCGCCCTCGAGCAACACTTGCACACGAATAAACAAACAACGCATCCGAGCACAAGTCCACGACTTGACTCAAAGTTAATCCATGCAACCACTCACATGAGTGCATTGCATCAAACAAAATCATTAATCAATCATAATTATGCTCAATGGTCCGGTGCTACTGCCCCTAGGCCGGTAGCACTAGGAAAAGCAACCAACACTCAAATTGCTTCAATTTGAAGATCCAATTCAAATCAAACTCAATTTCAAATCAATCCAATCTCAAATTTTGTCAATTACTCATCACACACAAGGATAGACCTCCACATGGTCTTTCAGTTTCTAGCTGCTCTGAAAAAATCTTGAATAGCAACTAACGGATATAAAGTCCAGTTCTACATTTGATCCTATATATATGCAAGGTTTGTTCTCTATTCCATCATATTATATTTGATGCTAATTTTAATA
The DNA here is from genome assembly GCA_036346375.1 of Guadua angustifolia. Lineage (NCBI taxonomy): Eukaryota > Viridiplantae > Streptophyta > Magnoliopsida > Poales > Poaceae > Guadua > Guadua angustifolia. The sequence goes on from CM070515.1 coordinate 25,634,775, forward strand.
TAGGAATTATTATATAATTTTTTCCTTTATAGTTATTTGATGTCTGTGGAGCTTTCGATGGCAGATGGATTTTTGGTGTTCAGGATATAACGGATGCTCCTGCGATTGAGTTTTCTACACACTCCCAGGTTAGACACTATCATCATTGTTCAACTTTCGATTTCTGCAATATGCAATAGCAAATAAAACCTATTATAAAGTCTAAGATAGTGGTATGGTGCTTTTAGCATATTATCAAGGCCTTCGTTTTATTGTTTTCAGGTAAATATCAAAGTCTTCAACTTGGGCATACTAACAAATAGGATTGATCTTCTTATGAAGCATATGTTCTATGCCTTTTGTTTCTCTTGATAAGTATATAGTTTGGATACAAGAGCACTTACATCGTCTCTTCTGCGTCTTGGTGAAGTGCTTCTACGCATAGAAGTTTCATGCATCTTGCCTTCTGTTGGAACTATCCTGACAGTTTTGTCAAAAGGGTTTTCAAGGAAATGCTACACATACACTAGGATGTTTGTTGGACCAGGTTCTGCAATATTACTCTTATTAGTCTTTTCATAATTTAGCTCAATTTTTTTTCGCTTGTACTACTCACCTGCCTTATTCTTCCTTCTTTCGTGGTTTTGTTGTTCGCCTGCGCTCTATGCTAGCGCATTGTGCTTCCCTGGAGAGCCAAGAAAATTTCAAGATATGCTTTCCCTGTTCTCTAATGCAGCAAAACACTTTTATTCCAAAATATACATATGAAGATATTTATGCTGATGGCAGAGCCCGCTACAGCATACAACTATTTGACGTCAAACCGTTTCCTTAGCCAGATGGTTGTCTTCCGCTGATCACCTGCTGTCATCTAAGAGCATCGCATGCGCATCTTGCCTTACCGTGGTACACCTAAGCTAATCTCAGAATACTATATGCTTGCTGGATGTTTGTTGTTGCTGTAATAATATGTGTACAAGACAATAAGATACCTATTGTGCTTTCCGTTTCTTAGTTGTGCTGCTTTTCCTTGCTGTCATTGTGAGCAGCCTTAACAGAAAACTCATAGTGGTTATTCGTGACGATGTTGTTAAAAAATATTTGTTATACCGCATACAGAATATTATTCCGCTTTTCTGCTTCCTTTTCAGAATAAACATGTTGCTTTTCAGATGTCTTCCTCAGCCGCACTCCTGCTTTTATTGACATATGTGCTTTGTTAATGCTTTCATTATCTATAGAAATCATCAATCCAATCAGTAATCTAAAAACATCAGCGTCATTGCTACAGATGGTGCGATCTAGCTGTATACTACCCAAACGATCCAATCAAGGTTTAAATCATCATCTTTTAAAAACACCTGTGTCACTGCTGTCACATAGCGTGTCTATAGATTTAGCTAAACATAATTATATATTATCTATCTTTGGGCTGCAAGCTAAACGTTGTTTCATTTTGCTATAGAGTATTACTTAGAAAAAAAACAAAATTAAGGTTGCCTTATTAGTCGTACACAGTGCTCTTGTATGCAGTGATCCATCGATTTTTGCCTTATTGAGTGCCTCCTGCCCGTAACAAATCCTCTGGCCTCTGCGTAAAGCAATTATGCTACAGGTTCGCATAGGTGAGATTCAGAGCACCTATCCCAATCTACTACTATTGTACGCTGCTATGAACAGGCTATTTCTAAGGCTTAGATATTTTACTGAGACCGTAAAAAAAAGCTGTGGCTGTCCAGTTATTTAGCCCGTTGCTGTTTAAGGCTTCTACTAGCTTCCCCTCTGCCGAGTTCCGAGGACTGCTAGCCTCCACCGACTGCCTTTATGCCTCTTTGCTTCGATATAGTCTCCTTCTGCTCTCTCCTTTCTGCAAATCTTCTGTTTTGATTCACCGCCGACGAACAAGCCGCAAAGCATCTCCATCTACAGAAAGGTTTTCGCTTTTTCTTTTTCTTATTCAAAAGCTTACCGAAGTTGTTTGCTTTTCCCCTTTTTGTTTAGTCTGATTCTACCTATTAGATGAACCCCATCATCTCCCCCCTATCCATACAACCCTTATCTCAGCATTCAACGTCTACCTGCCTTCCTATGCAATCTGGCTATGATTTCTTGAAAAGCTGCATTGCATTTGACTTTTACTTTCTCTCCTGCTCTTATCTTCTACTTACATCTGTTTTCTACAGAATCCTGCTCTTCCATATACGCATAAAAAAACATGATCTTCCCCAATGCTGTTTCCCTTCTTGATCAACATCATGTAAACCGCCTTTACTTCACTGGTACTTTTCTTACTACACAGGTTTACAATGTCCTACTTGCTCCTGAAGAACGTAAACCAAAGCTCGCATAAATGGAAGATCTTAGTCCGCCTACCACGTGTGTGGCAGTTTTCTAACCCACAAAATTCATCGGAAGTATACCACCTAGACTTTGTTATGCTTGACGAACAGGTTTATCTTCTATCCTATTTTTCCTGTGTGTGCTATCGCATCCCTATACGTTTTTAAAATGTCTTTGTATGCACTACATACGGCGCAGTGTGAGATGCTACACATATTCTACCATTTTATTTAGCCTTCTACTGTTATGCAGGGTAATGTTATGCAAGGCTTAGTTCCTCAAAGATGGCTTCATAAGTTTACGCCAGTGTTAAGAGAAGGAGGTATATATGACATCGAGTACTTTGAGGTTATCAAATCAAGAGAATCCTACAGAGCAGTTGATAAAAATAGCCTGGCTAGGTTTTCGAAGCACACAAGAATTAAAGAAATACTCCCAGAACCCGCTAACTTTCCTGTCTACGCTTACAGCGCTGCTTCATTAGTCGCATTAAGAAGCCGCATTGGTAAAACTGATTTGCTATTAGGTAGACCGTGTTTTTGCTAAGTAGTTATCATTCATTGCGATTATCGTGTTTGCTCGCTTTTCCCTCAGATCTATTTTCTTCTATTTTTACTATCAATCAGACACTGTCGTTCTCATAACTGTCGTCTCCATAATTACTGACATCACCACAAGACGTGGGCCTATTGTTAAACGTACAGTCAGCGTAACAGACGGAAGGTGTGTTCGCCATAGGACATAAGACTTTTTGATCTATCGCCTTTGTATATCTACTGACCCACACAACCGTGCTTCTATTTATTTATCCTACAGCGAGACAGCGATTATAACTCTATGGGGTGATCATGCTCATCTATTCAGAGCTGACATAGTGGAAAATATTTCTCAGGATACACCGGTTATTGCTCTTTTTGTCGACATGCTGGTTAACACATATTCAGGTTCATAGCGGTCGTTTCTTCCATTTCCCATATATCGCGTGTATCCACATTACTGCATAAATAATATGTTTTCTTCATTATACACGCGAATTTCTAGCTACTTATAGATATATTCATACGTATCTATAGGAGAGCTTGCATTACAGAGTACGTCTGCCTGCAAGTGGTACATTAATATTCCGGTTCCTGAAATTCAAGCTCTATGCAGCGCGTATGTTTCTTCGCCTACTCCCTATGCAACTAATCTGCCAATTCATTTACTATACAATCTGCTATCAATATTGTATCACGCTCAGCAATGCTAATCGATCACATACTTTATGCAGCATCGCAAATCGCCCACATCAGATTGAGCAGCAGTCGGCCAGCCGATCTGAGATGAATCCAATTAGCACAACAGTCCGTGACCACATAGAGCTAATACCAAACGAATCTATGGTATGTCACAAATAAATCTTTGTCCGCTTCCACTCATAGCCATCGTACAATTCCATTCGCTGCATTAACACTTTGCATTCTACTATAACTAGGGCCAACTTTTCAAAGTCACTATCATTATCGTAGACATAGTACATAACCAACCATGGTGGTACATATCATGCTCTTCATGCTGGAAAAAAACTATTCCATATGGAGATGGATACAAGTGCCAAAGGTGTGGAACCATAATGGCTGAGCCAAGGTACACAGCCTTCTATATAATTCTATGTGATCGCTAGCTTTATACAAATTAGCATGATTAATGCTAATCGCATAACAAATACAAACTCAATATGATTGGTGCTAACCCTCCCACCAACGATGACAACAGTGTTGCTTCTGCAGAATTCATGTTTTTGGGCAATGTAGCGCAAAGCTTAATTAGAAAACCACCAATGCTATTAGTTGCAGCAGCTCAGGGACAACAACAATATATTCCACCAGAAATTGCGAATCTCATTGGATCAACACATGAAATCATCGTTACTATGCCAGAAGCATCGCTACAGAGTGATGTCCCAACATATCGTGTTCGATCAATAATATCACACGCTGCCTCTGCTGAAAACCTCTTACCAAAGATTGCACAGGATCCATTATTGCTAGAGAACCCTTCACAAAAACAGCTATTGTAACATCCCAAAATTTGGCCCATTTTTAATTAAATAGTTATTTTGAATTTTTGAGAATTTTTGAATTTATTTGGAATTATTTGTATTTTTGGAATTAACCTTTCTTTGGAAATTAATTTAATAATGAAAGTTTTAACAAAATATAAATGGAAATTTTTATTTGAGTCCAAAATGCTCTAAAATATTTTCTGGAATTTTTCTAGAATTTTTCTGATATTTTATAAGCCTCAAATGATTTATTTAAATTTCGGGAATTTATTTTAATCGGAAAACCCGAGAAAATCGATGAACAGTATTGGGTCGAGCCCATTACTGTGCGCTGCGAGCCCAGCCGACGGAAACCCTAACGTCATTGTTTTTCAACCGTTGGATGTTCATCCTACGACTGAGACTCATCCGCGCCGTTTCGCCGCACCAAACCGTTGATTCGTCGCCACGTGTACGCTCCGGATGGAGCCACGAAGCGTCGCCGTGCGTTACCAGGAAGCGCCGTCATCGGCTGTTACCACCGAGGATTCTGGTCACCATTGCCACGCACTGGAGCCTCCCCTTAAACAGAGGATTAACGCGCCGGGTGGAGGACTTTCTCCCGTATCTTTTGCGCCCTTTCACGCCTCCCGAGGATCACCGTAGAGCCCGCACACACTCGCCGTAGTCCCGAGACCCATTCCGCCGTGTTTGCGCCCTCTCCGGTAAGTCTCCGCCACCGTTGAAGCCACCGGAGTATTCCTCGCACTAAGCCGCGTCGAAGGAGCCATTCCGTGTCACCGGAGAAGCCTCGGAGCGCCGACGCCGTTGTCATCTTCTTCATCTCCGACGAGGACCGAGTCGGCACGACATCACCGCCGATTGGAACTTCGACAGCCGTTAGATCATCGACCGACGTTCCTGATTCATCCACGTCTTCTCTCAACAATGAGTCCCATCTTCAAACACTGGCCGTTAGATTTTGATCGAATAGCTCACATCTTGCCATGTAGTATCTTTAACCACAGCCGTTAGATTTACATTGATAGCGTAAGATTGAATCACTTTAGGCCGTAGATATGGGGATGTGTGGTTAGGATGTCGCCACGTGCCCGGAATCGGGATTGCCCACGTGTGCTCAAGCTGTGCTAGATTATAGCCGTCGGATTCGGTGGTGGATGGTCTAGATTCGCCCATGTGTCGCGCACCGAGGTAGCCACATCGCCTGTCACGCAGCGTGAATTGAATTCAATCCGAGCCGTTGAAATTTGAATGAACGATTATGATTTCGTCGCGCGCTGGGCCAGTCCCGAGTCGACGCGTGTCGCACGGGAACCGAGGAGTCGTCGGCGCCGTTGCTGTCGACGTTGCCCGAATACTTCTAGCCGTTCGATTTAGATCCACTGGTTAATATTGTGCCACGTGTCGACTCCGGGGTAGACAAACCCGAATCGTCGTTTAGATCTCAACCGTTTGTTTCAAATCGCACGGATAAGATCAAATCAAGCACTCGGTTGATAATTCGTCGCCACGTGTCACGGCCAGATCGTGCCACGTGTCATGCTGACGTCATCAATGGGACCCACATGTCAGACATGGCACCGTGGATGCTGACGTCATCAGTGACGTCATGCTTGCGCAATAAATCGATTTTCCTTTAGATAAATAATTCAGTGAAAATTTAATTCGGTGCTGACGTCATGCTGATGTCATAATTCTGAATTTTCCGTATTAAAATAAATAAAGAAATTCGGTTTATTCTTTTTAATTTATTTTCAAACTTCAAATGGCTATAACTTTTGCGTTTTAACTCCGATTTGAGTGATTTCAATTTCTAAAAATTTGTAAAATTAAGATCTATTTATTAGTGAATTTTGTAGAATTTTTAGAGCTGATTTTGCTCTCTATAAATTATATTTATTGTGTGCACTTATGATTCGCGTATACGTTGATTTGCCGGAGAGTTACGAGGGGGAATTCTCAGCACAAGATCAAGCTTCAGATCAGGACCAGCAGCTATTCGAAGGCAAGTTGTGCTTTGACCATGTCGCTCCTAAGTTTTGAAAATATATTTTGTTTCAAACTATGCATGCTAATTCAACTAAAAATGGATTAAATATTTTGGGTGAATTAGCTAATCAACCTAATTGTTATTGCCACCTTGTTATTATTCATATACCATGATTTCTTTGATAACCTACGTGGACAATACTAGTTGGTTGTAATAACATGCCAACACGGGAGGCTAGACCGTGAATAGTTGCTTAGCTTTGCAAATATCGTGAATAGTTTTTTTTAATACAAAAGCAATATTGACTAAGAGATAGTGAATGCATTTTGATAAAAGGTGGAATGTTGTTGGTAATGATGTTGGAATGTAGAGACCTGTGTGGTTCTACATGAAGGATGATTACGGGCATGTGTTGCACTGTTAAGTAACTTGGGGTGGAAATTGATTTAGACTGGGGCAAGTGGACCGAGGCTTCGTGCCAGGTGGGCCTGTGTGGCATTTGGGGGGTTTTGAGGGCTGTGTGCCAAAATTTGAGAGAAGGATGTCTTGCCTTGGTCAGTTAAGGACCTTACCTTGCAAGCTTTGACTTGAGTCTCTCGTACAACCACATGTCTGAATGGGAAGACCTAGTTTAGTAGGATTCCGATATCTTACCTTTGATACCTCGGGGTGGCAGTTACATGGGGGTAACTGTATGGGGGAGCGTGCCTGTGCTACGACTTGGTACCCGTCCAACGATGTTTGTCGGTCCTATACTTCGGCTCTGAGTGAGGGAAGTGATAGTGAAGGCAACCCGGAGAGGTTCCTAGGTGGAGATAGAAGTCTCTGAAAGGCTTTGTTACGGTTAATTGCCTTTGTGGCGTGCGATTGTATCTTGTGGGTAAAATGTACAACCTCTGCAGAGTGTCAAACTATTCGAATAGCCAAGTCCACGGTACTGGACAATGCTCGGGGATTACAGTCAAGGGGTAGTGTTTTGAAAATAAAATGGGGTGGAAGGCTGTGTGCCAGAGTTAATGATGGAAGTTGATTAGGGACTGTGAGTCCAAAATTATGTGGAAAACAATTTGAGAAGTATGATATATTTATAGGGTTTTGATGCTTTCAATCTAAATTAATAATAGATCAAAATATTGATGCAATGCAAATCAACCAGTTGAACCATTCCTTTGTAACAAGCCATGCATGTAGTAATAGAACGCATTCACGTGCATGACTTGTTGAGTACTTGTGTACTCACCCTTACGGACAAAATTTACGTAAGAGGAGACTACGCTTGCATATGAGGAGGAGTTCGTCAAGAGCCAGATAACTAGGGAGCAAGCCTCCATCAAGGCGCCTGTGGTGAAGATGGATCACCATGATGTTTAATTTTCGCTGTTGAACTATTTACTCTGATTATTGTAAGCCCTACGTGGTAAACTATTGTAAGGGACCATAAGGTCGTACAACTCGTTTATATACATGATTGAAGTACTTATTTGTTATTCCGTTGTGTATGTTGTGGTACTTTAACCCTATTTAGCCTGTGTGCACTAGCACGATCCTGGACTAGTGCAGAATACACAGAGTGTCCGGATTTGCATATTCGGAGCACGACAGCTATCTGCCAACGAGCAGCTCTCTCCTGAAACACCAGCACCATCCACAATGATTGTTATTCCACCTGCATCAACTTCTACTCCACCAACAGCAACGCTTCTTCCTTCTCTAGAGGTACACAAAACATAATCTGCTCTAGCATCTGCTTTTGCTTCTGCAATATGCTGAAATGATGACCGTATTGTTAGGAAACAACGTGCAAAATCGATACCGTATCTGTTGACCCTTATTCGCTTGCTTCATCCGAAGGATTACACAGCGAGTAAGTTTATTTTCTGCACTTCATCACATTCCATGCTGCCATTCAGATCTCCTTGTACACACTACCTATATCTATCTACAATTGCAGATCAATCTAGCTTTGCTCTTCCTTTGCAGGTCTATGCACACCGTCAAAAAAATCAAAACTGCGAAACAGCTCTTCCTTGATGACAAAAGCTAATACAGCGCCAAAGATACCTAGGTATAGCACTTTTTTCTGCATGCATATACACTGCACACAACACATTCTAACTCCCTTCTCAAACTCTCTTTACAAAGAAGATACTCACCGCCACCGCAAAGAATTACACCGATATGCAATCCTCCTGATATCCAGAATACTACCGTGCTTCATGCAGCTCAGCAGTGCTGGCGTCCTTGGTTTTTGCTAGATATATTGTATTTTGCAAAACTATAACCAATCTCGCTATCCTCACAGATACATGCGCCAAATATACATAGCAAACTCTTGTTATTATGCCATCTACTACGCCAACAATGTCTAATCCATTTTGTTAATACTACCTCTATCTGCTTGCTATTACACAACTGCACACCGTTCCATGCCAATCGTTATAAACCGTCAATGTCACAGTTTCCATACACATATATGTCCCAATAAGCATATTGTATAGTATGTCTCAGCTTATCGGTATCGCATTACATGCAATTCTCATTTTATAGAATTCCCGTTTTGCACTCATCTATATCTTACCTCCAAATCGTTTAAGTAAGCTCACACGTGACCGTGCACCGATAGATACAACATATCGATTACGGTCTCATAACATAAACATCCCTCTATAAATACTCTACACATGTTTAATCTACATTGAATAAGTATTTTCCCTCTACAAATGAAAAAACAACGTGCGGCGTATAATGCCGCAAAAATGTTCCTAGTTAGGTTTTACTTGGTACACAGGGTGTCATGGTGAGGTGGGTCAGGACGTATGTGCACGCAACGAGGTGAACTGTCTAATCATCCAAACTTTGATCGATTCTTTCCAAATTAAAAAAACTGTTGATGGGCAGTAAACCCCTCTCGAGAATTTTGGTGTTGATTTTTATATCTCTTGCATCAACCAATATGGTTGATACTCCCTCCGCCCATAAATGTAGGTTGCCATAGCGTTTGTATGGTCAAGATTTTTAAAATTTGACTATTAATATATATTAAAGTATATAAATTGACTATATAAAAATAACGTTATTGGATTTGTTTTGCAAAATACTTCCATATTAATTTTTTTTATTATTTTTGTTAATATGTTATGACAAAACATCGCAGTCAAATTATTGTGTTAGAGACGTCAAATGTCTAAAATGGTCTGCACTCGTGGAGATAGAGATTATAGAATTTTTCTGATAGAGTCCTTGAAATTGATCTTGATTAGGCACACGGAGAAGAGCCTGGCTGTAGTGCAGGGCTCCTTGCATATATCACTTGCAGAGCCAATACAAACGTGCCACATGTACCATTTAACTGAGAGCATTTAACATATCAAAATTGGTGTGATATTCTCTTCCCTACCGCTAGAACAACCGAATAAATGCTCTTTTGGATCATTCCACTACTTAAAAAAAGTTATATTAGATACATCATTACAGACTGTTTTTTTATAAAAACCGTCTGTGATGTATTTCGGACCCATCGCGTCGAGGACAAACAAGGTCTGCACAAAGGGCTTCAGAGGCGCCGTGGTGATTGATCAATAGCCGAGCCAACCAGAGGTGCCAGAATCACAGGGATCGATCAAACCCGAAAAGGAGTTTGAGTTCCCCAACCTTTGTCTGGGATTTTACAGCTCAAGGCGATGATCAAACCTGGAATCTGATACCATATGTCGTCACCCGTTGCCACAGCTTGAATTCCTGGGCGTGAGCGTCTCCAGCACGAGGGTTTGGCAACGAGCAGAGCTCGGGAAGAAAATGGGGAAGAACTGAACGAAGGAGAAAGGGAAGAGAGTTGTCGTATTTCTCAAGCAATCGATGAATACATCCTTCGCATTACAAAGCTTTTATACCCCCTCAAAACCTCTCTTACCCACTCCTGAACTCAACGCACATTTTACCCGGTTCATTAACTCTCCTGACAACCACATTACAGCTACACCCTCGGTAATCACTGTTCCCTTTCTCTACCGTTGGATACTTCCCGCTCGCTACCGCTTCTGATCCTCACCGTCCCTTGCCACTTATGTAGTCGACGGATTGATGAGTTCCTTGCCGCCTGCAACGCTTGCTTCTTCCTCCTTGCCGATGGTAACATGAAGCCCCTCCGGCGCGGCAGCTGCACCACCTCCACCTGCTGGTAGACGTCCCGGTGGTCGAATGGCCTCGGCGGCACGTCCTTGAGCTTCCGGTTCTGTGGGAGCACAGGCCCCAGCAGCACGTCGCGTGCTCGATGGCCTCCTCGTCTTCCACCACGAGGATCCCGGAGCCGGGGCCCTCCAACGGCGGCTCCGCCGCAGCCTGGGGGTTGTTGAAGTACCGCGAGATCGGCCTAGTGACGAACATTCTGTTCTCTCCTCCATCTGTTGCTCCCTCTTGGATCTTCACAGTTCAGTTCAAAATTTTGAGGACTTGGTGTGCACATTTATGGGCCACTTACGGAAAAATAGCGAGACATGCTCAGATGTGGACGTGGTACCATCATAGTGAAAAGATTTGAGAAGTTTTGCCGCAGGAAACTCAAAGGAGTTCCACGTAGATTTATACTCAGAACAATTACAATCGGCTAACAAAACGAGAAACAGAATCCTGGATATGCTATAGTAAACGACAACATCATCAGCTAAAACTAACTGAATATATATAACTGAATATCTATCTACAACTCTATCCTCAACCATACATGTGATCGCATTATGGCTTGTTTAACATCCCCCTCGATCACACCAAGGTATCTAAAGATTTAAATGAGAATGGAGCCTATCAAATTGTTGCCGAGCTAGAGCTTCTGTAAAGATGTCTAATACCTGATCTGACAAGGCAAGGAACTGGACATCAAGCATTTTAGACGCAACCCGTTATCTGACAAAATGAAAATCAATTTCAATATACTTTGTTCTATCATGAAAAACTGGATTGGCTATCAAATATGTTGCACCCAAATTACCACACCAAAGAATTGGAGCTCTGTGTTGAAACACACCAAGTTCTTTTAGAACCTATTGAAGCCACATAATTTCTGCTGTTGTATTAGTCATTGCCTTGTATTTAACTTCGGTACTAGATCTTGAGACAGTCGGTTGCTTCTTTGAACACCATGACACTAGATTAGATCCAAGAAAAATGACATATCTATTATGAGATTGTCGATCATCGGGTTAACCAGCCCAATCAGAAGCATCTGAGAATGCACGGAATTTTTTTTAAATAATATTATTTTTTTTTAGAAATTACGATATTAATACTCGCATTAAAAAAATTGCAGAAATAATATCCGGTCGCCAAATCGTTTGGCGATTATACTATTGTCGCCAAACGGTTTAGTGATAATAGGTTAATCCTGCCGTTTGAATGCAAATAACCGAGATGACCCAATAGTGCCAAATGGTTTGGCGACTCTTTATCTGATGAGTCGCCAAACCATTTACGACTAATAGTAACGTTCGTAACTTTTTTACTCGAACTCCGATTTACGTGATCTTGGACTCTATGCGAAGATCTCTTCATAAGCTTCGCATAGAGTCCAAGATCACCTAAATCAAGTTTGGAGTAAAAAGTTACGGACGTTTTATTATTATCGCTAAACGGTTTGGCGACTCATCAGAAGCATGTGAGTCGCCAAACCATTTGGCTACTATTGGGTCATCTCGTTATTTGCATTCAAACGCAGGATTATCTATTGTCGCCAAACCGCTTGGCATTAATATATTATCGCCAAACCGTTTGGCGACCGGATATTATTTCTGCAATTTTTTAAATGCGAGTATTAATGTCGCAATTTCGAAATAAAATAATATTATTTAAAAAAAAAATTCGAGAATGCACTTAAGACACTGGAAGATGATTTTTGAATTCTTAAACCATTCTCAGCTGAAAACTTCACACACTTTAGAATTCTTTTCACCGCAGCCCAATGTATATCAGTAGGAGACTGTAAAGCTGACAAACCTTATTCACTGCATAAACTATATCAGGTCTTGTCTAGGTGAGATATTGCAAAACTCTCACTGTGCTGCGAGCCTGCGATATTGAAGAACACCATCTTCATTCAGCAACTGACCAGCTGCTTGAGTTAGCTTCTCTATTGAAACCATTGGTGCGAAGGCAGGTTTACAAATCTGCACATTAACCTTGTGCACTAAATCAGATGCATATTTCTTCTGAGTAAGTGTCAAAGAGTCAGGTCCTTTAAACACCTGGGCACATCATGATCAAATCCTTCAGACCATCAAGGACGAGGCTGCTTCCTGGGCGGCGGCAGGTGCAAAACATCTACAGGACATCCTCCAAGGAATCCCGTAATGCTGTGATTTTTCTCCTTTGTGTTTTTTGCCTTTTTCTCCTGTTCCAATCCTTGGGTGCGGCCTTCGCACCCTGTAATTAAACTCTTCTTCTACTAATATATCTCACGGCTTTTGCCGTCTTCAAAAAAAAAAAACCCCAAAGTTCTCCCATGTCATTTATAGCAAAATCCCTTGTAAGACTTCTGATCAACTTTTCTGTAGCTGCAGTAGAGGAACTAACAATGATTATGTCATCCACATATATGAGCATGTATATTATAATACCACACTTATTTAGAATGAACAGTGAGATATCAGCTCTCGAGGGAACAAAGCCCAGCTCCTGAAATTTTGAGCTCAACCTGGAAAACCAAGCTCTTGGTGCCTGCTTCAAAAGAGTCTTTTCTAGCTTACACGTAATCTGGATGACAATCATCTTCGTACCCTAGAGGCTGTCTCATATACGCTTCCTCTAGAAGCAATCCATGGAGAAAAACATTTTGCACATAGATCTGCTTTAGCTTCCACCCTCCAGAAACAACCAATGACAATATCAATTGAATTGTAGCAGGTTTGACAACAGGGCTGAAAGTTTCTTAATAATCAATTCCAAACAGTTGTTTGAAACCTTTTGCTACTAAGAAAGCTTTATATTTGTCAATTATTCCATCAGGCTTCTGTTTCACTTTAAAAGCCCACTTACAATCAATAATATTCTTTACCTTGTGAGATGGCACAAGCCTCCAAGTCTTGTTTCCGATTAATGCTTCATATTCATTGTTCATAGCTTCCTTCCACTTTGGATGCTCTAATGCTTATTTATATGAAGTTGGTTCAGTAGTAAAGAAGGCTTGCCGATTCAAAGGGTATCTAACCGTCCCATCTTTGAACTATTTTGGTACGACAATATTATTTTGTAGCCTAGTTCTTGGATGATGCTGCTGTTGCCCGTCCACTTGAGGTGATTCAGTTGTTTCTGAAGTATGCCCTGTAGAAGAAGACGAAGTTGCATGTGCATAATCATTAGTAACAACATTAGAGATATTGTCATCTTCACATCGAGTAATTTCTACCGAATTTTCATGAGTCATTGTCGATTGTGAAGGAGGAAGCAACAAGGAAGAAAAGTTGTTTGGTTATTGGGCATAGGACCAGAAGGAGAAGACTTGAGCTAAGTGTCAAAAGGAACACTTTTTCATAAAAAATAACATCTCTCTCACTCTATATGATTTTTATGTATCTAATTGAAATATTTAAAAAGATATTTACAGTCAAAATTTTAAAAATTTGACTACACCTATATTCAAAATGATAACTTTCTATGACGGGAGGGAATAATACAATTCTCGCCTAAAGTCATTCTTTGTCAAGACATCAGACAGTAGCATTAGATAAAGTTCCGTCATCAGGAAGTTGTGTAGGCCTGTAGGTTACTGAGTTCATACCCGGATCATAAGCTGGAATGGAAATTTTTAAAAAATAATATGTATTTTAAATATTTTATAAAAATAATATACCAAATCAAAATTTTTACAAAAATATACCTTTGTTGCCATTTGAATTGGTAATAGGGTTCTATCGCTAATTTCATTGGTGACGGAAACTTTAGCCTTGTCAAACAAATAAATCCATAATATAATAATCCGTCAGCCAATGCAAACCGCGACTAAACAGACCTTTGTCACTATTGGAAATACTGGCAGAGGCTCTGTCACCAAATGAAAGCGATAGAGCGATAGAGGTGTATTTTTGTAAAATTTTAACTCGGCATATTATATGTTTAAAATTATTTAAAAATCATTAATTTAAAAATAATTTAGCTGGAACGTATGTGCATTGTAGCCATCGTTTTCCATAGCGCTGAATACTGTTTATGCACAGTTCTCTCAGCACACCTAACTGTTCTTCGGACACTTGCCGTTTTGCTTCCACCATAGGATAGAGGTGTATTTTTGTAAAATTTTAACTCGGCATATTATATGTGTAAAATTATTTAAAAAATCATTATTTTAAAAAATAATTTAGCTGGAACGTATGTGCATTGTAGCCATCGTTTTTCCATAGCGCTGAATACTGTTTATGCACAGTTCTCTCAGCACACCTAACTGTTCTTCGGACACTTGCCGTTTTGCTTCCACCATGGGATAGCTAGAAGGAAGCCTTTAATGTTCCGCAGCCGCGGTAGCATGTCTCCTCGTGTTCGTGCCTATTACCATAGAGCCAGACAAATTCCACACTCTATGGTCTTTCATGGTGGGATGGAGACATTTTTTTAAAGATAGCATGTATAGAGGGTTTTAGACTTGCAAAAATAAACCATGTACGGATGGCTAGAAATGCTCATTATTCGGTCCAACCGTGATCCATGGAGGCAAGCATGTCCAATTTGGAGGCCTAGGCACACAGCTCATACGCTTTTTTATTCCAGCTGACTGCATCGTTCACATAGGAAAAATCACCTAGCCACAGCCGGCGAGAAGGCGACGTACCAGCCGGCGAGAAAACCGATGCGAACGCCCGACACCAAAATTCTCTGCCGCTGCCCGCTGCCCTCGACACCAAAATCGCCTCCAAACCCACCTCTCCACCTCCACGCCTCCACGAGTGTGCCAGGTTCAATCTAGGAACTAAGAAAATCATATTCTGTTTTGTGCAGGTTTTGTGCGATGTAATTGCTCTCCGTAGCCGATACTCGGATTAATTTCTTATGGTATTAAGAGTCTGTTTGGATCCATTAGTTTTAATAGTTAGCTGATTAATAGCTAATAGCTGGCTAACTATTAACTGTCTAATTATTAGCCAGGGCTGTTTGGATCTATTAGCTAATAGGTAGTTGGAAATTTGGTTGTGGGTGCAAATGTCCATTGTACCCTTGCATTAATTAGCTGTTTGTATTTTTTTTTGCTACTGTAATTTCCTACGGTGGAGAGGCCGAGGGTAAATTGGTCTTTTAACTATCCATTAGCTGAAATTAGCAGGGGAGAACTAGCTAATGAGATAACTATTAGCTGAGTTGTTGGCTAACTATTAGCTAGGCTATTAGCTGAACTGTTTGGATCCATTTCAGCTATTTTTTTGAAAGAAACTTTCAGCTAATTTTAATAGTTAATTGTTAGTACTAATAGATCCAAACATGATCTAAACATACACATGTTCAACTCAGAAGCCAGAACTGACCTGCTCAATTAGTCAATTTTGTCGCCATGGAGGGACAGAGAAATCAATAATTGCTCAGTCAAGTTCTGTTCTCGGCTCAGTTGAGAGCATAATGCCTAGATCCATTAGTGCTTATATCCTAATGATGCGAGCAAGACAACTAAAGCAGAATTAGCTAAAAAAAAAACGACAACTAAAGTAGAAAGATGGCAAAGGCCAAATCATAATAACGTGTAAAGCATGTTAGAAACTATGCGTTGGTTTCTCGTATGTACAAACAGAAGCAGGGAAGGATGGATGCAAAGAAAGATGCATTTTGGCTCACGTTTGAAGTTCGAAACCAAATCATCTTCACAGGTTGCACGGAGGCCTTTGCTAGCGTCCAGAAATGGACGCATTTTGTTTCAGCGTCCTAACCAGATTTGTGATTTTTCACACCCCTTGCACACTGTTGTAATTTCCTATTTATTATTTATTGGTAATAAAAATCTCAGCGCATCCCAATACACGACAAATTCGCGCGTATAATTTACAAAATGATTTAAACAGTCTTGTTTTTTATTTCGTACAAAAATACACAAATAACTTTACAAGATGAACCAACCGAAAATAAAAACTAGCAGTCCTCTGATAACAACAGCCAAAACAAGATGAACAGGACAAGAAAGCCCAAGAACACAAATACATAAATAACTTTACAAGATAAACAGTCAAGAAAGCCCAAAAACCTTACAACCATTATCACAATCTGACAGGCTCACACGCACATAATTCACAATGTTATTTTGCAAAATTAACCAACACTACCTAAGTATGAAGTATCACACCAAGCTATCTGAAGATTCTGAACAGATGCAGCGGTAGCATTCTCACAGCTGCTTTGCCCTGACCTTGTTGAGGTGCACAAAGTCAACGGCCACCGCGACGCTGCCGTCCATCCTCTTCACCGCGAACCTCTCCACCAGCACCGATCCTCCGGCGGCCATCTTCCCGGCGTCCTCCTCCACCCACCCGCTCCTGTACTCCTCCCACCGCATCCTCTCCCACACGCTCGCGCACATGCCCACCCGCTGCCCCACGGGCCCCGCCGCCCTGAACCACACGTACCCGTCGCCGTGCGGCGAGCTCGCCGCCTCTTGCTTCCCCTCGAAGCTCCCGCCGATAAGCACCCTCTTGCTCGCCAGGTTCGAGTGTGCGACGGCGTCGCCGCCGACCGGCTTCCAGCGCTGCTCGAGCGCCACCTCGTAGAACGCGGCGCGGTCCATCTGCTCCGGCGGGGAGACGCCGTCCTCTTTGATGATGTAGAATGGGCAGTACCACTTCCCGACGGCCGTTGACGAAGCATCCATCGTCTTCATCTTCGGGAAGGCGTCGAGGAGGAGGTTGGCGTCGGCAAGCTGGCGTGACCGGAGCGAGGCGTTTAGGCCCGGGGCGTCGCCGAGCTCGAAGTTCTTGGGCTTGGAGGCGTACACGCGCCAGTACTTCTTGCGGTAGAGGAAGTACGGAAAGCCGTCGGCGGCGACGGCCCTCGCCGTGAACCGCCCCCGCCGGCGCTGGACGATCTCGATCTGCTGGTACACGTCGAACGGGTCGAACGGCCGCGGCTTCACGTCGTTGATGCACCGGCAGAAGCAGCACGGGGTCATATCCTCCTCGCGGGAGCACGCCCTGACGAGGCCCTTACTCTTGCCCGTGGCGACCACGGCGTAGTAGCGGTTGGACGAGAGCGGCTGGTCGGGGACGGGCACGAACACGACGGCGTCGGAGTAGGTGGTGCTGCTCTGGCCGTGGTGCTCCGTGTACCGCACCGTGAGCACGCGGTTCTGCGGGAACGGGAGGTCCCGCACGCGCGTCCCGCCGCAAGTGCCCCAGCAGCACGTCTCGCCGTCCTCGCCGTCGTCGTCGGTGCCCTTCACGACGAGGTAACCCGAGTTCCGGCCCTCCGGCGGCGGCCGCGATGCCGCCTCCGGGTTGCTCTTGAAGAGGGAGAGCGGCCTGGTCGCGTACATGGCTTGGTTGATATGTGGCTGCGTGTCACCTTGTCACGTACGTACACTTAACGTGTATGCGTAGACTTTAGTTTACAAGGACAGAACAGTAGTGACGACGAGCTATTGAACACGTACTTGTATTTGAGATGGCAGTCGTGGTAAATGAAATCGTTGACGAAAGATTGCAAGAAATGTTATCTGATCATGTCATATGTAAAATATATAACAGAAGAAAGCCACGAGCTGTTCTCTGGACCGAGGAAACGCGTCTTTCATCCGATTAGTCGCATCGACGACTTCTTGGCAGTTCACGTTTAGCACAATTGTACACAATATATGCATATTTACCTCATAATTTGAAGTTTGTTTGTACCGTGTGTTGGGGAATAGGCGGTGTGATTCAGGTAAATATCGAGTGAAAGCCCCTCCATGTAAGCACCGTGTAAACCACTCCTACATATCCTAAAATATTCTCAACAAGTTATTACATGTAGTAGAGGAGATATTGTGTAATACTGTAAAATTCAACGTAGAACTCAATTACATTTGGAAGATATGAAATCGATAAGCAAGGAAAATAAATAGCTATATAATATCCCCTCCCCTATATGGCTATGTGTGGTAATTATTTGAGAATTTTATGAAACTTTCACACATGGTTCTAATAGAGGGCGAGGCCTTCATTTTTGATAATAAATACCAATAATGGATTCCATGTTCATACAGTACTAGTGCCATGATCAGTAGCTAGTACGCACATTTACACATTAATATCACAACCGCACACATATTATTATTACAATAGCAGAAGCGGTTCATATAGAATATTCTTATAAACCAAAATAAACTTTTGTGGTGGAGACATATAAATCTTGTAGTATGCCTTTAACCTATTATCCCCACAAGCAACTAACAAGGTGAACCCTAGAAAAACTCATCGTTAACATCCCCGAATCCTACGTCAAAGTAAGTATCGTCAGGGTATTCTGATTTTTCACCTAAAAATAAACAATAACAAATTGTTTACTTTACATACTCCCAAGTCTTTTTTGCAAGACCTATAATATATACAGGCTTGAATTAAGAGAAAGGCTTCTACAGTTAATTTGCATAAAGCCATTTTAAATTGTAAATACTTAATGATAGATTGCAAACAGAATTTCAGTAAAGCGATTTGACAGGTAAATAAAATAACAGTATGTAAGTATAAATAATTAAATCCACGAATATTCATAACGTGATCACCACATTGAACCATTTTCCTGCCATCATATGGCATAAACAAGGTATTCATGAAAAATAAAACATCTAACTATGGGATGACTTTATCAAGTACTCATGACCGCGGGTACGGTTTTTCGAAAAGATTTACACTCTGCAGAGGTGTACAACTTTACTTACAAGAAATGATCAATCCCTTTTATCTCGCAAATAACACACTTCCTTTTGCGTATCGGCAAGGAGATCATAACATAACTGTTATATTACCTAGCCCTACCTTTGCACCAGCCCAATGATAACAAACCCATACTATGGTGGCAAATGATATTTGTACAATCACTTTACGATAAATGGTTATACACCACATTGTCTAGCTTCTTCCCATAGCACGGCGTACACCGTTGTATCAGCAAACGTTACTACCAACACCTCGGTATGAGTGCCCCTCCGAGCAACCAGTCACTTAAAACCTGTACTACTATAGCTTTCCAATGTACAAAGCTAATTCTAAGTAACTTAATAGGTTAAAGTTGCCCCATACCAGCCTTGTGGTTGTATAGTTGTCATGGCTCGAAAACAACCCATAGTTTCGATCCTTAATCCAGCCCGAGCGATAATCTCCCCCTACATTGAGTGCGCAAGTCCCATGCACACCTGGCTATTGGCAATAATCGTTCGTGTCAAAATCATAGCTTTATTTTTTTTGTATTGATCACGTTAACCATCATGTCCACAGTTCATCATAAACAGTAAAACATGCTATATGTGTGCTTATTTCTAAGGCATATTAAGCAGATGCATATATAAATGAATATACCCATTTTGTTGTCATTGAGTGTCAATCCAAAACCTAGGGTTATCACCTACCACTGTTGATTAAGGAAAGCCAACATAAAGGTTATATTTACAAGTACCCAAAATATATCAATGTATAACAAACATAGCGCATGCATAAAAGATTTGATAAAACATTTTTGTAAAACTGGGATCAATATGGACAAAGGGGGTGCTTGCCTTGCTAACTGTTATTGAAGTCAAATTTGGGGTCGTCAACGAAGGTATCCGGAACATCAGGTTCTACATGTCGTTTGATGGTAATATAGAAAACAACAAACTTCAATAAAAGCAAAAAAGAAATCAGATAAAAAATCAAATAGAAACTTTCTACAGAAAACAAGTGAGGTTTAGGATTAGATTTTTATGATTTTATGTACTCGTTTCTTAGTCTTTTCTTTATTCTTACTTCCTTCATTTTTTATAAGGCCTGTTTTTTGAATGGTCTTGTTTACAAATGTAAAGCTTACATGTAGGTTTAATGAGACCTTTCCTTCTATACCCCTATTTATTTTCTCTCATCCATATGCATTTATTCATTATCATCCACACAAAGTATATTTTTCATCTTCCAAGACAATTAAGTGGGGGCATCTAAGTTATTTTTTCTCGTATCTTTCTCAATTTCAACGCAATCTTAATCCTTGTGCAAAGTCAAAATATGCCTTATAAAAAAAATGGAGGGAGTATATGTTATCAGCAGCTTTTGGTTAAGCGGTGATACAACTTCTTGTTTTATAGATTATTTTTTCTTATTTTACAAATTCAAGAGACTAAAATTATGTATTTTTTATTTATAATTCGAATTCACCTTTCTTTTCATGATTAATTATGTTCTCATGGTTTTCAAAATTCATAAATGGGGTTCTGGAGTTTTCTTAAGATTTAATAAAATTTTTACATATTTTATCTCCATTTTTGTTATTCTTTCTATTTATCTATTGTTTAAATCAGTATTAAAAGGGGTTTCTCCTTTAGAGCAAAAATAAGAAAGCCAAGAAAATCCAGAAAAGGCTAGAAAATGCAGAATTAAATTCATTCAAAATTTTGCATTATCATTTTCTCATTTTATTGAATTTGTAGGATGTTACATAGAGTTTACGCGAATAGGGTGGTTTTCATGGGAGAAATATCATGTAAAAAAAACCTCTCTCATCTTGTGAGACTTTAAGTAGTTTATGGGATAATGATTAATGATTTTTGAAACTTCTTTACCACGGAGTTATCATTGGATCAACATCAAAGTTAGTACATGTCACCAATATCAATGCATATCCAACAAGCACAAAAAACAATCTACATTTAGAAAAATACTATGCTGAACATACAAATAGCAAAACCATAACTACGTTGAATTGTTGATGTAGACCCTGACATTATACTAGTAGTATGTGAAGAATCCTCGTTCATCATGATACTTGTATCTCTATGTTTATTTGGCCAAATGGATTTTCGTGGAATTTTACACAATTTTCTTAAGGAACTGGAATTTTTCATAATGACTAAGGAGTTTGAAACTTCTTTACCTTGGAGTTATCGTTGGATCAACATCAAAGTTAGCACATGGCACCAATATCTATGCATATCCAACAAGCACAAAAAAACGATCTACATTTAGGAAAACTTTAACTGTATTAAATTGTTGATGTAGACCGGGACATTATTCTAGTTGTAGTACGTGAAGAATCATCAATCATCATGATATTCATATCTCTGTGTTTATTTAAACAAATGGATTTTCATGGAATTTTGCATATTGACCAAGAACTATGACTTGACCTGAATTTTGCATATAAACTTCGATCCTAAGTGCATGTGTCCTGGGAAGGGGTAACACGTTGACAATTGACTTATCTTTCCTATGACAAACGAGTTGAGGAAGAAACTAGCTAAAAGAGGATGCTAACTTATGAAACTATTGAATTGGATTTAGCCATAAAAAACAATACATACATGTAGGGATGAAAACGGATAGTAATTCGGATATCAATTTTTTTGTCTTTGTTCTTCAATGGGAAACAAATAGGATATAGAATTTTCTATCCGAATTCATATTCTTGTTTGTGGTGTTGAGCTTATTCAAATTCATAAAAAATGAACCTCAAATTCATTATATATTTATTTAAATGATAGAAACAAAATTCGGATATCAATCGGATACGGATTCGGATATTTTTCACCTTTTTATTTATGGGAAGCAAATAATGCGTAATTTTTTATCTAATTTTATAATCTTATTTTTTATAATGAGCTTGCTAAAGTGTTAAAAATGAAAACCAAAATCGTTATATATCTATTTAAAAATGTCGAATTTGTTCAGAAATTCGGATATCCGTTTTCATCCCTACATACATGGTCACCTGACCATATTCTAACGTCATCGGCGCTTGTTCATGATACCATGCACATGTTCTCAGTTTCTCACCCCAGCGACACACATGTGCCTACTGTATTTATTTTCGACTATAAGAAAGCACACAAACGCACACGTACTCACCAGTGCGCATCCTAGCACCCCCTGTAGAAAAACAGAGGCTGAAGATAAATTCACCATCTCATAAGGTTTCTATTGAAAGTACACTCATGTATATGTAAAGATGTGTGAATTTTCATGATCACGAATATGTTATTGAGGCAGGGTGACATGTCCATGGTTTGTGCAATTTGTAGTGGCATGAAAAAAAGAAAAATTCTATTCTTAAGTCCAAATGATTTAGTAGTTTGGCTTAGCTACATATTTATGTGTGTATGTAGCATCCCAAACATTTTCAAAAAGTGGAATATGAGCTTATGAATTGAATTTGGTCATAATTTGGATTTTTCAGCATTTATTTGGATTTTCTGGAATTCTTTCAAATAAGAATTCTTTTAATTAACCTAGAAAGGTCTTTGAATTTCAAACATCAGTTTTGAATCACCACAAAGTCTAAAATTTTTTAAGCAAATCCTAAATAATCTCCAAATCACCTCCAAAAAATTTTAATTCATCTGATGACTTAGAAAAATTAAAAATAGAAATTCTCTTAATAAGACAATAGCACTATTAAATTTTTACAAAAATCCAAAAGCTTGATCTTACTCTGAAATTTTTATGCTGGCATTAGTAACCCATCAAGATCATTAAAAAAATATAAAAAACTTTGAACTTCGTTTTATAGTTCAACAAAAATCCAAAATTGATTGCTACAAAATATAGCCTCAATAGAAAAACCAGAAATTGCCAAAATCAGAAAGCGCCTTCTCCTAAAACCCGTTTTCTCAGTGTGAAAACTTAAAACCCTCATTTCTACTTTTCCAATTTTATAAATTTTTAGAAATTTGAATCATCTCAATTGGAGCTCGTATGAGGAAGAACGGACTCTCGAAAGATTTGAATAACTAAGAAAATACAGAAAAAGATAAAATCAGAATTAATTGAATTGTTTTTATACAAAAAACATGATTTATTGCATCAGCACATAACCAAGCCAATTAGAAGCAGACATGTGGCCTGGTCTATAGACACAGTCCACAGAACCTCCTCGGTCCACCGTGGACCGAGCACATTGTGTTGTGCACCGACTGATGCAAGCAATGATGTAAGGCTGACACTAGCGTGCACGTATGGAGAGATCCTGTCACGACGTGCGGCACAATCGATTGGATAACCTAAATCCGATGGTCGAGGTTTACTGACGAGGTTTTATCCCAACACGGACACGTGGCACTATCTAAGCCACCTATTTCAGATCGAACAACTGCAATAATGGCGACACGCGGCAAACATCTACGAAGCCTACGGAATCCAACGGCTTATGAAACTCGAACCCCGGCGACATGGTGGCGGCGACACAACTAACTAATGCGGAGGAAGATGAACACGATGGTGGCGCTTCGGCTGCTTTTCGCCGACATCAAGTGACGGATCTGGTGCAGGGTGACACGACAAACTTGGCTAGGGTCTTGGCAGCGGCGGGGAGACAACAACGTCGTAGATCTAGGTGAAGAAACACAATGGTGCAACCTCCCAACTCTGACGAGCTAGATCTGAGCAACGACGGTGCCTCAAGCTTCAACTTCTTGACCAAAATATGCGGCACAACCTTGGGGATCCGATGTGACAGCTCGAATGACTTATAAAGCCTCGGCGTCCGTGTCCTTCACAACAAAGATAAACTGACTCGGCAGAGACTCCATGTTTGAGACAATGGTGGCTGCGTGTGAACAATGAAATCCCGAGCATACACGCGTCATCAATTCGACGGTCTCCTACGCAATTGCTACGTCACGCATTCTCACCCCTACGATCCAGATCCAACGATTCATGGGCTAACGGGCTAAATCAGGCTACATAAAGATGGGCCAGGCTGATACAACACTAGGCTTTCATCCCAAACACTGTTTAAGGATTTTCTCATCGCCGGCACTGGTTGCTAACCCGCAGAGATGCTCGGCCATCTCCAGGCTCTTCTTGTCGCACCTGACCGCAACGCACTGGTCTCCTTTGATGGTGAGGACTTCCTTTGGCACTGGCATCTTGACAGTCTGATACGTATAATGCACTACTGCCATAAATTTGGCTAGCATTGGGCGGCCCAAGATCACGTTATAGGCAGTCTCAAAATCTGCTATGTCGAAGAGAATCTTTTCGGTGCGAAAATTGTCTGGTATGCCAAATGTGACCGGCAGCTCGATCTGGCCAAGCGGTGTTGAGGATGAGTGCGGAGTTATGCCATGGAATGGCTTGGCTCGGGCCTTTATTTCTATTCGGGGAATTCCCATGTTCTCTAGTGTCTTTGCGAAGATGAAGTTTAATGAGCTACCTCCATAGACTAGGGTTCGAGCGACCTTGATGTTCACGATGGTGGATTCGACCACCACGGGGTACCGCCCTAGGTGCGAGACCGTAGATGGGTGGTCTGACTGATTGAAGGTGATTGGTACCTTTGACCACTTGAGGAATTAGGGGAGAGCTGGCGTGGCCAGGTTGACCTCTCTTTCGACTGTCTTGTACTACCTCTAGGACTCGTACGCAACATGATCAGCCCCACGGTACTTGGGCTCATCATCCTCGGGCTTCTTTTTAGCCTGCTCAATTCCACGCTTGGCAAGGGCAGCCTTGAGCTTCTTCTGGACTTTCTTGTTGATCATTTGGCACTCATCGAAGTCGTGTTTGTCTGTATGATGGATGAGGCAGTACTTGTTCCCTCCACGACTCTAGCCTTTATTGTCGTCTAGGTGGCTACAATGGAGTCGCTTTTGCGCTTCTCTTCGCGGCTCTTATTCTTCGTTGCTCTCTGCTTGGACGACTCGGGCTTGTTGCTGCCAGACTTGGGGTTGTCGAGATGATCTCGGGCCTCGGTGTGTATGGCGTATTTGTCCGCCAACTTGAAGAGCTCCTTGGTGGTTCTGATATTTTGAGTGGCGAGCTTCCCCTTCAGATCTCCGTCCTTGACACCGTTCTCGAAGGCCACAATTACTACCTCATCCGAGATGTTAGGAATCAGGTTGCGCTTATCACTGAAGCGTCGAATGAAGCCGTGCAATGACTCTCCTGTCTTCTACACCACCTGATGTAAGTCGCTGTGCATTCTGGGGTGTTCATACATACCTTGAAAATTGGCGATGAAATGGGCCTGCAATTCTGCCTATGATGATATCGACTGAGGTGGGAGGTTGAGTAACTAAGACCTTGCCGCACCATCGAGGTTGGTAAGCAGGTAATTGGCTATCACCTTCTCGTTTCCCCCGGCTGCTCTCATGACCGTAGTATAGATTTGCAGCCATTCGACGGGGTTGATCTTCCCCGAGTACTTTTCGATGGATCAGGCTTGAACTTGTCTGGCCATCTGACCGTGCGCAGTGTGGGGGTGAACGCTTTACACCCCTCATCGACGTTCTCAAGGGTCATCTACCACTGCCATCTATATGCATCTTGTCGAGAGGGGAACCTGTGTCACGGCGATGAACGGCCCCTAGAGGGCAAAGATTTGCCTCGCCGAGTATGTCGTACTGGGGATCATCCCCTTAAGGATGCGGACTCATATTTCCGCCTTTCGTGGTCTTCGTAGTCACATTCTTCCCTTCAATCTCGTAGGACATCACGTAGGTCTCGTCAATTGTGTGGAATTTAGTCTCGGAGATCCCCAAAATGCTTCTAATGGGGGTTGGAATGGACTGTTTTGGAATTACGATGGCTAGAGCTAGCCACCACTGATCTCGTTGCCTGACGACTATCGTGAGATGGTCCCGGCAACTAGCTTCTGGCGCCTTGTTGGCTAGGATGTCCAAATCTTGAGTTGGCTGCTTGAGCGGTCTGGGCTTACGCCGTATCGAGTAGCGTTTTCATCTGGTCGAACACCGGCGTCATCGGGTTGGTCGGATCCAATGGTGGAAGAGACTTTAGCAGCTTGTGAGCACACTGGACATTGGTCTCAAGAGTGCTGAAGATGTCATTGTAGTGGCTTTGATGGGATGCTGTTCCTAGGATGTGGCCAGGCCCGCTGTTGTGGTTGCACTGCTAAAGAGTTTGCTATCCCTGAAATCTTGGCACCTGCGGATGAGGCGTCACTGGATTATCAAGTTTAAGATGCTTTGACAGTTTGGCCATAATCCTGGCAGTGGCTACGGCGGTTGGATCGCGGCGATGGTCTGCCGTGCTGGGAGAAACAATATCTGTGGCTGCTTCGCTGCGCCATTGCCGCCTCACATGAATCTTGGGGTGCTCCTGACCGTCTATGGTTTCTGCCCCTGGATCCCTATTTTGGGAACTTCCAGCAGTAGTGCCATTGTTGGCCCTGACTATAAGTACGTGTCGATCAGTTCGACTGCTGCCCTGACAACTGAGGTCGTCGCTGTCGCCGCCACTTTCCGTATCGACGCACTTGAGGACGCTGGGCTCCATAGGGTCGAATTCTATGAAGTACACTTCTCGGTAGGGGTCCTCAGGACAAGACTCGATGAAGCCGATGTGCTCAAGATCTCTAAATGACCCACATCGATATAGCATAGTTCCAAAGGTGATCTCAGGTCCGACTGGCGGAGCTTGGTGGATGTTGGGAATTCCGGCATGAATGTGCACCGAAGACATGTCTAATCTGCAAAAACAATTGAAGGTCCCTACCTGACGCGCTAACTGTCAAAGGTTAGTGATGGGCAATAAACTTATACTTCAGATACCTTTGAAATATGCAGAGTCACAATGATTAATGAGTTCGAAATTTCTTTACCTTGGAGTTGTCATCGGATACATGGCACCAATATCTCTTACTATGCTGAACATACAAATTGCAAAACCGTAGCTACGTTGACTTTGTTGATATAGACCGGGACATTATTATACTAGTAGCGCGTGAAGAATCATCGATCATTGTGATATTCGTATCTCTGTATTTATTTGAACAAATAGATTTTGGTGGGATTGTGCATATTGACCAAGAATTATGACTTGACCTGATGTATGTGTCACGGCGCTACGTGCGTATAAAATTTCGATCCCATATGCATGGGGTCTGGGAAGGGGCAAACCCATTGACAGTTGACTTTATCTTGCGTGTGACAAACGAGTTGAGGAAGAAACAAGCTAAAAGAGGATGCAATGGGGAAGAACCTTACGAAAGTACTAGTGAGTTGTATTTAGCCATAAAAAACAATACATGCATGGTCACCTCACCAAATTACAACGCGTCATCGGCGCATGTCCATAATACGTACGGTGCACTTGTTCTCAGTTTCTCACCATAATACGGTGCACTTGTTTTGTGTTTTCTCACCCATGCGATACACATGTGCCTACCGTATTTATTTTCGGCTATAAGAAAGGCACACAAACATACCCAAGCATGCACACCACATGTATGTACACACGAGTTCGCATACTAGCACCCTCCTCGAAAAATAGAGGCTGAGGATAAATTCACCATCTCATAAGGCTTTTATTGAAAGTACATTCACGTATACGTAAAGGTGTGCAAATTTTGATGATCGCGGATATGTTAGTGAGGCAGGGTGACATATCCACGGATTGTGCAATTTGTAGTGGCATACAAAATGAAAATTTCTATTGTTAAGTCCAAATGATTTAGCACTTTGGCTTATATATATATATATATATATATATATATTGTGTGTGTGTGTGTGATGAATTTTTTTAAAATAATACATTTTATATTCAAATTGCAAAAATATATTTTAGTCTAAAAAATTGCAAAACTATACATCTGTCGCCATATGATTGGACAACAGTAGTGCAGAACGCAGAAAAAGCTGAGCCATCGCTGATGTGGCCTCTCTGTTGCCAAATAAAAGGGTGACAGGCCTCTATCGTCTAACCATTTGGCGACAGGAATATATCATCTTTTCATTTGGTGGCAGCTAAATGGTTGGGCTACTGAGCACCAAAACCAAATAAATTATAAAAATCATGAAATTTTTTTGGAGGAAATTAAATTTGTGAGGAACATTTTTGCACTAATTTCATTCGAAAATTAGCTATAACTTGTGAGCATTAATTATTAAAAGTCAGTATTATTTTGATAGTTGCTAGAATTTTAGAGTTCAAATCAAGGTTCAATAAATTCAGAAAAATTCATATTTGTGAGTGATAATTCATGTAGTATTTTAAAAATTATTTGGCAGTTACTTTTTTGACAAAAAATTCGAATTTCGTTATTCCTCATTCTCTTTCAGTGTGCGACAAATTTGACGACAAATCATAGTAAAATATTGAATAAAACCCGACATTGATATTACAAAGTGTAGTAAGTACAACAACTACAATAGCATCACATGTGAACTACACCTAAGATACATACATGACTTAGGGAATTCATAAAACTAGGATACGACATAGGTACATGCCTCTGGTGAAGGACTAAGTCACAAAACCATCTTACGGGGATTAGATACACTTGTACCAAGGCGACCATCGGGTCTTGGCTCCAACCGACCATGCCCTTGCCCGCACCGCATGCACACCGACCCGTCGTGTACCGCCCCGAGCAAGGCAGCTCGGGGTCCTCGACTAAGGCGACGTGGCATTAAATGTATGGCGGCTCAAGGATCGCTGGCCGGGATCCGCGCCGCCACGGCTCATGTTGGACCGGGTCCACGCCACCGTGCCCACGTCGCGTGGTACACGGCAGTGGTGGCGCGCACCGCTCACAGTCGTCCTCCTGATGAGCGCGCTCCCTGTAATAAATGATTTGTCTCCTGTAATTCCCTATAAATACCCCCTCCCACGATAGATTGAGGGTTGGAACCTCTTGTAATACACACACACTCACGCTCTGAGCCCTCTGATAGGTCCCTTAGGACCTCTAGGGACCCCGAGCAAGCGCTTTGTAACACCATCTCGCATACTAGTGAAATCTACTGGACGTAGGGTTGTTATCTCCACCGTGGGAGGCCCGAACCAGCTAAAATTGACCCCTTGTGCCTTTCGGTCGTCCCGTATACCTCGTTTTCTTGTTCGGCATACCCTCAGACGCGTATCCCTTGCGGAAAAGGGGCCTTACGTTGATCCCTCATTCAACAAGTAAGCTCGGCGGGGACCCGTCTCCCGAATCGCCGACACCGTGGCGCCGTCCGTGGGGATCGATCAAGTCCTTCGCAAGAAATCCACGAGGATGCCAAACTCGCAGATTTATCAGACCTCTCGCGTCTTCGACGACGTGGAGGATGGAGATGAATACTACGCCAGCCGATGGCGTGGTGGTACGGCCGACCCGGTTACGCCGAGACCGGAGTCTTTTCCCAGAGCTGCGCGCGAGAGCATTTCTCCACCGCAACCAAATACCCTCGCCGCAAGGAGAACGCGGCGACCTCGGTGGCGACGAGCCACTCCCGATCGCCGAGCTCACCAGAGGACACGGCGCACGACACCACTCTCCTGTTGTCCGCGACATTTTAGTATTCCCGCAGCGTCAACATGGCGGGCGAAGGCGCACTGTGGCGCAGCATCGCCCCATGGAGTTTCCCCACCACCAAAGACGACGTGGCGGGGACCTCGAGTTGTCTCGGCGGGAACCCGGTAATCGCCCACCGCCAACCTAGCGGGGGGGCGGACGCCGGGTCGGGTCGGCAAGGATCCCAGCGCTGCACCACTCCGGCACGCGTTAGCGGGCGTTCGCGAAGATCGCTTCGCCGCTTCCTCAGAGCGCCGAAGCGCCAGCGCCATTGCGACAGTCGTGCGCGGCCTCCAAAACTTCTCCAGTCAGGCGGACCTGGCGGCCATGGGGGCACTTGTGGCCGAAAACCTGGAAAATCTTGCCGCCGACATGGGGCTTCCAGGGCCAGTCGACGCCCAAGGGCCCCGGAATGTTTCCCGGGACCACCGACTCCCTTCCCCTGTTCGCTCCCGACACGGTGCCCCCCGAAGTCCTGCTCGGACGGGCCGTGGGAAGCAAGAGCGACTCAAGAACGATGCTCGAGCGGTTCCCGAGCAGACTTCGGAGCTCGGTCGTGCCCACCGCCACGAGCCCTCCGAATGCTCGTCCTCAAGGCGCCCGGGCCGGGGCGTGCTCTCCCGCGTCAAACCTTGCGCGAAGGACCGATTGGGACCCATCCATCGCGATCCTTACTCCCGCGGAGGCCGCCATGACAGCCCGGCTTTCGGTTGCCGGGCGTTTTCGGCGTCTCTTCGCGAGGTATTGTGGCCGAGCAAGTTCAAGCCCGGCCACATCGAGCGATTCAACGGAACCCAGAACCCGGATGAGTTCCTCTCGATCTACTCCACCGCCATCGTGGCGGCCGGGGGAGACGAGAGAGTCATGGCCAATTACCTCCCCACGGTCCTCGATGGCTCCGCTAGGACGTGGCTCTTCAACCAGAAGGAGGGTTCGATCCGCTCGTGGGGGCAGCTCTGCGATGCCCTCCGCGCGAATTTCCAAAGCTGCTACACTCGCCCGGGCAACGCAAGGGATCTGGAGCGACTGATCCAGACGGACAAGGAGACCTTACGTCACTTTGTCCAAAGATTCATCAAAGTAAGGAACTCCATTCCGAGCATCTCGGACGAAGCCGTTGTCCGGGCCTTCAAATTCGGGGTCCGCGACGTGCGCTTCACACAAGATTTGGAGATCCACCCGACCGACGGCCAATGAGCTTTTCCGTATGGCCGATCGCAGACGCTGTGACGCCGACGAGGCGTCGCGATGGAAAAGGATGATCGACGAGGGCAAGCTGCCACCTCAACCGGGCTTGGAAGGCCCTTCGGGCAAAAAGCGCGCAGGCTCGGTCGAGAAGAAAGCCAAAAAGAAGAAGAGGCCGGGTGCGCCGGGCACAGTCGCCGCCGTCGAACGCCGCCCGCCTCGCGCATCGCGGAGACGGAGCCCGACGCCGAAAGCAAGCTCGCCGCGACAAGCGAACGCGACCAAGACCCGGCGACCAAAGGCCAAAAGACGCGCGGCACGAACGAGCGCGCCCTCCGGCGTCGTTTTGCTCGTATCATCAAGCGGCGGTCACGACCTCGAATCGCCAACACGGGCGACGCTCGAAAGGTTTTACGACGGTGAGGGTCCCATGCCCACGCCCCACAAAGAAAGGATAACGGCAAGGGTAAGGGCCGGCGGAGGACGCACGACGAGGATTCGAGCCCGAAACCACATCGCCGTCATATTCGGGCGGATCCTCGGCAGCACAAGTCCGAAGGACCTCAAGGAGGCGGACGGAGGAGTACGCCACATCACCCACGAACCGCGCCTGCCCAAAGCGGCTTGTGGTCCGAAGCGCCTCACTTCTCCAAGGAGGATGCGCCTTAAGAATGACCCGGGCCCGAGAGGCTCCGCTGGTCGAAGTCCGACCATCGAGAACGCTAAGGTCGGTCGAGTCCTTGTAGACGGCGGAAGCTCCCTGGACCTCATATCTGCCTCGGTCCTGGACGAGATGCGAGTTCCCCGTCGAGATCGGGAGCATTCTGTCCCGTTCTACGGATCGCCCACGCACGCCGGTCAAGCCTCGACAGATCATGTTGCCGTGGCCTTTCGGGTCCGCCAATTTCCGGACCGGTGATCAACTTCGAGGTCGCCGACTTCAAGTCGACATAACGCCATCCTTGGCGCCGGGCCTGTCCAAGTTCATGGTCGCCGTCACACCACGCCTACCGAGTGCTGAAGGCTCTGGGCCAAATGGCGTATTACCATCAAGGGCGACCACAGAGCGGCCTGAATCGCGATGATAAGGCGCTTCGATATGGTCGAGCGGCTGCCCATGCCCCCGACCGGTAGCGCCGGCTTCGTTCCCGACCAAAGGTTACCCTCAACCCGGAGGAGAAACCAAAGCGGCGCTCTCGATGAGGCCGACCCATCCAAGTCTTCCATCCAGGGTCTTCCTTAGACCCCAAATAGGAACTCGAGCTCATTACTTTCCTCGTGAGGAGCGCGGACGTGTTCGCCGGGAACCGTCCGACATGCCGGGGTCCCAAGGAAGTAATTGAGCCACAGCTAGCTATTCACTGACAGAAACCCGCGCGCCGTAAACTTGGCGCTTTTCCCGGAGAAGGCGATTATCCGGGACGAACTTCGACAAACTCCTCAAGGCCGGTTCGTTAGGAAGTCGGGCATTAGATGGTGGCAAACCAGTCATCGTGAAAAAGAAGGGGGGCAAGTGGCGATGTGTGTCGACCACATCGCCTAAACGCCGCCAAGGACAACTTCCATTGCGCATTGATCAAGCCCGTCGCGACGGCTGAATCCTGTAATGAGTTTTTGGATGCTTATTCAGGTTACCACCAGATTAGCTTGTTCCGGAGACAAGGAAAAAGACCTCCTTCATCACCCGTTTGAGTGCGTTACGCTACACGACCATGTCCCGGGTTGCGGAGCAGCAGGCGACCTTCCAGCGCTTGATGCACGAAGACTTTCCAAGGCGGATAGGCCAAACCGAGGTGTACGAGATGATATCGTAGTTAAAGTAAGCACCCTCGGGTCATATATCGACCTTGAGAAACTTTTTGTAATCTTCGCAGACATAAAATAAAGCTCAATCCCGAGAAGTGTGTTTTGGGGTAAAAGCTAACAAAGTACTCGGGTATGTCGCCGGGCCTCGGGGCATCGGTGCTAACCCGAGAAAATCGAGGCCATCGAAAGGATCGCCCTCGGGCTCCATAAAGGAGGTCCAAACCTTGGCCGGACGATGGCGCCTCTTAGCCGCTTCATTTTCCGGGCGGTAGCGGCTTGCCTTTCTTTAAGGCACTCCGCAGCATGAGGGTTTCAGATGGGCGGAAGAAGCTAACCGCTCCTTCGACGAGCTAAAGCAGTATCTGTCCAGCCCCCCAATCCTGGCCACGCCAAGGTCGGGGGAGCCGCTCCTACTTTACCTCGCGGCGACACCCCAGCCGTAAGCGCAGATCTTGGCGATAAGCGAGATGGGACGCGGCGTCCGGTATACTCGTCGGTAGGTGTTGCACGGGCCCAAGGAGTTACTCGAGGTCGTAAACTATTGTACTCGCTGCTCATGGCTTCGTGAAGCTCGTCATTACTTCCAAGCCCACAAGGTCGTCGTCGACCGGCTTTCGCTTAGGGAGATCCTAAAACCCGACGCCGAAGGGCGGACAGCGAAAGTGGGCCATGGAACTCACGGAGTTCGACGTACACTTCTCTGCCCTTACGGCAATCAAGTCCCGATCTTGGCGATTTCGTGGCGGAATGGGCGAACCCTTGACCCCCGCCACCGAATCTCAAGAGTCTAGGGACGGCCATTTGAACCATGTGCCAGCGGATCGAGCTTTGAGCGCCGGGAAATTTGGAGTCGTGGCCGGTGTCCCCTCGGGACCGCGCAATATGTCATCCAACTACGCCGCCGCAACCAACAACGCGGCGAGTACGAAAACCTCTGGCCGCTTCGCGTGCAAGGCGCCGAGTCCAACGGCCCGACCGTGAAGGGCGATTCACAACTAGTCGTCAACCAAGTAAACAAGGAGTATCAGTGTTCCGATGGCTCAATGGCGCTTTACTTGGTTGAAGTGAGGAAGATGGAGCGATACTTTAGAAATTTCGAAGTACTCTACATCCCCAGGAAGGACAATTCCCTGGCCGACCAACTTTCCAAGGTCGGTTCCTCGCAGTTGCCCGCCCCACCTGGGGCACTCGTTGAGCATCTGCACAAGCCCTCCATTCCCTCTGTAGAGGAGGCACCACCCCAGATGCCCGCCCGGCCCGAGGCGCCGGCCGAGCATCTGCGAAAGCCCTCCATTCCCTCTGCAGAGGAGGCACAAGAGACGTGCGGTAACGTCTCCTTCCTCGAGCAAGGTGCAGATTGGATGGCGCCATTCATCCAGTATCTTGCCCACGGGACATTGCCCGAGGAAGAAGCCGAGCGTTCCCGGCTGCAAAGGCGGTCATCCGTCTACAAGCTCGTGGACGGCGCCTTGTACCGCAAAGGCGCCCTAGGGGTGCTCTCCAAGTGCATATCCCGGCAGAGGGCTAATTCCTTCGTGGACATCCATGAGGGAGCGGCGGAGCCCACTCGTCCTTCGGGACGCTTCGTGAGCAAGGCATTCGCCTAGGGTACTCTTGCCATCGGCGCTAAACGGCGCTCGAACGTCGTTGTGACTTGTCAGCGTGCGATTCCACGCCGTAAGTCCCACCGTACCAAACAGTCGCCTTTGCAAACCATCCCGCTCTCATGGCCATTCTCGACACAGGGGCCGACATTCTCGGGCCTTTCCCGTGGTGAAAGGGTTGTAAATTCTTGCTCGTGGCCATCGACACTTTCTCTAAGTGGATCGAGGCGAGCGATTCAACCATTTCGGCTCAAGCGACCAAGAGATTTTTTTGCAGCAACATAGTGACGCGTTTCGGAGTACCCAATCGCCTCATCACGGATAATGGCACTCAGTTCACCAGCGAGCTATTTCAAGCCTACTGCGAAGAAATAGGAACCAACATCTGTTTCGCCTCTGTAGCTCACCCGCAGAGCAATGGAGCAGCCGAAAGAGCAAACGGCCAAATACTCCAAGGCATCAAAAAGAGGGTCTTCAAAGACCTCTCCCGGCAAGGCGGGTCATGGGTGGACGAGCTCCTTCAGTCCTCTCAGTGTCATGCGCGACCACAAAAGCGAGCTTCTGGTAAACGCCATTCCGGCTCGTCTATGGTGCGAGGAGCCGTCTTGCCCGAAATCGTTCTCGGATCCCCAAGAGTCCACTTGGCCGACATCTTCATTCACGGTCGTGGCGTCGCCTAGAGCTCGATCTCGCGAAGAATCTCGCCTCAAGGCACTGACTCCGATCGGTAGTCTACCGCGGGCACTCATAAACCGCAATCAAGATAGTTCGACCCCAAGCCTTGCAGGTTGGCGACCTTGTCCTACGCCGAATTCAGGACTTGTCAAAGGCCAACAAGCTCTCCCCCAAATGGGAAGGACCATTCACGGTCGTGTCAGCGACGCGCCCGGGGGCCGTTCGCCTTGCCATAGAGGACGGCCGCGAGCTCCCCAATTCATGGAACATCGACCAACTGCGCAAGTTCTATGTTTAACACATGTTCCCTTTACGTTATTTGTAAATACACGACCCTACGTTTGAAACAATCGGCTTTCATCCGACAGCGCTGTTCATCTCACCACCAAGGGCTCCGGTCTAGATAAAACGGCCTTGGTCGCGATAGCTAGTCATTGCGCCAATACAAGTTCTTGAAACAGACATCCCTTCGGTCGCCTCGAATTTTAGCTCGGTCCGAACGTATTTGTCGCTACGCACTTCGTCTATTGCCCACGCGCCCTCCCTCCCAGCGACCACACCCGCAACCCAGGGATGCGCGTCCTAGGCGTCCACGCGCGAGCTCGTTTTCTTTTCACCGACCTATCCCACGCTCGTTGACTCGCACAGGCCGGTGCCTTGGCCAGTAGGGCCGCGCATTTTCCTTCATCTCTCCTACGAACAAACTCGTGCTCGCAATTTGGTGCACGAGCATTATTCGCAGCGGGGGCTGGATGGAAGCGATTCCCCGGGCTCGAGTATCTTTCTGACGATAAGGCACTAATCGCCGTCAAGTTTTGCTCCCTATCGAGCATTGCCTTCCGATGCGAGGTCATTTCTTTTTACAACTCGCTTCAGGACCGTGTCGCTCGTTCGTTGGCCTGACCTACGTATATCTCGCGGTCATCTTTCGCGGGAGAAGGAAAAAGGCACCGTCTGAATACTACACTTATCGGGGAAGAATTCCCATTCCGAGGCGTCGCCACCAAAAAGTTCTCACAAGCAAAAGTATACAACCCTATAGGCGGGGCTGCCCCGAGCGCCCGTGGAAAGCTTCGCTTATAATCGGCAATTTGGCACGAGATCGATCACCTTCGCAGGGCCCAGCGGCCGTTGGCCTCCTTGCGAAGTTGCTCGATCTCTTCTTTGTCTTGGTCGACAAAAGCAGCGGCCGCTCGAGCCGCCCGCTCCAGTTCGGCCACCTTAGCTTCAAGGCTTTGGGCACGCCGCCTTTCCGCCCAAGTTCTTGCTCGGCCAAGAGCCTTGTCGGCTAAGGGCGAGGTCCTTCTCGAGATGGCGGCAGACCGTTTCCTGACTCAAGTTCTTCCTTCGCCTTGGCAGACCCCTCGAGCTTCGGCCACCTTGGCCTCTAGGGCGGGCATGCTCCTTCATTGTTGAAGCTCTGCTTGAGGCCACGGGCTTTGTCTGGGCGAGGGCAAGGGCCCTCTCCAACGCTGGCGTCGGCTCGCTCACCAGTGTCCTAACTCTTGCTCGGCCTTGAGCACCCTCTTCTCGGCGGCGGCGTTCTCCTTACCTGCAGGCGAGGCCCGACCTTTCTGCTCAAGCTCCGCTCGAGCACGAGGAAGCTCCTTGGACTCGAGACGCTGCGCTCGTCTCGGCGCCTTTGCTCAAGTAGGGTGACCTCCGCTTAAGTTCGCCCACTTTCTCCTCCAGCATGGCGCGAGCCGCTTTCTTCATAGAAGCGGTTCACGAGTTGGGGCGATCGGCACCTCCTCAAAATCGCTCGGGGTTTTTCAAGCATTGCGAGGCGTAAAATACCGAGTAAAAGCCCCCATAAAATCCAAATAAGGAAACTTCGTGGCGGTGCGAAACATCCTTACCTCGCAAGCGTTGGCGCGCAAGTTCACCCGTATTGCTCAAAATCGCCGCTGGATATCCCCGGACATGGCGGGAGGGGACACTCGAACTTCAGCGTCCCGAAAAGTGGCGGAGTCGCTCGGGGGCAGCAAGCTTCCCCAGTGGGGAATCGCCATGGGCGCCTCGCTCCCTCCACCGAGTGAGCTCCTGCTCGGTCTTCTCTATCCTCCATGAGACGTCGCTCGCCCGCGACGAGAGGAAGATCGCCCCGAGCATGTTGTTCGCTCGGGGGCTTCAAGCCTCCCAGGGCAGAATCTTGGCCCGTGCCTTGAAGCTCGACCAACTCTCGCACGTCTACCGTGCTCGGGAGGGCAGGGGGCTTCGCCCCGCCTCGGTCGTCGGCGACAAACTTCTCCGCCGCCTCCACCCCCTCGGCCATCACAATGTCGGCGGCGCCGGAGCATATCGCCGCTATGACATTGTCAATGATCTCGTAAGCCACTTTCCGCGGTCGGGATAAACCACGAGCTATATCGCCCACGTCGATTAGGTGGGGCTAGCTCGGTCAAGCTTCCTAAAGAACAAGGCTAGAGCGAAGCACGTGGCGGGACTTACCCTTGGCCGAGTCCTCCTGCGCCGCCGGTGGTCGGGTTCTCCGCCGCCCGCGAGCACCGATTAGGCTTTCTCGCCGGCGGCAGGTGATCCTCGCCCGATTTGGGGTCGACCTCCTCCATGTCGACCCCACCGGCGTCTTCCCGATTGCTCGGGCTCGATGCGCAGCGAACTGCGCTCGTGAGCGATCGAACTCCGAGCTTTGGTAGCTCGGGTCGCGTTACTCCCTCCGTCCTCGATCTCCCTCGCCAGGAGCGTCTGCGCCTTTGCACCATCCTTCGATCAATCTCCTCCGCCCGATTTGCTCGTCTGAGCGCGGGCTATAATTCTTCAACCGAGCCTTAGGCGGCTTACCTCCATCCGTCGGCATACTCCAAGTGTAAGCGCCGGGTCACCGCGTGGCGGTATGCTTCTTTGATGCCCGGGTGCTTACGGGTGGCGGCGCCGACCTTTTGCCCTTCCCTTTTTTGGCCTTAGCTGCGGGAAGGAGCACGCCGCTGCTACCCGCCTTGGATTTGAGCTCGGCCACGCCCAGCTCCAGGGCGGTCTTTTCCTACCAGAAGACGGCGGAGCGACATCAGAATGGCTCGGATATCGTTCCCGTGCGTAAGTGCTCAGCGAAGCTCGGGTACCCTTCCCAAGCATAAACAACCGAGGAAGCTTACCACGTCATCCCGAGCATGCACGTTCCTCGGCACTTGGCGGTCACGAAGAAGCTCCTTACCCTTCGGGGTTCCGAACATCTCGGCGACCCTCTTCTCGACCCGATCGGCGAAGGGTTTTATCAGGTGTGCACGAGGTCATGACTCAAGCGATATCTGTGAGCCGCGCCACAAGTCATTGGGGCTTACCCGATTCTCCTTCGCGGGTGAGGTCATCCCACCCGCCGATTTCGAAGAAAGGGTGCTCTCTCTGCCTCAGCGGCGATATCCGGTTCCCAAGGAAGTCGCGGAGGATGTCCCGCCCGTTGAGCCCCATGGTTGTGAGCTCATGGATCGTCATCAGGATCCGCTCCTCCTCGGGGCGGTTGGCCGGCGGCGTCTCGGTATTGGCGCCGCCCGCTCAGATAGCGCAGCGGCTCCCGGCGCCTTCGCGAATAGAACCAATGCTCCAAATTTCACGCGGAGTCCTTGAGGGTGGCAACGGGAACTTCGTATGGGCGATTGGGCCTCGGCGAAAGTATAAGCGGTGGCGCGCGAAGAGCCCCGTGCGGAAAGATTGTAAAATGGAAGAAAAGGCCGGCGTGGGAAGGGCGCCACGAAGCCTTCGCGAGTGGGCAAAATGTTCAAGACAAGGATGGAGTTGGGGTTGGTGGGTGACCTACTTTTCGCATTGCTTTTAGCACGCCTTCCAGAACTTCGCTCTCGGGCATTGAGCCCATTGGCGGTGTAGAGCTTCGCCACGACACTATCTCATCGTGCGCGGCGGCGCCGGGCTCTCGCCATCCAGGACCCTCAAGAATAAGGGTCCAGGTATCCATGATCTGCGGCACCACTGAGCCTCTCCGCTGTGATCTTGCTCGCACCGAACCGCGCCATGGGAGGACTCGGCGAAACGGCGCCGCCCATGAAAAGAGGAAGTTTGGAAGTCGAGGAAGTGCGAGGTGGAGGGTTTGCGCAGAAGATAAAAGATGAAGGAAGAAAAGCGAGCCTTTTCAAGGCGTGCGGATACAATTCTTGGCGAAGAAGTCGGCGGACGGGTAAAAGCGATCGATTGCAGCGCGTGGCGATTCGGATCTCCGGCGGGCCTAGCGAGGAGCGATTCGAGAAAAAGCCGCTATCGACGCCCGCGGCGCCGTGAGGAAGGAACCACTGCGAAATTCAGCGCTCGCTCACTGAGTCTTGTTCGGCCCAACTTTCGGCCAATCGCTTCGGCCTCGCCTGTAGCGCTTATCCGGGCAGTCGCTCGGATGCCGCGACGTGTCTTCCCTCTCGTTGCGAGCCCCTTCCTTCCCGGGCGTGACGGCCCGGCTGCTGCGGCGGTTCTTCGCCACAGGACCCCCGCGCCGAGCATGGTTCCCCGGGCGCCGTAGCATTTTCCGTTACCTAGATCCCTCATCCCCGAGCAAGGATGCGGGTTCATGATAGCTTGTCACCGCAGGCTCAATCCCTCTTCGAAATCTAGAGGCTCAAGGCGGAGGCCTCGGCCAGGCCTTCTTCCCCTTTAGCCTCGGGGCTAGCTGTCGGGATTAGATACACTGTGCCAAGCGACCATCGGCCCTGGCTCCAGCAGACCATGCCCTTGCCGGGCACCAGCGATGTCTGGGCAACCGTGTACCGGCCCGAGCAAGGCAGCTCGGGGGTCCTCGGCAAAGCGGCGTGGCATTAAATGTATGGCGGCTCAAGGATCAGCGCGCCGGGATCCGCGCGCCACGATCATGTTGGCCGGGTCCACGCCTGCCGTGCCCACGTCGCGTGGTACCCGCGGTGTGGCGGCACTACTACTGCGTCGTCCTCCTGATGGAGCGCTCCTGTAATAAATGATTTGTCTCTGTAATTCCCTATAAATACCCCTCCCACGATAGATTGAGGTTGGAACCTCTTGTAATACACACACTCACGCTCTGAGCCCTCGATGGGTCCTTAGGACCTCTAGGGACCCGAGCAAGCGCTTTGTAACACCATCTCGCATACTAGTGAAATCTACTGGACGTAGGGTTGTTATCTCCACCGTGGGAGGCCCGAACCAGCGAAAATTGACCCCTTGTGCCTTTCGGTCGTCCCGTATACCTCGTTTTCTTGTTCGGCATACCCTCAGACGCGTACCCCTTGCGGAAAAGGGGCCTTACGTTGATCCCTCATTCAACAAGTAAGCTCGGCGGGGGACCCTGTCCCGAATCGTCAACACATACATTTTATAGCCATGGCTGTCGGAATAGGCCACTACAATAAAAATGACAATAGTTATCTATTAGTTCCTGACAGGTTACTACGTTTGGATACCTGATAGGGCTTAATGTAATATCATTGTCAGGATTCGGAGGACTCCGAGGGCACAAGGTTTGTGGCCCAGTTGGTATGAAATCATCATCATCATTTGTATGGTTAGGAGCTAGCCCTCCTTCA
Source organism: Guadua angustifolia (assembly GCA_036346375.1). Classification (NCBI taxonomy): domain Eukaryota; kingdom Viridiplantae; phylum Streptophyta; class Magnoliopsida; order Poales; family Poaceae; genus Guadua; species Guadua angustifolia. The sequence goes on from CM070515.1 coordinate 25,675,317, forward strand.
GTGCTGGTTGAACGATCTCTTACATTGTTACTTGAATGGCATGTTATATTAGTGCTTGAATGGCCTGTTATGATAGTTTTTGAATATCGAGGTCTATGTGACATGAAATCATCATTATCATCATCATTTGTATAGTTATGAGCAAGCCCTCCTTCAGTGGTGATTAAACGTCCTCTTGAACTTTCTATTGCAATAGTATTGGGTGGACCTCTACTGCTCTGGTTAGATCCTCTTCTGTGTCTTTTGTGCGAACTAGGCATCACACCCCCACCGAAGAGCATATACATCACTACGAATTACGGGATATCTTTGTTCAGCAACTCTTTGTCTTTCGGGAATGACTAATACACAAGACGAGCATACAAATTAGTGAACTTATGGATAAAGCTAAAAAAATTAGTAGGGTGAACAAGTGGGAAATAACTAACCTAATATGCTCTGCGTACTGATCAGGCAGCATCAGTATCGTATAAAATCTCATAGAGAAACCTGTAACAGAAGAGTGGTCGGTTAGTTCGCACACCCTGAAATACCTTTGATGCCACCTGTTGGTGTTTCATGAAACCGGCAAGTAAATTTGTAAGTCTAGGGGGCCGCGCATTTCCTCTCCTTGAATGGTTGACTCAGAGAGCCCGAGATGTATACTGGTTCGGGCCGAATGTCCCTACGTCCAGTTCGTGGTGGTGGTTTTGTATTGCTCGGGGTGCAGCGGATCCTTCATGACCTAATGAAGCCTTCGACCAGAACTGGGCCTGAGACGACCCATTTAGTGTTCCGACCAATATTCAGTGATAATCCCATCTGTGAGGGACGGAGATTTTGGTAATACCCCCTCCAGCACTCTGTATCGCTGCCAATCTCGCCGCCATGTCTGAACGACTGAGAGAGAAACGATCTTGAAATAGACTTATACCTTGTTGTGGGGTACCCCTTGGTATAAGTATTCGTCACCACCCTTGCAAGTGCGCCTTGAGGTCGTTGGAGGTTATAAGGTTCAAGCCAGAGATTGTCACCTTATGCCTTGGTAATGTCAGACGCCACTTTTGCAATTTGGACACCACTTTACTTAGGTTCTCCTTGAATGGATCATCCTTCCCATTACGTGTAACCTTCAACGTGTAATGAAGGGCTACGCTGTTCATATCAGGTATCAACAAGAATGCACTGCTAGAGGATCCAACCATGGTGAAGTGTGAGTGGGAGCTGTATTTGTGTGCTTGTGGTTTGGCCTTTTATAGTCTCGAAGGGGAGGTGTATGGACTAAGTATTGGAAGGTAAGATTCAAATGTGCAAATAGACAGCAAAACGCTGGAGTGTGTAGTCAAGTCGGGCTGAAAAGGCAGTCATGTATGCGAGGTGTCAGTACAGACAAATATATTGTGCAATAAGTGATCACTTTAGAGTTAAAAGTAGGCAGTGAGTGGTCACGTCGGATATGCGATATCACGATTAGTGCGTACTGAGTGTACCGATGGGATTTTGTACCGTGCAGTGAGTAGTCATGTCGGACTATATTGTGTGTAGTGAGGGGTCATTTCATACTGATAAAAGTTTTCAGCGAGTTGTTTCATCGATCTAAAAAATAGTATATTGTATTACGGTGCAAGTCCTACTATAATAAAAAATAATAGTATTGCATAACCAAATATAATAGTTCGTGATCATAAAAACCATTAGTCATACAACATATCTGGAACGGATTAACAAAATACATAGGATAAAAAGTAACTACTGCCGGCTCTGTTTCGGGTGGCTCCTCATGTCGTGGCAGTCCTCCTATGAATCTGCCTATGCGAGTAGTCAATTGCATAGGTGCGCGGTGGCCCCTCTGTGGTCTGGCTGGAGGTGTAGTATACTCCGGCTGAGAAGCCGCGTTGGTGTTGGTGCTCCGTGCAACTATGATGGTCCAGGCTCATCCGCATCAACGAAGTATCTCGACACACCACCATCGTCGAAGTCATCGTCCGCGTGGGCTAGATCATCAGGCTGCCCCTCATAGTCGTCAGGCGCAAGTGAAGCTATAAACGTGGACCACCGTGCCTATGAGCCTGCAACAAATGAAGAATTATTAAGAGCATTCAAAAAATGATTGCAAAACATAGAAAGTGCGATTAAGTACTTACCTCCGACGTAAGCGGCTAGACCAGCGTGTTTAGCAGCTCACCCTTTCACAGATGGTTGTGTGATGGGGGTATGGGAGGCTGTAGCATGAGAAGATGTACCTACAACACCCCTACCTCCACTAAGTGGCATGCCATCAACCACATCGGGAGGCTAGCGGCATCCTGCCAACTGGAGGACGTGTCTCGAGCTCTCCCTAAACCTCACAAAGAAAGAGGTCACCTCCACTCTGGTCACGTCAACCCCGTGGGTCAGACGAGAAAGGAAGCTCCCTGACTCATCATAGTACTGACCTAACACATCAATCTGGAAAATACATTACGAATTGGTTAGCACGTTTACCAATTGAGTGGAAATGAGATTGTTGATTGGACGCAACATACTGTACTATGTAGAGCTGAGTCCACATGGGCGGGATACATGTCCCTCAGCCTGGGAACATGTCTAGGAGGATCAGAGTTGACACGTACCAATCGCAAACATGTATGGGAAGTGTACCACTGTCGGTAGCCGTGGTACGTCTACAGGTCGTACGTCGTATCCTCAACATGGACAGCGTCTAGGGTTTCTCCCCACTCCTCGACCCATGGCGCCATACATACGTGCCAGGGGGTGGCCCCATGCATGCCCTTCCTAGTCTGGCTCCGGATAAGAAATAAATATAACAATATTAGATGGCATTACATGATAATAATTACATAACATCGACGCAAGGAACTTACATGTGGGTGCCGTATGGGACCTCACGGCCGACCAGGACTGGGAACTCCTGTCATAAACCGAACTATCTTATCACTTGATGGACATGGTAGCCCTTGACCTAGACGTCAAATAGGAGGAACCGACGTGTACGCCAATACACCACGTCTCGTGTGCACAGGGTGGACAACCCACCTATCACACGTAGCTGCACCTCTGCCTCTATGTACGGTGTCCTGCGTACGTGATCGTTAGCGAAGCAGTTGAACGCAGTGACGAACTACGGATAGCCCATCTGTACCGTCCTATGTGCCCACCTAGGCTACAGTGAAGACAAAAAAATCAACGTGAACGTTACCGTTAATACTGACAAATGTTAAACCGAAAGTTTCACAATCGTGATTGCAATATCTTACCCGTCGGTGGCACTAGATGGTGCCCATGGTCGGAGCGTCAACGTCGTCATCACCGGCATGTACAAGAGGCTGCAGGTCGATGTCGGGCCACCCGATTTGGAACCTCTTATATGCCCAAAGCTGTACAAGCAGTGAACATCCAGTGAAGGTTGAGCCGTTGGTGATCCGTCCACAACCGTCGCAGAGCACACGGTACGTGGTGCACAGCATAGCTAACCCCTAGGAGTACTGTGGCACAGCATCAAGGGGTGCGTCCGCAATCGCCCTCGTGAACTGGACGAGGTGCCTGTCCATGCTATCCCCATGGGAGCTCATGAACATACACAAGCCAAAGAGCCACAGCAGGTACGCCTCTAGGTGGTGTCTCACCCTCACCTCGTCCGCAGGTGCAATGATTTACTCTGCCTGTAAATTTAAGCTTTTTTGTTAGTTCAACTAGTATGTGCACAATTAAGCTTTAAAGGTAATTTCTAGTTGTAGATGTAGTAATTTGTGATACCAGTCAGCAAAATTACTATTTAATAGTGAGACTTATATCATTCTATTCCTCTCGTCGTCAGTAAGCTACTAGTGAAAACCAATTGCAAATCCGAGCTACCAATAAAAAGATATAGCTAAAATAAAGAAAAAATAGATTCATGTACAAACTACAAAATGCATTTAGTATGGTGACCAACTAGTAAATGCGTTTAATTGTTTGTACATGAATATGTTATTTCTTTGTTTTAGCCATAACTTTTTATTGGAAGCTCTGATTTGCAAATGATTTTCATCAATAGCTTACTAACGACGAGAGGAACAGAATGATATAAGTCTCAATAATAAATAATTTTGCCAACTATAGAAATTACTTTATATATAATTAGAAATTACTACATCTATAACATGAAATTACTAACATACAGTAGTAAATTTATTAGTGAGACTTATATCATTCTATTCCTCTCATCATCAGTAATCTAATAGTAAATTTCATTCATGAATCAAAGCTATCAATAAAATATATGGCTAAAACAAAGTAAAAATAGATTCATGTACAAACTAAAAACATGTTTTCAGGACGATGATCAACTAGTAAATGTGTTTACTTGCTTGTACATGAATCTGTTATTTCTTTGTTTTACCATAACTTTTTATTAGAAGCTCCGATTTGCCAATGGTTTTCACCAATAGCTTTCAAATGACGAGAAGAACAGAATGATATAAGTCTCACTAATAAACAGTAATTTTCTGATTGGTAAAAGAAATTATAAAATCTATAACTAGGAATTTCTACATCTGTAACTTGAAATTACTATTATACTAGTTCAATGCCCGTGCGTTGCTATGAAAAATAAAATTGGTAACGAAACATAAAGGTAAGCAATAAAAGAAAATTATTTTACAAGATCAAACATTTATCTTTCCCGATTACAAAAAATCTTTCCCGGTTTTGTTAACCCTGCCACCAGGTGTGGAAAGACTTTTCAACATGTCAATTACATTCTATATAGGAAAAATAGAGGGGCCCAATAAAATGGTTGTAGAGAACATAACAGAGGTTGAAGCTAAATTTATCTTATTAATAATTAGCATAAAAAACAGATCATGTATTATGCATGAGGCAACTGGCCTTTAGGATCTGATTGTACTGCTACAACTTTTGGATCATTGGGATAGAGTCAACCCCGAATATATGCCCTGCATGGTCCTAAAGAAAGTTGATCTCACATGTTTCCAGTTCAAAAAGAAAAAAGAAAAGGCTGAAATATGTAAGCTAATACCAAAGTGATTGCATAATAACTTACCACACCCAGGAAATGTGCAATAAGAACATCCCAATCATTTTTGTGCAATGATGGAAGCAAGTGATCAATAACACCATTGTCTACCTGATACATACAATTCGATTGGTGATTCCATAGAAATTAAATGGAAGGCAAAAGCAGCTTAGCACAGAACAAGGACAGGAATGATACAGAAGAGTTGACATACCGTGTCAAGATCTTTAACATTAAAAGATGGGTATGGAAATGATTTGTTGAAGTGTTCAGGGTATAACTGTATCCATGTGTCATCCCCCATCATGTGAAATCTCAACTACAGTCTATACACAGTAAACTCGGTTCATTTTCATGAAACGTGGACATATATAAAAGGTGAAGATCATAAAATATCGGCGTAGTACTTTGAGGGGTGAGCTAACTTTCTGAAAGTAAAAAAAAACAATTGGCCTCTACTTGATAGCTAAAAGATTTGGAAAACCAAAACGGTGGGGGGAAAAACCACCAGCTAGAGTAAACAAATATGCCCCACATAACACTTGATTAACATTCGCTGTGAATTGTGATGCTCAACAAAAACAAAGCATCCAGGGGATAAGAATAAATATTGCATAGGAACCAAATTCAGAACCTTCAAAAAGAACTTTTAAGAAGCGTTGTACCTTCAGATTGAGTTGATGAACATTGAAAATGTCTTTCATAGAGTGTGAATTGTATGCCAAAATGTAGGATCTATAGGCTTCTTTAGCTGACTGATTTAGGAAGTAGTTCTCGCCAACAATATTCTCCTGGTCAACAACTTGAGCTGTAACTTCCACACATATTTAAAAAGGGTACTGAAACAATTCAATTATTGTTAAAAGATGCACTTACAAGGTGTGACTGCAAATGTGGCACTTTCTTTTCATCAAAGCCGTATTCTGTGAGAGAAATCTTGGCTGCCTGCAGGTACCATTAAATATGTAATTTCTCTTAACAAAACAGAAAAAAAATACACTATAATATCTTCACATAGAATTTATTACCCTCAGGTAAATAAGAAACTTTAATTCTTGTGGCAGCAAGAACAATAAAGCTTTTCCTTTGCCTTTTGCACCACGTGCAGTACGACCAACTCTGTGAATGTAATCCCGAAAGTCAAATTTGAAATACCCAGTAAAGTAAAACAAAAGAGAAAAATAGAAAATTTAACTGGGACAATTCAGATCACCAACCTTAGGTTCATCTGGAGGATCAAATTGCACAATATAATCCTAAACAAGGGCACATATCCTTAGGTTAGCAAGGGGAGAAAATCTGTAGGACTGGTTTTTTAAAAAATCATTAGTCAAAACCTCACCACATCAGGAATATCAAGTCCACGTGCTGCCACATTAGTGCATAATAAGATACCCTTTTCTGCCTTGCAAAAGCTAAAGAATGTTGTAGTTCGTTTCTGCTGCTTTTGTTTCCCATGGATATCAGAACACTCTATCTGGAGAAAATTTAGAAGTTTTGCATGGAACTTGACTGAACTACATGATGAAAAGAACACAATGACCTTCTTAGACTGTTTCTTTTTGAGGAAAGCATAAAGAACCAGAAACCTGTTGCTGCTAGGAATCACACAATAGCCCTACTCTAAGCCTTCAACAGTAGCCTGTAGGAGCATCATTGTTATTTTTTCTACAAACGTTCTTTAAATAGAGGGTTAAAGAGATAGGTAAGCAGTTCCTTACATTTGATTTGCCATCATCAACTCCGACATAAACAGGTTTTTCTTTACTTTCTTCGTTTTTCTCAAATGACAACTTTGCAAAATCTCTAACCTGTAAAGTACATCAAATCATCACCAAATTCACCCAGAGAAAGGGAAAAAAAGAAGAATGACTTAAGAGTTTGAATAGGCTGAAAAAGGTCTTGCTAGAACTACCTGCCCACTGATAAATAGCAATGGACAGTCAAAACACGATTCTGACTATTATAATCTAGCATACCGACAAAGAAATTCAGGAAAAAATTGTAAAATAAAGTACATACCGTGAGAACATACTATTGACCCGATGACAGCTATTGGCATTCCGTGCTTGGATGCTCTCTTGAAACCGTAGCTTCCTCGACTTCGCATGATGAGACACTGTAAAAATAAAAAGATAGGATAGAAAGCTGAAGTCGACATAAAATAGGTATCCAAATTAAGCGGTGTAAGATTTTGATTACAAATGCATAACCTTGAAGGTCTGAAGCTCTTTTCGGTATGCTGTCTTGGAAAAAGCTTGAGCCTCAACCCTTTTCCCAAACTCTCCATGAAGATCAGAACTTGAGACACACGGAAGAAGAGCAGGACCACTTAATTTCAATCATAATAATAAGCGTTCCATTAATAGGGAACAACATCGTTTCATACCTATATATCTGAGATATATACATACATATGTATATACATATATGTGTATCTGTGTGTGTATATACATTTTACACTCATAATTTTTTAAAAGTTACTAATGCCAAAGTGGTGAAGAGAAAATCGGTGTCCAGATGACTTGATCTAGGATAACCAATCTTGTCGAAGTAGAGCTCTCCGGGGTAAGTGAAAATCCCTTGGCCATGGCGGTATACGAGATTTTAAAACCTTGGTCTGAACTCCGATACCAGCACATCACACAGTTTGCTAAAGAATAAGCATAAATCAATTGCATTATTTAGCGATACTACAATGCCCGTGCGTTGCTACGAAAAATAAATGTGGTAACAAAACATAAAGCTCAATCAACAAAAAAAAATTGTGCTACAAGATCAACCATCTTTTTCTCCAAATTACATAAGTTTTTATGGTTTCTCTAACATGAATTTAGGCATTCATGATATTAAAACAATGATATTTAGGCATGGGATCCTCACGTCGCGCCTTAGGCGCGTCTTGCTGATAAGCGCAAGTCAATATCTTTTCCTACATAACAGATCTACGATGCGGGTATGCATCCTATATGATGATTGATGTGCTAAATTGCATTGTATTGCTGATTTTCATTACGACACATGACGGAAATGTCTTTGCACACAAAAGGAAAAGGCTCTTACCTTGAGAGTATAGTGCCTGATTTCAACTCAGAATTATTGAATGCCAAATTTGTGAGCTCTTGACACGACTTCCGTTATACCGACCATGGTATCATCATTTGTCGAGGCAAGAACTTTAACTTTGTAATACCAACATATATAATTTAGTCATTTTATTTTCATCATTCAAAAGCGTGATATGCACCCAATAATATATAAGATTAAAACGGCATGCAGCCATAATAGAAACTTTAAGAAAATAAGACATAACATACAAGGAAACAATTCCGAGAAAAAAAGCGCCCTTAAATCAATTGATTTTTTACGAGAAAAAGGTCCAACCAAGCAATGCACGGTCCGAACTATCCAGCATAATAGGCGCGATCACTTCATTGACCTTCAAAGGGTTGTTAGTTATTCTTGTTAATTGTTAAAGCATTGAAAACACACACAACAGATGCTCGATTCGATATTCTAACTAATATTAACGGATAAAAAAACACAGGTTATGAGGCTACTACCGATATCAAACCAATAGGCACATCAAAATGCAGCTTCGATCGAGAGAATTCTAGGGAGCCCATACAAACCTGATACAAAACCGTTGAGAGTTACGAGACCACACAAGCATTTCCTCGAACACCTCTGGGCAAGAGGAGGAGAGGCGAAACAGACTTACCGTTGCGGTGGGGTGCGCTCGGCGGCCGCGGAGGGGGGACAGAACCCATCGTTGTGATTGGAGTGGGAGTGGAGCTCAAGCAAACCGCCGCGCCGCCGTATGGCCATCTGCCTTGGGCGACAGCAACAGTCATCATCATCGACCAACGAGGGTTCGGAGGTGGCGCGGAGGCATGAGGTGCACCGAACCGGGCGTAGTCAAGGGTGAGGGCTGGTCGGCGCGATCTTGGGCTTCTTCTTGCTCCTTCTCGGCCGCCTTCTTGTTTCCCATGTCGGGTTTTGGGAGATCGGTGGCTGGTGGCTTCGCTTCGGTGTTGTTTGATCGTGACTCAGCGAGGAGTTCGGAGAATTTTGCTCGCCTCGCCACTTCCTGATTTGCCAAATATAGGAGCAACAAGCGGCGGCGTGAGCGTCTTGACTAAGCAAAGGGAGGCGGCGGAGGCGGCGACCCAGTGAAAGCGAGCGTGGCGCCATGAGCGGCGGATCTGAGGTCGGCGGAGCTCTCGGGAGAAGAGATGGAGTGACCGAGGTGGAGAGACGGCGTCGATGGTGGAGGAGCTCCGATCGAGGTAAACACAAGAGAAAGCCTTGACGGGGAGGGAGAGGATGGAGGTCGAGAGAAGGGCCTTACCCATGTCGTGGCGATGTCGGTGGCGCTGCAATGGCCTCGAGGCGCGACGGGCGGCAACAATCGTGGGGAGATGAGAGGACCTTAGGAAAGGAAGCCACGACGGCGGCGGCGGCAAGAAAGATAGCATAAACCGTAGGAGATAGGCGACCACGACGGTGGCGTGAGAAGAACTGCACCATGGACGGCGGTGCGTGAGGAGTCGAGAGATTACATCCGGCGAGAGCCGCGGTGAGGCCGAGAGTCGGGCTGGGAGTGGGGGTGGGCGAGGAGGCTGAGCGAGGAGCCGAGGAGTCGGGCTAGGGAGTGGCGGGCGGCGCGAGGAGGCGCGGGCGAGGAGCGGAGCGACACTGTGTAATTGAGAGCGCTGTCTGTGTACATGTGGAGTGGGGGGTGGTGGGGCTGGGGAGTGGGGCCCGCGGAAGAACGGATCGCTGCCACCAACTGCTGCTTTATAATAGTAGAGATAGTAGTAAATTTATTAGCAAGACTTATATCATGTTGTTCTTCTCGTTGTCAGTAATCTAATGGTGAAATTCGTTTGTGAATTAGAACTACCAATCAAAGACATGGCTAAAATAAAGAAAAAATTCATGTACAAACTAGAAAACACATTTATTAGTGGGGTGGACATGTTACCGATTCAGTAGTGTCGGCGTATTTCACCGGATAGGACCCTGTCAATGGATGGGGTGTCTCCCAAGGATGGAGATTAAGGTTTGGTAGAGGGCGTCTTCGCGGTCGGAAACCCTAATGAGTCTCGCACGAGGGATTCTGGGAATCAACAGATCAAAGAACACAACGATGTATCTAAGTTCAGGCCCCTAGTGTGGGTAATAGCCCTACGTCCGCCTGAGATGTGACATTCCTGCGACGGGTTAGGTGTGAGGTGTCAGAGGGATGGGCCGTCGTCGTGTCGATAGTAGAATTCTTCGCAATCAATGGCCCTGACATAGCGTGTCGAGCTCACGACCTGGCGATGTCGAGGAAAGAGACTTGCGAAGCCTCCTCCTCATTCTTTTGGTTGCCGCGTGGCTGGCGAGAGGACTTGAGCGCCACCGCTACGAGCCGCCACAAAGGCTAACGCCCGTGAAGCGAACTGTCGCCGCTTGCTTGCGAGCCGCCACGAGAATAACGCCCGTGTCAGTGGGTGATCGCCCACTTTCGCCCGAGCCGCCACGGAGGCCGACGCCGGCGTAGGGCTTGATCGCCCACCTACTCGCTAGGACGCCATGGAGGCCGGCGCCGCGCAGTAAGTCGTCGCCCACCTACTCTTGAGCCGCCCACGGAGCCCGCGCCCGTGGCGGGGCTTATCGCCACGCCCACGAGCGCCAAGTGGACCGGCGCCGGTGGCGAACTGTCGCCCACTCGCCGCCAGCGCCAAAGGCCGCGCCGCCCAGCGAGGCTGTCGCCCACCGCCACCAGCCGCGCCAGGAGGCAGCGCTGGCAGCGAACTGTCGCCCACCTTTCGCCCGAGCCGCCACGGAGGCCAGCGCCAATGGCGGGCTTAATCGCCCTCGCTTTCGCCCGAGCCACCAAAGGCCGCGCCCGGTGGCGGGCGTCGCCCACGCCCGCCAAAGCCGCCACGGAGACGCGCCGGGCGAGGGCGATCGCCGCCCTTGCCGCCGAGCCGCCAAGGAGGTCGGCGCCGGTGGGCGGGCTTGATCGCCCACCTGCTCGCCGGGGCGCCACGAGGTCTTACTTATTTGCGGCGGAGAGGGTACCCTGGCGTAAAGTACGCCGACAAGTAGTAACTTTATTCATTATTTTACAAGCGATTGATTTAGTCCACACAGGCATACGTGGGATGGTTTGAACACGATTCTCTGGCTAAAGCACAGAATAACTATATATATGTGTGTGTATATATATCTTATTCCATAGCTATGAGTAGAATAGGATATTATACACCAGAGTCATTTTAGTGTATCCAACCGTAACGTGGTCCGGCGTAATCTCATTAACCAGCGGAATTTGTTTATGGGCCCAGAATGCACTTTCGTAGTAAAAGCCCATTGTTTGCACACGATCTACACGTCCCTAGAATACATAGCAAATGTTCAATTTTGCTTTGGTTATTATTATAATCACTTATTTTATATAGTAAGTTTTATGGTAGTCATAATTTTATTTGTAATTTTTTACATCATTGTGTTCTACAGCATGATAAGCCGTTTCAAGATCATAGATAGGTTAAAAAAAGAGTACTCCCCGAATGGAAGTTGGATATAGAGATAGAGGTGTCAACAAATAGTAATTAGATATTACATGGATAGTAATTGTACATGTTAGTAATTGTAAATATTGAGCTGTGTTATAATATTTAATGAATATGTTGTTTTTAATGGTGGTTAGTCTGCATAATATTTTGTTTACATATAACAAAGTGTTGGGTTATGTTTAGTTTAGTATTTATAGATTTGGTTGCGATGCCAATGTTTCTGTTAGTTACTATGTATAGTAATGAAAACGTTTTTATACATTTCATGAGATATATAGTACATTTTGTTTTATTAATAGAACAATGATAGAAACAGAAGTATGTTGATAGCAATTTTACGTGATAGCCGTAGTTAAAAGTTAACATTTGTAGTTATTAGTTTGTGTTGTCGTTATTTTAGTGGTTGTTAGAACTCGTAATTATTTGTAATAATAAAACAAAATGAACGGTATTGATAAGTTGAGTTTTAATGATATTTTTTGCTATCTGGTAATGAATAGGCTAGTTTCTGGTAATAATGGAATTTCCTTCCATATACTTGTGATTGGTGATTGATTTACTTCTAGTTTATATTTTCTTGATTGGTTACTACTGGTTTTCCCACAAAAGATATGATTAAGAGTTGATTTACTGCCAATTTGTCCACAAAGAGGGATACAGGGTTAATTTTTCTGCCGATTATTACGTTGCCCTCTGGACATAAATATATATTTATTACATAGTAATTTAAGATGCACTTAGCAGTAAAATGGAGTGAGTTTCAGGCAACGTACGTACATTTGGATGTTGGCAAATATGCTATAAGATCAATGGGCTTAAGGCCCATTTTCTCAAACCCATCGTCATATATAGCCTGGACGATAGGAATTTAGTACCGGATCATCCGTGTAGCTTCATCTTTACATGTTTATATAGTGAAATTGGCAGTGCTCATTCGATCAAAGTGACATGTGTAATATTAGTAAGGGTAGAGTTATGTCTGTGGGCTCCGCTGCTCTAGGTGTTGTTCATAATGGACCCAGACACCTTACCTTTTAACATCACAAACACTTTTTTGTGTATGTTTTCGATTTTTTTTTGCCACGTGCTTAAGCGGCATCTTCGCTAGCATCGGCAAGGCCATGACACAAGAATCAGTATAGGGTAGCAAATATTCATAAAAGAGATAGTAAGTAGGTATACATGGGAGTAACATGGGTGTTAGAAAATTGTTGCAAACAGAAGTTAGAAAGATAGTAATATTTCATATACACTACAGTAAAAGTTGTAATTTCACCACTCATGCTCGAAATGTAATATGTGCAGTACACGTTAGACATGATTTGATTTTAATATATTTTTGTCGAAGTTAAGGAACATTTGTTACATGCGTATGGGTTGTAGAAGATTACGAGTCTATAAGCATCGTCACCTGGACGTCACTGGTTATTGCTGTTAAATATTTGTAAAATTCTTAGTAAATTGAAAGTTTATATACTATAGATAGCAATTTCGGTTAAGGTGTAACACCCTGGAGCTCAAATGCGCCACGAATGCTACCAACACTCTAAACTATTAAGATCGGCTTAGAAACTAAGCCACCGAAAATTTACAAAATTTGGCATGACTTCTCTAGAAAGTAGGACATCCACTCGTGACGAAACAAATGCAATTATATAACATCATTCTAGCGGGTCCTTAGTTAACCAAACCCACAACCCATAAAATTAATAACTCCACCACATAAATTATTACAGACAGGAACTTATTAAACATAACCATAAACAACCTTTTACAAGAATTTTTGCGAGCTAGTAAAACAGAACTATAATTCATATGATGGCATGGTGATGATGCAAGCGTGAATGTGCTACTACCCCCATCCATGTATGCCGCTTCAAAACACCTACAAACATTAAATAACAAGCGTGAGTTCAAACTCGACAAAGTACACGAGAATAATAAACCCAATTTATCGCAAGTAAAACAAGAACTTAACCAAAAGAGCAAGTAATGCAAATAAAAGCATATCCGGACAATAAGCATTCATACCCATTTAAAACAATAACTTGACTATATCAAAATCACGCAATCAAGTCATCAACGGTAATAAACCCATTCACGCCAAAGAAGCATTACTTATTCTAAATCCTGCGCCTCCCGACTCAACTACCCTTGCTGCAACTCAAATCATTTTCATCAATTCCATTTGAGTTCAAAACTCGACTTCACTCCACGGTATTCATACAACATACATAACAAGGCAAAAGAAATGCGCTAATTCATCAAATTCAATTCAATTCCCCCCCTTTTTGGGTTGAGTCCACGACTCACCCTTCAATTACTCTAATCACAATCCATATGACAACCATTTACCACAACACTCATTATTAACGATGCGATGCACATGAATGCTCATTGCCATGCACGTACCGGTACTGCCGAGTGCCCACCCGTCGGTGTGCACCCTCACGTCCCTTCCATCCCGTAGATGGAAGGTGCTTATTCTTACTGTCTCGCTCCCATTCACCTCGATAAATGGGACTACGAGGTAGGACTTTCGTGTTCACTACGTGTGAACACAGAGGCCCGCATCAGCATGGGTCGCCTCTTCCATTATGTATGCACAAATACAATTTTCATGAATGAGATGCAACCTTTCATTCAATGCCAACACTAACATACCATAACCACATACACATAGCCAAAATTCTCACATTCATAACCATAAACACACACAGATATAAACATAGTCCAATTTCTCACATTCATAACCATAAACACACACAGACATAAACATAGTCCAATTTCTCACATTCATAACCATAAACACACACACTCAATTCCATTTTCCAAATGGGGCACAATTAAATCGAGTATCCACGTACCCCATACTCTCTACTCTTTGCAATGTCAACAAAAGTCTGAGAAAACTCACGGGATTAAGGCTTACTAGCAACCACTTGAATCCAATAGCTATTCACGTCCTCGAAGGGACGTTCACCAATATAACTCAAACTTTCCACAATCAATAGAAATTAGCCATGAATAGATAAATAACAACAAACAACTCATTTATGCACACAACTCGATGTACTTGCCTTTACCGACGCGTGAGGTAACTCAGGGTCGAGACCACCCCCGAAGACACTCTCCCTGAAAACAACGTTACGCACAAGAATGGATCAAGGTCCGACTCAATACCTCAATACATGACGAAACTCAACTTTTGCCAAAAACAGTTCTAATTCCCACTAATGGGAACTCCGGGCAACCCACTAGACAGCGGACTTTAAACCTTTATAACCGGGGAACCCAATGACAACTCGCTCAATTTGAGGATCTTATGCATAACCATTACAAATTAAGCTAATATACAATTGTATGCTCATAATCAAATGGCAGTAAATAATTCTTAACTCACACATTTGAATTGAGCCATACAAAAGTAATAAGGATCAAGTCCCAGCATAATATTCACAACCAATACCAGGGTAAGAATGATATTACAGAAGCTCATACACAAATAACACACACATATATATATATATAACAATCCATAAACAAAAACACATAAAGCCCTCAAGAACACGATCTTGATAAACATATCTGACAATGCAAAGTGAGCGAATCCACACACACAACTATTGCTTACTAACCAAGATTTTGTGGCGATCATCACAGTCTATGCATAAAGGCACCAAACCATATACCGTCTAATCACGGGAAGATAAACAATAAAGCGGCTTTAGCCTCAAATATAACCTCTTTTCTTCATGCCCATAGAAATGAATACTGATTTCCATTTATGACCAAAGCATGAACATGAGGACTTACATCATGTAAATATAGCAAGATAAGTAAAGGAGGAAGCATGACCACTCAAGATTTTAGCAGTACTAAATGCTACATAATTCTTTCAAACATAACATGATCGAGTACATGCCCAAGAATTAAGTTGTCACTACATAACAACCGACAGATTGCCCATTTAATATGTCATGGTAATGGAGCAGTGTTCTCCACTCGTGGAACTCAACCAAATCTCTGTTACTTAATTGACCTAATGTGAATCCGAAGGTTTCTGCAGATTGATGGCATCGCCTCACAACCATTTCATCGATTACATGGCATGCACAATCATTTCATCTCATGAAAACCTAGCTAGGCATTTCATCAAACACCCTTCATGCAAGCTAATCCCCCCCCCCAAAATTTATACGAAATCTTGCTCATGGAGGTAGGAGGGAGGAGTTGGGGCTCGCTGCCCTCTGCGGGGACAAGGCACGACGTCGGCCCGCGGAGGAGGGCCAGGTCGCCGCCAGAGGGGAGGAGGGCGTCTTGGCTCGGCGGGGAAGGACATGTTGGCTCATTGCTTCTTTGCTGCTCCCTTCTTCTTCTGCTGCTGCCACCGGCTAGAAGGGAGCCTAGGGTGCCTTGCCAGGAGAGGAGGAAGGAAGGTGGGGCATTCTTTGGCGTTCTTTGTTGCTCCGGATGCTTAGTGCCTCTCTTGCATGAGCAGCCGATCTTCTGACCTCTTTGGTCTTCTTGTCTCTGGAGCTCTGGCGGGGAGAGGCGCCGACCGAGGATCTGGAGGGGGCTTGGTCTGGTGCACTTCTTCTTGGCCGAGCCAGGATCTGGAGGCGAGAATCGTGAGAGCTCAGGCGGAGTTGGAAAAAATCAAGAGAAGCTAGTTGGGGAGAGCAAATGTGACCACACAATTGAAGATGGAGAGGGAGGTTAAGTGAAAAGTAGGTGGAGAGGGAAATGCCAAAAGACCCTCCACCCAAAATTTACACCCTAAACCTTCCGGATGGACCAACCACCTCTGAGAGTAACTACCAGACGGCCAAAACACTCCCGGCGGAAATCCCAAAATTTGGGGCGAGGCTTTGCAGTATTACACTCCTCCCCCCTTAAAGGAATTCGACCCCGAATTCGAAGAACGCCAACCAAAAACCAAAGTCCACAAGGGACTTAAACTTCTTTGCCAACTATGCAAAACAAAAACACAGAGGCCTTAAACTCTTTACCATCTCAAAACACCCATAAAAGCTCCAGCGGCATTTAAGCAGTAAGCCAAAACCTCAAATCAACGATTAACAAAATGATTTGACTTATCTCAAATAAGTGCAACTTCTCATGCAAGAACTCAATCAAAGTCGATCCATAGGCCAAAATCACAAATCGTACCACTCTCGCAAATAATCTGACAAATTTAGACCAACTTTTTGTCGACACTATAGCATACGACATCCGAACAACCAATGATCCTCCTCGGATGAATAGGATAACATCCTCTATGCGCTACTCCAAATCCACACTCGATTTCGATTGCTATCCTCTTATCTCCTCTTTCAATTGATTGACCTCTTTATCAAAAGGTCCATTACCGACAAATACCATCGAAACAATTAATTCACTAAAACACAATTTCCTTTCCAACCATATCTCCACACTATAGTTTTTTTTTTTGATATTCTTTCTACTAAGCTTACCTCACCCCAAAGGACCATTGCCCGGGTAAAAGTCCACTACTCAACACCACACATCAAATTATGAAATCCTTCACTACAACCATCTGAACCCAAAAGTTTAGTCTCCCAATAGAAATGGTGACTTAAGTACCGTTAATTTCCACGTAGTTCACTAATAAGGGCTAAACAAGCACCAACAAGGAACCACATCAAAGTATAATCCTCAATTATTATCCACCCAAAATCTCTCGATTCTTTTTAGCAAAACTAATCACTCTCATCCTCTTCAAATAATGCGGTAAAATTACACACCAAGGGAAACTCAATTCTCTTTATTATACTCAACACTATACCACAAGCTTCCCTATCCTATAACTCCAGCTAGAACACAAAGGAAATACAATTCCCGTTTTGACCAAATGAACCACGTACATCATCTTGAACCCCAAAACATTAAAATCTACCTGAGAGAGGATCTTGATAGGGCCCAAACATCACTCACAATCTTCTTCCAAAGCCAAACTTGCACGAGAAAACCCGATTCTCAAACATCATATAATTCGCCTTTAACACTCTCGATCAATGCAATAAAATTCACCTCGGGGAGAACTCCAATTAAAAGAGAAACCCCACACAGATTGCTGACAATAGCTCTTGAAAACCAAGAAACAACTCCGCTTATTTTAACCAAAGCAAAATCTCTCGCATTAAACCAAAACCAACGTTTGGCAAAGGAAACCGATTCTCAAATTAGGCATCTGCACCCATAACCATCACATTCTTCCTCAAGAGAAAATGAAATGTATTCCCAAGAGAACCACTTCAATCATATTCGGTTCTAGTCAACATAGAGTTATAAAACCCAATCCTTCTTTAATTACTTTCTACTATTCAGATAACCACCACTAGTCATAGTAGCATCAAATCCTAACCAAAATCTATCTCATGACAATCAACAAGGAGAACCACGTTTTCACTTCTTCAACACAACTAACTTATTGGTTAATTAACACAAGACGTGTGCCGTCATTTACGTCGGTTTACTAACCATGACGAACCGTTATTTATACCACTGTCGATTCCCAGCTTAAAACAAATCTTTTTCAACATTTACGTCGGCTTAATCAACAAACCTTTCATGCAACTCCAAAGTCCACCGTCTAATATCCCCGGTTCATTCAAACAATAAATACTTTTTAACAACTTGATATGATGCCAACCAGCCATCTTCCATAGATAAACTCCGAGATACCATCCTTCATACATCCATTCCATATACTCATTCTTTAATTTCACATCGATTAAATCATTTTGTCGATCCACCATTTAATTGACTCATAAGCAACGTAAATCAACAACTCTCATGCCTTGGCGCTAATATATTCCGGTACTTTACATCAACATCTTACTAATATAAATTTCATCCGCCGAAAATTCTAATCCCTCTCAAACCTGATCAATACTAGACTTACCGGAACACAAATCCTGAACTTCCAATCAATTCCACAACTCACAACCATTGTAATAACTCTAATCAACCTTTCATTTTAGAATCACCTACCATTCCAATGAATCATTCTATACCATGCAATAAATGTGGTTGTCTTTAGATCACCAACAAACTCTCTTTTTTTTAACAGAATCCGTAACCCTCCTTATCTGGAAGCTTAATTACTCATCATACACTTAACGCCTTGAACATCCTCGGGGGTCATGTACCCAACCTTTAAAGGAAACCACAATCTTAAGCATGAGCAACAACAAAAACCATCTTTCTTTCCAGAAAAAAACTCAACCATAAATCATAAGAGAATTCAACTCTCGAATTCCCAAACTCCGACGGAAGACAATTCCTTAAACAAATCTCAGGATTTACAACTTCCAGAAAGGAAAAGAGATGCATGGGAAGAACCCAAATGATCAACCAAATCCTCCTCGATAACACCCTAACACCGAAGATCCACACGATTTAAGTTTTGCACCAAGAAAACTTCAATAAGTTCCTTAAATGGAGGAACAACAACTACAATAGTTTTCTCCTTAAGGCAACCCACGATAACCAACAAGAGCCAAAGAATCCAACGAAACCGAACTCCGAGCGGCAAAAGCAATCCGAAAGGATTCTTCACCAAGTTTTTTTTCTTTAACTTCAAACATCGAGGGCAAAAGAAACCAACCTTCCTCTTTACCCTCTAAAGCGCTCCACACAGCAGCGACTCAAGAATGAGAAGTTCCCCAAGCGACAAGGGTGGCACTAACTAGCCACACCCACAACTCGGCCAAAAGAACAAGGTCAAAACCTCTCGGCTTAACCGATATCATAAACATAAGCGCACTGATTCCAACAGTCCTTTCATAGTCAAAGCAATACGCAGTAAAAATTTAGCACTCAACATTTGGGCGCAATGCAATGTACCCATACCCATCCTACTGTGCATCAGAGTGTGTCAAGTTTTAAATTAGTTAACCACTCTAATTCAGATTTTAAGGTTATTGCCCGAAGGCCAACTTTTAAAGGAATAGAAACCTATGCCATGTTTCTAATATCACAAAGCAAAATTTTTAGTTTACTCTAGAGTTACTCACTACATTCAAACACCACGGACCTGAAGCCCGCTCTGATACCAACTGTAACACCCTGAAGCTCAAATGCGCCACGAATGCTACCAACACTCTAAACTATTAAGATCGGCTTAGAAACTAAGCCACCAGAAAATTACAAAATTTCGCATGACTTCTCTAGAAAGTAGGACATCCACTCGTGATGAAACAAATGCAATTATATAACATCATTCTAGCGGGTCCTTAGTTAACCAAACCCACAACCCATAAAAATTAATAACTCCACCACATAAATTATTACAGACGAGGAACTTATTAAACATAACCGCAAACAACCTTTTACAAGAATTTTGCGAGCTAGTAAAAACAGAACTATAATTCATATGATGGCATGGTGATGATGCAAGCGTGAATGTGCTACTACCCCCATCCATGTATGCGGCTTCAAAACACCTACAAACATTAAATAACAAGCGTGAGTTCAAACTCGACAAAGTACGAGAATAATAAACCCAATTTATCGCAAGTAAAACAAGAACTTAACCAAAAGAGCAAGTAATGCAAATAAAAGCAATATCCGGACAATAAGCATTCATACCCATTTAAAACAATAACTTGACTATATCAAAATCACCGCAATCAAGTCATCAACTTGGTAATAAACCCATTCCACGCCAAAGAAGCATTACTTATTCTAAATCTGGCGCCTCCCAACTCAACTACCCCTTGCTGCAACTCAAATCATTTTCATCAATTCCATTTGAGTTCAAAACTCGACTTCACTCCACGGTATTCATACAACATACTTAACAAGGCAAAAGAAATGCGCTAATTCATCAAATTCAATTCAATTCCCCCTTTTTGGGTTGAGTCCACGACTCACCCTTCAATTACTCTAATCACAATCCATATGACAACCATTTACCACAACACTCATTATTAACGATGCGATGCACATGAATGCTCATTGCCATGCACGTCATCAGATCTTCTTAGAGTGCCCACCGTCGGTGTGCACCCTCACGTCCCTTCCATCCCGTAGATGGAAGGTGCCTACTCTTCTTGTCTCGCTCCCATTCACCTCGATAAATGGGACTACGAGTAGGACTTTCGTGTTCACTACGTGTGAACACGAGGCCCCATCGGCATGGGTCGCCTCTTCCATTATGTATGCACAAATACAATTTTCATGAATGAGATGCAACCTTTCATTCAATGCCAACACTAACATACCATAACCACATACATACACATAGCCAAAATTCTCACATTCATAACCATAAACACACACGAGACATAAACATAGTCCAATTTCTCACATTCATAACCATAAACACACAGAGACATAAACATAGTCCAATTTCTCACATTCATAACCATAAACACACACACTCAATTCCATTTCCCAAATGGGGCACAATTAAAATCAGTATCCACGTACCCCATACTCTCTACTCCTTTGCAATGTCAACAAAAGTCTGAAAACTCACGGGATTAAGGCTTACTAGCAACCACTTGAATCAATAGCTATTCCGTCCTCGAAGGGCGTTCACCAATCTAACTCAAACTTTCCACAATCAATAGAAATTAGCCATGAATAGATAAATAACAACAAACAACTCATTTATGCACACAACTCGATGTACTTGCCTTTACCGACGCCGTGAGGTAACTCGGTCGAGACCACCCCAAGACACTCTCCTGAAAACAACGTTACGCACAAGAATGGATCAAGGTCCGACTCAATACCTCAATACATGACGAAACTCAACTTTTGCCAAAAGCAGTTCTAATTCCCACTAATGGGAACTCCGGCAACCCACTAGGCAATGGACTTTAAACCTTTATAGCCGGGAACCCAATGACAACTCGCTCAATTTGAGGATCTTATGCATAACCATTACAAATTAAGCTAATATACAATTGTATGCTCATAATCAAATGGCGATAAATAATTCTTAACTCACACATTTGAATTGAGCCATACAAAAGTAATAAGGATCAAGTCAAACATAATATTCACAACCAATACCGAGGTAAGAATGATATTACGAAGCTCATACACAAATAACACACACATATATATATATATAACAATCCATAAACAAAAACACATAAAGCCCTCAAGAACACGATCTTGATAAACATATCTGACAATGCGTGAGCGAATCCACACACACAACTATTGCTTACTAACCAAGATTTTGTGGCGATCATCACAGTCTATGCATAAAGGCACCAAACCATATACCGTCTAATCACGGGAAGATAAACAATAAAGCGGCTTTAGCCTCAAATATAACCTCTTTTCTTCATGCCCATAGAAATGAATCTGATTTCCATTTATGACCAAAGCATGAACATGAGGACTTACATCATGTAAATATAGCAAGATAAGTAAAGGAGGAAGCATGACCACTCAAGATTTTAGCGTTACTAAATGCTACATAATTCTTTCAAACATAACATGATCGAGTACATGCCCAAGAATTAAGTTGTCACTACATAACAATGACAGATTGCCCATTTAATATGTCATGGTAATGGAACAGGTGTTCTCCACTCGTGGAACTCAACCAAATCTCTGTTCGCAATTGACCTAATGTGAATCCAGAAGGTTTCTGCAGATTGATGGCATCGCCTCACAACCATTTCATCGAACACATGGCATGCACAATCATTTCATCTCATGAAAACCTAGCTAGGCATTTCATCAAACACCCTTCATGCAAGCTAATCCCCCCCCAAAATTTATACCTGAAATCTTGCTCATGGAGGAAGGAGGGAGGAGTTGGGGCTCGCCGGCCTGCTGCAGGGACAAGGCACGACGTCGGCCAGCAGGGAGGGGCCAGAGCCGTCGCCAGCGAGGGGGCGAGGCGTCTGGCTCGGCGAGGAAGGACATGTTGGCTCATTGCTGCTTGCCTCCTCTCTTCTTCTGCCGCTCCCTTTGCTGCTGCTGCCACCGGCTAGAAGGGAGCCTAGGGTGCCTTGGGAGAGGAGAAAAGGCAGGCGCCGGCCATTCTCTTGGCGTTCTTGTTGCTCGGGCTTGGTGCACATCTCTTGCATGAAGCCGATCTTGCGGCCTCTCTGGTCTTCTTGTCTGCTGGAGCTCTGGCAGGGGAGGGGAGAGGCGCCAGCCAGGGATCTGGAGGGGCTTGGTGGTCTGTTACTTCTCTTTGGCCGAGCGAGGATCTGGAGGCGGGAATCGCAGAGAGCTCGGGCAGGTTGGAAAAAATCAGTAGAAGCTAGTTGGGGAGAGCAAATGACAGCCACACAATTGAAGATGGAGAGGGGAGGTTAAGTGAAAAGTAGGTGGAGAGGGGAAATGCCAAAAAGACCCCTCCCACCCAAAATTTACACCCTAAACCTTCCAGATGGACCAACCACCTCTGAGAGTAACTACCAGACGGCCAAAACACTCCCGGTGGAAATCCCAAAATTTGGGGCGAGGCTTTGCAGTATTACATAAGGTCCTTTCCAATGTTCGTAATGAGGTATATTTTTTTACTCATAGAGGTACAGTTTATTTTATTCTCCAAATATCTTTTTTACTACACATACCACAATAGGTTACTATCTACTGCACTAGATGTTACTACAACCCAAATAGTGTAGTGGGAAAATTGTTAGTTACATATAGTAACACATAGCTTTTTGATAGTAAAATTAGGTTAGCTCTATTTTTCAACTATACCGTGGTACTAGGACTTTATTTACTATATAATACACTATATTTGACTATGTTTTACTATCGATCCCGATTAATTTACTGTTGACATGGAAGGGATATGTGATTTGACCAAACAGGTGGATTTGTAATTGATTTACTGTTGATTATGCCGCAAGAGTTTTTGGGCCAGGGCGTGTTCATGGGTTGTATGCTAGTGTCTAGTAAAGCCTTATGCGTAGAATAGGAAGCACTACACGTAGGCATATAATTGCGCTACCTTTTACACACACACACACACACGTAGATAGCGTGCGTTCAAACTATTAATGTAAGCCAATCAGTAACGTCTCCTATGCAACGAACAGTAAATGACTAATAAATACTACTTCTTATTTGTACATGAATCTTTCTTTTTTTGATTTGCCCATAAATTTCAAATGAAGATGATTTTGGTCTTCAAATTTTACAAGATTATAGAATCTCACTTTCCCTATGTATGGTAATTTTTTAGAATTTTTAAAAACTCATACATATAGTTTTCATAAATAAGAATTTAGATCATTTGTGGGACCTGCGGTAAAATATTTGAAAAATTATAAGACATAGAAGAGGTGAGCTTCAACAGCCCTATAAAATTTAAGACCAAATTTAATCACATTTGAAAGATATAAAAATGACAAAGTGCCAAACAGCAAGATATAATAGCTTTTACTGTCAAGAAAAATAACATTTTTTTTGTAAAAAATTTTCAAAAAATTACCACACATAGGAGAAATGAGCTCTACAATCTTGTAAAATTTGAAGTCCAAACTCAATCGCATTTGAAAGATATAAAAATGACAAAGTGCCAAACAACATGATATACTGTCTTTTACTGTCAAGAAATCAACATTTTACTACCTATTACTCAATGTGTTACTATATCATGTATAAAGTTGTTGTGTAACACTTTGTTTTAATATGGTAACATCTGGTGTAATAACTCATAACATGTCATTTGTTTGAATAGTAAAAGGCAACAAGTCCAGTGTTTCCTAATGTTCATGAAAAACATATATACATATTTTCAAAAATTCTCAAAAAATTACTATACATAGAGGATGTGAGATTCTATAATCCTAAAAAATTTCAAGACCAAAATCATTCTCATTTGAAAGCTATGGCTAAATAAAAAAAAAGATTCATGTACTAATAAGAAGTAGCATTTATTAGTCATTTACTAGTTCAGATACGGTTTTTTGTTTTGCCACATAGCAGATACTAGGACAATTCCTTGCGTTGAGTGCTGTGATAAGTGGCTCAGTTGGTACGTGTTAAATGGTTGAAAAGTAGAATAGGCTATTCTACACATAGCTGTAGAATAGCATATATATATAGTTCTATTAAGGAAAAAATTCATATAACATTTTGAATTTTGCTCAAAAGTTCATCCAACATCTTAAATTTTGAAACTAGTTATCTAGCACTTCAAACTTACTAACCCCATTTGTTTAACACCCTAAGCTGGTTTTGTAGGGAAAAGGTTCATATCACACTCCAAACTTTACTCAAAAGTTTGTCCGACACCCAAACTTTGAAACTGATTATCTAGCATCCTAAACTTTTTAATCTCATTCGTTTAACACCTTGAAGTATTTTTCATAAAATATTATTTTTACCATGATGTCATTTAAAATAGAACTTAGATGGATTAACATACTAAGTATTTAGATGACTCAACTAGCATCCTAGGTTAAAAAATAATACACTTTATTTTAGCATAGCTCTATTACAAGTCACTCTTTTTTAAAACTGATATCTAGCAATTGCACTACTATCTTTTCTTATACCCTATCTTTGCATATCCACATACTAGAAATGAAGTATTTTGCTTATATATGTAGTCTAGGTTCATCACCGTAGACATAATCTTGTTTGTTTAGAGCCACCTGTTGTAATACCGCAATTTTTTTTCCAGGGTTTTTGGCCGGATTTGTTTTTGGTCTTCTCGCAGTTTTAGGAATCTTAACGAAAAGTTGGAATCGCCGGATGCATATCGGAAAGGGTATTTCTCATTTGTAATTTTTATCTGACAAGTTCTACTCGAGGGTTTTCTTTTCCTTTGTGAGTTTGAATTGTCGATTCTTGGAGATGGTTGAATTGCGTCTTTGGGGTTGGTGTAGTTTATTTTCTTTTTCCCTAGCTTTGTTGATTTTGTTTTAGCACTCAAGTGATAGAGTTTATTTTAAAGAAAAGGAAAAGAAATCTGTATTTTCTGGTTTTGGTGGGCTTCGTGGGCCAGTAGTAGAGGGATTTTGGGCCTTCTTGGGTGGGGGCCTGACCTAATTACCTCTCCCCTTGGTGCTGCCACTCCTGGCATCTTCCCCTGCGCCCCCACAGCCCCCAAATCGAGCTCCCCTGCGCCCAGCCTCCAAGCTCCTCCTCCGTGGCCGACAGCATCTCCCTTGGCACCTCCCCTCCCTGCTGCTCTCCTTCCTCATGACTAGCGCCCCCTTCCCTCCCCAACCAGCCAAGGAAACTCGAGAATCCATCCAACCAAAGTGTTCCTCTTGCTACTGGGTTCGATCCTACCACGAGGAGCGGCGCAAACCGGCGAGGAACGGCTTCGTTTCGTCTCTGTGGGGTGAGGTATGACATTGTGGTTTTAGATCCTGCTTTTGGGTGGATTTGTGAGGGCTTAGGAACCCTTGTTCATGGCAGATTCGTTGAGGAGAAGAGGAGAAGGCAGAAATCAATCTCGGGTCAATTTCAGAGGTTCGGCCAAATTCTGACAGTCGGCTTCCGGCGCGTTTTTCAGAAGGTTAGAGACGTTTCTTGACCTGCCCACTTTTGCGAAAGTTGTAGGTAATCGAGTTATCTTTCAAACCCGACTGGAATCACTCAATTTAGTTAAATCATTTGCAAGTTATGGCCGAATTACCGAGCACTGCTCAGATTTGGGCGCGATTGACAGTAGTATGTTGATCTGTGATTTAAGGCTAGGAGGAGGCCGAATCAGATTTTCCAAATACTTAGGGAAAGCTAGGAAATTTCGTGTAGATTATGAAAATGTCTTCGTTTACTCGATTTGGAGTTGTAGAACACAAGTTATGGCCTGTTGTAGCCTGCTGTCCCGAGCGACAGTTTTTAGATTGCGGAATCTCGGGGCGATTCGTAGGTTTGGCATCATTTTGATTTGGTTGCTTGCTGTGGTAGCGTGTTTTGAGTGGAGATTATCCTATTGCAGGTGGTGTGAACCTGGGAGCAGCGATGACCTCTCGTCTTAATGTTCCGTGAACGAGAAAGGCAAGTGCAACCCCTAGAGCGTTATTAGGATGTTAAATGCTTTGTTTGCGATAAGATTATGAAAATTCTAATGATGTGATTATGTTTAATAGCATGTCTAGAAGTTGTTTTTTTAGTATGGTGATGAGGATGGATGAATGTTAGCAAATTGGTAAGTTATTCAACTCCCATTTATTGCATTGCATTACGAAATTGTACGAATGAGTATGGTTATGTTGATGCAAGTGTAGGGACAAGCTTGCACTATAATCACCTAGTTGTTCATATCTGTAAATTTAATTCTACTTTATAGAAATTATGTGATGCCTTTCTCTGAATTTTTATTCATGACTTTATTTACTCTCGAATGAATCTGCTTTGGGGAAATAGCAAGTTAATTGGTACTTCCATATTGGTTATGGCTATGTGTGGTGAAAATGAATGAGGATGAAATGCATTCACGTCAATTGCATAATTGCATTCATGATGGACGAGGCGTTCCATGTTGATCACGGGCCTCGGTGCTCACCGTAGTGAGCACAAAAGTCCTACCTCGTAGTCCCATTCATCGAGGTGAATGGGGCGAGTCGATGAAAGTAAGCCCCGCCACGGATGGTTGGGATTGAGGGTGCACACCGACGGGTATGTACTCAGCTATACCGGTATACGCTATGACAATGTGCATTATGAGCATGCATGGTGCATTCATTTTATGATTCATGAGAAAAAGGATGAGAGCATAAAAGCATTGCATTGTGTGTTGCAACTGGTAAATATTAATTAATGAGAATGGAAATGACAGGTTGAGTATTGAGTCGTGGACTCATCCTGAAATGATTGTTGAGGCATGAGTAAGGTTTATTTATGTTTCCGAGTTGGATGTGGTAAGTAGGGTAGTTTCTGTTTTTTTAATGGATAATTTCAATTAAGTAATGGTTATAGCAAATGGTGAAGTAGTCGTGTTATTACGTTTTGAAGTTATATGAATTCAAGTTGCTCCTTTATTTAAGGATGTCAAGTAAAGGAACTATTCTTGTATGTCTTGAAGCCGTTGTATTCTAATCAATTCATTACTTTTATGCTTGATTGCACTTTCTTTGAGTCTTGGACTCACGCTTGTTTGCTTCTTGTTTTAGGTTCTTTGAAGTGGCTCATGGGATGGGAGTAGAGCACATGCGACTTGGTCACTATCAAACTATTTAAATCGATTTGTAAAGCCTAGTGATATTGATTGAGGTTGTAATATGTTGTTCGTTGTGGAGTAGTTATTAATTTACATTGGATGTGAGATTTGGTTAACTAAGGACACGCTAGAATGATATCCTATGCCTGCAATGTTTTCTGTCTGCTGAGTGGATGTCCTATTTTCTAGAGAGGTTATGCCGAAATTTTGTAAATTTCGGTGACTTAGTTTTAAGCCGGTTTTAGGATTTAGTGGTTGATTGCAATCAAGTTCGTATAGATGTTAGGTTTTTATGCCTTCTTCGGAAATTCTCAATTCAACTGATTTTGTTGTGGAGAATTATCATGTGTCGGTAATCCCTTCGGACATGAGTGGGTCCAAGGGGTGTCGCTAGTGAATCAGGGTTTTGGTAGCATTCGGAGCTCAATGTGGAGCCGGGGTATTACACCTGTACCCCATATATTTCCCCACATAGTTTTCTTTTTCCCTGTTGTGGGTGCTGGTGGAGGTCGCTGCCTATGAATTCTAGCAAACTTCTGATCGTGTTTAGTATAAACTTGAGATAAGTTAGCACGGACATTTGAAAAATAACTAGAATAATTAGTATCTATCACATCACTTAGAAGTGAGAGAACATCACCAAATCCTCAAACTTTAGAGTACCCACCGCATCACTTAGAAGTGAGAGAATATTACAAAATCTTCGAACTTTAGCTTTAAGATCTAAAATAAATGCAAATGCATATAACACAGAAATTTCTTGCCAATATTTTAAAATTTTAGTTTTCATAGCATAAATAAATTCACGCAATATTATCATTTTTGTGGTTCCTTGTGGGTAATAATTTCTAGAATATGATGCACAATTAAAGGAGATGTTGAGTAATAAACTCCAGATAAAGCAATAGTGGAATCATAAAAAGTTCCAAAAATGACAGCACGTATTCAACAACATACCAATGTTTAGCGGTTGACCATCCTGACTACGATAATACGTGTTAATAAAAACAGAAAATGTGCTCTTATAGGTATGAGTGACTTAAGCATCAAGTAAGTACAGTTCCATCTAACAAACATATCCAAATCAAACTTACATGGACATACCTCCATTGCAATACAATAAGTCTTATATGCTGCTACTTATTGATTAGAATTATTTATGAAATATAATGTAATGCAAAAAGGTTCAAGGTACTAGTCTAATCTCTTCAAACCAATATTTAACTATAAAATTAATAATATAGCAAGCACAACGCTGATGTAATAAGAAAGATTCGGTATACAAATTAAAAAGCGAAGTGAGAATGCTCATTATAGAAGTGTTTCCTGAAGTATTGTCTAATGGTAATGTAAAATTTATATATGTAAGGACAAAATCTTCCACAACTTTTACAATACAATCAGCAATATTTTCACTAGTGTGTGCTACATAAATTAATTTGAATCCTATAATTCTCTTCTTTAGTTGCCAATCATTGTTTACATAATAAGCAACTATACACTAAGGGCATTTCCAATGCATAGTTTCTTAGATGGTTTCTTAGAGGAGAGAAGGTATATTAAATGGAGATTTAGAAACAAGGACCCCAATGCATGGTTTCTATCTACTGTTTCTAACATTAATTAACGTTGCAAGTTAGTTTAATTTGCATTGGATCTATTGTGCCATAAGTTAATACATGCTCGTTTACACAGTACCATGCACACACGGTTGTATCAACTGCAAATGGAATTGCAAATAGCACGGTGAAACAAATCAACAAAAAAATTGTGAAATTGCAACATATGTTGGCATTGTAACGTAGTACGTATGCAACATTCCAATATAAAATTAGAATAAGAACATGATCAAAACTAAACATGTAAGTTTTGCCCAAACTTTTGCCAAATATGCTCAACTAAGTCAATTTTTAGTTGGAGATGAGTTGGACAAGCCCGAATATCTGAATTTCTTCGTAGCACGTCGGCAAAACAAGGGTTATCACCATGAGTGGTTTCTGGCGGTAGAACGATCGATGTGCTTGCAGAAGTATTCAAATCAATAGGATAAAG
Source organism: Guadua angustifolia (assembly GCA_036346375.1). Classification (NCBI taxonomy): domain Eukaryota; kingdom Viridiplantae; phylum Streptophyta; class Magnoliopsida; order Poales; family Poaceae; genus Guadua; species Guadua angustifolia. The sequence continues at coordinate 25,705,069 of CM070515.1, forward strand.
AGCCAGATCTCTCTCGTCTTCAACTATCATATTGTGTAGAATTATGCAAGCTATCATGATGTTATGAAGATCTCCCCTTTCGTATAGACGTGCAGGACGACGCAGAATCCAGAAACGAGATTGCAGGACACTAAATGCTCGTTCAACGTCTTTCCTTGCTCCCTCCTGATGGTTTGTGTACAATTGAGTCTTCTCTGTCTGCGGAAGTTTAATTGACTTAACAAATACAGCCCACTCCAGATATATTCCATCTGCAAGATAGTAAGCATGGTTGTATTCTCTCCCGTTGACGTGGTACTGAACACGGGGAGCTTCTCCTTTTAACTCTCTCACAAACAATGACGATTGACTAAGGACATTTATATCATTATTTGATCCAGCTACATTGAAAAAGGCATGCCAAATCCAAAGATCATGTGAAGCAACAGCCTCCAGGATGATTGTAGGAACACCTTTATCGCCACGGGTGAATTGACCTTTCCAAGCTACAGGACATTTTTCCCAAGGCCAGTGCATACAATCAACGCTACCTATCATGCCTGGGAAGCCACGGCGTTCACCCATTTGCAATAGACATTCCACATCCTCAGGAGTAGGGCGTCGCAAATACTCGTCACTCAAAATTGCAATTACGCCTTCTACAAACATCTTCATACACTCCAAAGCAGTGGTATTTCCAATCTTCAAATATTCATCGAGATGATCCGCAGGGCTACCATTTGCCAATTGACAAATAGCTACGGTACACTTTTGCAAAGGAGAGAGCCCGTTGTGACCAAGAGCATCCATCCTTGTAGTGAAATAGGTATTCCATTCACTCAGAGCATGAACAATACGTAAGAATAGTGGTCTCGTCATCCGAAATCTTGTTCGAAATGTTTGGTCTGAATAGAGTGGGGTTTCGGAGAAGTAATCATTGACTAGTTGTTGATGACTTGCTTCACGAGGCCTATCCACGTACCTTCTCGGTGCACCATGGCGATGAGTTCTTGTTTGTTGAATGGCATCCATGGTATCCTTGGTTGCACGGCAATCGCTTTCGATGAGAGTCGAATATATCCTCCTCGGCAAGAAAATCATCAATAGTGTATAGGTCAGCCGGATCAAAATCATCGTTAGAATTAAGATCCATTGGAATAGGACAGCAAGAGAGAAGAGAATTTTGTGGATTGTGACAATGAGCAATGGTGGTGCTTAGGTGGTAAATATATAGTGGTCACTGCCAATGCTATAGGTGTAAACACTTCTCTCTTAAAAAACGTCATGTATATGTTCACACTTCTTTCTTAAATAATACATATTCACATTCAACAAATGACAAGAACATGTTCACACTTCTCTCTTATATAATACATGTTCACATTTAAAAAATAACAAGTACATGTTCACACTTCTCTCTTAAATAATACATATTCACATTGTATGAAATAATGCCACACAAACCAACTTGTTATGAGCATCAGGATTCAAAGAGATGATATATAGGAATTTTTTACTGTTCTAGCCGAACGTGAAAAATAATTACGTTTTTAGCCGCTGCGTCGATAGAATTTCAAAATTAGCCTCTAAACAGTAAATTTCAGCGGATCCATTTCGCGGAATAATTTTTTTAATTTTTTAAACGATTTCCCGTGGAGCAGATCCACTGCATTATTTTTTACGCCAAATTCCCGTGGCACAACAATTCCCAAACTGACATGCAAGTCACAGAGCCAAATTCATCCATACATGCATCCTGAATAACAGAACCAAGTCACAGACATGCAAACTAACATGCAAGTCATAGAACCAAACTGACATGCAAGTCACAGAACCTGATGCTACACTAAGCTAATCGAGTAAAAGTCACAGAACCAAATTCATCCATACATGCATCCTGAATAGAGAAATTAAGAAACACAAAAACCACCATGCTGTCTCACACTGCCAGCAAGCAGAATTCGCATTTGCAATTACATAAACTGACTTCCAAGAAAAATAGAGCCCACAATCCTTGCATAGATTATCATCTATCATTTCTATAGCATCACACATTCATCCATACATGCATCCATCTACCCATTCATCAATTTATTCAAGCATCATCACCAAAACCAAACTTGATGGCACAGCGACGGCGAGGAGTTGCGGTGGTGAGGGAGATGCGGTTGAAACTGTGGGAGACACCACCAAGGGATGCCGTCGGAGGAGAGGTCTTTCTGGGGACGCGGTCGGGGAAGAGTCTGTTGGCCGGGAGATGCCGCCGAGGAGGGACCAGCGCCGGGAGACGTCATGGGGAGATGCCAGGGGGAGGGGAGCGCTAACCGGGGAGATGTCATCGGAGGAGGCACTGCCGGCGGGATGGGGAGCACTGGCCAGGGGGCAATGCCGCCAGGGGAGGGGAGGGGGGGCGATGTCGCTAGGGGAGGGGACGAAGAAATGGAAGGGGGAGTGCGGGCGCAACAGATCTGGCGGGGATGGCGAGAAATGGTGAGGGGTAGCGCAGCGCAGATTTGTTGCGTTTCTATGACTTTGAAAGAAGTGTAGAGATCTTTTCACAAAGAGGAAATGGTGATATTCTCTCTGTGTATTTATTTCTTGCCACATCATTTTTTCATCCTTGCTGGCATGCTAAGAAATGATGTTAGAAACAACATTGTAAATGCCCTAAGGTAATCCTTTTTAGCCCTACCACTCCATATGTTTGATGTAAAAGACACAGAAAAAGTACAAGTATTAAATTGCTCTTTTAGCTTATTATGACAATTATTATACTATTTAATCAGATCTCTAGTTGTTATCTATCTAGAAACTACAGAAAACCTAGAAATATTAGTGGTTATAATACAATTTTCAAATGCCGGTGACTCGTCAAAGTTTAAAGAAAAATCTTGAGAAGCAATTAAATGACAAAGAGATTCACGAGCTACCTCAAGATTGTAGTCTCAAGACGTACTGTACCATCGGGATTGTACTGTAGTTGCGTCTGACTTAAAGCCACCCCCGCTTTTCTTTTACAGTTCTCAGCATGTCTCTTCAAGTGTCGCGTTCCACTTGAAGATTTTATAATTAATTTGTGCTTACAATATTTACAAATAGTATACCTGTTCTGAACGCCAACTGATGTCTCAAAAATCTACTCGAAATCTTCCCAGACTCCCGATGTGTTGCGTCTTTATTTTTTTGCCCCATTGCTTGCCGACCACGAGTACTTGCGAGCTGAGGATGAATGCAGTCATCAGAGCTTATTGACGATAGGATACAAGAAGCTCCATGGGTGAAATCCCGAAATCAGAAGCTGGGAAGGACGCAAAATCCTGGCACTCCATAAAGAAAACTACACGAAATAATTACGCTATTAGTACTTTAATATCATTTAAAATAATAAAAACAAAGAAAAATTAAATCACAATTCTTTCCTTGATTTCTTGACAGAAGCCAGAAGCTGAATTTTGGATTTTTGTAGTTTTAATAAAACTATTTTGAACTTTGCCAAATTGTCACCTAGAGCAAGAGAATTTTTATAAGAGAATGAAGAGAAAAAATTGAAAGTTTGCTAGTGAGGAAATAAGGGAGGGCCGTTACCCTATTTATACGAAAAAATTTGGGATTTTTGAAACAATTTTTGATTTTTTTTGAATTTTTTAAAACCTACAACGACTAAAAATAACTATAAAATTACAACGACTAAAAATAACTATAAAATGGTTATTTTTCGAATAAGTGGGATAAACGAGCATGCGGAATGTAATCATGCTAGCTCATGCCGAAGTATGATCCAAACACGACATAAGCTACCGGACCATACCGACACGCTTAAGGGCTGGGCTGGATCGTGTCCGGGCCTCGGCCGCAAGGATTCGAATTTCGTTTTGGACAAAATTTTGTCGTTGGTCGAAATCTGAAATTTTGATGAAATTTCATCATTTCGGACAAAATCCATTCAAAATTCAAATCCAGTTTTGTTGTTACCAAAATTTCGACCGAAATTCCTGAAATTTTGGCTAAATTGCACTGATCAAAAAATAGACCAAATGATGTCAAAAAATTTTGAATGTTTTTTTGAAGATTTCTGACACATTGGAGATATTTTCATAAAATTGTTAGGTGATTATCAAGTCTGTGGAATTTTAAAAAAATTCAAATATTGGTACAATCTAGATGAAACGTTGACCGACAAGTTTGAACCGGATTCAAACTATGTTATAAAATTTTGAATTTTTTTGTGCATGATGCTGATGAATCAATAATGTTTCCATAAAATTTTTGGATGGTGATCAAGAATTTTAAAAATTCAAACAGTGCTACTATCCTGATAAAAGCCTTACCGTTAAATTTGAACAGAATGAAAAATAGTTCAAACCACGTTGGAAAATTTTGGAAATTTTTGTGGAAGGTCCTAATATATCACTAATATTTTTATAAAAGTTTCATATGATTATCATACTTGAAGATGTCCCAAATTCTGATAATGCTACGTCCTGATAAAAGCCTGATAATCAATACATAGATTTACTTTAGCGACAAAAGAAGGTTTAAAATTTGTGAAAATTTTACAGAAGAGTGATAAGAAAATTCTGAAGATCTCATAAAAATTGGGAATCATGATCACACTCCAGTGAATTTATAAAATTTGTACAAAGCACTGCACCATTTATGTTCTTGCTCTCTTTGATTTTTGAAATATAAGAAATGAAGTTCAGTGCTTAGTGTTTACATAGAGTCATAGATTTGATTGAGCAAACCAAAAAGTTGAAATTTCAATATGTGAAGTTAGAAATTTTGGCAGCATTTTGACTAAAATTTGGAGTTTGATAGTCACAATTGGAATCAATCAATGTATATTTGTATGACAGTTAATCGGCACGAAATAAAATAGACATGAAAATATTGAAGCTATACTGTCGATGATCGGGATCGCCTGACCGCAAGAGTGAAAAGGAGGTCGGTGTGAATGGGGGACGCAGAAAGCGCTTCACTCAACAATGGCGTAGACGTAGGTCGGGGTGTGGCGTCAGCGAGCGAGGAGCAGCGAATTATACTGGTTCGAGCCCCCACGAGGGTAATAGCTCTACGTCCAGCTTCTCCGGAGGTGGAGGAATTCACTAACTGCACGTAGAATGAGATGATTACAGCTCGAGCCTGAGTGCTCTGTTTGAGTTTGCTGGTCTATGGCTAGTGAGTTGATGTCCTGTACATACGCCTTGTGTGGTCTTATATACTCCTGAATGCTTCACCAGCGGACGGAGAGATTTACAGGGAGTGGCCGTGCGCATTGAAGGTGGGTCAGAATCGCTTGCTTAGAAAATGCGCCCACCTTTGCCCCTGACGCCGTTACTCGGGTCTTGGCAACCTCAGGTGAACGCACGCCCTTGAGCCAAGGTCGGTCGGCGGAGATGGGGCCTCTCACCGCTCAAGCTCGAAAGTCGACGGGTCCAACGTCGCCTAGGTCGAGGTCGAAGGCCTTTGCAGAATTCCCCCGAGCCGGGTACCCTGTTGACCGTGTGTTGACTTGTCAAAAATCTATCAGTCCCCGACAGCTAGCCCCCGAGGCTCAAGGTCGTGGCTGGAACACGGGCCGACCTTGAGCCTCCACAGAGGCAGGATCGACTTGGAACCTTCGAGCTTGAGGTCGAGGTCGGCGAAACCTAACGCTTGAGCCTTGGCGAGATGACACCTGGCGCCTCTTGATCACCGGAACTCCAGTATGGATACGGCCGGACAGCGGAATCGTTCGCGACGCCTCGATTCCGCTGCACAACCTTAAATTGCTCCTGTCGAATCACCTGACCGGCGCGCCCTTCGAGATGCCCCATCCGCCGGCCTGCAGCGCTCCGGGCTTATAAAACTTGAGACCGTCGCCACTTCCTCGAACTCTCCGCCTCTTCGTAGTTTTCGCTTCCTTGTTCGAGCTCTCCTTCCTCCTCCGACCAAACTTCCCCTCAATCGCCATGGTCAAGCTCGGGAAAAGTTCCCTGACGGCGGCAAGGATGAGGGAACTCATGAGCCTGGGGCTGTTAGACCCGTGGACATGGCGGCTACCGGACGGAGAGACCGAGCCGTAGCCACGGGATGACGAGCTCATTAGCACGGAGCACTACATGCTCTTCGGCCTGCGAACGCCGGAGAGCGACTTTCTCGCAGCTGTTCTCGCCGTATGCGAGATTGAGTTGATTAATCTGGTACCCAACTCCATTCTTTTGCTTTCCATCTTCTCTCACATGCGAGGGTTCCTCGGAATCCTTCCCACCCCTCGCTCTTCTTCGCTTCTTCTCCCTTTTCCATGGGAAGGACCCATGATCGGATGCCTCTACTTTCGGCTGCGAGCGGGAATCCCGTGGTCATTCCCCCAAATGCACCCCCGCGACTCCCTCGGCTCGTGGACCGAGCGGTGGTTCTACCTGAAGCGGGGCCCGGGCGGCGCACTGACGTTCGACGGTACCCCCCTCAACGGGAAGAAGTAGACCCCGGAAGCGGGCGACTTGGAGGACGACCAAGAGGTCATCGCGGCCATCCATATTTGCGCCACGCGAGGCCTTACCAGGCAGGCCATCGCCAACGACTTCCTGAGGGGCCGGGTGTTCCCTCTACGAAGGAGGGAGCACCCCTTCTATGAGATCCAAGGCCGCGACGACATGACCCGCGAAGGGACGACCGGTAGGCTACTTTGCCTCGAAATTTGCTTCAGACTTGCCCCTCCCAGTTCCTCTTAATAAATTGGTCTTTTCGGCGGCGCTAAGGAGTCTGGATTGCCGCCCGAATGAGCGAGATGTTAGGGAAGGCGCGAATGACTACACCCTGAGCGAGCCCGTGCGAGGAATGTCTTTGCGTCATAAAGGCGAGGTAGGCCTCCTGGACCGAGCCTTCGGACCTTGTTAGCCTAGATCCCTCTTTGAACCTTGGTGCTTCCAAAGGACAAGCTCGTTGCTAGAGGCAATGAGGAAGATCTGCCGCCCAGGCGAAGCAAGAACAGAAAGGCGAGCAAGAGACCGACCTCGAGACAGGCAGGTGGAAAAAGCCGAAGAAGGCGACGTTGAGTGGGGCGACCGCGACGACAGTGAGCATCCTTGAGTGAGCCCAGGCTCCTCGCTCGTGATCCTTCATCTTGACCTAAAACCCTTCCCTGACAGAACAGAGCGCAGTGAAGCGGCGAGATTTCGGCCGGCTCAGGATCCCGCACCGGCCCCGAGGACCAGAACCCGAGGGAGAGACTCCGTCCCCCTGCAGGACATCGGGGGCCTCGCCAGCCCCCTGCGAAGTGGAGGTTGCTGACTCAGGTACATCATTTGGGCTCTCCGCCTTTGAATTTCCTCTATCTTCTTAGCTTAGTAGTCACTCTTTAATTGCAGACCTTGAGCGCCCGAGCTCAACATCTGCCCGAATTGACAATGACTATTGTCCAGGGTGAGTCCGAGTCCGAGGAAGAAGAAGGCTGATTTTCACTTTGGCGCCCGCCCGGCCTCGAAACGAGGCGCATTCCATCGAGCCCCCGGAGCCAGCCCCTGCTGGCAAGTTCGACCAAAGGCTCGACGACCCGGACGAGGAAGAGCCCCTCCCCGTGACCAGCGAGGACTACTGATGCCGTGAGGCAGACGTCGAAGACAGCGTCGACCCGCCTTAAAACTCTTGAAGAAGATGGCGCCGGAGGCACCCTCGCCACGACCGCCGAGGACACCCCGACCGTGGCAGTCGTGGCCCTCCAAGCCACCGAGCCCGTAGACCCCCTTGCCACGGGAGGCGCAGAGGTCCGAGCCACGGGCCAGGTTGAGAACACCGCAGTGGAGGAGGCCAGAGACCCTCTAGCTGTGGGGGACAAAGCCGCCACCGAGACCGGGCGCGAGGGCGAGTTGAGACCCCTCGAGGAGGAAGCTCGTGGCACGGTCGCCCATAGCGGAGCACCCAAGGACCGCAACCCCAAAGACCAGGTGGCGGCAGTGGGCGACACCGCCCCAGGAACATCGGGTAGCAGCTCCGCTGCCTACTCCCGCGCGGCCTTCGAGCGCCACCTCGCCCGGGTACATGATTTTTCATCGATCCTTTAGCTCGAGTTTCCTTTCTTCCCCGTCGCTCTTCTGGCGTGCACCGTGCTGATCCTTTGACCTCCACAGGCCATTGACTTTGTCTCCCAAGGGTTGCAAGGACTCCAAACGCACTCCGATGGTGAAGGCCTTGCTCGGCGTCGGAGGGCGCGTGGCGGCAGCGCTCCAAGCTCGTGGAGGACACGCAAGCCGCGGGATGAAGGCTGCGGAAAAGCGGCAATAAGCGCCCAGAGATCGGCCGCCTCGCGAGGTGGTGAAGACGCTCGAGGCCACTCATAAGGCTGAGCTGGAGCGGGCCATCAACTCGGAGCGGGATCATGCGTATAAGGCCGTTGAAGACGAGCGCTCGAGGTCGGCCAGGGCGCTCAAGGCCGAGTGAGCCAAGGCTGAAGAACAGAGCAAGGCCGCCGCGGACCAGGCAGCCGCCATGCCGAGGACCTCCCCCGAGCTTGAGGCCAAGTTGCAAGAGCTCGAGGACAAGCCGGGTCGGGCGAGCAAGGCGGCCAAGACTACCTTGGCCCAGCTTCAAGAAGAACGCCGTCGCGCTACCGAAGCCCTCCGACTCCAAGGCGAGCTGTCAACTTTGAGGGCCAAGGTAGCCGAGTTCGAGCAGGAGAAACTTGTGCGCGAGATGGCGGACCTGTAGATAGGATAAGTTTCCTGCAAGACTTTGTAAGAAAATGATTCAATAAAGTAGTTGTATTTGGCTAAAATAATTTAGTGTCTCAGCTCGCTTTGTCATTTCTCGACTAAGAAATCTTGCCCAATCGTAAACTTAGCCTTCTTGTCGTATACCATACCCGACCCAGTTGGGCTCAAGGTCGAAGCAGCGACCTTGGGCGCAAGATAAGAATCCAAAGCAAAGACCAAGACACGCAAGATTGAAAAGAAGCCATAGGGAGCATGACATGGTTGCACGAGAACAAACTTAGGATCGAGAGTGAGGCTCGAGCTATGACAATGACTTGCGCGCCGCTCGTTGGACCCGGTCAGGAGCTTAGCTCAAACCTGGCGCAGGGGGAGTATTGTTGCGAAGAGTTCCGCCACACGTAACTTCGACCCTTCGGGGTGAAGGTAAGCCCCGACACTAGGCCAAACAAGCGTGCTCATACGCTTGGTCGAAGTCACGAGAGGCGAGCTCAAGCCAACATAGAAAAAAGGTCTTGCAGAGACCAATCATGACAAATGAACAAGAGCGTTATTGAAATTTGAGATAAAAGGGTTACACATAGAATTTGCGCGGTGGTCAATATTCCACGAGCTAGAGAGCTCTTTGCCATCGGGCATCGCTGGCCAGTAAGCCCCGTGCGATTTGTTGAAACAACTCTATAGGGGCCTCCCCCGTAGGGATAACTTGTTGGTGTTGGGCGGTGCACCGAATCCGTCTCGGGGCTAAGTCCCCAACAAGGAGCTCCTAGGTCGTCTGCGATCAAGGCGCATGTCTGCGAAGAGCTTCTTGCATCTGCTTGCCCGATTATGCGATGCCTGACATCTTACTTCTTCCGCCAGGTAAGGTCAAGGACCGCTCTTGCTCGAAGTTGATCGATCGACCAAAGGCGACCTGGCGAGCCAGCGTGACCTCGGGGAGGCAAGGCGGCCGATCACGAACCACGAGCCGAAGGGCATGGACCCGTTGCTTGACTAGTCGTGGTGCGAATGGACCATAAGACGGTGGGAAGTTCATCCACCCAGGTCTGGCCGTGTCGTTCGAGCTCATCTGACACTCGCTTTTTCATGCCTTGAACGATTTGTCCGTTGGCGCGCTCGACTGCTCCATTGCTCTGCGGATGGGCGACCGAGGCGTAGCACACCTTGGTGCCTATGCCTTCGCAATATTCCTGGAACAACTCCTTTATGGCGAGTTCCGTTATCGAATGATTACGCATGGAACTCTATACCTGGTGACCACGAACAGGCGGAAGAACTTGACCACCGCACGAGCCGTGATGGTGAGGCAGGTTAAACTCGATCCACTTGGTGAAGGTATCGATGGCCACGAGCGAAATTTCTTCCCCATGCGCTTTGTGGAAAGGGGCCAAGGATGTCCGGCCCCTAGGTCAGAAAGGCCCCGCGGCGGGGATGGTCGGAGCACGTGGGGCGGGTGATGCGACTTCCGAGCATGAAACTGGCAAGCTTGACAGGTGCGGACGATGTTGCGCACGTCCTGAAGTGCCGTGGGCTAGTAGAACCCCATGCGGAAAGCCTTCCCGACCATGGTCCTGAAGGAAGAGCGTGCCCAGCATAGACTTGAATGAATGTCATGTAGCAGGTACTTACCCTCCTCTGCGGTGACACACTTCATTAGGATGCCGGAAAGATTCCGACGATAAAGCATGCCATCCACGAGCTTATATGAGCTCGCTTGGGTGCTGATCACCTTCTTTTATTTGGCTCGGTACGGAGCTCACCGTCGCCGAGAAGCGATGGATCGGCTCGGCCAGAGGAGAGTACTTCGATGAAGGCGACCGAGGGCCCTTGGTCGGAGATGGAGGGAGACGTCAGGGTTTCCAGGATCACATCAGGAGGGACCTCGTCGTCAGATGACCCGAGCTTGGAGAGGAAATCAGCGTCGGAGTTGTCTTTCCGCGCCACATGCGTGATCTCCAGGTTCTTGAACCACTTCTCCATCTTGCGGGCCTCGGCGAGGTACTTGGCCATTGAGTCCTCCGAACACTGGTACTCCTTGTTGTACTGGTTGACGACGAGCTCAGCCGGTCGCCGCGCGGAGTAAGGATGACGATTCCAGCCCCCGAGCGCTTGAAAGACCTTGAGCCGTCGAAGTACATGATCCAGGGCTTCTCCTCTTCGACTTCGGGCTCGGGGGCGGGAGGTGATGTTTGCTCACCACGAAGTCGGCGAGCACCTGCGACTTGATTGCCGTGCGCGCCACGACCCGGATGTCGAACGCCGCCAGCTCCATGGCCCACTTGGCAATGCGACCTTCAGCCTCTAGGTTCCTCAGTATATCCCCGAGCGGGAAGCTGCTCGGTACGACCACCGAGTGCGCCTGGAAGTAGTGTCAGAGTTTGCGCGAGGCCATGAGAAGGGCATACAAGAGCTTCTGGACCTGTGGGTAACGCTCTTTTGGGCGTCGAGACCTCGGCCAGCGTAGTCATCGGTCTTCTTCGCGCATCCCGCTCGCCACCAGGGCAAGAGCAGCGGCTTAGGCGGTGGCTGCTAGGTAGAGCAATAGCTGCTCGCCCGGTTGGGGAGTGGTAAGCAAAGGCGGGCTTGAGAGGTACGCCTTCAAGTCGTCGAACGACCGCTGCGCCTCGGGAGTCCACTCGAAGCTTCCTTGTTTGCGCAGGGCCCTGAAGAATGGCAACCCACGCTCGCCAAGCCTTGAAATGAACAAACTAAGGGTGGCCATACGGTAGGTGAGGCATTATACTGTTTCACAGAGGTCGGGCGCCATCTTTTCGATTGCCTCGATCTTCTCGGGTTTGGGCGACCCACGAGCCCCGATCATGTTGCCGAGCACCTTCCCGAAGCGAAGACCGAACATGCACTTCTCGGATTGAGCTTGATATTGTGCTTGTTCAGGTTGGTGAAGGTCTCCCCAAGGTCTTGAACGTGGTTGCCCTCGAAAGAGCTCTTGACGATGATGTCGCCCACGTAGACCTCAAGGTTGCGGCCGATCTGGGGATCGAATATCTTGGTCATCAGGTGCTGGAAGGTCGCGCCGGTGTTGCGGAGACCAAATGACATGGTTGTGTAGCGATGGGTCGAGCGGCGTGATGAGCGACGTCTTGCTCTCATCTTCAACCGCCACTTGATCCGGTGGTATCCCGAGTAAGCATCCGAAGCTCAACATCTGGCGTTTAAAGGAGTCGGCGATCCGGTCGATGCGCGGAGCGGAAGTTGTCCTTCGAGCATGCCGAATTCAACCCGTATGGTCCACACATCCTCCACTTTTCGCCCTTCTTACGGGCGATGACGGGTTGGCCAACCACTCGGAGTAGTCAATCTCGCGGATGAACCCGGCCTTCAAGAGCTTGTCAAGGTTCTCTCTAATGATGGCGACCTTCTCCGGCGAGAAACGCCGCAGCTTCTGGCGCATAGGCCGGCAGTCGGGTCGTACCTGCAGCTTGTGCTCGACCACCTTCCTCGGGACCAAGCAAATATTCCTTTATTGGCACGGAGGAAGGTGATGAGCTCGAGTTCCTATTTAGAACCCAGCTCGGCCGAGATATGGACACACCTGGCCGTGTCGCCCTCCTCGAGCGGCACAGCCTTCGTGGCCCCGCTAGGCTGGATCGTAGCCTTCTGGCGGGCATTCTTCACCGTCGCCTCCGGGCCTCGCTAAGGTAGCATGCGGCGAGGGCAGGCTTGAGTCTCTGGCCGGCGCCACCTTGAGGTCGCCAAGACCGATGATGATGCCACTAGGCCCGGAGCTTCATGCATCGGTGGCCGTAGTGGTTGGCTGCCATGAACTTGACCAAGGCGGGGCGCCCCAGGATGGCGTTGTAGGGGAGATCACCCTCGACCACCTCGAAGGTGATCAACTCGGTCTGAGAAGTTATCTGAAGTTAGAAGGTGTGACGGCAGACCACTTGTCCCAGAGGAGTGGTCGAGCTCCCAGGAACGATCCCGAAGAACAAAATCGCGATGCTCTTGACCTTCGACCAGGGGATCTGCATCCGGTCCGAGCGCGCTAGCAATGACAAATTGAGGAGGCGCCACCATCGACCATGACCCTCGACCATGGTGTTCGCGATGATCGGAGTCACGGACCGAAGGCGGTCTTGAGATCCTTCGACATACCTTGGGGCATCCTCCGGCGTGAAGGTGATCGTCGCCCCGGCCCATTTGCAGGGCTGGTCCGTGGACTTCCGGCGGTGGCTTTGATAAACCCGCAGCGGCATCTTTGATCTCGCGCCAGGACTGATACGCCGAAGAACCGCCAAAGATGACGTCAATCCGGCGGTCGCTTTGCTGAAAGTCCAGGTCGAGGTCGGCCTGGTCTTCCCCGGCGTTTACCCTTTCGGGCTCATCTCCCTCCTTTGGGAGCGTAGGCATCTCTCCACGCCCGTCGTAGAAGGCCTCGAGCTTGGCCTGCCAGGCCCTGCAGCCCCGCAGGTCGTGGCCCAGAGTCCTGTGAAACAGGCAAAATTTACCTTCATCGAACCGAGACCGCCCCTCAGGACCCTGTCGGCGGCCATCGGCCTATCGCGACCTGCATCGGCGATCGTTTCGCCGAGGTCGTGTGTGGCTCGCTGGTCGTGGTCGGTTTCTTACGAGAAGGGCCTCTCTGAGCAAGTCTCGGACTTCCATGACCTCACGATGGCCATCCGCCGAGACGGTCACCCTAGGTCGACCACCCTCGCGCTTGCGGTCCCTCTTCCGCTTCTTGGCAGTCGAGCCTTGGTCGGTATTCTTGGCGCTGGAGGGGCCTGCCTCACCAGAGTTGACGCCAAGCTTACCTTGGTCGTAATCGTGCTTCCAAAGAATCGCGTCGTCCGCGTCACAGAAGCGCCCGCCATCTTGGAAGAGCTTCTTAGAGGTGAGCCTTGCCGTGATCTCAAGGTCTTCGGAGGCGGCGGTCACAAGACGCCTAAACTTGAAGGCCTTGATCACGGCCTCGTCAGACACACTAGGGATCAGATTTCTAGTGCAGATGAACCGCCGCACGAAATCGCGGAGGGGTTCGTTCTTTCCACTGGATCACCGGTCGAGTCCTTCTCCTATCGGCCGTTCGTAGCGACTCTGGAAATTCGATCGGGCGCCTGGATTTGGCGAACGAGCGGAAAGTACACAGTTTCGGTTGAAGAGCCAAAGTGACAAAGACCGTCTAGGATGGTCGGGAGGTAGTTGGCCATCACGTACTCATCGCCTCCTGCGGCTAGGACGGCGGTGGTGTAGATCGAGAGGAATTCATCAGGGTTCTTCATCCCGTCGAATCGCTCGATCAGCGCTGGCTTGAAGCGAGTAGCCACCGCACTTGCGTCGGAGGTCGTCGAGTACTGTTCACCAGTCGCCGACAGGTAGCGCTGGGAAGGTTCTCGCTGCTGCTGGAACTAGATTCTTGATCGCTTTGGCATCCCACTCTGCGACCTCGACGGCCGCGACGGTGGGCCCGAGCATCACCCGGGAGGTACCGCAGCCGCTCGTGAACCCGCCGACGCCTTGGGAGCACGTCGGGAGAAAGGCCGCTGCTAGAACGGGAGTCGTTGTACGCTGGTCATCGCCGCACCCCGTCCCGAGTCACGCTCGAGAACAGCGGCAGATCCAGGACCCTCTGTGTATTCTCAGACTAGTCGGGATCACGCTAGTACACCACAGATTTAACGGTGTTGAAGTACCACAATCATACACAAATGAATTAATAACAAAGTACATCAAGCATAAATATAACCGAAAGTTACACGACATTATGGTCACCTTACAATAATTAAGCGCAGTAGGCGATAAATAACAAAGTAGCACAAGTTCAACAGCGGAATCAAAAGTACAATAATGAAACCCTTCGTAGCCACAGGCAACCGACGAGGCTCAACTCTAATCCTCCTGACCTTCGTTAAACTCCTCCTCCCAAGCTGGTGTAGCTTCTTCTTCTGAGGTTGTTGTTTGAAGCAAGGGTGAGTATACAACATACTCAACAAGTCATGCACAAATGCAGTTCTATTACTACATGCATGGCTTATTCCAAAGGAAAGGCTAAATGGTTATTTTGCATAAAGCGGTATTTCTTTTAACAGGTAATCCTATTAGATTAAAAGCGGTAAAACCAAATATTATTAATAGTTAATTTCTCAGTTCTTTTTCCAGAGTTTGGCACACAGCCCTAGTTTGATTTATCAGTCTTTGGCACACAGCCACCCATTCCACATTTTGATTTTGAAAATCTAACCCTTGACTGTAATCCCCGAGCATTGTCCAATACCGCGAACGCGGCTATTCGAATAGATTTAACACACACTCTGTAGAGGCTGTACACTTTACCCACAGGATACAGTCGCTCACCACACAGGTGATTGATTGCAACAAAGTCTTTCGGAGACTAACACTTAACCAGTGAAACTCTCCAGAATTGCCTTTCTAACACTTCCCTCACATAGAGCCAAAGTTTAGAACAGGCTTATCTGATTGGATGGGTACCAAGCCGTAGCACGCACGCTCCCCACACAGTTACACTCTTGTGTAGCTGTCACCCGAGTGTCAAAGGTAAGATATCGTAACCCTACTAAACTAGGTCCGTCCCATTAGGACAAGTGGTTGTCGAGGCTTCGGTTCAAAGGCTCGCAAGGTGAAGTCCTTAATCATCCCGCAAGACATCCGTTTTATAATTCTCGACACTGGCCTTTACAATCTCAATACAACTCGATGCCACATGTGCCCACTCGGCACAAAGCCTTCTTGCCACTTGCCCGGTCCAAATCATTTCCCACCGATGCCTGCATTTATGCAACACATGCCAATGCCCACTTCATTGCGTGAGTAGAACCACACAGTCGCTACCCCCAATTCCATCTCATGACATCCGGGTATTCACCGACCATCGGTACATCTCTTATCTTGACGGTCTCAGTTGTTTACTAACATCATCCTTCTCGAACCGCCTTCGCTTGAAATTCCACTTTTCTACCATCGGGGCTCTCAATAGACACAACTCTTCGCTTTCATGAGCCTAATACTGACCTTATGTTTGGTGAACCAATCCATTCGTGATAACATCCAGGGTTTGGGTATCTAATATAATAAGGTTCGCTAGGAACTCTACCCCTTTTATTAATAGCTTAACCCCAGAACATCCGACCTTAGAGCGAAGTTCTGATCCAAGGGATTGGACTAGAAGTGTACTTTTAAGGTTAACCATATCCAGATCATTCGTCACAGCAAAATCTCTAGAAATGAATGAATGTGAAGCTCCGGAATCGAATAACACCAGAGCTGGCATTGAGTTGACAAGGAACTTACCGAGCATAGCGTCCATGGCATTACGGACTTAAATCATGCGGAAATATGATTAATCTGCCGCCGGCGTGAATGCTTGCGGTGTGGCTCTAGCTTAAGCGAGTCCTCGGCTTCCTCCTTGGGCGGGGAGTTTTAGCGAGCATATTCCTAAATTGAAAGCATGCTGGTGTCACTCCTCCCTTCTTTGGGCACACGTTGGCGAAATGCGGTTTCATTACAATTGTAGCGATTGCCTTCGACATCTCGCCGATTCCTCCGCTCGATTAACAATCTGGTAAGTGCAGGGAGTTTGTCGTGGCCTCGGCATCGGTGGCAGTGTCGACATTGCTTCCTTGATGGAATCGGGAGAATTGCCTGAGGTATCATCCTTGGTTTCGATGACCTTGGCGTCCTCTTTCTTGCTGTGCCATGCGGCATTTGCGATTATCATCTAGCTCCTAGCGCTTATCTTCCAGTATGAGCGCCTTATTTACCAGTTCTTGAAAATCAGGGAAGGTGTGGGTGATCAACCCTACCTACAAACCAGTGTTGAGTCCCTTCATAAAGCGAGACTGCCTAGCCTTGTCTGTTGCTACGTCTTCCAGAGCGTAGCGTGCTAGTTGAGTGAACTTATTCAAATAATCGGCCATGGAATGACCTCCTTGCTTCAGCATTCTAAATTCTTCCTTCTTTAGCTCCATGATACCTTCTGGTACGTGGTATTGACGAAAGGCTATGGTAAATTCTTCCCAGGTGATTTCTTATGGGTTTTCCTGCGATGCGCAGTAGTTTTTCCACCATTCAGCTGTCGTTCCTTCTAGCTGATGAGAGGCATAAAGCACCCTCTCATTTCCATCACGCTGAGTTATATGCAGTTTCCTCTCGATGGTTCTCAACCAATCATACGCCTTTTAACGGGCTAGCATTACTGAAAAAGTAGGCGGGCGTGTCCTCATGAACTTCAGGACAGTCTTGAGTAGGGGCGTGGTCCATTGTTAATAGCTTGATTGTTGGCGCATCGCTTGGGTGTTGATTTCTTTGTCTGATGGCCATCATTATGCGCATCAATTGAGTTTGTCTTTGCGAAAAGCTCCCAGATTCTGCATATCAATGGCGGTCTTTGCTGTGGTGGTGGTGTCTTTGCGTTGCCTCCTTGGCGTGAACCGCGCCTCTGGCCAAAGTGTTCTGAGTGTTCACTATCTGGCGATTGCTTGATGGTTTAGAGATGAGGGAAGGAATAGGCAAGTATAGGAACTTATATGGGGAAACAGGTGTAACTTAAAACCTTTAAACATTAAAGCATAGATAATAGATAGGTATGGTTTCTTACATAGTCTAGGGACTATGCAACCATAATAACAGTCACAAACATCACATCAAATAGTTCCATACAAAAACATCGCACATCTAAGTTCGAAATTTAAAGACGCGACTCAAAACAAGTGAGTCTCAACGCAAAATCCAAATAACTACTCGACCTAACGGACTCAATCCTCGAGCCACCTTGGCTGCGGCTCGCCGATCACGTACACTGGCGGGTGAGCGGGCATCGGGGCAAACTGATCCCCATGCCCTCCCACTGGTGCTGCTGGGGGCACCACTAGCTGCTGGTCCTCTGGCCTGGCTCGCCTGCTCTCTGGCTCCTCCTCGTCCTCGTCGTCAAGCTCCATGGCGGCCTCGGCTCCCGTGGCCGAGAGGGCCTCCTCTAGCTCGGCGATCCTCTGCCTGGCGTGCATCTGGTCTCTCAGGCCACCTCGGTCTCCTCCAAGGTGCAGTACGGCCTGCAGCTCCACAAGAGTAGCGTCCATGATGTCCTCTTGAGCCGTGGGCGAACCGGCCCAGTGCAACTGTGGCGGCGTCGTCCTCCGGCTCAAGCGCGCTCGAGGGTCCACCCACGTCTTGGTGCACACGAAAGCAGTGTCCCCACACTCAAGCCGTAGTCCTCGCTAACCCGACGCAATGCTACGGGCACACTCCTGTATGCCCGCCCAGTGGCCAGCCCACCTCACCGAGGGGTGGAGCGGTCGGCTGGCACGCACGTGCTCCCGCACGTACAAGGTGAGGGTCGTCTCCCATCTGCGGTTGATCCCGTTGACCACCCAGGTGCGGGACCGGTAAAGAGGGTGGTCGAAACCCCCAAGCACCTGGAGCATCCTCCAAAGCTCCGCTGCGCATCCCCCGTGACGCTCGCCGAAAGAGTGAACCATTCGCATCTGCCAAAGCAACGCGTCAGTACTAAAATTTAAAAGAATACACAAGTTATAGCAAAATGCAGCATAGGTATGAAGTAAGGAAGAAAAGGGTAAGTCAAGATTTCGTTGATTATTCTTGCACAGTTTTAAATTTTTAGAAATTAGGTTTTATCTTCCTAATTCGACCATTCTAACTAGGGTTAAGTCCTACAGTTAGTATGGCTCTGATACCAACTCTGTCGGGACCCGAATCGGTAGATTCGGACCCTCTGTGTATTCTATACTAGTCCAGGATCACGCTAGTACACACAGGACGAACGGTGTTGAAGTACCACAATCATACACAGCAGAATTAATAATAAAGTACTTCAAGCATAAATATAACCGAGTTACACGACCTTATGGTCACCTTACAATAATTCGCCACGCAGGGCGATAAATAACAAAGTAGCACAAGTTCAACAGCGGAAGCAAAAGTACGATTATGAAACCCTTTGTAGCCACAGGCAACCGACGAGGCTCAACCCTAATCCTCCTGACCTTCGTTAAACTCCTCCTCCCAAGCTGGTGTAGCTTCTTCTTCTGAGGTTGTTGTTTGAAGCAAGGGTGAGTATACAACATACTCAACAAGTCATGCACAAATGCAGTTCTATTACTACATGCATGGCTTATTCCAAAGGAAAGGCTTAAATGGTTATTTTGCATAAAGCGGTATTTCTTTTAACAGGTAATCCTATTAGATTAAAAGCGGTAAAACCAATATTATTAATAGTTAATTTCTCAATTCTTTTTCCAAAGTTTGGCACACAGCCCTAGTTTGATTTATCAGTCTTTGGCACACAGCCACCCATTCCACATTTTGATTTTGAAAATCTAACCCTTGACTGTAATCCCCGAGCATTGTCCAATACATGACGGGCTATTCAATAGATTTAACACACACTCTGCAGAGGATGTACACTTTACCCACGAGGATCTGATCGCTCACCACACAAGTGATTGATTGCAACAAAGTCTTTTGGAGACTAACACTTAACCAGTGAACCTCTCCAGTATTGCCTTTCTAACACTTCCCTCACAAAGAGCCAAAGTTTAGAACAGGCTTAATACAGTTGGATGGGTACCAAGCCATAGCACAGGTACGCTCCCCCACACGGTTACACTCTTGTGTAACTGTCGCCCCGAGGTGTCAAAGGTAAGATATCAGAACCCTAGTAAACTAGGTCCGTCTCATTCCGGACAAGTGGTTGTACGAGAAACTCAGTTCAAAGGCTCGCAAGGTGAAGTCCTTAACTGTCCCGGACAAGACATCCGTTTTATACTTCTCGGCACACAGCCTTTACAATCTCAATACATCCCGATGCCACACAGGCCCACCTGGCACAAAGCCTTCTTGCCACTTGCCCCAGTCCAAATCATTTCCCACCCCGGTTTGCATTTATGCAACACATGCCAATGCCCAATTCATTGCGTGAGTAGAACCACACAGGTCGCTACCCCCAATTCCATCTCATGACATCATCGCATTATTCCAAAATGTGTTCCATAGTCGTTTAGTCAATATTCTTTTGCAAATTTGAAGGTCATTTCACGCATACAAGCATACTAAGCAACTAATCACGGTCTAGCCTCCCGTGTTGGCTTTATAATAGCAACCAACTTAATTTAATATCTTAGGGTGACAAGGATTTCAGGGCATACAATTAATATTAACAAGGAGCCATTAACAAGGTAGGTGTATTATCTAAACTACCCAAGATTAATCAATGTCATTTTTTTAATTAATATAGCATGCATAGTTTAAATGGAAATACAATTTAAAAGTCTAGGGGCGATATGGTCAAAGCATGACTTGCCTTCGAAAAGTAGTTGATTACAGTGCAGGTCTTACGATGGCTCTCTAAATCCTCCCCAACGACTTAGGCAATTGAGTCTCTGGCGCATTCAGCGAACATACAATGAATACTCAATATAGACAACAAGATCAACTCTAAAATAATTTAAAATTCACTAATAAATAGTTCACATTTTTACAAATTTTTAGGAACTAGAATCACCCAATTCGAGTTTAAGCGCAAAAGTTATGGCAATTACAAGTTTCTGGAAATTCAATAAAAGAAAAACCGAATTACTCTATTTATTTTCCTACTGAAAATCTGATTAAATCCTCTCGGCATGACATGTGTCAGCACCAGAGTGAGCCACGTCGACACTGACACTGACCGGTGGGCCCTCGATAGCGTCATCTTGGCGTCGGACACCCAACGGTCCTCCCATCGACAAGTGGGCAGAAAATGCGGTGCTCGGTCCAACCGGAAGCTGACACGCGGCGCACGCCCGACGATCCACGTGACCCAAGATTTCCCGGCCATTGGATTCAAATCCAACGGTCGGTCCAGTACGGCCGCTGAGGCTTCGGGTGGCTACGTGGCGAAATCTCGGCCCTTAATCTAAGATCCGACGGCACTAACAATCGCGTCGACCCGAATCTACGTGGACACACCGACGCGGTCGGATGGAAATCCAACGGCGGTGGTTACCCGGACAATTTACTGTTATCGAGTCTACGCGGCGCAATCCAAGCCGGACATTCTAGATCTAACGGCCATTATCAAGACATCTACACAGCAGCTACGTGGACTACTCAGAACCTCACGATGACAATCCAACAGCCATCATCAAGAGCTGCAACTATCGCTACGCGGACGTACCGGAGCGGTCGGATGGAGATCGGCGGTGCGGGTACCCGGCGATGCCTGAAGGCGAGTCTACGTGGCGTGATCTGGCCGGTCATCACAGTCGGACGGCCATTATCAGCCAAGACATCTGGTCTAGCGCTTCTGAAGGGAAAGCGTGGCGTTACCGGCGGCGATGGAATCCGGCGGCGACGGTGAGTTGCGATGCTTTCGGGAGTAGAGGCGGCGCTTACTACGAAGTTGGGGAAGACGAGGTTGGCTATGGCGATTCGGCGTCTCCGTGGAAGAGGTGGCCTACCCGACGCGTCTTGGCACGGCGAACTCAGAGCGTGTCTTGGTTGCGGCGGGAGAAGCGACGGCGAAAGGCAAGGAAAATTGAGAAGAGAGGAGAGGCTACTCCGGTGAGCTTGAGCGCAGGCTAGGGAGCACGAGGGCTAACAGACGAACGGACCAAATGTGCGGGGCGAGGAGACCAATTTAATGGGCTATATCACGGTCGTCGAGACACCTTGGAGCACGTGCAAATCCACCGCCAAATCCTCGGCAGCCTACCGACGACGGCGGTGCACAGTCGCGCCCTCCCGATGTGCTCAGTCACATCCCACCATCCGATTGCGATCCGACAGCTTAGGGCGAGTAACGGTCTAACGACGCGGTGCCACGTGGCAACATCCTAGCGGCCAACTTACCGAGATCCAACGACTACAGCGGCTGTGGCGACGCGGCTCCTCCACCGCAGATTCGATCGTGATCGCACGGTCGAGCAACGGCTAGGGTTTGGCCATGAGCATAGTGTTGGGCCCGACGACACATGTAAAGGCCATTTTACGGTTTTATCATTTAAAATATTTCTAGCAATTCAAAGTATTTATTTGGGACACTACAAATACTAAAAATTCTAGAAAAATTCCAAAAAATATTTTAGGGCATTTAGAGCTTAAATAAAATATTTTTATTTATTTTTGATAATTACTTGCAAGATGTTTAATTATTCAAGAGAAGGATAAATTTAAATTAAATGCAAATACATTTTAATTAATTCACAAAAATTTAAATAACTCCAAAAATTAAAATTGGGTCAAATTTGGATGTTACAACAGCCTCGAGGGTTGCCGTATAAGGACCGGTGTTGGCGCTCTTGAGGAGCTGTCGCTCCTCAATAACCGGGACCAGCAGAAGGCCACGAGTGCGGTGGCAACATGACCGATATTTGCCTTGTCGAGCTCGTCTGCGAGAGCTCGGCCGAAGAAACCCGACGTCGGACGCGCGGGATCGGTCATGACTCGTGGCGATTGCCCGGGGGCGCTCGCTCGAGTGAGGGAGTCTGGAACGCCCCGAGGACATTCCAATCTTCTCAAGCTCCTCTCATGGGAGGCGGTTATAGCTTTGTTGATGGCAACTGGGCCATCCCGAAAGCATCTTGAGGTCTTCGGTGCGCTCCTCCTCCTCCATGTCCTCGTCATGGCTAGCGGCCATGAGAACGAAATGGTTTCGTAATGGCGGAGAGGGGGAAAACAGGGATGTGGAACTTCCATGCTCGAAGGCCGCACTCGAGCCCGAGCTTGTGGAACGTACTGCTGCAAAGGACGCCATACCTTGAAAAGCTGAGATTCCTTCTGGTTGAACGAAGCTTTCGAGCCCCATGGTGGGCGCCAGCTGTCGATGATCGGGATCGCCTGACCGCAAGAGTGAAAAGGAGGTCGGTGTGAATGGGGGACCCAGAAAGCACTTCACTCAACAATGGCGTAGACGTAGGTCGGGGTGTGGCGTCAGCGAGTGAGGAGCAGCGAATTATACTAGCTCGAGCCCCCACGAGGGTAATAGCTCTACGTCGAGTCTTCTCCGGAGGTGGAGGAATTCACTAACTGCGCGTAGAATGAGATGATTACAGCTCAAGCCTGAGTGCTCTGTTTGAGTTTGCTGGTCTATGGCTAGTGAGTTGATGTCCTGTACATACGCCTTGCATGGTCTTATATACTCCTGAATGCTACCTGCAATGGATGGGAGAGATTCCCGGGGGAGTGGCTTCGTGCGCATTGAAGGTGGGTCAGAATGCTTCTTCGAATGCCCGCCCACCATACAGCGCCGTATTACTCGGGTTTTGGCAACCGCCGGGTGAACGCACGCCCTTGAGCCAAGGTCGAGGTCGAGCGGAGATGGGGCCTCTCATCGCTCAAGCTCGAAGTCGCGCGGGGTCCAACGTCGCCTAGGTCGAGGTCGAAGGCCTTTGCAGAATTCCCCTGAGTCGGGTACCCTGTTGACCGTGTGTTGACTTGTCAGAAATCTATCAGTTCTCGACATATACAATTATAGTGTCAAGTTTAAAACTGATTCAATCCCCTCATCAAGGGAGATTTACACCAAATTAAAGGGAGATGATTGACTTTGAATGTGCACAGGTATATATATATGTTATTACAATATGATTTTAGTGTCCACTGAAAGTGCGGAATGAACATACCAATATTTCTTCATCCAAGTAAAAAATCATGAATAAGCGCTGGAACATCCCATCTACAATAAGCAAAGAGGCATGCAGTGTAAATAAATAATCCATGTAATGAAGTTATTATGTACTCATGGCATCACAAAATGAAAAATAGAATAAATATATTAAAACGTAGTTTGGCCAATCAAGCCCTTTAGTTGTTCAGGCAATGCTTCATCACTGATTTTGGGGATCTTTGTAAGGCCCTCAATAGAGATGGCACCCAAGGGTATGGGCGAGTACACCTCCATGAGACGAACCCAAACCGAAATTCATACTAGAACTCGAACTCGAAATCTCTCACGGTACATACCCGCCCATACCCGAACCCGATGGGTACCGAACCGAACGGAACCAGACCCAAAATTAAATTCACCTCACAATCAAATTTTCAACCATCAATTGTCAATCAATTCATTTGTAATTTTTATGTTTAAAGGAAAATATATGGTGTATATAATCATGAAAGTTACGCATCTTACATCTCGAGCGATGCTTGAAAATCTTGAATTAACCTTCCATTATTTTTAATTTATATTAATTAATTCGGTACCATGGGTACCCAGTCTCAGAATCAACCGAACCCGAATCCGAACCCGAACACGAAATTTGAAACCCGCGGGTCTGAAATCAAACCCATACCCGAACCCACGGGTAATTTTGCCATCCCTAGCCCTCAATGTATTCCTCTTTCATCCTGATAGGACCCTCCACAGACAATTGAGTAGTCAATAGGTACTTGCTTTGTATCTGCATGCAACGAAGGGCGATAAACTGCGAGAACATGAGTGCAACAACAAAACTCACCAAAATTATATAGAAATATACAGCTCTCAGATAATACATATATCAATGGCCTGTTGATAGATAATTTAAGTATGATTATGGGATCTTGTAAGATTGCATGACAGTTAATAGGCACGAAATAACATCGATACATATGAGAATTTATCACATATTTACATCATAATAAAATCAATGTATATTTGCATGACATACCTACGAGTAGTAGTACGCCTGTAGTTGAAACTCCACCTCGTTGTTATCGACAATGACCTCGTGATACCTCCTTTCATGTTGTTTCTTATACTCCTCTTAGGTCATGCCATGCGGTAGCTAAGCAGACTTCCAATGTTCATAATGAAACATCCAAGCGCTATAATTCTCAGACTGATAAAGGTACCTGACACTGATAGATGAATGTCGTGCATACGGATCGGCGTATGGATCAGTGTAGTCAAACGGCCAAGAGATGCTCGATCCGTCACAACTCTGTCTATTACCGTACCCAATATCATCAGTTGGAAAGCCCAAATGGCTAGAAGACGGGCTGCTACACCATAAGCCTACGTCATACTGTTGTTGTGCTACTTGTCGCCCACCTCCACTACTCGATACGCCCTTCCCCTTACTACAAGTCTGCTTGTGTGAGCTACCCCTCTGTTGTGATCCGAGTGGTGATTGTGGTACGTGAGCGGATCGTCTGATATCTTGGTAAACACCGTCCCATCATCACCTGGGGAGTCTGTCGGTGTCGCGGAGCTACTATCTTGGCACTGCTCATTATCAAAGTGTGTTTCTGTTTCATTGTCGCTGCCGACAATAGGCTCATCATCACTGGAGGCTTTTACTTTGTGCTTACCACGCTTGCTGTCCGATAACTTCTGCATCCCGCCTAAAGCTCTTGCTAGCATATCGTCGGTGGCGGCGTCAACAGCATTCTTCCTCTTCCCTGTGTGCGTATCACCGATCGCGAACTCAACTCAATCTAGGAGGCTCTTCCCACCTGTGGCAAATTACAAATCATATTAATATTGTTGTTTAGTCTCGACATACATGATTCATAAGTGTAATAAAGAACAATTACATTGGTTACTTGTGGCCTTATTCATCTCTTCCGGTGGGATCGAATCAACCACGAATCTTGTTGGGAGGGGTGGGTCGTTCGGGCTGTCCTCGTCGAGTAAGGGCCCCCCATTAGACCTGGACAAGTTGAACCACTTTGCAATAGGGTCACTGCCAAGATGCATCGCACCCTCAATAAGGTGATCAAGTGAGTCTTCATCCTGGCCCTGGCGGGTGGATTCGTATTATCTCAGGCGAAGTAGCAGGTTGTAGTGCACAAAGACGAGCCGCTGGAGTTTTGCATAACTTAATTGGTTCCGTAGCTGCGTGTGCACTAATGCAAATGTGTTCGCTTCGCAACCACTCGATGATGCACACTGAGACACCAACCGCAAGGCGTACTTCTGCAACATTGGCATCTCATTCCCGAACGCCATCCACCATTACGTTGTGGAGAAAAGAAAAGTGCATCAGTCAGTACACAACAACGTAACTATACTTAAAACTATGTATTTACCTATCGTCATTTGGCCACCAATGGCACTGGACTGTGCAAGCTGTGTGGCAAACCGTCCCCTCCTAAGACGGTATACATCAGCTTTCCGTAGGGCCTGCACCGTGGAAGCGTCGTCATGAATTATGATACCTAGTGCAGTAGAGAGTTCTTCCATGTACTACGGAGTGCTACATATATTGTATGAGTAATGGGAATGTGGGTCGAGCACGGATGCTGCAATGTACAAATCATTGCATAGTTAGCATAACAAATACGAATATTGCATAGTTGGCATAACAGAACTAAACATATTAATGTCATTGACCTGCTTGCACGAATGTGGTTTCTCTCGTTTCAGCAAACCTCTTTTCTAGGACTTCTAGGAATATCTTGTAATGGTCTCCGTGCTCCCGCAAGCGATTGTTGTACTCATTCTGCACTATTGCATACTGTATCATGACACTATTAATCGTTGGTAACTTGTCTTGGTTCGCGAACCTCAACAGCTTGTACAAGGGTTCAACAGCCACTCCATCCACTCCCAAAACTCCCGGCCAACGAGGTGGTCATATGCATACTTGCCCTCTGTTATCCCAGCCCACTTGCTAGCTGTCCAACTATGATGTGTCATCTACTGCTGAAACTTCTCTTTTTTTTGTGGAAGCTATCCAGAAAAACAAAGGTCGCGTCAAACCTAGTGGCATTTGGTCGTACCAACTCTCCCCAATGTCTTGTCACATCTGTTCGTGCAGATTTTTGTGGTTGTACATGAATCTGCAAATTCTGTTGGCCTGTCCCACAATCTGTCTGATTTCTGAGACATCACACATGTCTTTCAACATAAAATTCACAGTGTGTGCTAAGCATGGTTGCCATATAATTCGTGGGAATTACACCCGTAACATCTGGTATGCTTTCTTAAAGTTGACACCGTTGTCAGTAACCATCTGTATGACATGCTCTACCCCAATTTCCTCGGCCACGACCTTTGTTATCTCGCCTAGTAGGTACTTGTGGTCCTGGGTCTTCCTTGCGAATGAACAAGCCATCAGTTAGCACATGTGGCATTGACAGTCTTACGGAAGAGTAAAAACTAAACTGAATGTTGGACCTGATGCATTCATGGTCTTATGAAAGAACATGACCCCATTGCAGTACACCATGAAGTTGATGATGCTCTGCTGAGTAGGCCCAGTCCAGACGTCACACATGACTGTAACACCAAATGTGGCCCAGACGTCCTTGAACTTTCGAAGGTAACGGATAATCTCCTGCTCGTTCTCGTCCAGGTACGTCCCATCTATCTCGTAACCCCATGGTGCACGAACCCTTGGGCCTAGCTCCTGTGTCAGCTTGATTGCACCTGACCATTGCGGGCATAAGAGGTTAGTACAATCATCATACAAGTAGTAACTTACGACCATACAATCATTTCGTACCTGTGAAATACGGTTAGTCGAGTTTCCTTCCTAGAATTTCATTTGCATAACACCACTTGGACCATGCCCTCCCTAGACTATGCCTTTTATCCTTCTTGAGTGCAGTGTCAATACAGGGTTGCTGCGGGGCGCTACTCCATGTAAGGTCAACATTGATGGGAGCTTGGCTTCCATGTGTTGATTTGCTCCCCCGAATATTTTGCTGATAGTGGATTGGATCGATGTCTTCCTTGAAGCACTCCCAGACCCCGAACCTAGGGTTAAACCTTGGCTCCTGAGGTAGGCCTCTTCTTTGGAGGCTCTTAAGGCCATCTTGAGCTACTCTTGCTCGGTACGGTACTCATTGGCGAAGGTGTCCCAGTCGTCGGAGGGCTCCTCCTTACGGAGCTACTCTAACTCCTTCTCCTTCTTCTCCCGATATCCACGGAGGTCCGCGAGCATGGCCTGCCTAACCACTTTAGGCACGCCGGGACAGGCCTTCACATCGCTAGCGTGGCCAGTCAGATGTTGCTTTAGACGTGTCGCCCCTCCACCCTCCATGACATGACTGCAATAGTTACACTTCGACCCGAGGCCGATGCGCTCTCCGTGCTCCCATACGGTGCCCTTACAATTTGCCATTACTAGAGCCTGCATGCAACGGAACACAAAATTACAAAGTGTCAGCAAACTTATGCAATGGAAAATTGGAAATTGCACAAGATTACATAGGATAGCAACCAAATTTGCTTTTGTATAGTGGCAACATGCTGTTGAATTTAAGTTGCATCTAGTAAAATAGATCATTAAAGATTTTGTTACTACATGTTGTGATAGCAACATGTGTTCAGCTCTATTAGTACAAATGTAGAAAGCAGAATTGTGTGAGTAATTAGCCTCAAGTATATTCCGATACCAAAGGGAACAAGTAACATTTCAGTGCAAAGTATATCCAGTGCTTGAGTCATAGCAGGTATAGACTATCATGGAAGTGATTATCATGAGCAAAATCCAGTGCAAAGTTGACTCACCTGTGAAATTTGTTGCTATGGAATTTATCATGACAACCACTAACAATGTTAAGGCTAGATCCACATACATATATCCACCAGAATCCGCACATGATACATGCTAAATTACATAAATTCATC
Source organism: Guadua angustifolia (assembly GCA_036346375.1). Taxonomy (NCBI): domain Eukaryota; kingdom Viridiplantae; phylum Streptophyta; class Magnoliopsida; order Poales; family Poaceae; genus Guadua; species Guadua angustifolia. The sequence goes on from CM070515.1 coordinate 25,733,266, forward strand.
ATTGATTTTTTTCTTTAGGGCCCTACTAGTACCAGCATCTATCCATCACCAAACACCAAACTCTCTTGGTTTGCAAAGCAAACAACCCACCCAAGTACCCAACACTCCTGGCCAATCAAACTCACTGTAAAACTGATCAATCCCACAACATGTGTTTTCCTCACCTTGCTAATCAGTTCTGTTGGTCTCCTACACGAGTATGATGTCGATATTTGTATATTTCATTTAGTTAAACAACAAAGAATAACAAGGTGTTGTTCTCCACAAAAGAAAAGAATCACTAAAAAGGACCAGCATGCAGGAATCAGAGGCCGAAATTTCTTGACTTACCTGTGAAATTTTCTTCGCCCGAAATTTCGTTTTGTGGCCTAAAATTTCGCTCCTAGGAGGCGAAATTTTCTCCCTGCTCGCCAGAGACGGCCGGAGCTTGCCCGGATCGGAGAGATCAGGTGAGCTCGGTACAGGAAGAGCTAAAGAACCAGAGGAAAGTGCTGCTATCTGCTCACGAACAATTTGTGAAACAGAGGAAAGTGAGGCAGCCAGGCAATGATTGAGACCCTTTCAAAGTTCAGACCACAGTGGTAAACCATATGCAGGGAAATATTTAATTATCAATCCTATGAGACATTAGCATCTCTAGCTCAGTGGTAAATCTCAAAACTAGCAAACATAAGGTCTTGGGCTTAAGTCCTAGCCATGCTTGTTTTTGTAACTATTTTTTTTTGCATAGTTCCAGGCATAAAAAAATTATGAAAAATTTTGTGGATAGTCGGAAAGCATTGATGATATTTTCATAAAATTTTTAGGTCCTTATCAATCATAACAAATTCTTAAAAAATGTGGAAGTCTTACTTCATAGTAGCTTTTTTTGTATTGTTCCAAGCATGCAAAAATTACGAAAAAAAAAGTTTACATCTTTAAAAAGCATCAATGATGTTTTCATAAAATTTTTAGATCTTGATCAACCATAAAAAGTTCCCAAAAAATATAAACGTGGTACAATTCACAGTTTTCGGATTTCAGAGCGCGTGCTTGTACCGTATATAATTTTTGATTTAGCAATCAAAACAGGTTGAAATTTTTGGAAATTTGCACACAATGTTTATGAGAGAATTATTGATCTCTCATAAAAATTCTAGGTCATTATCAAACTTGAAAAAACTATAAAATTCTGACATGGTTACCACCTCATTTATGCTAATTCTATTTTTTATTTTTGAAAGATAACAAATGAAGTTAAAATATTTTAAAAAATTTTCTATATGATCCTAGACTTCTTAAGATAGTACCATAATTTTTTCATAGCATGAAAAAGCTAATTCAATTTTATAAAATTCTGTCAGTGTTTGTATAGAAATTGTAAAATGTCTTAAAAAATAACTTTTTTCACAAATTATCATCAAAGATCATCTTCTTACGACTTATTGATGCAATTCCGGTCCAAACTGGGTGTCAAAACTTTAAATCCAGATTTAATTCCTGAAATTTTACCCGGTTTGCCTGAAATTCCGTTGAAATTATCGAAATTATTATAGCAAATTTAAATTTTTTCAAAACTTTCAATTCGACCGGTACTTCAAATTTTATTCTATCCTGAAATCCGAAATTTCACTGAAACTTCGCCGAAATTTTTTACCCTGCTCGGCCGGCGCATCTAGGCATCTCAGTTGTAGGCCAGTTTTTTCCGTTCATGGTTGACGAGAGTTCTCACCGGCGTCCCTTCCTTGCCGTCCGAAGTCAGACGATACGCTTCCGGACATCGAAGAGGTGCGACCGAGACGTTCTCCGGCTCTCCTATTCGTTTCCACCGTTGGCGTCCCACTTCTCCGGCGGCCGGCGCGGTGAGCTCTTCTCCTCCCCTTCCTTCGTTTCCACCGTTCTCCAGATCTCTCCCCCCTCCCCACCACTCCCCCCCCCCCCTCTTCCGGCGGCCTTCTTCCTTTCCTTCGTTTCCACCGTTCTCCGGATCCCCCCCCCCCTCTCCGGCGGCCAGCGCGGTGAGGTCCAGCGCAGGAGATCCCCTGTCAACATCCTCGTGGGGGATCGTTTCTTTCCTCTGAGCAAGCTCATCCAAATCTTTCTTTCTGGGATGGATACTCCAATCCATGCAGTTTGTTGCGTGGTGGAGTACTACTAGCAGTTTATTTTCCAAATTTTTTGGGGTTCAGCTGAAGCCCCATGCCTTCCAAATTTTTTGGGGTTCAGCTGAAGCCCCATGCCTTCCAAATTTTTTGGGTTTCACCTGAAGCTCCATTCCCACGTTAGGTCCGCCCCTGATGCAGAGTCTGGAGAGATCTTGCGTCTAGTTAAATTGTTGTTTGCGGTAGTTTGACTTTTGTGCAGACACTGATTAGTAGGATGACTTACCTCATACATGCTTTGTTTAGCCGAACGTTTGATCTGTGGTAATGGAGTTCTATTTTGCTGTAGTTATGCGAGCTTGTGGACATGACTGTTCATTATACAATTACTTGATGTTTATTCATCTTTGGACTGAACAACAATGTATTAGTCAGATACCGTAAATACTTGCTACATGCAACTATGCAAGCATGCTTTATTTGATCTACTTTTATTTGTGTTGTTTTTGTATGGTTCATGTTATATGCGTATTCAACTTTTCCATGTCCAATTACTTTGTTGGGAGCCTTACAGTAATGGACAGTTATTTGAAAATAAATGGTACGGTATCTTTCTTACTACATAGCAAAGGCATCGTCAAGTACACACTAAAATGGATAAGAAGAAAGTGGTCGATGATATTGAACCTGGATCAGCTCCTTCTCGGTCCGTGGACAGATTTGGTTTTATAAAGACAGAACAAAGTAACTCTCCTGAGGGAATTTCAAAAAGCAGATCCACACATGAACGTGAAAGGTATGACATGTCATACAGGAGTCTCCTGTTATAGTCCCCATATGTTTTGACTATATGATATGTTGGAGGCACTAAGTCTTCTTGATTAATTACCTTATGCTGTTCCTGTGAACAAGTTAGCCCAATATGTTGTGGTGTAACCAAATCATCTCAGTTTCTATTAGCTGATGCATCATACATGCAGTAACTGATTTAAGAATGGTTCTCATATATTTGACTGCTTGGATGATAAAGAGTACTTGTTATTTACTATCTTGTTTATGTCACTCCAATAGGATATTATCATTCTTGTCACGTATTAGACTAGTTTACTTATGTAAATGAGTTACTGCACGTTACTTTTCTTTTCTCCAAACAACCTGCCTCACAGGCAATTTTTTTTCGATTTATCATAGGGAGGAAAGGAGGATAAGAAAATGGAGGAAGATGATAGGCGTTGGTGGTAGTGACTGGAAGCATTATGTTAGAAGGAATTCTCATGTGGTTAAAAGAAGAATAAGGAAAGGAATTCCTGATTGTCTTAGAGGACTTGTTTGGCAGTTGATTTCAGGCAGCAGGGACCTCTTGCTAATGAACCCTGGGGTTTATGAGGTACTCATAGTTTGTCCTTCTGTTTGATTTGTTTGTCATTTCATTTGCCTAGCGGGGAAATTTTCATAGTGGCAACAAAAATATCTGATTCTTAAACTAGATCAGAAGGGAAATATCACAGAATGTCTGAGTGTAGCTTATATATGTTCTGACTTCTGTTGTCATATAACTTATTACCTATCTGTATCGTGAGGAAAATAAGATAGCTAAACTCTGCAGATTATTTATAACAAAGTTATTCACCTTGGATTATATTCAAGCTCATTCTTTCAGTGCACTTGCTTCTGTCGTACTTATTCCAAACTTAAGTTAAATTTGTGGTTAGTTTCAAGGATGGCATATCTTGAAGAATTGCTTTGCCTAATTTTCACTGCATTTGTGGTTAGTTTCAAGGATGGCATATCTTGAAGAATTACTTTGCCTAATTTTCATCAAGGTTTGCGAGTTGCAAAGTCGAGTCGAGTCGCTAGGGTACAAACTTGTAGACTAGTCGTGACTAGGTTAGACTAGTCGCTGACTAGTTGATACAAGTCGATGACTATACTTTATAATTTTCTTTAAATCTACCAACATACTGCATGCCAAAAAGAGAGGACATAGGGGTGGAGAAGAAGTGAAGAACCTGGAGTTGTGCAGCAATTGTTGCTTGTTTGCTAATTCCTACATTCCCCCATGCAACAAACCCCTGGAAATGATGAGGAAATGAATTGGTCAGTGTTGGACAGCGAATTAAAATTATTGCATAAGTTTTCCAATTAGAACAGTAAGTAAAATATGAAGTAAATAAGTTGCTAAGTGACTAATAAGTGCAATAATAACTTAATAAGCAAGTTCAATAATCTAGATGACATGTTCATCATAACAAAATAGCAATTAGAATCCGAAGATTCTTGTACATGTCCAACATAGCAAAAAGCAACTTAAACATCCAAATCATCATCGAATTGAAATTCATGACTTCCTCCTTCTACACATGGGCTTTAACCCTTGTCTGGCCTAGTCGGGCGACTATCCATCGCCGACTAGTCGCGGCTAGCCGCCGACTAGCCGGCTAGTCGGCCGACTAGCTTTGCTAGTCGAGTCGGGTGCAGCGACTAGGTCCGCTGCACTGACTTGTCGACTAGTCGGCGACTAGTCGCGCGACTTTAAAACACTGATTTTCATTGCATGTTCCTTATTATAACTTGCTTTTTCTGTTGTTTTGATAATTGCTCTTAGTGATGATAGTACTGTATAAAGTTACTTTTCTTTGTTTGGTTATCTTATTTACATTTTTACGTTTTCTGTGGACAGACTCTGGTCATATATGAGACATCAGCATCAGAACTGGAAATAATTCGTGACATATCACGTACATTTCCATCGCATATTTTCTTCCAACAGAGACATGGCCCAGGTCAAAGATCCTTGTATAATGTTTTAAAAGCATACTCTGTTTATGATAGGGATGTCGGATATGTGCAGGTTTGTGTTCACCCTGCCTACCTATTATATGGGATGAACATATTCTCTGGAATAACATGCTGTTTCTTTTGCACAATCATTATGCAGGGAATGGGATTTTTAGCCGGGTTGCTACTTCTTTATATGAGTGAGGAGGATGCATTCTGGTTATTAGTCGCTTTGCTGAAGGGAGCTGTCCATGCACCCATGGAAGGCTTGTATCAGGTAATTGAATTTCTTTGGCAAAATATTTTTTTTCCTGTGAGCAAATAGCTCAAATGACTTTAAAACTTGAGCTTCAAAGTGATCGATGGGATTTAGCTTTTTGTTTCAGATGTTTAATCCAATTAGTAGGTTGTCCGTACGATGCAATGGATTTGTAAGAAAAAACGCAAATTTAGCAGTAACGACAGCTTGGTATTTCTTTTTCTTGCAATAAGAAAGGGGCATGGTGGGAAAAAGCATCAACAAACCTTCAATAACCATATGCCTTAACTTAATCAATGAAAGGAGTATTAACTTTTCTTGAAGAATATACTTACAAATGCTTGAAAGTAAAAATCCAGCCATAATATCCTCCTCTTCAATTCCTGACAATTTGACACAAACGTTCTCCACAGTTCCAGCACGATGCACTTTGTTCTCATCCAAGCTTATACCAGTGACTTTCACATTGGACTGTTAGGACAAGAGACATTGCACCAAAATTGAATTGTAGGCTCCCAAGGAGATTCACCATGCCCAAAGCCCTAGAGTGTTACATCCAAAAAGAAAATAAATGAAAATACGTTGTTTGGCATAACCAACAAACTATCACCCTCTCTGATGGTCCTAGACTCTATTTTCCCTGTTACAACAGTTCCCATATCTTTATATATACCAATTATTGACATCCTGCATTTATTAATGCAAAAAAAAAAAAAAAACCTGTATAAGCTTGCATCTGGCATCTGGCCAAGACCATAATGCAAGCTGCCTATTATATGGGTGCACAAAACCAATAATATGATAAGAAAATATATTGTATGAATTGTTCGTTTGAATGCCCTTTCGTAATATAATAAAACAGTAACATGAACAGAGAAGCAAAGACATCAACATTAGCTGTTTATTACTCCCTATGTTAAAAAATATAATGTTTTATAGAAAATATCGTCAAACTTTCATAGCTTTGACCACTAGTACATATTGACAATGTGGAAATAATATCATTAGATTTGTCATGAAAAGTAGTTTCATAATAATTTTTTTTGCTAACATATTACTATGGAAATTGATTATCAAAATTAAATATTGTAGATCATGTCATGTTTAAAGCGTCATATACTTTTGATCAGAGGGAGTATGTATAGTTTAAGAATAAGCATAACTATTTAACCTTGCTGGACCTTTGGGGTCATATAAAGGAACTTCAATACGGTCCAGAACTTCAAAAAGACATGGACCATCCCACCAACTACAAATGCTTTTATCCATCCTGGTCTTCATATCAGTTCCCAAAAGATCAAATATTTGTAAGAACTGGACATCTGATCAAAAAGCAAATGAAATAGTAAGAAATAGGGTGCATTCGCCATTTATCATCGCAGTACCTACAAGTAGGTATGATAATGAAACTTACATCATGTGTTTGGTTTCATACAAAAATTTCTTACCAAGACACAAACAAATACTATAAAGTACAAAGCAACACCTGTTAAAACAAAAGGAAATCCTAAGGTCTTAGTGAGTTACAACAGATTCAAAATAAATAATACATGTTCTTAAACCTCAAGAACAAAGCGAAGTAGTTGTCTAATCTTTACTTACTATTAAACAAGTAGTTTACCCATGTAGCGGGACAATCGTCCACACACCCTCTCGTCTCATAAATTTCTGCGCCTAAAGGTGGGACATGCTTTTCTACTCAGGTCCAATGTAATCCTTCACAACCATTAAATATGTATGCAACATACTATTTACTCAAATGTGGGCGGGCGAGCGCAGGGATGGATGTCTGAGCGGTTGAAAGAGTCGGTCTTGAAAACCGAAGTATTGATAGGAATACCGGGGGTTCGAATCCCTCTCCATCCGCGAGGTCATAAGTTCTCTCTTGCCTTATCTATAGATAAGAACGAATCTCCTACTACTCGCCAGTGATGATAAGATTCACTCATAGCATAGGTGGAAGATCCATCCAATTTTCTTTATAGATTTATTTGTTCAAAGAAAAGACGCCTAAAAATCATTCAGGGAACCTACTCTTGGTATCCTTTACCACATTCACTTTCCATATTCCCTTTCTTTAGTTCAGACGCTATCGTACCTCAGGGAAAATCCAAATTTCTATCAACGATTCCCACCCAACTCTGGAATGACTCTCCCCTCTCTCCCTTAACATATCGAAGGCCTCTTATCCGTCAACCGCACCTTAATAGCTCAGACTTCCGAGCCTTGCTGGATGATGCAGAAGGGCCAACATCAGAGGATCAATTGAAGAACAAATTGCCCACACTTTTTTGCAAACTCAAACTGAATATCTCTAATTTTGCACAAACAGAAGCCCACACGTTACAAAGTATTTTGTTAAAGGATTAAGTCCATTTTACACGCTTAACTTTCCAAAAAGTCCATTCAACACCCTCAACTACAAAACCGGGTATTTAGCTCTCCAAACTTACAAAACCGTTTCAATTTAACCCTATGGCAGTTTTGGAGGGCAGTTTTGATGATCTGGATCCTATTCAAGATGGTTTTTCGCCATATTGGTAGCTACATCATCGAGTTTGGTAATGAGGATCCAATTCAAGGGTATTCATATCAACATCATCGACCTCATTCTCGCTCCTTTTCTCTCTATATATATTCTCTTCTTCTCGTCATCATTTGTTCTCCCATTTGGATCTACATCGGCAAAAATTGATAACATAGCTGCCAACATAGCAAAAACCACAAAAATCACCATAAGTTGGATCTCTATCAGCTAAACCGTTCTTCAAAACCGTCTTAAGATGTAAATTGATCCGTTTTGTTATGTTTGGGGTGGTAAATAACCAGTTTTTTAGTCAAGGGTATCAAAATGGACTTTTTGAAAAGCTGATGGGTGTAAAATGGACTTATTCCTTTGTTAAATTTATTCAATTAAATACAGCTCAGGTGCAAACACAAAATGGTAGAGAAGTTTATAGAGCAAGGCCTCGAGTGCCAACAAGGCTGTAGAACATCAGAAGATAACAATATCAGTTGATTTCACCTTCAAATAAAGAAACTTTTCTGCATTTATATCTAAGCCCATGGAACAGAACCAGTGAGAGAAATCATATATCAGGATATGAAAAAAAAAAACCCGCAAGAATCAGATTTAGATATATACACGTGGCATGCATGACTTAAGCTTACATGATCATAGACAAAACCTGATCAGTATACAGGTGATTTTGTTGCACCCCATAGCATGTAAGCAGCCACATACTTTAGAGCCTTGATGTTCTATAGCTAGGACCTTCAGTTATGTTAATGAAACCATTGCTTGTACTACTGCAAAGAAAGGAGCAAACTTAGCCATTTCAGTTATCTATATTCCTTGATCTGGTATACTCAGTAATAAGAAAATGCAATGGACGACACATCTGCCAAATGTTTCTTTGTTGACAGTTCATTTGACTGTTCAAGTTGCTGATTAGCCATGAAACACCTGATTCATGAATCCGTGAGTAGAATTTTCTGTAATTACAACAAACATTGAATTAGAATTAAGCAGCGTTACACTTATTCAGAATTAGTAATAAATCCTTGATTTATTTTTTTAATGAATCATCGGACTAAACTATTGTGTTTTGGCTTTCATGGAGCTGAAGAAAAGAGTCGGATAGCTTCCCAATCAATGGAACATTTCAGTCAACCAAAGCATGTAGTTCAGTTTTGAAACACCAATGTCAGAAGCAATGAATCATTAATCTAGCTAAATATGTATAACTCAATATGCTCATCTGGGTTTTGCACATGAAAACCTGCAGTTTTGAAAGGGCAACCACAAACAACTAATGCATATGCTCTGCATTGCACGAACCTTATTGTACTACATGCCTACATCAGATCCCTACAAAAGAGGCACAAATTCTTTTTCAGGTCAAGAATGAGTGTAGCATACATAGCTTTGTCGGTTATGGAGCTTCAGAGCTGCCATGTCCTGCAGTTGTGACCATCACCGTATGACGGAGAGACAACAACTTCTCCCATAGCAGGCACAATTAGAAGATTGACCTGATTCAATATGGCAATAGTTCCAATATCTTTGGTCCGGCCAATTAGAAAAGCCAAAATAAAGAAAGCAGAGAGAAGACCTGAAAAGCGAACAAAGAAAGCACTGGCTCGCCAGACTTGCATACAACATCCCAGGCCACACCGCCTTCAGCTGCCACTCCCTTAGCAGCGGCAGGTCCAGCTTATCCTCCCCCTACAAATCCTACCATCCAATTCAAAAGCGATGGAAAGAATTTGAAAAACGAGGTGGGCTCACCACTCGTGCTTGGGTGAAGGGGAGAGAACTGGAGTCTAGGACACCGCAGACACACCCTGGCCAAATGCTGTAGCCGGCGATGACAATGGCGCTCGTTGAGGGGAGAATTTATGGGGGAGAGGAAGGGAGCAGCGCAGGAAGACGATGATGGGGAGGGGAGACATCAGTATGGGGAGGCGGCACCTCAGCAGGGACGGGAGGTGGTGGTGCAGAGGGAGGGAGGTGGTGTCGCTGGGGAAGGGAGGGGAGGTGGCGGTTGGAAGGTGAGGGAGGTGACTCTGGAGAGAGGTGGCAGTATGGAGGCGACACCGAGAAGTGGACGTTGCAGCGCGGAGAGGACACAACGTCATTGACGAGAGGTTGTCATGCACAGATCCGTCGGTTGTGGTGGGTGGGAGGAGCTGGCAACAGCCATTCGTGGAGGAGAGAGTGGCACCTGTACCTGGTGTGGCAAGGTGGGGAGCAAACAGTGAACATGCTTGGAGGCGGCAACACCGGTATCGCATGGGGAAACGGTGGCGGTCACGGCACCTCAAGGAGGGACGGCTCACCCCCAGACTGGCGGTGGCAGAGGCAACAATGGCGTGTAGGGCATGGAGGGCGAGGAGAGCGGGAGGGAGTGGCGCTGGACTGTTTTTGAGGATGAGTGGGCATAACCGTCTTAGGAGAGGGGGGAAGAGCGCGTGGGGTGCGGTGGGACAAGCTTGTCCCATGTGTGGGGGTGAACTCATTCTTTTGTTAGTTAAGATAATGGCTATATGTGTGCTTGATAATGCTTGCTTCATGCTTATCATCATCGTCTACTACTCTATCCTTATCCTTTCATTCTATATGTCAAACTACTGAACAAATTTTACTGTTTATTCTCCTGGCTGCATTTCTTGCCACTTCAGCAATACCTGTCTTAGAGTATGGCTCACATGCAAAAGTTAGGAAAAATTTTCTTGAAGAAGCCTGCATATTCTAAACTGTTATTTAACAAACATTATTGTTATACTCTTGCAACAGGCTGGTTTGCCACTTGTGCAGCAATATCTGTTTCAGTTTGAGAAATTAGTAATAGAGCACATGCCAAAGTTGGGACAACATTTTATTGAAGAAATGATAAATCCAAGCATGTATGCGAGTCAATGGTTTATCACAGTTTTTTCATATTCATTCCCATTTCATTTAACTCTTAGAGTTTGGGATGTCTTCCTTTATGAGGTTAGAATCTTACCCATTCATATTTTGTTTTCTGTTTTTTTTATCTGAGCTTATGAATTGTGAGCTGTGATTGACTGATTTTTCAAGCATGATTGCTTCATTTATGTTACGATTACACGTTTTACATCAGCATTGCTCCTTCCAAGACTGCTTTTTAGTAGTCTATGGTTCTATGCACAATTATATAATCACTTCTTGCTTCCTCTTGGACCTATATAACCATTATTTGTTCTCGTAGAAGCTATTATAACATGCAGTAAATCAGTAACTGCGGGGTCATATACAGGTATCTTTTTGGTTCTGTTTTTTTTAGAACAGGTATAGGTAATTATTATCAATACTGGAGTCCTGTTGAGCTTTGGTTCCTTTGAATGCCTGAATGCACACTGGAAGTTAATTTTCTGATGGCTTGCAGTGCCAATATAGGAACAAAACAAGATAGAATCATTTTTCCCCACATTGTATCTGGTTTACTTGCCATTGCTGACCGTCAGCTCATTACTACTTACAGGGTATCAAGGTTGTGTTCCAAGTTGGATTGGCTCTCTTGAGATTCTGCCATGATGACTTGGTGAGTTTCTTGGTGTCTTTTGCTGCTTTTCCTTGAAGACATATTTTAAGGAATTGCTGAAGTTTTCTTTCTGTCAGGTCAAATTGCCTTTTGAGAAACTTTTACATGCCTTGAGAAATTTCCCAGAGGAAGCAACTGATCCAGATACATTATTGCCACTTGCATTCTCATTTAAGGTGATGAACTGTTTTGTAAAGCAAATGTGATAGTATGTCCATCTTTTTGTGAGCACTTCCTGTGGGGTAGACTTGTTCTTGTGTCTAGCACTCTATGTTTTCCTTTCCTTTTTCTTATTATGGCAAAATTAAAAGTTGTGTTGTACCATATATTGAATTATTTTTCATTTGTCTGTTTTCTTATTTGGGTTAGAACAATCTCTCTCCTTTTGTATGATTAGTTTTGTTTTGAACACCCCTTAATATTTTACTATTTGGTGGCTGCCCTATCACATATGGTATTAAAGAGCAGTTCTTGTATAAATTCTGTTTGTTGGATATATGTACTTAACCTGTTAATTTGAGTAACTTTCTGCATGTAGTTCTTTCTGTTTTGTTTACTAGCCTGTTTTACTAGCAAGTAGCAACTGTGTTTGAAGATTGCTGCATCATAACAATATGCTATCATTACCTTGTATTTCATGTTACATTTTGTGTTCTGCTGGAGCATTGAACTCACAAATTTAGCTAATTACACGAGCACTTACATTCTCTTACCTGTTTACATTCAGACATGTTTTATCGGGGATAAGACACTAGCAAATGTCATGCTTTTCATTTGGATGGATGAAAAATTTCAGCTTGTATTGTCATTCCATGTGCAAGTTATGATGATTGGAAAACTGGTAGAATTTTTCAGTACCTGATAGACCGATAACCAAGGTACACTGACATCTTACAGGTGTCCAGTCGTCTCGAGGAGCTTGAGAAAGAGTACCAAAAAAGATTGGAGGGATCCAATGCAAGCTCAAGTGGTAAGCGGCTTCAGCCTCTCAAATCAAAAACGATGAGCAGGGCTGGCAGCCACGTCTTGTCTAACTGTACTGTTGGTCAAAAATAACAGACAAATCTTGTGCTCCTAAACTGAGTCGCACCATGTTGTATGTACGTTGTATAGAATGACTTTTAATTCGTTCATCCTTTTGTTTTATTTTCTAAGTTAAACCAGCTTTCTTAAGCACTAAAAAGTATAAGTTCATAGGCAACAATGTAGTTCTTAATGCTATACTTGTTCTCAGTGCTGGAAAATTGTAAATATTTGCTGATGAAAACGACGGAATATTGTTTCAAGGAATTCTATGTTTCAATGCTTACCTGTGGAGAAGGTCGTGACTTTGCCTTGATTACGTGTTGCTAGTTTCTGCTGATGTGAGGATTTCCTCCCCGCAATTTAAAATGCCATCTTGTTCCCAAGGGAAGGTAGATATCTGTGAGATAGCATTGGACAACTTTGATAAGAATGGGAACTTGTATAGTTGCATTGCAATGCTCGGTCAATCAGTGTGGTGGAAGTAATGTTACTAGTTGCATGGGACAATTTTTTTTCAATACTATTTCTATGTTACTAGTAGTACCTTCTATTTGAAGTAATGTTTCCATGTTGCTATTTTGCCGTGTTCTGGTTATTAGATATTTATATATTTATTATATTCCACAGAGAATAGGACAGAATTCCACTGAACTTAGCCATTGGATAATTTGAGTGTTTTTTAAATAATATATTTTTTAATAATATTTACATAAGTAATATGCCAAAATAAAAAATAACAAAAATACCTCTCTATAGTCATTTGAATTAGCGATAGAGAGCTATCATCAATAGTTGGATTCTCTGTCGTTATTTGAAATAACAATAGAGTCCTTGTGGCCAATTCAAATGGCGACAAGGTTTGAAATGACGATAGAGTCCTTGTGGCCAATTCAAATGGCGACAAGGAGTCCTTCCTTATAAGGCTAGCCGACCATATGAGAAAAAAGAGAGGGAGAGGGAGAAGAGAAGACAGAGGAGGGGAAGGAGAGAAGAAGAGGTGAAGGACGGCAACAAAGTAGGAAAAAATTAGCCCAGCGACACCCAATTCATTGGTTTTTGGTGGTGTGTCTATGACATGTGGGTCCATCTGTGTCTATGACAGTGGGTCAGGGTGTCATTTGGTGAATCGCGAATTTTGAAGAGTGTCGCTAGGCAAATTCTCCCAACAAAGTAGGGGAGGAGGAGATCGTCTACAACGTCGCAAGTATGAATTTTTTTCATATCAAATTATGTTTTGAAACATGACTTAGTGACTAAATTAATTAGATTTGTAAGTAATTAGGTGTGTAGAACAGCAATAGTTGTGTAGATATATAACTTAGCAACCAGATTAATTAGATTTGTAAGTAATTAGGTCTGTAGAGTAGCAATAGTTGTGTAGATACACAACTTAGCAACGAGATTAATTAAATTTGTAAGTACTTAGGCATGTTCATATGTAGGTAGTTGCGTATAGTAGCAATAGTTATGTACATATATAAGTATATGTACATTTGCAGTACTATTGTTATGGCTTAGGATGGATCATATATTTGTCAAATCGTATTAGATCGAATATTTGTTTGATTGCATTAGATTGGAAACTTCATAGCAATGTTGGGTCATTATATGTTCGTCATGAATGTCCAATTTTTTATGCGTACGTTTAGGCCCTGTTTGGAAGCAATGTATTTTCATAGTTTCTAGGCAATACCATAGTTTCTAAGAATACCATGGTATTTTATATCATAAGGTGTTTGGTTACCATGTCAAAAACTCTGTATTAAAAATTATGGTTTGGTAGATACCATGGTATTTTTGGAGTATTTGAAACTCCACTCCAACCCAAAGTTTTCATGGTTTTGACTAGCTTCTTGCCTATTTCCACTCAAATACCATGGTTTTTGATGTTGCATCCAAACAGTTGGTAGTTCCAAGAAATACGATGGTTTCAAAGGGGTTTGGTAAAACCATGGTATTCATGACAAAACAATTGCAAACTATAGTATATCAAAACCATAGTTTTGAAAAACTATACTTCCAAACAGGGCCTTATATGTAAGAAATCATTTTGTATGTCATTACTAGCTAGGGTTTGGAATGTTCAATTTGTATGCCTCAGTTTTGTAGCTACGAACTCATTTTTTCGTCATACTAATATTGAACGCTTGAATTGTAGGTATGGCAGGGGATGAGGCACGTGCGTAGCCACAGTATGAGTTGCTAGACCCGGCAACAGACGTGTCATACCACAGTCGCTTGTCCACCTTGACCACGACGGAGGGTTAGCCACAGATTGAGCTTGGCTCCCTCCGCTTACGCACCCTGATGAGGGCATGGCAGATCAATGCACGATGGATCCTATGGTGAGTGCACTCAATTCATAGTTGCGTTAGGATGTGGCGTACGTATCGCACGAGCGTACTAACAATGTATTCGTGTAGGTTGAGAGTAGCAGGGTTGCCTTCTTTTGCATGAATGGTGGAGGCGAACACCTCTGACACATAGGACAGATGTGGTGCCTCTAGGAGGTTCTGTAGCTAGCTTGGGGCCCAGTTGTACTGGCGTACACGTATTGTGCCCTTTACGAAGCGTGTCGGAGAGTGGTGAATGGCTCCACTCTCGCTGGATGCCCTCTACTTCTTCAGCTTTGGTCCTTCAAATGCTTTCAAATCAGACTCACCCTGTCAGCAGCGAACACGTGAGTTCTAGATAACTTCACTTTCAATTACAACACATGTTGTATGTTATTACTAATGTGATCTTTTTGCGAGCATACGAAGGGTTTAGTTGAGCAGGGGGCTAGGCAACGCATCTTTGCCTCATCTTGTGATAGTGGATGCATGAGTTGGCAGATGTATACCAGGAGGATGCCCCTTACGACCACACGATGTACAACGACTATATCTGTTGGTACAGTCCACGCGCATGCATTTGGGTCGTGCGTGTTGTGGCTGATCCTCCGAGACCGTCCCTTCTATGGTGGATACCTACCCTTCGTAGCCGGACTCCGCTTTTCATCACTCGGTTAATACTTCTGTTCACATTTCATATAATATACCGTTTGTGTAATTCTTATAGCTAATAACCCTTTGAATGCGAGCGTAGAGTGACCTTGCCAGGGAGGCTTATGAAGAGGCTTGTAGGATCAAGGATAACTAACTAGAGGGTGCTCTAGGATTCACTAAGTGTTCTAACAATGAAGGTATATATACAATATAATCCTAAGCACAAGATAAATATGATTAAATTGCTAGAAATGTAAATTGAGCACGAAAATGAAAAATTCAAACCATAAGAGAAAGAGACACAAAAATTTATCTTGTGGTCTCGGAGAATTGCCAGTTTTCCTTAATCCATATTGAAGTGACTTGAATAACTTCAAGTTGGCTCCAACCATTTGAGCCTTCCTCGATCACTTGGTAGTTCTTCCCGCTTTGGGTAGGCGAACTCCGGCCTTCACAACTTGCTAGAGCTTATCACAATCTTCGTTGAGAAGCTCATCGCACACGAACAACTCCAAGCCATTTAGAAGGCAGCAACCTCCAAGAGTATTAAGTCGTGACCTTGCTTGACACTTGCTTGAGGTTGAATCAAGTGTCTAAAGACTTAACACTAAATGTAACATTTGAATTTGCCCCTAACTCTCTCAAAATGAGAATTTAATGCACACAAAGAGTTGGAGACTTTCGAGAGCTCAAGAATGATTAATGAGGTCCAAGAGATGCTCTAGAATGCAGGTGGGGGTATTTATAACCCTCACCAACCAAATATGGCCGTTGGCTAACAAGATCACCAAAATACCACAGGAGCAGGTCATCTTGCCTTAGGACGATATCTTGTCGGTGATCTTTAGTCACTTATGAATGGTATAATAGGAGGGGTTCGATCATACCGGTCTTCAATTCCCCCCTTCGGCCAAAGAAAGTGTTCTCTGAAAAAATCAGGCCAACTTGACCCTGGTCATACTGCTAGTCGGTATGACCGAGCTTCTTGGCGACCAAAACTTCCTCATACAGTAAAAAGCGGCAAAGGTACCCTCGATCATATCACTTGGTCATTATGTTGGATCTTGAGCGATGCACCTGACCTTCGGACCAACAGTGCAATTTTTTATTCTTTTTTATTTTTGCTTTGAACACAATATTATGCAAATATCCAAGTGCACAAGTATTGAGCCTCTAAATATTTTTCAACATCGAACAAGTGGCTAAGACCCCTCTTAATAGTACGACATCTATTCTAGCAATCCGATCTTTTTCTCTAAACCCTAAGATTGGTAAAAACTATGAAAAGGTCCTTAAATTTTATACCTTAGCCATCGACCGTTGATCTTCTTTTCATCATTTTCATGCTTCTGCGATCACCGAAATCCGGACCAACCTATTCTCAAAATTCTCAATTGAAAAGTTAGTTCTTTAATCGTAATTGTCATTAATTACCAAAACCAAGTCAAATTAGGGACTTAGATACTTTCAATCTCCCCCTTTTTGGTAATTGATGACAATCCTTATGTAAGAATTGAATTGAGCTTTGATTTTGAGCATGCAACAAAAATTATGTTGTATACTCAAGATTTTTTGTTTTCACTATATTTTGCTTCTTGAGATGAAGTAGTGAATTTTGTGCAAAATATTATTAAAACCTCAACATTTAAATTGAAAACTCCCCATAAAGTTGTGCATATGAGTGAAGACTTGTCATTTGCACTTTTGAGATTCTTGAGAATTTTGATGGAGTTTTCCTTTAAATATTGAGTTCGAGGATAACAATATATATACAATAAATATATCAAGCATGAAAATGAGTATAAGACAATAAACCATTAGTATCATAAATAACTGTAAGGATAGATAAATTATCCAAATCAACATCCAACATTAATCATCCAAAAGCAATAGTTTCCAACCACAACCAAAAGATAACCTGGTTCATTAGCTTACAATAAGTGTGTATATTGAAAGTGCATCTAGGCCCCTCAAAGAGTTTTGGTGATTTATGGCAACACAATTCCATATACTAACGGTGCAAGTGAGATTCTATGCAGTGATCGAGAAGATATCATCGTTGGAAAGCAATTGGAGATCCCCACCATATTTAAAAATTTGAAAAGGCGGCATCAAGACTTTAGTCGTAAATCTTTATTTTTATTGAGTCTAAGGATAGCCGTACTATTAAGGGAGATACGACGGAAAATCGCTTCTAAGATATGCTTGTGCTCATAGAATGAAAATTGCATCTCGAAAATTATTCAAAACATTGCATTTCCTATCAATGGGTACTTACGGCGAGTGGAATTGACCAGAGTATCCGGACATTTAGTCCGGACACTCGAACTAGAACCCTCGGTTGCATTCTCTGATAAGTCTGGAGTATCAGGATATTTAGTCCGGACACTCGGGGTTAATTGTCCGGAGTATCCGGTGAGTCCAATATCGGGGATTAAGTCAGGATACTCGGGTTAACCTTCTCGGTTCATAGCAAACTCTCTTGATCCAGGACACTCGGACTAAATGTCGAGATAGTCAGGGGTTTACGCAAACACAAGTGTAACGGTTGGATTTTGGGAGACCTATTTAAACCCTCACTCCAAATCCAGGTTACCTCCTTCATTCATTCTTGCATTAACTCTCAATCTCTCACTCACTCTCTCTTAAGCCCTAGCCTCTTTCTCCCCCTTGAATCCTTGCTTTGATTTGAATCTTTGGGGAGAAAAGAGGGGAACTAAGTGTTTTGAGCTTGCATTTTGATTCTTGAGCACAAGTTTCATCCTCCAAATCGATTTAGCAGCGTATTTGTTACTCTTGGAGTTTGAAGGGCGCCTAGACGGCAAGGAGTCACCGGGAGCCTCCAAGACTTGGTGTGGAGAGCCCCAGAAGTTTGTGAAGGCAAGCCTCACCTCCGAAAGGAAAGAGGCAAGAAGAAGACCGGCGAGTGCTTTGTGCAACACCAAGAGGAAAGTGGTCAAGAGGGACCCGGGCTTTGTGCCTCCTCAACGGAGACGTAGGATTCCCTTCAAGAATCCGAACTTCTGGTAAAAATCGTTGTCTCCTTGTTATTCTTTTGCTTGTTCTAGGGTTTGTTGTTTTTGGAACTTCGGGAGCCCCGATCTACTCTATTGTTGTGTTTGCTTCTAGATCTTCACCATCATCAGGTACCTGACACTATTTAGAATATTTGTGTTCATTTAGATTGTTGAAAAATTGCTTAGATTTAAAATCCCCTCTTTGAGCCACTTAGTCCGAAGTATCCGGACAATATACCCCGGATAGTCCGGACTATCCGGAGTATCCGGATAAAATCCCCGGACACTCCGGGCTCAGACCCTCGGGTGAATTTAAATTGTTGCAATTTTTAATCCGCCTATTCACCCCCCCTCTAGGCGACATCACCGGTCCTTTCAATTGGTATCAGAGCCAAATCTCCGTAGTTTGGCTTAACCGCTTGGAGAATCTAAGATGTCGGATACTCAGAAGAATACCAAAGCCCATGACCAAGACAAGGGCACGGGCTCCGGTATTGGGTTTGCTATTCCATTTGATTATACCTCTCTTGGTATCTCAAGCTCCTCATCTTATGTCTCCGTGCCCTCCGGTCAAGCGCCTTATTTCGATGGCACTCACTATGCCGCATGGAAACATAAGATGAAGATGCACTTGAGATCGCTTCACCCTTCTATTTGGAAGATTGTGCAAGCAGGTTTCAAGCAGTTGATCCGAACAACCTTACTCCGTAGAAGATAAAGATAAACATTTCAATGATTTGGCGGTCAATGTTTTGTTTAACGCCTTGAGTGATTACGAGTTCAGCAGAGTCGATGGACTCGAGGAAGCAAAACCATCTGGGATAGGCTCATGGTGGATCATGAAGGAATTTCAAGTGTCATGAATCAAAGATAGAGCTCATTATTGGTGAGCTAAGCCGGTTCACATTGGAGGAAGGAGAGTCCTACAACAAAATGTTTGGCCAGCTTAATGGTGCTTGTGAATCAAGCCAAGGGTCTTGGATGCACCGACCTTACGGATAAGGCCGTGGTGAAGATAATTCTTTGGGTGATCACTCCTACCAACATAACCTTGTTCAATTAATCCAGGATCGGCCCAACCGACACTTTGACACTGATGATGTCATCGGCGGCTTATGATGGGCGAGATGATGATAAAGGAAGCGAAGTTGTTGAAGAACTCAAGTCAGACAGAAGAAAGGCATTACCCTAAAGGCCGTGAAGACCGTGAGAGAAGTTGAAGAAAGTGCAAGTGAAGATGATGAGTAGAATGGCCCCTAACCAATGAAGACATGGCGTTGCTTGTGAGAAGATTCAATAAATTCCTCAAAAGAAGGGCTACAAACCGAGAAGTCACTCCAGAATCAATGGAGTAAGTCAAGAGGGCGACACTCAACGAGGAAATGCTATGAGTGTGGAGAACCCGGTCATTTCATCGCCGAATGTCCTCAACGCGAGAAGAAAGATGAGAAGCCCCACAAGAAGGATAAGTACCGGGGCAAAGACAAGGAAAGAAGCAAAAGATTCAAGCACTACAAGAATAAGGGGCAAGCACACATTGGAGAAGAGTGGGATTCAAACTCCGACTCCGACTCAAGCTCCGATTCCGATGAAGGAGGAATAAACCTACCGCCATCGCCGTACCCTCTACTCGGAACAACGTCGAAGGGCCTCTTCGACAATTTGAGCGATGATGTGGCGCTCCAATGTGCCTTATGGCTAAGGGCGCAAGGTATTAATCAAAGCTTCATCCTCTTCTATTGTTAATTCTTGCTTGGATGATAGTGATAACGATAGTGGCGATGATTGTGTAATCAAGTCGATTAAGGACTTTGACATTCAAAATTAGATATACTTTTAAAGATATTGAGAAATTGGAGGAAACTATCGAGCAAAAGAGACTACTCTCGAAGCTTAAAAAGACTTGCTTATTCTTGAGAAAGAAAAATATTGAGCTAGAGAAGAGTCTAATCAATGAGAGAAGAAAATCTGAGGAGTTGGTCGAAAGTTCAAAATGACCAAATCCAAGTTGACTAGTCTTCAGATCACCAATGCTTCACTCAAATACAGGAACTTGCCAAAGTAAGGATGCTTGCAAGACTCTTGAGGTGAAGCTTGTTGATCTCGAATAACTCTTCTAACTCCTCGACAGTTGTCTCCAATTCCTCATTACCATCTTCTAGCAATGGATGTGCTAGATGCTATAATATCAATATTGATACTTATGCCACTAACCTTGAGACTTTGCAAGTACTAGCTCATGAAAATGAGAAGCTCAAGGGAATGCTTGAAGATGGACTTCAAAAGTCCTATAAGGCTAGCAAAGGATTAGAGGAGTACCTCGGTAAGCGCCAAGGTAACATTATGAAATATGGGCTTGAGTATATTCATTAAGGGCAAAAAGAGCAACATCGTAGTTGCCCCTTGAACAAGCCCATTCATTTCATTAAAAGCGAAGGAGCTTCTAAATATAAGACTCATTCTACTTTCTTCGCATCGTATGTGCTTAAGAGAACAAACTTGGTCGTGTAGTTGCTTGTCACATTGGGGGCAAGTCCAAAAGTCATTCAAATGTGTGATCTATTTGGGTTCCCAAATCACTTGTTACTAACGTGCGTGGACCTAAACAAGTTTGGGTACCAAAGAGCAAAAACTAAATTTTATTTTGTAGGCCTACATCTCCGGTGGATCAAGTTGGATCTTGGATAGCGGATGTACACATCATATGACCGGAGAAAGGGCAATGTTCGCACATTTGGAAGCCAATGGATCGAATAGTGAAAACATCATCTTTGGCGATAATAGAAAAGGTGAAGTGGTAGGTTTAGGTAAGATCCTAATTACCAATGATTTCCACATAAATAACGTTTTGCTTGTTGAATCACTAAGCTACAATTTGTTGTCCGTTGCTCAATTATGTGAAGCGGGCTACAATTGTGTGTTTAGTGATAAGGGTGTGGATGTCATTAAGAGGGATGATGGTTCAGTAGCCGTTAAGGGACGTTTGAAAGGAATCTCTATCTTGTAGATTTCGCTATGGATAGAATTAACCTTGAAAGCGTGTCTTATGGCTAAATCTAACATGGGTTGGCTATGGCATCGCGGCTTGCCCATGTTGGTATGAGAACCTTCACAAACTCATTAAAGGCAATCACATCCTTGGTGACAAATATTGTCTTTGAGAAAGATAGGGTGTGTGTAGCGTGCCAAATTTGGGAAACAAGTTGGAGCCTCTCATCCCACGAAGAACGTGATGACCACCTCAAGGCCGTTGGAGATGCTTCACATGGATTTGTTCGACCCCATCACCTACATAAGCATTGGAGGAAACAAGTATGGTTTAGTTATTGTTGATAACTTTTCTCACTTTACATGGGTGTTTTTCTTGCATGATAAAAGTGAAGCCCAAGGATCTCTGAAGAAGTTCATGAGAAGGGCTCAAAATGAGTTCGAGGTGAAGATCAAGAGAATTCGGAGCGATAACGGCACGAATTCAAGAATCTTGTGTTGAGGAGTATCTCGATGAAGAAGGCATCAAACACGAGTTCTCGGCTCCTATTCCCTCAGCAGAATGGGGTGGCGAGAGAGGAAGAATCGAACCCTTATCGAGATGGCGCGCGCACGATGCTTGCGAATACAAGGTCTCAGAGCATATTGCAGGCGGAGGCCATCAACACCGCGTGCCTCAGCTCCAACCGGCTATATCTTCACAATATTTTAAAGAAGGCGGCGTCTGAGCTCCTCACCGGCAAGAAGCCCAATGTATCCTACTTCTGAGTCTTTGGGAGTAAATGCTATATCCTCAACAAGAAATCTAAGTCCTCTAAATTTGCTCCTAAAGTAGATGAAGGTTTCTTGCTTGGCTATGGATCAAATGCCTATGCATCTGAGGTTTTCAACAACACCCTTTGGTGTGGTTGAAATTTCGCGTGATGTGACATTTGATGAAACTAACGGTTCTCAAGTAGAACAAGTTGATTATGATGTAATTGATAGGGAAGAACCTCCATGCGAAGCAATCAAGAAATTGGCCATTGGGGAGGTAAAACCGGTGGAGCCGAATGCAATCCGAGCACCCCAACCCGGAGTGTCAGGGATAATGTCGAGTATCCGGACTAAATCTCGAGTATCGGACTTAACCCGGATATTCCGGACTGCAATGCTCCAAATGGTGTTCCTTCCTCATCCACACAAGCTCAAGATGGCTCAAACCCCCCTCAAGATGATGAAGGCCCTATTCAATGGTTAAATGCGACTGTTCCTCATCCAAGAGCGCATCAAAGCGTGCAACGAGATCACCCCGTCGACAACATCCTTGGAGACATTAATAAGGGAGTATCTACTCGATCTCGTGTTGCAAATTTTTGTGAATTTTACCCTTTTGTTTCCTCTCTTGAACCGCTTAAGGTAGAAGAAGCACTCCAAGATCCGGATTGGGTGATGGCCATGCAAGAGGAGTTAAATAACTTCGAACGGAACCAAGTGTGAAAGCTTGTCGAAAGGCCCAAGCAAAATGTGATTGGAACCAAATGGGTATTTCAGAACAAGCAAGACGACAACGGAATAGTGACGAGAAACAAAGCCCGGTTAGTTGCTCAAGGCTTCACGCAAATCGAAGGTTTGGATTTCTGTCGACGATCGGGATCGCCAACCGCAGAAAATGAGGTTGGGGTCAGTGAGAAATGGGACCACAAGCGCGCTTTGCTCGAGCAGAGGAATGAGATCGAGGAGGTCTATGGTCGGAGCTAGGAGACAACGGACGAAGCAAAGGGATTATCTTGGTTGAGCCTGAGAAGGTAATAGCTCTACTCGATCACCTTGCGGTGGTGATTCACGCTATTTGTGAATACAAGAGAGGATTCTGACTCAAGCAGCGATACTAAGTCTAAGCTTGAACTTCGAGTGTGTGTCTTGGGTTGTTCTATAAATGCGCTAAATGTGTACAAAGCTCGATCTTATACACATTCTTCTTGCAGCGTTCGGGAGTAATTCTCGGATCGTGGCCTTCATGCACATTGATAGCGGTGGTAACCATTAGATCCGCGTGCGCTTGCATTACTCCATGATCCCGTTTAAAAGCGCCAAGTGATGGCGTGTCCGGGATCAAGGGCGTTATCGACCTGGATCGACAGAGCTCGGCTCGCGGGGACCGAACTTCGAGTCACCGCGCCCTAGGTCGGCGGCCTCGAGTTTGGTCGATGCACTCTTGGTCGAGTGGCCGGTGATCCAGTCTTTGATCGAGGCCTTCCGAGCTAGGGGCAGTTGACCGTTCTTCGCCGAGCCAAGGGTTGCCGGCCCGACAGCTAGCCCCGAGGCTCAAGGTCGTAAAAAGGGGTACCAAGGGCGACCTCGAGCCTCACCCAACAGTCGTTGGCAGCAACCCTTGCATGGTCTTGGAACCTTGTTCGAGGTCGGCGGAGATAAAGTGAAACCCAGCGAGACATCTGGCGACCTTTAATCTCTCCGAAGTGAATACGGATGCCATGACCCGGCGGATACTGCGGCGCTTAGTCCGCCGCCCGAGCCTTAATTGCGCCCGTCTAATCATGCGGTAGCGCCTTTTGGTATTGAGGAGGTTTATATCCCAAAAGCGCCGTGGAAGACCCGAGCTCTTGATCATTAGCTTGAAAATCTCTGCGCCTTCCTCCCAAGCCTTCTCGCCCGAGCAGACCGCCTTTCCATCTCCACACGTCGTTTCGCCATGGCCAAACTAGGGAAAAGCACCTTGTCGGTCGCGAGGATGAAGAGCTCGAGGCCACTGGGCATTGGATCGGTGACTGGCGGCTGCCGTGGCCGAGACCGAACCTCATCCTCGAGATGACGAGATCGTCTGCACCGAGCATCATTCCCTCTTCGGGCTGCGGACCCCGGAGAGCGAATTCCTGGCCGTCGTCCTCGACAGATGCCAGATTGAATTGATCAACTTGGTACCCAATTCCGTCCTCACCCTAGCCATCTTCTCCCATCTATGCGAGGGTTCTGGGGATTCTTCCCATCCTCGCTCTTCTTCCTTCTTCTCCCTCTTAGCTCAGGGAAGGACCCGTGGTCGGGTGCCTCTACTTCCTGGCGATCCCGGACTCAAGTGGGCCTTGCCCAAGATCCTTGGCAGGACTCTCTTGGTCCATGGTCGAGGCCTGGTTCTACCTCAAGAAGGGGGGAGGCGGGAGGCTGCGATCTGAGGAGCCGCCGTCAGGGAAGAAGGAGACCCCGAGACCGAGGACCTCGGCGTCGGCGCAGAAGCTATCGCCGCCATCCACATTTGCGCCACGCGTGTCCTCACGGTCGGCGATCGCGAATGACTTCTGTGGCAAAGGGTGTCTCCCCTACGGAGGAGGTTACACCCGTTCTCCCAGATCAAGGGGCCATAGCGATTCGACCGAGAGTTCATCTGGTAAGGTCTTGACCCCAAGGTTTTTGCTTGAGTTCGCACTTCTTCCTCCTCGATGGCTCTTGTTAAATGCGGGGCGAAGGAGTCTGAGTCGCGAGGATCTTTGAAATGTTAAAGCTGGCGCATGAGTATACTCTTGACGACGGTCGAGAACGTCTTCTTGAAAGCTTTGAGTAAGCCTTCCCGACCTATAGCCTCATCCGAACATTTGTGTATCTTTGCACGACCCATGCTTGCTTGTAGGATCATCAAGAGTTGTGGGAGGCGGCTCGGAGCTGCTCCCTTGAAGCGAGCAAGGGCAAGAAGGAAGAAGAGACTCCCCGAGGGGGTGACCGGGAAGAGCGAAGAGGCCCCACATCGAATGGGGTGACCGCGCCATGGTAAAGACGATCATGGCCAAGTTCGAGCTCGTGCCCTTGGCTTCTCGGGGCCTAACAAAGTTTCTTTTCTTGGCGGCTGACAAAAGCGCGTGACGCGCCAGAACCATCGAGCCCCCTTTGTCGGGGTGATCAAGGTCGGTCATCGCATAGCCATGGCGGCGGTCGCGGGCTCATCGCGAGCCGCCTCCCGGACGAAGGAAGAAGCGGAGTGCCCCGAGCTCGAGACCGCAGGACCTTCGTCGGCCATCAACGAGGCGAGGCCACCGACCAGGTAAGACCACGGCTTTGCAACTGCTCCATCCTTGTGTTTTTACGTCTTAGTGCCTATCCTTGATTGCAGACCTCGGCGCTTCGAGACCCGAGCTTGCCCACTCGACAATGCTGTTGTTGAGCGAGTCCGAGTCGAGGAGGAGGCAGACGCCTACATGCTTGGCCCTGCCGGTCTTGGTCAAAGCGCACTCTTGGGGCCTCGAGTGGGCCCAGTCGGGAGTTCGACCAAGGCCACGATAGCGGACGAGGTGGACCCCCAACCTGCGATCGGTGAGGATTCTGACACCGTGAGAGCGGGTGCCCTTGCGATCGTCGATCCTCCGAGATCGAGGGAGACATGGGTGTCCAGGCCCCCCAAGTCATGGCGCGCCGCCCGATCGTTGAGGCCGTGTCACCGAAGTCCTGAGGCCCCGCCGTCCAAGATCGTGCCGATGGCGAGGCCGCGGTTCCCGTGCCACGGAGGCGACCACGACAACGGGAGGCGCTCGATGACCGGTGGCGAACTTCGGCCCGGGAATACAATGTTCCACCCCTAGGGTTTGTCGTGCCCGAATTCCCGGATTCGGACACTCTGTATAATGCTGTACTAGTCGGGATCACGCTAGTACACACAGGATAAGCAGGTTGAAGTACCACAATCATACAGTGAAATAAATAATAAGTACTTCAAGCATTAATAGTAACGAGTTACATGGCCTTATAGCCACCTTACAATACCGCGTAGCGAGCGATAAATATCATCGATATCAAGTTCATTGGTGGAAGCAAAATACGATAGCGGGACTCTTCTTAACCACGAACTCTTGAGTGCGGCCCAACCCTTAGTCCTCCGGCCTTCAATGAACTCCTCCTCCCAAGTGATGCGGCTTCATCTTACGAGGTTTTTGTCGATGCAAGGGTGAGTATACAACATACTCAACAAGTCATGCACAATGCAGATCTATTACTACATGCATGGCTTATTCCAAAGGAAAGGCCTAATTGGTTATTTTGCATAAGCGACATTTCTTTTAATCGGGTAATCCTATTAGATTAAAAGCGATAAAATCGATATTATTAATAACTAATTTTTTCAATTCTTTCTCAAGAGTTTTGGCACACTGACCCTAATTTCATTCATCGGTTTACGGCACCGACCACCCATCCACATCTTTTATTTTTAAAATCTAACCCTTATTTGTAATCACAGAGCAATGTCAATACTGCGGACACGGCTATTGAATAGATTCACACACACACTCTGCGGAATTGTACACTTTACCCACGAGATCTGATCGTTCACCACACGAGCGATTGATTGTAACAAAGTCTTTGAGAGACTAACACTTAGCGATGATCCTCTCGATGTGCCTTCCTAACACTTCCCTCACAGAGCCAAAGTTTAGAAACGAGCACATCTGGTTAGATGGGTACCAAGCGCGCAGCGCAGTCACGCTCCCCGTCTGGTTACATTTTTGGTGTGCTTGTCACCCGAGTATCAAAGGAAAGATATTAGAAACCTACTTAACTAGGTCCGTCCCATTCGGACAAGTGGTTGTACGGAACTCAGCTCAAAGGCTCGCAAGGTTAAGTCCTTAATTGTCCGGGCAAGACAACCATTTTATACATCTCGGCACACGGCCTTCACAATCTTTTCATACATCCCATTGCCACAGGCCCACAGCACAAGCCTTCTTGCCACTTGCCCAGTTCAAATCATTTTCCCACCCACTTTATACTTAAGCAACACATGCCATTTTCCACATCGGTTCATGAATAGCACCACGGTCACTATCGGTTCAATTCATGACATCATCGCATTTTCAAAATCGTTCCATATCGTTTAGTCAATATTCATTTGATATTTGAAAGTCATTCCACGCATACAAGCGGGCTAGCGACTAATCACGGTCTAGCCTCCGTGTTGGCATCATATTAGCATCCAACATATTTAAGCATCTTAGGGTGGACAAGGTTTGAGGGCATATAAACATTTATAATCAAGGTGGCATAACAAGTTTGGCTTTTAACTACCATTTCCCAATTTAATCAATAGTGGTTGTACTTAACATAGCATGCAATATGGAAATCAAAATATACTTTGAAAACTAGGCGCGAAATGATCAAAGCATGACTTGCCTTGAAGAGGAGTTGGTTACAGTCGAGGTTCTGCGGACGGGTCCTCAAACTCTCCTCGGCAATTCCGCAACTCGGAGTCTACTTGGTACAAGCAAACACACAATAAATATATAATACAGACAGCAAACAATTCACTAAAATTAAATAAAAATCACCAATAAATAGTTCACATTTTACAAATTTTTGGGCACTGGAATCACTCAAATCCGAGTTAAAATCGAAAGTTATAGCGTTTTCAATTTTGCTAAAATTCATAAAAGAATAAACCGAATTATTTCTCTATTTTCCACCGATTTTTGGCTGATTTTCCCTCGGCTTGACACGTGTCGGCACCGAGCGAGCCCGTCGCCCACGGTCAGCGGCAGGTGGGCGGGATGACGTCATCTTGGCGTCGGCCTGACCGATGACTCACCCAGCGACATGTGGGCGGTGAACGATGCTAGGACCTACGGAGGTGACACGGCGGCGAACCATCAAGCCACGCATACGATTTACTCTCGACCGTTGGATTGAATCCGGCGGTAGCGAGTCTAAAGCGGTTTACTATTCACAGACCTCGTGGCGTTACCTTAGGCGTCGGATGAAGATCGGCGGTGAGGTTTGCTGTAGTCGATGAAGATCTTGCGGCCGTGCGGACTTGAAGAAGATGGCGCGGTCCACGGCGTTCCGAGCCTCTCGGTCGGAAGAAGTAACCCTGCAGTGCTGGCGCAACTCAAGGAACTTCGGGGTGGCCTCAGTGCGGCGAGGCAGCCCGAACACGGCGGGGAACCTGGCAAGCGAAGCGGGAAAAGTGTGAACTCTGGCGAGCTCAGAGAGGCTAGGGTGGGCGAGAGCTAACGGCGAGAGAAGCAGCGGGGTGAAGTCTGCTGCGCCAAGCCTATTTCACTCGCTCGGACTGACCTCGAGGCGAAAAATCCCGACATGATCTGCGGCTGGCCAATGGCGGCAATGGCGCGACGATCGCCTCGTCCGAGGTCGTCCGGTCACATCGGCCGTCGATCGGGAATCAGCGGTAGCGGATTAACGCGTCGATTAGGGTTCGGCGCCCGACCACGGTGTTGGGCGGCCCAACAACTGTAGCTAAGGATTTTTAAACTTTTCTAATTAAAATAAATGCGAAATTCAAAGTAATTATTTAGGGCACTAAAATACCGAAAAATTCTAGAAAAATTCTAGAAAATATTTCAGAGCATTTTGAGCCTAAATAAAATATTAGTTTTAATTTTTGATAATTATATTTTCTGGTATTTAATTACTCAAGGAAAATGATATAAATAAATTCCAATTAAATCCAATAAATCCCAGAAAAATTAGATAAATTCAATTAAATGCAATTAAAGGTTGATTAATTCATAAAAATTCAAATAACTCCAAAATTTAAAATCGGGTCAAAATTAGGGGCGTTACAAACCTACCCCCTTGAGAATCTAGTCCCGAGATTGAGGCTTAACTATAGAATAGGTTTGGGAATTCCTTTTGAGATCTTCCTCTCGTTCCCGGTGGCTTCACTTTACGTGTGGTTGCTCCTTGAACTCTGCTGAAGCGAGTTGTCTTGCTACGGTTCTTGATCTATTATGTCGAAATTTTTATCGGTTTGCTCTTTGTAAGTCAAGTCTTTCTGTAGTTCAACTTCTCCTAATAGCGTTTGCTCTTGAGAATTGAAGACACTTCTTGAGTTGCGATACATGAAAAACATTGTGCACTCACGCTAGCGGCTGTGGTAACTCCAATTGATATCGACTTAGCCTTCTACGACTTATGATCTTGAGCGGTCCTACATATCTTGGCGCAAGTTTACCCTTTTGTGAAATCTCTGGACTCCTTCGAGCGTAACTCGAGATACACATAATCTTCGGTTCAAAACTCAAATCTCTCTGGCGATTATGCATAACTCTTACATCTTTGTTGCGCAATCTTTAATCTTTCTCGATCGGTGCTATTTGCTCTTGACTTCTTGAAGTATGTCGGGTCGAAGCCTTGGCGCGCTCACCGATCTCATTCAATTTAACGGTGTCCTACAAGGTCGACCATACAATGCTTCGAAAGGTGACATCTGAAGACTTGCTTGATAGCTATTGTTGTAACTAAACTCTGCATATGGCAAACATTTGTCCCAAGTCGACGTATATGCTAACGCACAAGCTCTCAACATATCTTCCAATATCTGGTTGACTCTTTCAGTCTGCCCATCTGTCTGCGGGTGATATGCTGTACTGAAGTTCAAACGGGTGCCCATGGCTGTATGCAATTTATCCCAAAACCTTGAGGTAAATTGGGTACCTCTGTCCGATACTATTTTCTTCGGCACTCCATGTAAGCAAGCGATCCTTGCCATGTATAGCTCGGCTAACTTATCTCTGAATAGGTTGTCTTCTTTGGTATAAAATGTGCGACTTTAGTCAATCGATCCACGATAACCCATATGGAGTCATAACCTCCTTGCGTCCTTGGCAATCCGGTAATGAAATCCATTCGATCTCTTCCCATTTCCACTCTGGTATTTTCGATGGGCTGCGGCGATCCTTTGGTCTCGATGCATAGCTTTGACTTCGTGGCATACATCACCACGATGCTCGTGTTCAACAACCTCTCTCTTCATATTCGGCCACGAACCGTTCTTTTAAATCTTGATACATTTTGCACTCCTGGGTGAATCGAATACTTGGAGTCATGAGCTTCCTCAATATTAACTTGCTTTAATTCCTTTTTGTTGGGTACACAAATCGTTCCTTCATCCATAATGTGCCTTGTTAAGTCTAGCTTAAAATCTTTTGCTTGGCCTTCCTCCATCTTGGCCTTGATCCGCTTGACCTTCTCATCATCCTTGACCTTCTCTAATCGATCTTCCAAGATAGGCTTTACTTCTAATCGACTCTGAATCCTTAGGAACAACTTCCAATTTCAATCTCTGAAGATCCTTGCAGTTCTCCTGGCTTTCTTCCACTTTCGGTGAGACCATGACCTTTCAGGCTCGGGGCATCGGCCACTACATTAGCCTTGCACGGATGATAATGAATACCCATGTTGTAATCCTTGATCAGCTCTAACCACCTCCTTTGTCTCATGTTTAGGTCAGATTGGGTGAAAATGTATTTAAGACTTTTATAGTGCATATACACCTCACACCTATTACCAATAAGATAGTGGCGCCATATCTTGAGGCATGCACTCTGTTGCTAACTCTAAATCGTCGTCGGGTAATTCCTTCATGTGGCCTTAATTGCCTTGATGCATAGGCTACTACCTTTCCATTTGCATTAACACACGGTAGGAGTCCTTGGCGTGATGCATCATGATAAATATCGAAACTCGATGCACATCGGGTTGCACTAACACGAGTCTTGATGTCGATCTTTTCTTCAATTCTTGGAAACTCTTCTGCAATCCGGTGTCCAAACAAATTTCTTCTCTTTCTTTAACAATTGCGTAATTGGCCTAGCAATTGTCGAGAATCCTTCTATAAATCGGCGGTAATAACCGGCCATTCCAAGAAACTCGAACTTGAAGCTGTACTAGGCGACTCCCAATGTAGCCTTGTCTCAACCTTGCTTGGGTCCTTTGCAATTCCTTGGCGATCATGACATGCCCTAAGAAATCTACCTTACTCTTCGAAATCGCATTTACTAAACTTTGCATACAACCGTTGCTCCTTAGCTTTTCAACACTAATCTCAAATGTTGGGCGTGCTCTTCATCCGTTCTTGAATAAACCAAAATATCATCTATGAACACGACCACAAATTTATCCGGTATTCCATAAATACTTTATTCATCAAGTTCATGAAGTATCTTGGCGCATTTGTCAATCAAATGACATAACGGTGAACTCATAATGTCCATATCTTGAGAAAATGCGGTCTTAGGTATGTCCTCTGTCTTGATTTTCAATTGGTGATATCGACCTAAGGTCAATCTTGGAGAATACTCTGCTCCTCTTAATTGATCGAAAAGATCATCTATTAGGAGAATGGGTATTTATTCTTTATTGTCACTTAGTTAAGTCTTGCGATAGTCTATACACATCAAAACTCCCATCCTTTTTCTTAACAAATAGAAGCGGCGCTCCCCAAGGTGGCGAGCTCGGTCGATGAATCCTTTTCCAACAACTCCTCAATTTGTTTCTTCATCTCCACCAACTCTTGGTGGACATCCGATATAGTCTCTTTGCTATCGGTCTTTGTTCAGTACTAAGTCAATTCTGAACTCTATGTCTCATGCGGTGGCATTCTGGTAATTCCTCGGGAAAAACATCTGGGTATTCACGACCCTTTGGTACATCCTTTATCTTGCGGTCTCCAGATTGTTCACTAGCATCTGTCCTCCTCGAGCCCCTTTGCTTGAAATTCCACTTTCCTACCTTGGGGCTCTCAATAGACACAACTCTCCGTCCACAGTCTATCTGACCTTATGCTTAGTCAACCAATCCATTCCCGGGATAACATCCGGGGTTTGGGTATCTAGTATAATAAGGTTAGCTAGGAACTCTACTCCTTTTATTAATAACTTAACTCGAGAACACCCGACCTTAGAGCGGAGTTACGATCCGAGATTGGACTAGGAGTGTACTCTTAAGGTTAACAATATCGAGATCATTTGTCTGGCAAAATCTTGAAAGCGAGCGAATCTGAAGCTCTGAATCAAATAATCTTGGTGGCCTTTGAGTTGACTAAGAACTTACCAAGCACGGCGTCCGTAGCGTTACGGACTTCGTCTGCGGAAATGTGATTGATCCGGCCTCGGTGAATACTGCGGTGTAGCTCGGTGGTGCGAGTCCTCGGCTTCCTCCTTGGTTAGGGGTCTTGGTGGGTGCTCCCTAGATTGAAGCGTCTTGGTGTCACGCCTCCTTTCTTTGGACATACGCATTGGCGAAATGCCCCATCTCGTTCTTGATTGTAGCGGCGCCTCCACGCCATTCTTGATTTCCACTATTACGATTAACAACCTTGGTGAAGTGCGAGGGGTTTGTCCGTGGTCTTGGCATTGGTGGCGGCGTCGACCTTGTTCCTGGTGGAATCGGTGAATTCTTTGGGGTATCATTCTCATTTTCGATGACCACAGCGTCCTCCTGTTGTGCCATCGCGGCGTTCTGGTTATCATCGGTTCCTTGCGCTTGTCTTCGATATGAGCGCCTTGTTTACGATTCTTGAAATCCGGAAAGTGTGGGTGTCGGTCCACACAGTAAACCAGTGTTAAGTCCCTTGAAAGCGGGGCGCCTTGCCTTGTCTGTTGCTCGTCTTACGGGCGTAGCGTGTAAGTGAGTGAATTTATTGAGATAATCGGCCCTTTGCTGGCCTCCTTGCTTCAGCGTGCGAATTCCTCCTTTTAGTTCCATAATACCCTCGGCACATGGTATTGACGGAAAGCTAGGGTAATTCTTCCCAAGTAATTTCTGCGGGTTCTCTGTGTGTGATAGTTCTCCACCATTCATTTCTTTGTTCCCTCAAAATTTGGTGAGAGGCATAAAGCACCCTCTCATGTCCTTCACCTTTGGGTTATGTGCAATTTCCTTTCGATGGTTCTTAACCAATCATACGCCTCTAGCGGTGGCATTACGAGAAAGTCGTGATCGTGTCCTCATAAATTGAGACAATCTTGAGTAGGGGCGGGGTCCATTGTTCATAGCTTTGATTATTAGCGGCGGCTTTGAGTCTTTGTTGTTACCTTTATTGTCATCATTGTTTGCATTAAGCGTATGCAGGCTGCAAGGAATGCTCAGAGATTCTGCATATCTCTTGGCGGTCTTTGCTGGGGTGGCGGCGTACCATTCGACTACCTCGGGCGTGAACCCACGCCTCGGCTCCATTGTTGCAGTGTTCACCATCATTGATTGCCGGTGGTTTAGAGATAAGGGGAAAAGAATAGGCAAGTATAGGAACTTATACGGGGAAACAGGTGTAACTTAAAACGAAAATAACAAAAGGAACTTAAACATCCTAGCATATATAATAATTAAGTATGGTTTATCACATAGCCTAGGGACTATGCAACCATCGACAATCCTAAACATCACATCAATTGTTCATTACAACACGCATACTAATGTTTGAAATAAAGGGCGCGACTCAAAACAAGCTGAGTCTCAGCATAAAAATTTGGACACTACAACTCGACAAATCATCACTCATCGAGCCAACCATTGCGGCTCGCCGATCACGTAGCCGGCGGGTGGTGGCATCGAGAACAAGCCGATCCCCATGCCCTCCCCTTTGGCGCTTGTTGGGGGCTCCTCGCAGTTGGGCTGGCTCCTCCGACTCCTCGTCGTCGTCGTCGAGCTCCATGACGGCGTCGGCTCTCCGTGGCCGTGAGGGCCTCCTCCAACTCAGCGATCCTCTGGCCAGGCGTGCATGCGGGTCTCTCGTAAGGCCTCCTCGGTCTCCTCCGAGCAGCGGTAAGCGGCACAAGCTCCGTGGTCGTGGTGTCCATCACCTCCTCTGTGCCTTGGCGAACCGACCAGTGTGCACGGCGGCGTCGTCCTCGAGTCCAAGCGAACTGCGAGGTCCACCAGCGTCTTGAGTACACTGAGCGGTATCCTGCTCAAGCCGTGGTCCCTGCGTCTGGCCTTGGCGCAACTCGGGCACACTCTGTATGCCGCCTCGTGGCTGGCTTCGCTTCACGCTTGGCAGCGGACGACTAACGCAGCGTGCTCCGGCGTACAAGGTCGAGTCGTCTCCCATCCACGGCGATCCGTTGACTATCGGTGCGGGACTTGTAGAGTGGTCGGTCAAAGCCTCCCAACACAGGAGCATCCTCGAGCTCCTGGCGTAGCCAGTGGCGCTCTCCAAAGGTGAACCATCGCATCTGCCAAAACAGCGCGTCAGAACAACAAATTTTAAAGAACACGAAAGTAATAGCAAAAATCGGCGGTATGAAGTAAAGAAGAAGAGATGAGTCAAGATTTCATTGATTATTCTTGTCCAGATTTTATTCTTTAGAAATTAATTTGGACTCCATTAAAGCGGCCCGATCTAACTAGGGTCAAGTCCTCACGATCGGTATGGCTCGATACCATCCTGTCGTGCCCGAATTCCCGGATTCGGACACTCTGTGTATTCTGTACTAGTCGAGGATCACGCTAGTACACACAGGATAAGCAGGTTGAAGTACCACAATCATACAGCGGAAATAAATAATAAGTACTTCAAGCATTAATAGTAACGAGTTACATGGCCTTATAGCCACCTTACAATACTTAGCATGAGCGATAAATATCATCGATATCAAGTTCATTGGCGGAAGCAAAATACGATAAGCGGGACTCTTCTTAACCACGAACTCTTGAGTGTGGCCCAACCCTTAGTCCTCTGGCCTTCAATGAACTCCTCCTCCCAAGTGATGCGGCTTCATCTTACGAGGTTTTTGTCGATGCAAGGGTGAGTATACAACATACTCAACAAGTCATGCACAATGCAGATCTATTACTACATGCATGGCTTATTCCAAAGGAAAGGCCTAATTGGTTATTTTGCATAAGCGACATTTCTTTTAATCGGGTAATCCTATTAGATTAAAAGCGATAAAATCGATATTATTAATAACTAATTTTTCAATTCTTTCTCAAGAGTTTTGGCACCTGACCCTAATTTCAT
The DNA here is from genome assembly GCA_036346375.1 of Guadua angustifolia. NCBI lineage: Eukaryota > Viridiplantae > Streptophyta > Magnoliopsida > Poales > Poaceae > Guadua > Guadua angustifolia. The sequence continues at coordinate 25,768,202 of CM070515.1, forward strand.
TCATCGGTTTAAGCACCTGACCACCCATCCACATCTTTTATTTTTAAAATCTAACCCTTATTTGTAATCACGAGCAATGTCAATACATGCGGACACGGCTATTGAATAGATTCACACACACACTCTGCGGAAATTGTACACTTTACCCACAGGATCGATCGTTCACCACCTGAGCGATTGATTGTAACAAAGTCTTTGAGAGACTAACACTTAGCGATGATCCTCTCGATGTGCCTTCCTAACACTTCCCTCACCAGAGCCAAAGTTTAGAACGAGGCACATACCGTTAGATGGGTACCAAGCGCATGACGCAGTGCGCTCCCGTCTGATTACATTTTTGGTGTAGCTTGTCACCCGAGTATCAAAGGAAAGATATTAGAAACCTACTTAACTAGGTCCGTCCCATTCGGACAAGTGGTTGTACGGAACTCAGCTCAAAAGGCTCGCAAGGTTAAGTCCTTAATTGTCCGGGCAAGACAACCATTTTATACATCTCGCACACGGCCTTCACAATCTTTTCATACATCCCATTGCCACAGGCCCACATGCACAAGCCTTCTTGCCACTTGCCCAGTTCAAATCATTTTCCCACCCACTTTATACTTAAGCAACACATGCCATTTTCCACATCGGTTCATGAATAGCACCACGGTCACTATCGGTTCAATTCATGACATCATCGCATTTTCCAAAATCGTTCCATAATCGTTTAGTCAATATTCATTTGATATTTGAAAGTCATTCCACGCATACAAGCGGGCTAGCGACTAATCACGGTCTAGCCTCCGTGTTGGCATCATATTAGCATCAACATATTTAAGCATCTTAGGGTGGACAAGGTTTGAGGGCATATAAACATTTATAATCAAGGTGGCATAACAAGTTTGGCTTTTAACTACCATTTCCCAATTTAATCAATAGTGGTTGTACTTAACATAGCATGCAATATGGAAATCAAAATATACTTTGAAAACTAGGCGTGAAATGATCAAAGCATGACTTGCCTTGAAGAGGAGTTGGTTACAGTCGAGGTTCTGCTGACGGGTCCTCAAACTCTCCTCGGCGAATTAGGCAACTCGAGTCTACTCGGTACAAGCAAACACACAATAAATATATAATACAGATAGCAAACAATTCACTAAAATTAAATAAAAATCACCAATAAATAGTTCACATTTTTACAAATTTTTGGGCACTGGAATCACTCAAATCCGAGTTAAAATCACGAAAGTTATAGCGTTTTCAATTTTGCTGAAATTCATAAAAGAATAAACCGAATTATTTCTCTATTTTCCACCGATTTTTGGCTGATTTTCCCCGGCTTGACACGTGTCGGCACGAGGCGAACCACGTCGCCACGGTCAGCGGCAGGTGGGCGGGATAACGTCATCTTGGCGTCGGCCGGCCGATGACTCACCTTGACATGTGGGCGGTGAAACGATGCTAGGACCTACGGTGACCTGACACCGCGGCGAACCATCAACCCGCATACGATTTACTCTCGGCCGTTGGATTGAATCCGGCGGCCGAAGTCTAAGCGGTTTACTATTCACGAGCCTCGTGGCGTTACCTTAGGCGTCGGATGAAGATCGGGCGGTGAGGTTACCTGTAGTCGATGAAGATCTTGGCTGCGGCTGCGGACTTGAAGAAGATAGCCGCGTCCACGGCGTTTCGAGCCTCTCGGTCGGAAGAAGTAACCTGCAGCTGGCGCAACTCAAGGAACTTCGGGGTGGCCTCAGTGCGGCGAGGCAGCGAACCTGGCGGGAGAGCCTGTGGCAAAGCGGGAAAAGTGTGAACTCTGGCGAGCTCGAGAGGGCTAGGGTGGGCCGAGAGCTAACGGCGAGAGAAGCAGCGGGGTGAAGTGCTGCAGCGCCGGCCTATTTCACTCGCTCGGACAGACCTCGAGGCGCGAAAAATCCCGACATGATCTGCGGCGGCCAATGGCGGCAATGGCAAGGCTGACGATCGCCTCGTCCGAGGTCGTCCGGTCTATCGGCCGTCGATCGGGAATCAGCGGCGGATTGATCGTCGATTAGGGTTCAGCGCCCGGACCGGTGTTGGTAGGCCCAACAACGTAGCTAAGATTTTTAAACTTTTCTAATTAAAATAAATGCGAAATTCAAAGTAATTATTTAGGGCACTAAAAATACGAAAAATTCTAGAAAAATTCTAGAAAATATTTCAGAGCATTTTGAGCCTAAATAAAATATTAGTTTTAATTTTTGATAATTATATTTTCTGGTATTTAATTACTCAAGGAAAATGATATAAATAAATTCCAATTAAATCCAATAAATCGAGAAAAATTAGATAAATTCAATTAAATGCAATTAAAGGTTGATTAATTCATAAAAATTCAAATAACTCCAAAATTTAAAATCGGGTCAAAATTAGGGGCGTTACGAGGTTGGGTGGGATCTTCCGCTGCGGCAAATCCCTCCACAAAAGCTAGCCGGAACCCAGGCCTCACGGAGGTCGGGCTGAGCTGCCATGCAGTACCTCTGGCCGGGGGTCCAGACCGGCAGCCGATGTGGAAAGATCGAGCCGCCATGCACGTCGTCCGTGAGCCCGAACAAAGTGTCTTGGCGGTGATTGAAGAAAGGCCAGTCACGGGGACTGGCGAAGGTTTTGAGATCAACACATCTCGTCTTGATGAAATTTGAGCGAGGAGTTCTCCAGGTAGCGTCGGCAACCGACTCCGTGAGGTAGGAGCTTTCATATATGTCTGTAATATGTTAAGTTGTGTGTTCTTGACAACTTCTTACTAGATCACTTTCCTTGTTTTCAAAGGCGATTGGCGGCGTGACCCGGGGCTTCAAGGTCTCCACGAACGCTGACGGCGTGCTCGCGAGATCTTGAACGCCATGGAAGAGGAGACCGAAGCGCTCGAGCTCTGTGCGACCATCGAGGTCGGCCTTGAACTTCAGCGGATCAGCAGGAGCTCAACGTCTGCGTCGCCGATGGTGGCGCTGGAGGTGTCCCATGCCGCCGAAGCTCGAGAGGACCAGATCTCCGGCGCCAAAGCATGGGTTCAAGCGCAAAAGCACGCGGCTCGGCGACCAAAGCGCTCGAGGCCCTTAATGCGGAGTCGCCAAGGTCGATTCTTTGGAGAAGGCGCCCATGGGCGAACTTCTTGAACTCGGCGCTCGAGACCCTCGCGCCCGAGGTCGAGGCCCTCGAAGGCGGCGAGAACAAGCCGCCCGCCGGCCAGCGCCTTCGACGAAGCGCGCCAAGGTCAGCTTCTTGGAGAAGCCGCCAAGGAGCAAGCCATTGCCACGCCCGCGGCGCTCGCCGACAGCGTGCCAAAATTTGAGGCACTCGAGGTTGCCGCTAAGGAAGCGACGCCACCACGGCCAAGGCACTTGCAAACAGCGTGCCAAGGTCGGCGTTGGAGGGCTGTTCTTGAGCTATCATCCTCAACCAAGGCGTCTCGAGCTAGAGGCCAAAGTCGCGGGTGGAGGAAAGCTTGGGCGTGCCAACAAGGCAGCGAAGTCATACAGCCCAACTCAGCGACAGCGTCGCCCGAGCCCGGGCGCAACCAAGGAGGCCCTCTGCGACAAGCGAAGCCTCGACCTTTGCGGGCGAGTCGCGAGCTCGAGCAAGAGAAGCTCGCGCACGAGATGGAGGATCTGTAGCTCAAACATCCTCGATCCTGTAAAAACATTTGATGTTATCAATAGGTTTGGGTTACCTTTTTTGAAGCGTGCCTTTCTTGTTCGCGATCGAGATCCATAGGTCGTTTGTAGATATTCATACTGGCCCGGCCCGTTGGGTCCAAGGTCGAACAACGCCGACCTTGGGCGCAAGTCTAAAACGAGCAAATGACCATGACTGCGAGAATCGAGATAGAGTGCTTCGCGAAAAAGCGCAACAAAGCGAACTCGATGAATAAATCACCAACTCACGACCACGACCATGCGCGCACTCAATAGCGGTATGTGGGGCTTGTAGTTCAAACCGGACGACGGTGAGTGATTGCGAAGAGTTTAAACTACGTTGAGCTCGACCACCGGGGGTGAGCGTGAAGCTTCGTGATACCCGGACTAAAGGGCGAATCTGAAGGTCGTGCTCGAAGAAGAATTACAGAGATGCCCATAATAAAGGAAAAAGACATGAATGGTAGAAATCGGAGAATATCCTTTTATTGAAGTTTTAAAGGTATAGAGATTACACATAAAACTTGCGAAGTTGATCTATGTTCCACGAGCTAGAGAGCTCTCTGCCATCGGGCATAAGCTAGCCAGTAAGCCCGTGCATCTGTTGAAATGACTCTATAGGGGCCCTCCACATGGGGATAACTTGTTGGTGTTGGGCGATACAGAATCCGTCTCGGGGCTAAGTCCCCAACAAGGAGCTTCTAGGTCGTCTGGCCAAGGCGCATGTCTGCGAAGAGCTTGCGGTGTCTTGTTGTCGTAGCGATGCGGCATCTTACTTCTTCCGCGAGGGCAAGGTCAAGAGACGTTCTTGCTCGAAGTCGGCGTGGTCGACCAAGTGACCTGGCGGACCTAAGCGTTACCTCCGGAGGCGGGCGGCTTCGATTACCAAACACGAGTGAAAGGGTGTGGACCTTGTTGCTTTCGGTATTTGTAATGCGAATAGACCATAAGATGGTGGGAAGTTAGTCACCAGGTCTTGCCGTAGCGTTTGAGCTCATCTGCAACTTCGCCTTTTGGCCTTGGACGATCTGTGGTTGGCGGCTTCTGCCGCTCCGTTGCTCGAGGATGACCCACCGGCGAAGCACACTTTGGTGCCCATGCCTTCATAAAATTCTGGAATAATTCCTTTGTAACCGAGTACCATTGTCGGTGATAATTCGCATGGGACCCCATACGGTTACCACGAACAAGCGGAAAAAAGCGAGCGGCTCGGCGGTGATGGTGAGACGGTTCAACCTCAACCCACTTGGTGAAGGTGTCGCGACCCGACGAAATTCCCCATTTGCTGGGAAAGGGCGAGGATATCGGCCCAGTCGAAAGGCGAACAAGCGGGATGGTGCGAAGGCGTGGGCGGTGGTGTGTTTTGGCGTGGCCCGGCATGCTCGGCGAGTTCGGACAATATCGAGCATCCTATAATGCCGTCGACGATAATACCCATACGGAAGGCCTTGCCGACCATAAATCTGTCTGAAGAGTCGCCCACGAGACTGAGTGGATGTCGTTGAGTAGGTACTTACCCTCCTCGTGGAGATGCACCGTGTCGAGGATGCGGAGACATTCCGTTTGTAGAGTTTGCCATCCACGAGCTTGTACAAGCTTGCTCGGCGCTTAATCACGCTACATTGGCGAGGTCGGGCAGTCGCCCGTGCGAGAAGCGTGTATGGGCTCGGCCCATGCGGGAATACCTTCCACCACAGCAAGCACAACCTCCTGGTCGGAGATAGACGGAGCCGTCAGCGTCTCGAGGATGACGTCGGGGGGTATCTCCTCGTCGGAAGAGCCGAGCTTGGAGAGAAAGTCGGCGCTGGAGTTGTCCTTCCTAGGGACATGCCTGAGCTCCAAGTTCTGGAACCACTTCTCCATCTTGCGGACCTCGGCGAGATACTTTGCCATCGCATCCCCCGAGCATTGATAGTCCTTGTTGTACTGGTTGATGACGAGCTGGGAGTCTCCCTTCACGACCAACCGTCGCACGCCCAAGGACTTGCAGGCTCGTAAGCCCGCCAAAGAGCCGTGATACCTTGCGTTATTGGTCGCAGAAACCCAAAACAAACCACATACCTCAGCAGTCGCGTGCGAAATAACGATAAGTATCGGCCCCGGCGTTTGAAGGACCTCGGCCGTCGAAGAACATGATCCGGGGCTTCTCTTCCTCGGCCTCGAGCTCGAGGAGCGGGCTGCGGCGTCTGTTCGACCCGAAGTCGGCGAGCACTTGCGACTTGATAGGCTGTTAAGACCCGCGACACGGATGTCAACGCCGCCGGCTCCATGGCCCATTTGGCTATCCGCCCGCATATACGGATTCCATAGGATGTCACCGGCGGAAAGTTGCTCGGGGCGACCACGGAATGCGCTGGAAGTAGTGTCGAAGCTTGCGCGAGGCCATGAGAAAAGCGTCTGGCGGTTTACGCACTTGTGGGTAGCGCTCCTTTGGGCGTGTAAGACCTCGTGACATAGTAAATCGGATGCTCTGTGCCCCGTGCTCGCAACTAGGACAATCTTGGCGGCTTAGGCGGTGGTGCAAGGTAAACAACAACCTCTCGCCAGTGCGGAGTTGTATGGAGGGTGGGGATAGCAGATATACCTTGACTCGTCGAAAGACGTATATACGAGTCCATTCAAAGCCCCGTGCTTGCGCAGGTCTTAAAGAATGGGAGACCTCGCTCCGAGCCTCGAAATGAATCTGGCGAGGCGGCCATGCGGCCGGTGAGGCTTTGCACTTGCTTGATCGGTCGGGGCTCCATCTTCTCGATGGCCTCGATCTTCTCCGGGTTTGGACCAACCCCGAGCCCCGATCATGTAGCCAAGGACCTTCCACGATCTGCGCCGAACACACACTTCTCGGGGTTGAGCTTGATTTTGTACTGTTCGGGTTTGCAAATGTTTCTTCAAGGTCGCGGACGTGGTCGCTCCGGAGGGCTTGCAGCGATGATGTCATCTCGTAAACCTCAATGTTTCGCCCAATCTGCGGCTCGAAGGTCTGGTCATCGAGCGGCTGGAATGTTGCCCCGCATTCGCGCAGAACCAAATGACATGGTCGTGTAGCAATAAGTGCGAACAGGGTGTGGCGATCTTGCTCTCGTCGTCGACCGCCCGACTTGATCTGGTGGTAGCCGAGTAAGCATCAAGAAGCTTAGCATCTTGGCGTTGGCGGTGGAGTCGGCGATCCGGTCGATCTTGTGAAGGAGAAGTTGTCGCCAGGCGGGCGAGTTCAACCCGTATGATCGGCGCACATTCTCCACTTGCCACCCTTCTTACGCACGATGGCCGGGTTGGCGACCACTCGAGTAGTCGATCTCGCGGATGAAGCCGGCCTTCGGAGTTTATCAAGGTTTTCCTTGATGACCGCAACCTTCTCGGGAGAAGCGGCCGATTTCTGGCGCCTGGTCTAGAATCGGTTCGACACAGCAACTTGTGCTCGATCACCTCCTCGGGCGCCGGGCATATCTGCGGGCTCCCAGCGAATATACCTTTGTTGGCGAAGGAAGGTGGCGAGCTCGAGTTCCTATTTGGGACTCGGCTTGGCGAGGCGATGGACACACTGGTCGTGTCGCCCTCCTCGGCGGCACGGCCTTTGTCGCCCATTGGCTGGATCGCCGCCCTCTGCGGGCGTTCTTCTCGTCACCTCTGGACCTCATTTGGGCTGACATGCGGCGCCAGGACCTTGGTCTCGTAGCCATGTGCGCTGCGCAGTCGCCTCGTCTGGTAAGGATGCCGTTGGGGCTGGGAGCTTCATGCAGATGGCCGTAATGATTAGCGCCATAAACTTGATGAGGCAGGTCTTAGAATAGCGTTATGCGGAGGTCGCCTCAACCACCTCAAAGGTGATTAGCTCGGTCGCGGAAGTTGTCGAGCGCCCAGAAGGTGACGGGCAAGACCACTGCCCCAAGGAGTAGTCAAGCTCCGGGAACAATTCGAAGAAGGGATGGCGATGCTTTTGATCTTTGGTAGGGAATCGCATCCGGTCAAGTGCTTCCTTGCTGACAAATTAAGAAGCGCCTCCGTCGACCATGACACGCCCGAACCCTTTGTGTTGCTAATGGTGGGGGTCACGACCAAAGCGGTCTTTAAGTCTCGGGCCATACCTTGTAAGGCATCCTCCGGAGAAAAAGGTGATGGTGGCCCGCCCACTTGCAATGCTGCTCGATGGGCTTTCCTGCTGCAACCTGATAGATGGTCTGGGCAGCAGCCTTGATCTCGCGCCTGGACTGGTAGGTCACCGAGCCGCCGAAGATGACGTCAATCCGGCGCTTGCCCTGTTGGAATTCCAGGTCGAGGTCGCCGTGCTCCGACCCGGCATTCACCCTTTCGGGCTGGTCGTCATCCTTCGGGAGCACGGGCATCTCACCACGCCCGTCATAGAAGGCTTCAAGCTTTCCTTGCCAAGCCCTGCAGGACCGCAGGTCGTGGCCGGCTGCCCTGTGAAACAGGCAGAATTTCGCCTCGTCGTACCCTGGCCGCCCTTCGGCTCCCTGCGGCCGAGCATCGGTCCTCAGAGAGTCGAGCCGCCGCCTTCTTTAAATGGCCCACACTGGCGAGATTGAGGCCGACCTTGGCGAGGTCGGGTCCCGTCCCGAGTCGATCCGGACCTCGAGGACCTCCGGCGTCGTCCGTAGAGGCGATGACCGCGGCGGACCTCCGCCGATCTGCGGTCACGCTTCCACTTCTTAGCGCGGCGTCTTGGTGGCGCCCTTGGAATTGGGCGGGCGGCCTGAGTGGTTCGAGACCAAGCTTACCTTGGTCGTGTCGTGCTTCGATGGGCGGCGTCGTCGCGTCCGCGTCACCGTTCGCCATGCGGAAGCGGTTTGTTAACGCCGAGCCTTGTCGTGATCTCGAGGTCTTGATAAGGCGCGGTCGTAACGCCGAACTTGAAGGCCTTGATGGCTGCTTCGCCGAAGATGCTCGGAATCGAGTTCCTTGTGCGGATAAAGCGCCGCCGCGAAATCACGAAGAGGCTCGCTCTTGCCACGGATAGCCGCGATCGGTCTTTCTCCCTCACGGCGCTCGTAATGACTTTGGAAGTTGGGCGGGCGCTCTGGATTTGGCGCCGCGACACGAAGGCAAGGCTTCGGTTGAAGAGCGAGGTTCGAGCGGCGCCGTCGAGCGGTCGGGAGATAGTTGGCCATGACCAGCTCGTCACCTCGGCGCCAAAATGGCGGTCGAGTAGATGGGCGAGAACTTCGTCGAGATTCTTGGTCGTCGAAGCACTTTCGATCAAAGCGGGCTTGAACCGGCGAGCGGCGTATCACGATGAAGGTCATCGGTCGCCCGCAACCGTAAATTGGGAGCAGTGCACGCAAGGGAAGCGATCGTGTGCGAGATCTCCTTCTTTGTCGACTCGAGCTCGGGCTTTCTTGGCGACCGATCTTGGCGAGATCGGTCATAGTGCCGAGGGCGAAGTCGCTGGGAGGTATTGCGGTGGTCTGTCTTGGCAGCGCTGGGCGGAATGTCGAGGAAAGTCCCGCGACTTCTTTGTTAGTTGGCGTGGAGCTCGTGTGGCTCACCTCGCGTCAACCCTACTCGGGTTAGTAGCCGCGGGACAGCGATGCGGTGGCGTCGAGTCTCGCCGAGGGTGTTGCGAGACGAAGGCGCTTCACGCCTCGGCGGCAGTAGCAGGTGCGCCCGTGGCGGCGTGATGAGTTGTCGGCGCTTCTCGTGGAAGGGTCCATGGCGGTGACGGTCTTTGCGGAGGAATGACCTCGATTGCGGCGACGATCGAGTTCTTCGCCAAGGCTGGCGAAAAGCTCCGATTGCCCTATCGGGATCAGCCATAATCCGGGCGATAAGCGAAGGTGCTCCAGGAGGAGCCTCTCTGATCCTCCGTCGGGCGCGGTTATGGCACGATTGATCGCGACATGGACCATCAAGCGAGCATCCTCGGGGTTTGTGGGTCGCGACCTTCATTGCCAGCGTCCTCACGAAGCGTCGCCATGAAAAGCGTCTTTGCTTCGCCGCGGTGGCGGGAAAAGTAACGAGGATGCGGAGCTGGACTCGCGCCCGATCCCCGCAGAAGAGTGTCCGTCGATGGAAACGCCATGCTCCTAAGACCTTGGAGTTTTTCTGCGAATGAACAAAGCAATCGGGCCCCACGGTGGCGCCATTTGTCGGCGATCGGGATCGCCAACCGCGAAAATGAGGTAGGGGTCGATGAGAAATGGGACCACAAGCTGCGCTTTGCTCGAGCAGAGGAATGAGATCGAGGAGGTCTATGGTGAGCTAGGAGACAGCAGACGGCAGGGATTATCTTGGTTCGAGCCTCGAGAAGGTAATAGCTCTACTCCGGTCACCTTGCGGTGGTGATTCACGCTATTTGTGAATACAAGAGGATTACTGACTCAAGCTTGGCGATACTAAGTCTAGGCTTGAACTTCGAGTGTGTGTCTGCGGGTTGTTCTATAAATCGCTAAGTGTGTACAAAGCTCGATCTTATACACATTCTTCTTGCAGCGTTAAGGAGTAATTCTCGGATCGTGGCCTTCATGCACATTGATAGCGGTGGTAACGTTCCGATCCCGTGCGTCTTGCATTACTCCATGATCACGTTTAAGTAGCGCCAAGTGATGGCGTGTCCGGGATCAAGGGAGCGTTATCGACCACTGGATCGGCAGAGCTCCAGCTCGCGGGGACCCGAACTTCGAGTCACCGCGCCTAGGTCGGCGGCCTCGAGTTTGGTCGATGCACTCTTGGTCGAGTGGCTTGGTGATCCAGTCTTTGATCGAGGCCTTCTGAGCTAGGGGGCCGGTTGACCGTTTGCTGACCGGCCAAGGGTTGCCCGGCCCCCGACAATTTCGATGAAACATATGCTCCTGTAGCTAGGCTTGAATCTATTAGAATATTACTTGCCTTTGCTACTCACCATGATTTTAAGTTATATCAAATGGACGTAAAAAGCGCCTTCTTGAATGGACCACTCTCCGAGATGGTCTATGTTGAGCAACCACCCGGTTTCGAAGATCCAAACCATCCGGACCACGCCTACTTCCTACACAAGGCTCTCTATGGGCTTAAGCAAGCACCGAGAGCGTGGTTCGAGTGTCTTCGCGATTTTCTCCTTGAACAAGGTTTTGTAGTCGGAAAGGCCGACCCTACTCTCTTCACTAAACATATTGATGATGATTTATTTGTTTGTCAAATATATGTTGATGACATTATATTCGGGTCTACTAATGAGCATTTGTGCAAGGAATTTAGCAGGATAATGACTAAAAGATTCGAGAAGTCCATGATGGGCGAGTTGAAGTTCTTCCTCAGATTTCAAGTCAAACAACTCAAGGAAGGAACCTTTATATGCCAAACGAAGTACATCAAGGACATGCTCAAGAAGTTCGGTATGGAGAACGCCAAGCCAATCAAGACGTCGATGCAAGCCAACGGGCATCTAGACCTCGACAAAGAAGGTAAGCCGGTCGTCCAAAAGGTATATCGTTCAATGATCGGATCTTTACTTTATCTTTGTGCATCTAGGCCCGATATCATGCTTAGTGTATGCATGTGTGCACGTTTTCAAGCCGCTCCCAAGGAGTGCCATATGGTGGCCGTAAAAAGAATCTTAAGATATTTAGTGCACACTCCTCATTTCGGGCTTTGGTATCCAAAAGGGTCATCTTTTGAATTAGTTGGGTATTCCGATGCGGATTATGCCGGATGTAAGTGTTGGGATTATGCCCAATAGCATATCATGCGTCACATATGATGTGGGCTTGGTAATGACGGGTCACATATGATGTGGGCTTAGCGGGCCACGTTGGACGTGGGCTACAAACCTTATTGGGCCTCTAGCATAGGAGCCCAACTAGGGGGCTATATAAAGGGAGGAGGTGGAGGCTTTGAGTGAGATGAGCTTCTAGGTTTTCCCCTCCACCAAACCCTAGCCGTCGTCTCTCCCAAGGGTTCGCGCATGAGGTGCTAGCACACCTGCGTGGATGAATTCCAATCCCTGTACGTGTGGATACCATAGAGGCGTTGCACCTGCAGCGCTAATCAAAGCGAACCTGAAAGGAGGCGCAATCAGATTCGCGCACAGTTTCTGGACGTGAACTTGTTTTGCTGATTCCTGATGATCCCTAAGGAATTTGAAGGCAAGACCAGATGCGTTTGAAAGATTATCTCGTTATCTTTCAAATGAGTGGTAGAACGCCCAAAACGGAGCTCATATGTGGCCTGGGTGTCCATTTTAAGTCAGACTGCTCCTGGAGGTCGCGAACTTCCGTTAGGACTTCCGGCGCTTCATCTACCTCAACGCCGCCTACGATCCGGTCGTGGGGCTTGGCCATGGAGTGGCAAGGCCTTGCGGCACCAGCGAGGAGGAGGCGTGGCATGTACGGCTACTTCCATGACGCGCGGATCGATTGAACTGGCTTCATCGACTCGTCTTCCGCTGCTTTGCGCGTCGAGAGGTAACGATCCATGATCATTTACTTGTAGGGTGTCCTGGGTTGTCGTGGTAGAATTTTGATTCGTTGCTAGCGTAGCATCCCACGTTCCCTAACAGTGGTATCAGTGCCATCCTATTTAGTTCTTGATCTAGATTGGTCGCATATGTGATATGCGGGGTTGTTCTCCGTCTAGCCGATTGGATCGGTTAGGGTGATTAACTTGATCAATGGTTATTAATCTGAAAATTGGTGATGAGATCACCGTGCGGGAGGGCTGTGAGATTAATCTCGTCATGAGCCTATGATAATTAGTTGATGTGATCAAAGTAATTATGTGGCCTTGTTTAATGAGATTGGATCGGCCAACCGTTGATTAGATTAATTCTTGTTTGCTGTTGTGATTTTGATCAATCGGCTAAAGTGATAGATATTGATAAGATCATTGTTGGTCACAGTTTGGTGTCTTGGTTGATTAGATCAGCATGTTGACATCGATGAGATTAGCTATGTGGTTGTTACCATGAGGGTGCACACAAGATAGTTGTCTTTATGCGTATGCATATGCATGTATGTACAAGCTGCTTAGAGCTCACGTATGCTACATGAGCACTACGGGGCTAAAATATTGCGTATGTATATGCGCATGCATGGTTGATTAGATGAGCGACAGAATGACTCAAGCTGTGGGTTGCAATAGATGTGTGGCCTGAGATAGTTAATTTGATTAACCTGGTGTATCGGTGAAATTGGGTTAATATGATTAACCTATATATATCTCTATCTGTCACTTGTTCTTGAGCACGACCGTTTGTCTTTCGAAGAACAATGATCAATATGATTGATCTAGAATTTGGCTAATCCGATTGGTTCAAATTTGGATTAATTTGATTAATCAGATGGAAATTCTTGTTGAGATAACATGATTATTTCAATGAAATTTTTGGGTCACGGCTGTGAATAAGATTCATGGCTAGTTAATGAGTTTGGTCCGAAATTAAGGTTCTGTAATTTGTTACAGTGCTTGGTTAATGTGATTAGACCGATATTGGGTTAGGGTCAAAATTTTCATTGAGTTAATTTGATTAGCCCGATGGAATTTTACAAATTTATGACCAATACTGATTGTGTGCATATTTTGTCCTGATCCTAAAAAGGGTTTTGTGATTGTGCTATTAAGTGCAGTTGAAATTTGATATCTTTGCATTATAGCCTTTACAATATTTTGTAATATGCTACGGTGGGTCTCACTGGATATTTGTATTCGGCTTAAAAAAAATATCTTCAATCACGCTGCATGCTAGATTAGGCGTGACCGCGTGAATATTTGATTCACGGTGTGATATTTTTCTGGACCGCCGAGCAAAGGCTAATGGGTAGCCCGGTATTGGATTAATATGATTAATTCAATCGAATAGTCACGGGTAAGATTGTGAATAGGATTCACAGTTTGAACCTCGCCTGCTAATCAGTTAGTGGGTTGGAGTGCTTAATGAAATATTCATTGGGCCAATATGATTGGTCCGGAGCTAGATAATATGATTAATCTGTTGGAATTTTTCATGGGCTAAATTTATGAATATGATTCTCTATAGAGAAATTGTTTCCACCAAACAAATTATTTATGTGCCTTTTATAAAATGTTATAAGCTCATATCGCCTGATAGAATTTGATTCTATGCATATGTATGCGAATAGTTTGACCCTCGTGTATACGATGCATGTGTGGGATCTTACTGACGCTTGCATATTAATTTGTGATACTTGACTAAAATCAAGTAGATGGCCTGGTGGACAGAAATGGACGCATGGTGATATTGATCACCGCGTCTTGGGCCATACTGGTGCACAGCTTAACAGTGTATTTTCTGTGATGGTTTATCTACTCTGCTATTCTTTCATCTTGATAGAATAGATTTCCCTCGGAAAAATTGAGAGTTTGCCCTTTCCAACAGCTGCACCTATAAAGGTCTTGTACTTTGATTGGTAGTTTCTGCCAAAGTAGGGTGCCGTCAATTTCCTTGATCAATAGGGTGAGGTGTAGCCTAACCCGTGCACTTCACATGCATAGTGTTGGTTTCACTCATCAAGGTCATCCAAATAGGATTTGGGGCCTTGGGGCAAGGGTGTTGGTGCTGTGCATTGGCGTATGTCACCCAACACACAAGAGTCACATAAGATGTGATTGGCAAAGAGTTGTCTACCTATGTCACTACATTCTAGCGGTGGTGCCAAAGCTCACTAGAATTTAGATGGCTATGGATCTTGCCTCACTACAAGTCATTAGAGGGAATGTGACTTGAGTGGGAGTATCTTTTGTTAATTTGTTAACGAATGGTACAAACATAAACATAGTTTAATATTTGTTGATTACCTCCTGCTTTACTATTGAGATATATCTTTGCTTAGAGAATCTTGATAGTGCATATTGATTGATATCAAATTTTGAGAATTGTTTTCTGATTGTTGATAAGGAATATTTGTTCTAAAGGGCTGTACCTTAATGAGCCAACTAGGATGCAATCCGAACTGATAGGGTGTTTGTGTGAAACACTACTATGATTTTCTTGGTGTTTGTTGTCTCATTCTTGCCACCATGTATTCTAAGCTTTGGAAGCAATATGAATCATGGATGTCTGCAACATGATTGTGGGCTTTGAGGGTATATTTGAGAAACAAATGAAGGCTAAAGGATGTGATCCCGAAGTCATCATTTGCTTGCAGGCTAACACATGAGAATTTGGTCAGCCACTATGCACTCAATTTGATTAACTGCAATAAGTGTATGGAAATTTGATTTTCCCTTTAGCTAATGGTTAGCTATTGATGTGATTCTTGGAGAAATCATTGACCAAGATGCATATGATGCATGTTAGTGTTGGAAAGCATTATAAAGCTTTAATCATGTGATGATGGTTCGAAAGACTGGTCAGCTTATGAAGGAGACCGAGTCATGAGTGAAAAGGGAAAGGTCCTGATGAGATCTGGAGTACCAATCCTAGACTTGTGAAGTTGAAGATTGGCGTTACCGACACTATAAGATAGGATTTTGAAATAGTGGCAAGGGTGTTGAAGTTGTCTCGTTGGACGTTGACATACTCTTAACGGCCCAACCTGTCGGGATTAATGTCGGAGTTAAATAATTGTTATTATACTCCTGGCATAGGCAAAATCAATAGTTCAGCTTCATCTTGGGAGTAGAAGGTTATGAACGCAAATATAGAACAAATGTTGTTCGATTTGCCTGATTGATTTGTCATGTTGACATGCTCCATTAGTGAATGGATGTGTATTTGGATCCTGATGATACACTTGTGTTGTGCCATTGTTTTCATTATCTATATGTTGGTATACTTTAGAAATAATAGTGCTCATAAAAGGGGTTCCATCAAGTCACGAGAGAATGAACCATATATGACATGGATCGGAAAGTGTTCCATCTTGTTTTATCAAAGTTTGAATTGTAGAGTACATGTAAGACATCGACATCTGATGAACTCACTCTCAACTTAGATAAATATTTCTTTGTGAAGTGCAAAGTGTTTGTGCATTTTAAAGGGGGGCGAGAACAAATTATTTGTTGCTCGGAATGGTTGATTTTGGAGAAAATATTTTTCCAAAATAGTCAGTGGGAGCACAATGTGACTCGAAGTAGTTCGGGGATCATTATAAAGTGTTTCTGTTCCTACTAAATTTTCATATGATGTACAAGTTGTTGTATGTTTTATGAAAAATAAACCGACCCTACATATGTTCTAAAACCGCATTAGTCACCTATATGATAGGGATGACAATTGTTGTTAGACTATGATGAGCTTGAGACTTGTGAGGAAGTGTGATGGGCCTATGCTCACGAAAGATGGTTTGAAGCCATGGGATCTAAAGATGAGTACATGCGTGATGATTAAGTTATGAACTTGATTAATCCGCTTAATGCTATCTAGATCAATCTAGCTATTGTTGCATATTTGATATGCGAGATGGGTGTCAAAAGCGGCTCTCCACGCTTTGTGGAGACCTAAGTGAGAATGTGTTCTTGACACGACCTCAAGGTTTTGATGATCCATAAGATGCTATAGTATGCAAGTTTATGAAACAAGCATATCGAGTTGGATATTTGCTTTGATGTAAAGTCAAAGTGTTTCTTTGGTTCATCAAGGGCAAGTGGGAGCACATTTACATTTGATCTTATATATGTATGACATATTGGTGATCGAAATAATATTAAAGTAAATCTGCCATGTCTTAATTAAGAAATTGTTCTTCATAGAAGACTTTGGGATGATTGGAAATTTTGGCATAAAAATCTGAGAGATAGATTTAAAAGGCTAATTGGATTAGTGCTTTATGTTGACATAATGTTGAATGGTTCAGTAGAGAATGTGTTCTCGTGTATGTCACATTGGATAGCAATACTCGATAATTTAATACTTTATGAGCTTGATAATTGCCAAAATTAAGGTTCACACCTGAGCGCATTAAGGTGAATGTCCTTGAATATGCGATATCAATCAAATCGGGTGAATGTCCTTTGGATGTTTTGGAAAGGAACATTCTAAGATACTTATGAAGTAAAAGCGATTGTATTCTTTGGTGGTGAGGAAATATGGCATGTAATGGTTACATTGCACATTAGTTTCCAAACCAATACTTAATGGAGGTTGAGAAGTGGGCTGTTCGGGCCTAGACAAATATTACCACAACCTTTATGAAAGGCGCACATGAGCATTGAATATTGGATATTCAATTAGTGCGCTCTAGTCTTTGGTGGAGAAAACATAAGTGATAAGCCAACTAGCGGTCATGGGAATGATCAGTATCACTTCTATGTTTATGATGGATAATATGTTATCACGGTTCCTTGAATAACATCATCGGTATTGATCAACAAGTACGACTTGTTCGTGGAACTCGTTTACTATATGTTGTTATTCTAAATTGGTCCCTGATCTTATATCATAATCTGAACAATTATGATTCAAAGATTAGCACATGCATTGGCTGATGATCAGGTTCCCGGATCATTGATATGGTGAACAAGGGTAGTTGGACAGACCCACTCTGAGACACTGCTGAGATTGTTATCTTAGAAGTGCCATCAGATTGTAGTCTCGAGTGATACACCTATATGGTCCTTAGACTTGAGATCATCATGAATTCTCAGCATGTGGACTCGTATGCTTTAGGGTTATCAAACGCTACACCGTAACTAGGTAGTTATAAAGATAACTACTGGGTATGCCATGAAACATTGCCAGGGGTTTGATCGATCAAGATAGGATTTGCCCCTCCTCGATAACGGGAGAGATACCTTTGGGCCCCTCGGTGTGGATGGATTGGAAAGTGCATGGCCATGCCTGTGATTAAAGAGTTAATCACAATCCCGAATCCATCACATTGGCGAGTAAAATGGTCGAGCTATCAACAAGGGTGCACGTATCTTGCCACGAGCTTGGCGGTATCGTCTTGGCAAAAGGATCGGTATATGTTGAATGTATCAAGGTTCAGCTCATATGATCATTATGTGCATTCGGGGGTCAATATGTGCTGCTAGGCGCCGTTATTGATCTGTGGATTGGAAAGGTGTTTCTGGGTCCACTGCCGACTTATACATGAACCTACAGGGTCACACACTTAAGGGGGTTGGAATACTCTTTGCATAATTGTCTATTGTGCAAGTGGGAGATTGTTGGGATTATGCCCAATAGCATATCATGCGCCACATATGATGTGGGCTTGGTAATGACGGGTCACATATGATGTGGGCTTAGCGGGCCACGTTGGACGTGGGCTACAAACCTTATTGGGCCTCTAGCATAGGAGCCCAACTAGGGGGCTATATAAAGGGAGGAGGTGGAGGCTTTGAGTGAGATGAGCTTCTAGGTTTTCCCCTCCACCAAACCCTAGCCGTCGTCTCTCCCAAGGGTTCGCGCATGAGGTGCTAGCACACCCGCGTGGATGAATTCCAATCCCTGTACGTGTGGATACCATAGAGGCGTTGCACCTGCAGCGCTAATCAAAGTGAACCTGAAAGGAGGCGCAATCAGATTCGCGCACAGTTTCTGGACGTGAACTTGTTTTGCTGATTCCTGATGATCCCTAAGGAATTTGAAGGCAAGACCAGATGCGTTTGAAAGATTATCTTGTTATCTTTCAAATGAGTGGTAGAATGCCCAAAACGGTGCTCGTATGTGGCCTGGGTGTCCATTTTAAGTCAGACTGCTCCTGGAGGTCGCGAACTTCCGTGAGGACTTCCGGCGCTTCATCTACCTCAACGCCGCCTACGATCCGGTCGTGGGGCTTGGCCATGGAGTGGCAAGGCCTTGCGGCACCAGCGAGGAGGAGGCGTGGCATGTACGGCTACTTCCACGACACGCGGATCGATTGAACTGGCTTCATCGACTCGTCTTCCGCTGCTTTGCGCGTCGAGAGGTAACGATCCATGATCATTTACTTGTAGGGTGTCCTGGGTTGTCGTGGTAGAATTTTGATTCGTTGCTAGCGTAGCATCCCATGTTCCCTAACAGTAAGGTGGATAGGAAGAGTACCTCGGGAACTTGTCAATTCTTAGGAAGATCCCTGGTCTCTTGGTCCTCTAAGAAACAAAATTTCGTAGCCCTATCCACAGCCGAAACAGAATACATAGCCGCTGGGAGTTGTTGTGCGCAATTGCTTTGGATGAGGCAAACCCTAAATGACTATGGCCTAACCTATAACCATGTTCCACTCTTGTCTAACAATGAGAGCGCCATAAAAATTGCCAACAATCCCGTCCAATATTCCCGTACAAAGCATATCGATATCCGCCATCATTTTCTAAGAGACCACTCCACTAAAGGCGATATCGATATCCAATATGTGAGCACAAATGATCAATTAGCCGATATATTTACCAAGCCACTTGATGAGAAGAGATTTTGCGATTTGAGAAGTGGGCTAAATATACTTGATTCTCGCAATTTGGCTTGAAAAGTGCATACCATTGATTGATGTTTGGAAAATGTTTTAGAAAATTTTATTTGGTCCTTTTCTTTGTTCCTTTTCGTGTTGTTCGATTTTTTTTGATCTTCGGATCAAGCCCAATGCCGTGTGACTATGGATTGGTTGATTATATGTTCGCTAGTCACACTGTGCAAAGGAGCTTTAGGATCTCTTTTCTCCTTGCTTCAAGCCTTTCATCCTTCTCATTCCTTAAAAATTCCCTTTGGATCCCGAGCTGTCTGCCCGGACACTCCGGAGTTTTTGTCCGGACTCTCCGGACAGTCTGGACTCTCCGGACAGTCCGGAGTATCCGGACTAATTGTCCGGAGTATCCGGGTTGAGCGGTCTGCCTATAAAGCCTTGCGGGGGGAGTTCCTTTCTCTCTCTTCCCTCATTTCTCCCAAACCGCTCCACTCAAATCTGGTGCCCTAGCCGCCGCCCGTGGTTCTCCTTCATCTTCGGCATGTTCCTCTCCCTCCGGAGACTCCGGATCATTCCTCGGGCTTGGGGAAGGCGTCTCCACTCGCCGTCATCTTCGATTGCCTTCTCTTCATCTTCCTTGTGGTAAGTCTCCCGGTCCTTTCTCCTTGGCCCTGGAGATTCCATGAAATAGGGTGTATTTGTAGAGTCCATTCTCCTTCTAGTTGAATCCTTGGAATGGGCTCATTGTGGTTGTAGTTAAGGTTTGAAATTTAAGTTTTTAGGGTTGAGCCTGAGCGCTCCGGACCTTCCGGACATTTTATCCGGAGTATCCGGGTCATTTGCCCGGACTCTCCGGATCAAATCTCTGGAGTATCCGGGTTAATTGTCCGGACTCTCCGGACTAAATCTCCGGAGTGTCCGGCCTATATCTCTCGGCTCGAAAATTTAAATTGTGAAACTTAACTTCTTATGAACTCCTTTGTCACTCCAATCTTGTTCTCTATCAGATGTCTACTTCCCAGGGAGGTTCCGGGGCTGGCAAGCGTCCTGTTGATTCTCCTCCCTCATCGCCTTTGCCCAGCCCTTCCAAGAGGCGCAGCGCCTTGTCAAGAAAAATCGATCAAGGCAGCGCCAACACCTTACCGCTCCTCATTGCTCCATCTCCTGCTCAAGCTCATGCTCAAGATGATCCCGAGGAGCATCCTGCGGACGCTCATGTGAGGCTTCGAGAGCAAAAGAAGAAGCATCATCAAGCATTTCGTGAAGCTATTAGTCCGCTTGAGAAGTTTCAGCCTGTGTGGAGGTACCCTGGCCAGATGATGCCCATGCGGGTGGTTGACTACAGAGTGGGCTCTGGAAAAGGTAAAGCCATTGTGGATCAAAGGAAGAAGGACCCGCTTGAGTTTCATCAGGATGGGTATGTGGACAAGCGATTCTGGAACCGGTTTCAATCTGATTTTTATGAGACAGTTCTTCTTCCCATGGAGCGACCCGTGATGAAAATGAAAAGAATTGACTGGCTCTACATGTCCGAAGCACACAATCCGGTATTTGATGAAGTCATCCAAATTTGTGAGCGTCATAAGGTAAAGGATATCATGAGTTTTCTTTACTCTTGGAATGATGAGATCATTATGCAATTCTATGCCACGCTGTATTTTGACAAGAAGCAAGATGCCATATGGTGGATGACTGATAAACTATGGTATGTGGCCACCAAAAGGACCTTCGCTAGAGTTTTGCGACTGTGGTCAGCTGATGGTGATGCCAAATTACATGACAAGAAGGTCTTAGCTCCTGAGCAACTTGAAGACTTGTATGACTCGTCTCAGCACTTCGTGGTTGGCACAATAAAGGGTCTCAAGCCTGTGCCTGCAGTTCTTCTCAGGTTGCTTCGGGTCACTCTTTGGCCCAAGGAGGGGGATGCGTCAGCCATTAGCTCTTATGTTCGTAACTTGCTATATCATTTGGTGGAGCGCACTCATGGGTTTGATGTGGTGGATTTTCTTTGGGAAGCAATCAGATACAACTCTTTGAGCAATTCTAGCAGCTGCGGGTATGCTCCTTTCATCATGGCACTCATTGATCATGTCACAGGCCTCGACTTCGTAAAGGATGTGGAACATTTGTCATACAAGGTTCGTCTACCTTCAGCCTCGTCAGCTCCTACAGCTCCTGTGGAGAAGCGTCCCGAGGTCGCCCAACCCGTGCCACTCCGTCGACTCCTTGGCTCCTCCTGCGCCGGCCTCGGTGGCGGCTCTGTTCCTCCTCGAGCTCTCCTAGCACCAGAGAGACACCATCAAGAGGATGCTTAAGTGCCTATTCATTTATACCAAGATGTGTCTGAGCAAGTCAAGGAGACCGTCGTGAGCTTCGTGAGCATCGCCATGAGTTCCGTGCCTACCGCCGTCATTTGGTGAGGACATTCTCTTGTGATGAGTCAAGGAGTCGGTGATGCTCCTATAGTGGATTCCGCTACTCAATGACTTTTTGGACTTGATATGCACCCAGGCGGCGTCGATGCTTGTGGCGATGTGATGAGGAGGATGACTATCACCCTTCAGGAGACGAGGAGTGATCGTCTGCTGTAGACTCTTCCTTTTTGGTGTCTTGATGCCAAAGGGAGAAATCTTGTGCTTTGGTTGTGCTTGTTTCGGTTGCTTTGGTGATTCGTTCATTTGCTTATTGTCATTGTTGCTTAGTTGAACTTGTGCTTGTGGTTGTGTTAGTTGGTTGATGATCTGGATGTTGACCTTTTGATTATTGTTAATTTCCCTTGATAATGCATTTGCGTGATATCTTATCATATTTATTTCGCAAATTATCCATTTGTATATCATGTCACATTCCTCAAAAACAATCATTTAGGGGGAGCTCTCGAAAAATTAAATATGTGCATTTGATATTCAACTCAAATTCTTCCAATGCACATGTTTAGGGGGAGCTTCTCTGTGTATTTGGCTTTCCAAATACTATCACATTTCAATTTTTATCTAAATCCAATTGTGTTGTCATCAATTCACCAAAAAGGGGGAGATTGAAAGTGCATCTAGGCCCCTCAAAGAGTTTTGGTGATTTATGGCAACACAATTCCATATACTAACAGTGCAAGTGAGATTCTATACAATGATCGAGAAGATATCATCGTTGGAAAGCAATTGGAGATCCCCACCATATTTAAAAATTTGAAAAGGCGGCATCAAGACTTTAGTCGTAAATCTTTATTTTTATTGAGTCTAAGGATAGCCGTACTATTAAGGGGGATACGACGGAAAATTGCTTATAAGATATGCTTGTGCTCATAGAATGAAAATTGCATCTCGAAAATTATTCAAAACATTGCATTTCCTATCAATGGGTACTTACGGCGAGTGGGTGGGGCCAGGATATCCGGACATTTAGTCCAGACACTCCGGGCTAGGGCCCTCGGTTGCATTCTCTGGTAAGTCCGGAGTATCCGGATATTTAGTCCGGACACTCCGGGGTTAATTTGTCCGGAGTATCCGGGAATTAAGTCCGGATACTCCGGGTTAACCTTCTCGGTTCATAGCAAACTCTCTTCAGTCCGGACACTCCGGACTAAATGTCTGGATAGTCCGGGGTTTGCACAGCACAAGTGTAACGGTTGGATTTTGGGAGACCTATTTAAACCCTCACTCCAAATCCAACCGTTACCTCCTTCATTCATTGCAGCATTAACTCTCAATCTCTCACTCACTCTCTCTTGAGCCCTAGCCTCTTTCTCCCCCTTGAATCCTTGCTTTGATTTGAATCTTTGGGGAGAAAAGAGGGGAACTAAGTGCTTTGAGCTTGCATTTTGATTCTTGAGCACAAGTTTCATCCTCCAAGTCGATTTAGCGGCGAATTTGTTACTCTTGGAGTTTGAAGGGCTCCTAGACGGCAAGGAGTCACCGGGAGCCTCCAAGACTTGGTGTGGAGAGCCCCGAAAGTTTGTGAAGGCAAGCCTCACCTCCGAAAGGAAAGAGGCAAGAAGAAGACCGGCGAGTGCTTTGTGCAACACCGGGAGGAAAGTGATCAAGAGGACCGGGCTTTGTGCCTCCTCAGCGGAGCGTAGGATTCCTTCAAGAATCCGAACTTGAAAAATCGTTGTCTCCTTGTTATTCTTTTGCTTGTTCTAGGGTTTGTTGTTTTGGAACTTGGAGCCCGATCTACTCTATTGTTGTGTTTGCTTCTAGATCTTCACCATCATCAGGTACCTGACACTATTTAGAATATTTGTGTTCATTTAGATTGTTGAAAAATTGCTTAGATTTAAAATCCCCTCTTTGAGCCACTTAGTCAGAGTGTCCGGTTAATATACCGGATAGTCGGATGTCCGATATCGGATAAAATCCCCGGACACTCCGGGCTCAGACCCTCGGGTGAATTTAAATTGTTACAATTTTTTAATCCGCCTATTCACCCCCCCTCTAGGCGACATCACCGGTCCTTTCATATATATATTAATGACATAAGCTAATCCTCCGAAGAAACTAAAAACCAAAGCTTCAAATCTTTAAACTTCATACTTCTCCCCCTTTGGCATGAAGTATCAAAAAGGGATCTTCAGGGTAGGCTCAAGATGATGGAGGTGGCGAAGGAGATGGAGTACGGTGATGCCCATAGCGATGAAATGCTGGCGGTGCCTACTCAATGCAATACTCCTGGAATGACAAGCGAAGCTCCTGAATGGTAGAATCAATAGAGTCCAGTCATCCACAGACCTCCTCAACAGCCTGGCGAGTCTGAGATTGATACTCATCGACACAAGTAAAATTGCTCATCATGTCGGTTGTAAGACTTGTGAAGCTACTCATCATAGCATTATGCAGGATATCGAAGTTCTCATGAGATAAACTAGAGTATAGCTGCTCTACTAGATGAATTGATGGCTCCTCCCCGAGATCCTGCTGTGGTGGCTGCTGTGAGGGCTAACCTCTCTGAACCTGAGGACCTACCTCTCATGGCTTGTATAGCTTGTGGGAGCTACCACAACTGCCACTGTACCCTGTCACCCTTTTGATGATCATCATGATGTATGGGTGCGAAGTAGATCCTCTTGCCACGATCGCAGTAGATGAGTGCATCTCTCGGAGAATAAAATCAACCACATCAAATTTTTGTCTGTTCATGATCATACTCATAATGTTCTAGGCATAGCCTCTAATCTCATCGAAGTTACCGCTCTTAGGATAAACGGTAAATCGCACAATCTTGTTCATGAGGTTGGATGTGGGAAGGAGGTTGGCCATCTTACCCGGCCTCCTAACATGAGCTACTAGATTATAAAAATTGTATTGGTCTGAAAGAGGGAGAATCGTCACTGTGTATCTTTGGCTGCTGTTGGCGTATTTCACCTAATAGGACCCCGTCAATGAACAGGGTTGACCGCTCCCGGGACGGAGGGTATGGTTCGGTAGAGGGCGTCTTCGTGGCCGGAAACCCTAATGATTCTCTCATGATGAATCCTGGGGATCA
Source organism: Guadua angustifolia (assembly GCA_036346375.1). Taxonomy (NCBI): domain Eukaryota; kingdom Viridiplantae; phylum Streptophyta; class Magnoliopsida; order Poales; family Poaceae; genus Guadua; species Guadua angustifolia. The sequence continues at coordinate 25,792,611 of CM070515.1, forward strand.
ACAGATCAATGGACATGGTGATGTACCCAGGTTCAGGCCCCCAGCGCGGGTAATAGCCCTACGTCCTGCTAGACCTTTGTTGAGGAAATATGGAGGTGATTACAATAGCTCTTCTAGCCCGTTTCTTCTTTCTCCCAACCTTCGACCTCTATGTCTCTTATGTGTCGCCCTCCTCCTCTCCATGCACCAGAGCGCCCTTATATAGACGGGTTGGCCCGGGCAGGTGAGAGGGTGACGCTATACTGATCTATGACTCATTAATTACACCCATCATTCGAGCCTTATCTCACTGACCCATGACTCATTTATTACGCCCGTCATTGTAGCCTTGTCCTTCAAGCCCTATTTAATGCCGCTGCGTGGCTTCGCCCGGTCTGCCTAGGATATGACACTCCTGCGACGGGTTTGGTGAGAGGCGTCAGAGGGATGGGCTATCGTCATGTCGATAGCAGAATTCTTCACAATTAATGGCCCTGACACAGCATGTCAGGGGAAGGAGACTTCGAGGCGAAGCCTTCTCCTTATTCCTTTGGTTGCCTCCGTGGCCTGTCGAGTGGGGCCCGATCACCCGCCCACTCGCCAGGCCGCCACGTGGGCTTACCGCCCGGCGAGCAGGGCATGGTCGCCCACCTGCTCGCTAGGCCGCCATGCGGCGGCTCGCCCGGCAGGTAGGCGTAGCCGCCCACCTGCCCTCGAGGGCCCGTGGGCGCTTCGCCGGCGAGCGGCGTAGCCACCACTTTGCCGCCAGGCCTGTGATCTTCCCACGGCGTGGTAGGCGTAGCCGCCCGCTTGCCGCGCGAGGCCACGCGGACGCCTTCAAGGCAAGGCAAACACCACCTCACGCCCGGCCACGAAGCTTCGCCCGTGGCGGTAATCGCCCATCCGCCGCCAGGCACTCGTGGCTTCCGCCCGGCGAAGGCATAACCGCCACCGCCGCCGAGGACCACGCTGGTCGCTTCGCCGGTGGGCGGTGTAATCACCCACTGCGCCGAGGGCTATCTTTGGGCGAGCCGCTTCTTGGGCCTACAACCTGCGGCGGAGAGGGTACCCCGGTGCAAAGTACACCGACAGCTGCCTATCATAAAAAATGCCCCAAGCCTGCTCAATCTCTTCCTTGGAAGTTGTGTATACTACAAAATCCGTCATCCATGTCTATATTGTCATCTTCTTCTTCACTAGACTCTGAAATAACCCATTTTCCTTTTCCTCTTTTTGAGCTCCCTCTAAGCTCTTCTTGAATTTTCCTTCTAATCTCCTTGTCACTTGTTGCTCGAGTCTGTGAATCCTCATTGTCACTTTGATGAGGCAATAGAACACCCTTCCCACGGACTGACTTGCAAACAACTCTGTCATCGTGAGGAGACATGTTCTTGGTCCTCAGCATGGTGACTGAGACAACAAGGAGTTTATGAAGTGAAAACAAGGTTCGTAAGCCCTAGAGATGAATTACAATGTAAATGTGGCTAATACATGCAATTTGGAGATATTTGGCTAATGACCCCGGTGCTACCCTAAATTTTGAAGAATCTTGAGTTTTGAGTAGATCGAACCATAGAATGGCACATAAAGACATCAAAAGTTAATAATCTACTCAATCTAACCAAATATTTCAATTTGTTTCACAACAATTAGCAACATTGTACATCAAATCCTAGAAAGCAAATATGAACCCTAGGGCATGAAAATGCAAGGAATTTCGAGATAAATGGAGGGGGAATGATACCTTGGATCCGTAGATCAAGGAGAGATGAAGAGATTTGAGAGGAAGTGCTTGGATCAAAAGCTGTTCCTTTTGGAGATTTTTGGAGAAGGGGTTCTTGGGAGGAAGGAGGTGAAGAGATAAGGAGAAAAGAGAGAGAATGTGAGGGGGGTACGGGTAGGCTATAGAAGAGAGAAATTTTGGGTAGGTTACCCAAAATCTTGGGCTTTAACTGCCCTACCTCGATATGGTTGTTATGCAGAAGTAGGGCGATCATACAGCCCTCGAGGCTACTCTGCTTGAACACAGTATCACCGGCCCTATCAGGCTGAAAAATCCAACCAAAAGTCCAAATTGAATTGAAGTTGCTCACTTGTCCATATATCTTGATGAAGAATCTATTTGAGTACTTAAATTCGACAAAACACTCAAGGAAAGCAATTTTTACAAATAATTTTTTATTGAAATAGACTTCTTTTGACTAAAAGAGAAATTTTTGTAAATTGAACATTTGACATGTGAATAATTTGATCTTATGGTATATATGAGTTTTAAAATACCTTTTAGTACACTAGATATGATGGAGATCTAGTTCCAAGGTGATTACTTACAATGTGTATTAATATATCAATATAGACCAAGTTTTGGATTGTTTAGGAGTTTTTGAGAAAAATCAAGATTTTATCCAAAACATTTTGAGTTATTTTCCAATATAAAGAAGATTAATTATATTCAAAAGATGAGGTTTACATATTCATATTTTGAAAATGAAGATTTTGAGAAATTAACACCTTAATACTCAAATTAAGATAATTTCAAATATTTTGACCTATTATGGTCTAGGATCTCTTTTGAAAGATATTTGCATTTATTGATATTTACACATTTCAAGGATGTAGAATACATATAAATTGGTATAATATTCCCCCTTAATGTGTTGCTCGTCAAAATATTTGAAAACTCAAATAAGAGCCAAATAAAATCCAACCATGGTGCAAATAATCAAGTCACATTTGAGATATCTATGACATTTAATTTATTCCTCAATTTACAAAAAATGAGCTTCATCTAAGGGCTTGGTGAGGATATCCGCTAATTGATCTTTCGTTTTAATGTGACTAATCACAATATCACCTTTACTCACATGATCTCTTAGAAAATGATGGCGGATATCTATATATTTGGTTCTTGAGTTGGATCGGATTACAAGCTATTTTAACGGCACTTTCATTATCACACAATAGAGGCACATTTTTTAAGTTAATTCCATAATCCATTAAAGTTTGTCTCATCTACAATAATTGAGTACAACAATTACCGGCGGATATATATTCGGCTTCGGCGGTGGATAGTGCTACGGATTTTTATTTCTTGGAGAACTATGAAACTAGAGATCTACCTAAGAATTGGCAACTTTCCGATGTGTTCTTTCTATCCACTTTGCAACTCGTATAATCTGAATCTAAATATCCAACTAAATTAAATTTGGCACCTTTAGGATATCATAACCCTATATTTAAGGAATATTTTAAATATCTTAGAATTCTCTTAATGGTCACTAAATGACACTCTTTAAGTGAAGCTTAAAAACATGCACATATCCAAACACTAAACGTAATATTGGGCTTAGATGCGGTAAGATAATGCAAACTACCAATCATAAAATGATAAAGCTTTAAGTCTATCGGTTTACCTCCCTTATTGAGGTCTAATGCCCGTTGGATGCTATAGGAGTCTTGATGGGCTTTGCATTTTCTATACCAAACCTCTTGAGTAGATCTTTTATATACTTGATTTGCCTCCTGAACATCCTATTCTTGAGTTGCTTAATTTGAAGTCTAAGAAAGAAGCTTAATTCTTCAATCATTGATATCTCAAATTCCTTGGATATCATGTCACCAAATTCTTTGCAAAAGTTTTCATTAGTAGCACAAAAAATAATATCATCAACATAAATTTGCAAAAAAAAGAATTCTCCATTAATTACTTTAGTAAAGAGTATTGTGTCAACCTTCCCAATGTTGAATCCTTTTGAAACTAGAAAATTTCTAAGTCGTCATACCAAGCTCTAAGAGCTTGTTTGAGACCATAAAGCGCCTTAGAGAGTTTGTATACATGATTTGAGTATTTAGGATTTTCAAAACTAGAAGGTTGTTCAACAAAACCAATTTGGATATTTGTCTATTTAAAAATGCACTTTTTACATCCATTTGAAATAGCTTAATATTAAAGTATGATGCAAATGCTAGCAAGATACAAATAGCTTCTAATCTAGCCACGGGAGCAAAAGTTTCACCAAATTTAATCCTTCAATTTGTGTGAAACCTTATGCCACTTATCTTGCCTTATTTCTTACCACAATACCGTTTTCATCTTACTTGTTTCGAAATAGCCATTTTGTGCTAATGACACTGTGATCTTTGGGTCTTTTGATTAATGTCTATACATCATTTTAGGCAAAATTGTTTAGTTCTTCATGCATAGCATTTACCTAATCCGAATCATCTAAAACTTCATCTACATGAGTAGGCTCAAGAGAAGACACAAAAGAGTAATGTTTACAAAAGAAGTGACACGAGATCGAAGTTGAGCGCCCTTACTAACATCACCCAATATTTGATCTATTGGATGATCCTTGGAGATCGCATAATGGACTCTTTGAGGTAGGGGTTGAACTTGTTGATCATTCTCCTTCTTATCCATATCAATTGGTTGAAATTGAGTTGGTGTTATAGAAGTAGACGATTCAACTTGAGTGGTTGAGGGTTGATCTAATTTATCTACCTCCGGCTTGACATCTCCAAGCGTCATATTCTTCATTGCTTCCATTAAGCCTTAATCATTTACATCATCCAAATTCTCTTACTCTTCTTAAGCGCCATTAGTTTCATCAAATTCAACATCGCAAGTTTCTTCAACAAGATTTTTGTTTTTGTTAAAAACTCGATAAGCTTTACTATTTGAAGACCAACCGAGCAAAAAACCAACATCACAACGACTTTGAAATTTTGAAAGCCGAACACCCTTTTTCAAAATATAACATTTGCAACCAAAAACTCAAAAATAAGAGATATTCGGTCTTCTTGCAATGAGAAGCTCATAAGAAGTGTAATATTGCGAAGCCTCGCGCCAAAGTTTGGGCCTTCCGTCAGGAGTGTTATGTCTGGCCGACAGGTATTCTCAGGGATGGTTGTGCCATTTAGGGGAGTTAGGGTTGAAAGTAGTCTTGTGGGAGGGGTTTTGTTGGAATTTCACCTCCCCACCTACCTCTCCTCACCTTTTCCCAAGTATGTGGCTGAAATTTGTTGTGCTGGCTGCCTTCTCCCCAAAATATCCCCAAGTGCCAGTTCTCCTGCCGATTCCTTCTCCACCTCTCCTTTTTTCTGGATGACTTGCTCCCAGGGACCTGCGCCCTCCACTCCCAGGCCGAGATGCCTCCTCCCAGCGTCCCCAGCCTCTCCTGCCGATCCTCCTGGCTGGTTCCTCCCCGCGCCCTACTTCCCCAGCCGGCTCCTCTCCTCCCTGTGCTGCTTCCCCTGGCCAGCATCGCCAGTCTCCTCTGCTGGCCGCCGCCTCCAGCGCCTGGCGTCGTCGCTCCTTCCTGCAGCAGCGCCTTGATAGAGAGACAACCACCGGCAGAAGAAGACCCCGTGATAGAGTAGCGGCAGCGGCGAGCCAGCTTCTCCCAAGGCGGCGTCGATCTTGCACCCTCCCTGGACTCCCTCTGGCCGTGGAAGAAGCAGCAAATTAGCGGCATCGAAGAACAAATGCCGGGCAGGCAGTAGCCACTCAGAGCAAAGAAGGCGCCAGAAGAGGTGCCTCCTCCCTCTGGGCGGCGTCGTCCCCTCCTTCCTCTCCCTTTGTGTGGTAAGTGGAGGTGAAGTGCTAGTTGTGGATGAATGAGTGTAGCCAAGGTGTTTGATGAAATGTATGCTAAGAGTATAGAGGTTTCTTTGTGCCTGCCATGTGTTCGATGTAATGCCTAGAAGGTTTATGATGTGGTATCATAGTGATGTCGGTGTGTCAGGTTGAGCCATGGGATGGGAAGGCAAGAATCGATGCATTTCTAAATTGTGTGCATGCCTATATATCCATGCCTGCTAGTTCTATTCTTCTGATGTGAGCATGAGTAAAGAAAATGTGAGGTTTGATTAATTGTAGGGTTATCTGTGATTTGGTCTTCTCATTAGTTGCATAGATGCATACTAGACTTGAGCTATGTACAGAATGTTTCATTTTCATGCTCCCTGAATTGTGATAGCATTTAGTTGTTGGCTAATGACTAATTTGCTTCCTACTACTATTTCATGTAAGAAATATGAAATACCAGTAGATATGTTTAGCATTATATTTCATATACTGGCATTTTGGGTTCTTGCGTGCTGTGACTGTGAATTAACGAGTACTGGACCTTTGTGAGCAAATTGCATGATTTGGAATTTAATCTCCGTGCTCTTGTGCATTAGGGTAAATATGTTTATATAGTTGAGTTGTGAGAATAAGAATCACCGTATTGCAAATTTTGTGTTGAGGCTATTGACTTACTGATGAATATGGATTTTATTTATGTCTGACATGATGATTCTAAGAGATGTTCTAGTTTTCAGGTTTCTTTGAGTTGCCAAATGAAAACTAATAAGATAATTGTTGGCATGATAGTGTAGAATATTATTATTATTTTTTATCTGAGTCAACTTAAAGGTGGAGCTTTCGTGGTTATAGTTGGGAGCGTAGAGTATTATTAAAAGGGTATGGCTTGTAAAGCGTTTTGCGACGGTTGTTTCAGGTGGAATAGTTTCGGGAGTGGCATAGCATCTTCTTCACGCCACTCCGCTCCTTCCGGTAAAAGGCAAGTGCATTCCCTAGATTGTGGCTAGGAGGATTTATCGATTTGTTGCTCTTAGCGTATGTAACTGCCGATGAATACGCAAGAGGTAAGCTTTGCTTGGATATAACTAGAGGATGCTTCATCTTATGATAATGTCTATATGATTAAAAGGTTAAGGGAATGGTTGCAAGTACATCGAGTCGTGTGCTGAATTGAGTTGTTCGTTGTTATTTATCGGTTCATGGCTAATCTCTATTGATTGTGGCAAGTATTAGTTTTATTGGTGATCGTCCCTCCGAGGTCATGATTAGCTATTGGATTCAAGTGGTCATTAGTAAGCCTTAATCTCGGTAAGTTTACGGTACCTTTGTTAACATTGCAGTGAGTAGCGAGTATGGGGTACGTGGATACTCGTACTTAATTATGCCCCATCTGGGAAAAATAATTGAGTGTGTGTGCGAATAGATTAGATGGTTATGAATGTGAGAATGTGGGCTATGTTTATGTATGTGTGTGGTTATGGTTAGGAATGTGAGACTTTGGACTATATTTATGTATGTGTGTGGTTCTGGTTATGTTAGTGTTGGCGATGAATGAAGGGTTGCACTTTTTTCATGTAAATTGCATTTGTGCATTCATAATGGAAGAGGCGACCCATTACGATCACGAACCTCTGTGTTCACGTAGTGAACACGAAAGTCCTACCTCGTAGTCCCATTCATCGAGGTGAATGGGAGCGAGACGAGAAAGTAGGCACCTTCCATCTACGGGATGGAAGGGGCGTGAGGGTGCACACCAACGGGTGGGCACTTTCAGCGATCTGCGATGCGTGCATGGCAATGAGCATTCATGTGCATTGCATCTTTAATAATGAGTGTTGTGGTAAATGGCGTGTCATATGGAGGTGATTTTGGTAATTGAAGGTTGAGTCGTGGATTCAACCCAAAAAGAGGAGATTGAATTGAATTTGATGAATTAGCGCACTTCTTTGCTTTGTGAATTATGTTGTAGGAATATCGTGGAGTGAAGTCGAGTTATAACTTATATGCAATAGATGAAAATGGTTTGAGTTGCAACGAGGGGGTAGTTGAATCGGGAGACATTGTGACTTAGAGTTAAGTAATGCTTCTTTGGCAATGAATGGATTTATTATCAAGTTGATGGCTTGTTTGCAGTAATTTTCCTTTTGGTATGGTCAAATCATTGTTTTAAATGGGTGTAAATGCGTATTTTCCAGATATTGCTTCTTTTGCATTACTTGCTCATATGGTCAAGCTCTTGTTTACTTGTGATAATTTGGAATCGTTATTCTCGTGTACCTTGCTGAGTAATCGACTCACGCTTGTTTTTTTTGTGTTGTTGCAGGTACATTGAAACCGGCATGCATGGGGGGAGTATAGCACAAGCACGTATGCATCAAACCATTTAATCGATTTGTAAAGCTTGGTTGTATTGATTATGGTTGTAATATATCGTCCGTCGTGGTGTAGGTATTAAGTTCTGTTGGATGTGTGGTTGATTAACTAAGGACCTGCTAGAATGATATCATAACTACAATTGTATCCTGTCTGCTGAGTGGATGTCCTACTGTCTAGAGAGGTCATGCCGAAATTTCCTAAATTTCGGTGACTTAGTTTTAAGCTAGTTTAGAGAGTTTCAAGGTTAGTTTTCAACCTTTCATTAGAGGTAAAAGGTTTATTGACTCGTTCGTTGAGTCCTTAGGTCATTTGAACTCCTTGTCGCGTTTTTATTTCTTGGATCTTGTTGGGAACACTATGTGCAAGGGTGGTTCCAGAGTGTTGTAAGCGTCATTTAGAGTCTTTTGGTAGCATTCGCGGTGCGTTGGGCGCCGGGGTGTTACAAGAAGTTTTTTTTCAAAAGACAATGCAAATAAAGCCTATTTGTTGCATGGCAAGTGGTATTTATGATTTCTGACCAAAAGTTATCAGGAGTACCATATTCATCAAGCATCGTTCTTGCCATTTCAATTAATGTTCGAATTTTTCATTCTACTACTACATTTTGCTCTGGAGTGTAAGTGGCGAAAAGCTCATGTTTTATTTCAAGTTCATCACAATAATCTTCAATTCTTGTATTTTTGAACTTAGAATCACTATCATTACGGATTTTCTTTATTTTGCAATCAAATTCATTTTTAGCCCTTTTTGTAAAGCTTTTGAAAATGTCGGAGGCTTTGGATTTGTCATCTAAGAAGCATACCTAAGTATGCCTCGAATAATCATCATCAATGACCAAACAACAAGAATTGCCCCGATGCTCTTATAGGTTGTCGGGCCAAACAAATTCATATGTAAGAGCTCTAATGGTCTAGATGTGGACATGATACTCTTTGAAGGATGAGAATTGGCCACTTGCTTGCCGACTAGACAAGCATTATAAAGTTTATCTTTCTCAAACTTCATATCTTTCAAGTCTACAACTAAATCATTTTTGAAAAACTTCTTAAGTTGAACCATCCCAACATGAGCTGGTCTTCTATGCCATAACCAACCCAAGGAGGTTTTCACAATTAAACAAATTTGAAGATATGACTCATTTGAGGTGAAATCAACTAAATATAAATTTTCAAATCTAAAACCTTTGAATACCAAAGAATTATCTTTTTTTAGAAATAATAAAGCCATTTTTAGAGAATATACAAGTAAAACCAAGATCGCAAAATTTGAGAAACGGATAGCAAATTAAAATACAATGTTTCTACTAATGAGACATTTGAAATAGAAAAGTCATTTGAGATAGCGATTTTACCTAATCCCAATACCTTTCCTTTGCTATTATCGCCAAAGGTGATGTTGTCGTGTTGCCCACTCCCCGATTCAAATGTGGTGAACATTTTCCAGTCGTCGGTCATGTGTTAAGTGCATCCACTATCCAATACCCAATGCCGTCCATCAGCCTTGTAGTTCACCTACAAAAGAAGAACAAACCTTTTTAGGTACCCAAGTTTGTTTAGATTCTTGGAAGTTAGTAATTAAGGCTTTGGGCATCCAAATGACATTGTTTTTCCAGTCAAGTATAGGAGTTTCAACAAATTTAGCAATAATTTTACCATTGCTATTTTTCTTAAGGACGTACATGAATCATAAATATTATTCTTAAATGATTTGCCAAAATGATAGTCATTTACTAAATGCCCTACATCATGACATTTATACCAAAGCTTTCCATTTAATTTTACAAATCGAGAAGCTTTGTTACTATTTTTCTTACCCTTCTTGGGAATATACCCAAGGCCTTCTTGTTGTAGGAACAACTTTGATTATTCAAAATTTTATTAAGTGTTTTCTTACCCTTAAAGCTTCTATCTAAACTTTTGCTTAGTTTGTTCACTTATTCTTTAAACTCATTATTTTCCACAATTAAATTTTCATGACTAGAAATAGAGCTAGAGCATGAACTTGAAGGCATGTCAAATAAATCATCGCAAGAAATAGATATGCTAGTTTTAGATATACAACATGAATCAATTTCTAAACTAAGCATGTCATCAATAATTTTGTAATCAATGATAACATCAATTTGAGGCTTTGATTGCCCCTTGGCAAGGAGAATCTCATGAGCCTCTTTTAGCTCATCATAAGAGTCCTTAAGAGTGACAAATTCTTTTCTCAAGTCATTATACTTTGTCTTCTCTTTGTCAAGGTATTCATTTAAGTCTTCAAGCATATCCATAAGCTCATCATAAGTAGGTTCATCATCGTCATAGGATTTTACCTTAAATTCTTTTTTTTTTGCCATGAGACATAAAGGAGTGACGAATGGTGAGGAAGCCTCCTTGATTGTGACACCGGTAAGACCCTTCTTTCTTGAAGGTGTGTCATCCTTGGAGGAGTCAGAATCCGAATATTCTTCTTCGGAGTCCTACTCTCCAATATATGTCTTGCCTTCGCCGTCCTTGTGAAACTTCTTGAAGAGTTCCTTCTTCTTTGGAGGGCTGGCTTTCTTTTTCTTGGACGACTTGTTTTTGTTGTCCTTCTTAGGCTAATAAGATGTGATGTGTCCCTTCTCATCACACTCATAGCACCGGATATTTGCATACTTGTTTGTGCTAGAGTGTTGTCTCTTCTTGAATTGTTGAGAGGTGCTTGATTTTGAAAGCCTTTTCATGAACTTCTTCATCCTTCTCACGAGGAATGTCATCTCCTCCTCGGTGTCATCGTCATCGGAGTCATCAAGCGTCTCATCGCTTGACTTCACTTTCACTTTGAAGGCGATATTCTTCTTCAAAGAGTTTTGCTCCAAAAACTCTTCCTTGTCCTTCTTGCAAAGCTCATTAGTAATGTGCTTTCCAAGAAGTCCAGTGGGTGTCATCCTCGGTAACTTCGTTGAGTTGACGAACAACGTCACCAAAGTCTCATACTTGTTCGAAAGAGCCCTAAGCATCTTATGAACATTGAAATCGGTTAGCGACGCTCCAAGGCTATAGAGTTCGTTTACGATGTTATTTAGCCATGAATACATCTCATTAATGTTTTCATGCGGTAACATAATAAAGCTCTCATATTTGATCCGAAGCATATGCAATTTAGCTTCTTTTAGCGCGGATGTTCCCTCATGAATTTCCAAGAGGGTAGTCCAAATCTCGTGATCGGTTTCGAGGTTGCTCACTCAGTTGAACTCATCCGCATTCAAAGTGTCAAATAGAGCATTCATTGCTTGAACATTTAGGTAAGAATTTCGCTCTTCTTGTTTAATTGTGAGTGTGGGATTAACTGCCATAGCGAAACCCTCATCTACAATTTTCCATATACTCGGGCTCATGGCCCTTAGATAAACGGTCATGCGTATTTTTCAATACGCATAGTTTGTGCCATCAAAGAAAGGTGCTTTGCCTATAAACAACCATCGATAGCCATCCTTACTCTCTAGACAGTGAAGCTTCAAAAGAGAGTCCAAGCTTTGATACAACTTGTTGGATCAAAGATAATCGACTAGAGGAGGGTAAATAGGAGGTTTCTAAATTTTTTTGGCTCTAATTGCAATTAATAAAAACACTAAGCACGAATTGCAATTTTGACAATTTAAAGTTAGGTTCTCTAGGATTCACTAAGTGCTTTAACAATCAAAGTGTATGCACGATATGATCTTAAGCACAAGATAAATATGACTAAATTGCTAGAAATGTAAATTGAGCATATGAATGGAAAATTCAAACCACAAGAAAAAGAGACAAGAATTTATCCCATAGTCTCGGAGACTTGCCGATCTCCCTAATCCATGTTGATATGACTTGAACAGCTTCAAGTCGGCTCCAACTACTTGAGCCTTCCTCGATCACTTGGTAGTTCTTCCCCGCTTTGGGTAGGTGAACTCCAACCATCACAACTTGTCGAGGCTTCTCACAATCTCCGTCAAGAAGCTCACAGCGCACAAACTCCTCCAAGCCATCTAGGAGGCGGTAACCTTCAAGAGTAATAAGTTTTGGCGCTTACTTGAAGTCGAATCAAATATTTAAAGGTTCAACACTTGAATTTGCTCCTAACTCTCTCAAAACGAGAATTTAATGCACACAAAGAGTTGGAGACTTTCTAGAGCCCAAGAATGATTAATAAGGCCCAAGAGATGCTCTAAAAGGCAGGTGGGGGTATTTATAACCCCCACTAACCAAATATGGCTGTTGGCTAAAAAGATCACCAAAATGCACAGGAGCCAGTTATATCGCCCTAAATTTGGTATAACCACTCCTCGATAATAACGGTCACTCTGATTGCATTAAATGCATTGTCAGTGACCGTTGGTCACTATGGCCGGTATGACCGAAGGGTGTTTGGTCATATTGGTCTTCAATTTTTCACCTTTGGCCAAAAAGAGTGTTCTCGAGAAAAATTAGGCTAACTTGACCCCGATCATACCGCTGGCCGGTCTAACCGGGCTTCTTGGCAGCCAAAATTTCATCCTTCTGTAAAAACCAGACCGGGTACCCTTGGTCATACCGTCGGCCGGTATGGTCGGAGGGGACCCAGTAGCACCGGCCTTCCAGATCAACAATGCACTTTTTTATGCTTTTTAGTTTTTGCTTTGAAAACAATATTATGCAAATATTCAAGTGCACATGTATTGAGCCTCTAGATATTTTTCGATATCGAACATGTGGCCAAGACCCCTCTTAATTGTATGGCCCCTATTCTAGCAACCTGATCTTTTTTCCAAACTCCGAGATCGATAAAAACTATAAAAAGATCCTTAAATTTTATACCATAGCCATTGACGCATTGATCTTCTTTTCATCATTTTGATGCTTCTGTGATCGCCGAAATCTAGACCAACCTATTCTCAAAATAGTTAATTCCGCGATTGTCGAAATCTGGACCAACGTATTCTCAAAAGAGTTAGTTGAAAATGTTAGTCCTTTAATCGTAACTGCCATTAACTATCAAAACCAAATTGAATTAGAGGCCTAGATGTTTTCAAGCCTGCCTCACTTGAGGATCGACTTGGCATGGGGACAGGTTGGACATGAGCCTGGACTATCTCAGAGGGGCTTTGTGGCATATTAAGGAAAAGATGTTGCGTGGCGCCCACCTTATGTCTTGTAGGAGGTTTAGTGAGGATGACGTGGTAAAGGTCTACGCCCGTTCCTCTGTTGTATATGGTGAACATACGCCACAAATCATAGCCAGGACATCACACAGTAGAGCGCCCCTCATCCTGACGTGCTCGGGGCCTCCAGTTGGCAGCGTTCAGTACTGTATGCCTACATGTTTCTAGGTACACTTTCACGGTATCACCTCACTTGTTACATTTCGTATATTCTATTGTGCACTAATCAAAAAGTTCATCACTAGGGGAAGATACACCACGGGACGACACCACGACCCACTCCGACGACCCAAACTACGCCAACGACCTAGTGGACGATTGGCTCGCTAACATCCCCCTTCAGTCGCCGCCCACAATACTTGGTTCCTCGCAGCTCCATGATGCGCTCGGACAAAGCCAACCATCGCAGGCTACCTTTGTTACTTCGTTAGCACCGGTACATTCTGCTAGGAGCACTCGGGGAATACCACCAGACCAGTTGACGTACCCATCTGGGCATGTGCAGCATCATCGAACCAGTAGGCCTAGCAACACTTAGGATGTTGCACCACGGAAGAATAGGGGCTAGTATTTTTTTTCCTTTTTAACTGTACTTTGTATTGTGGATGACTACACGGGCACCCTCGTGACTTTTGTTACTTTGTTATTACTATACTTTTTTTGTTGCCGTTTGTTTGTCATTTTTTTACATGTTACTGATGTCGTCAATTTTTCATTTCTCATTTCTCAGTTGCTCCACCGTACCAAAACGACATCATAGTTTGACAACTCCACTGTCAATCAAGAAAACCACTACGAATTTTTTCAATGTTTTTTTGAATGTTTGTGATGTCCTCCTCTATTGCAATGTATGCCAATATTTTCAAACAAATTACTATTTAAAAAACAAACAGACTTTTTTCATTTTCATTGGAATAGCAATAAAATTTGTATAAATAATATGTTTATAATTCTCAGCATAAAAACATTACACAAATAATTTGTTGCCAAAAAAGTTACAAAAATACCTACGATAGGAAGCTACCCTATTGGCGATAGGTAGGTATTTTTATCAATTTTGGTTTTGACATATTTTACTGTAAACATTATTAAAAAAATGTATTGTTCGAAAAAAAGGCTTTGGAAGTCCGAGCTCGGGTCGTATTAGTCCACAGGACCTCCTCGTCTCCGACGACGACCTCGTATCCAACAACCAGGACGCTGCCGCCTGATCGATCCATCACTCCCTCCGCCGCCTCGGAGACCTCTTCTACTTGTATCAAAGTATCAGTACATTACATGCTTGCTATATGTACTAACTCACCAGAAAGAAGCCCACAAGCTACACTAGCTGGAAACAACCTGCTCAGCGCTGGTAGCCGTAGAGATCATCGAAGATGCCATCGATCTGGGCGTAGTCGTCGCCGAGCAACACCCATGAGGTGGGCTTCCCGCTTGTTTTCATCGGTGCCAGCCCTGTGGAAGACATCCATGAAGATGCGAACGCGCTCACTGAGTTTGGCCGGGATGCGCGCCTCGACGAGGCCGTCGTCGTAGGACATGACGGTGGTGCTGCTCATTTCCTTGGCCCGTCGCTCTGTGATCAGCTCACAGTGGCTCTCCCCCTCCTGCACCATCGACACATGTTCCGTCTCGGCAGCCATCTCCCTGATCCTCTTCCTTCCCGTCAGATTTATTACCCTGTGGTTGCGGCAGCGTGTTATGTCCCTTGGCCACCGATGATAGCCGGGGCGTGAGATCAACTACCGATCGGGAAGAAGCAAGGGATAGAGAAAGAGGAAAGACAAAGGAAGATAGAAGTAATTTGATCATCTATTCATGCATGTTTCTTTCCATCGCCATACGCTAGTATAATAGACCTCGTCTCAATTACATTCTTGTGAGAAAGTGCGGTAAAAGGCAAAAGGTTACAGCCCGGTAAATTATCGACAACAAAGATAAATACCGCTCAGCCATTCGATCTCCTTCTGCGCTTACTTCCACTAATCTTAGCCAAACACAACTCATTAGTGAAGTCGATCAACCGGTACACTCAGTGCCAACTTGTCCTGCTCTTCTTCTCCATGCAATGGCTTTGCGTTCCGATGCGAGCTGGCTGTAACATGTGCCCCTCCTTCAGATGTTGCTTGTCCCCAAGCAAGTGATGTCGAAAAACGCTCCTGGAGTACCGACAAATCCTCCCAAGTTGCAGATTCTTTTGGTATCCCAGACCATTTAATCAAGCCTTGAACAACTGCTATATTCCCCTTTTTCACGAGACGTCTGTCCAGGATCTGCTCTGGTGTGGCTGATTGAGTATCCAATTCGGCAATCTTGGGTAACTCAGAGAAGACCGGCGAATAGTTGGGATGAAATACTTTAAGTTGTGAGACATGGAAAACGGGGTGAATATGACTGTCAGCAGGGAGATCTAGTTTGTATGCCACTGAACCAATTCGTTCCACCACAGTGTAAGGCCCGAAAAACTTGTAAGATAATTTGGGATAACGCCTATTCACCAGTGAGGTTTGTGCGTAGGGCTGCAGTTTAAGGAGGACTTTCTCACCAACCTGAAAGTGCCGCTCTTGCCGATGTCGGTCAGCTTTAAGCTTCATCCTATTCTGAGCCCTGGCGAGATGTTGTTTAATCAGTTCAGTGTACTGATCTCGCGCCTGCAATATGTGATTGACTTCCTCGGAGGTACTGTGATAGTCACTTGGTAGCATGCCATAGTTGGGTTCACAGCCATAGAGAACACGAAAAGGGGAAGATCCCAGTGCGGTATGGAAGTTAGAATTATACCAAAATTCTGCCAACGATAGCCAAGTCTTCCATTTCTTGGGAGAATCATGAATCGCACAACGTAAGTACATCTCCAATCATTGATTCACTCTTTCACTCTGTCCGTCTGTTTGGGGATGGTATCCGGTGGAGAGCTGCAATTTTGTGTCCAAACACTTGAATAGCTCCTTCCAAAAACTACTAGTAAAGATTCTGTCACGATCTAAGGTGATCGTTCGAGGACACCATGAAGGCGAACCACTTGTTCCATGAAAATTTTGGCAACCGTGTGTGCGGTAAATGGATGTTTAAGACCGAGAAAATGGGCATATTTGGAAAAACGATCCACCACAACCACGATTGCATCACAGCCTTCCGACAGCGACAGCCCTTCAATGAAGTCCATATTGATGTCTTGCCACGCTTTGTCGGGGATCGGTAAGGGTTGTAAAAGACCAGCAGGCCGAACTCTTTCACTGTTTCACATAATCGTCCACCATTTGCTTCATGCAAGGTCAGCAGAATAAGCTCTTCATGCGTTGGTATGTCGCCTGGACCCCGGAATGTCCACCCAAAGCACCAGAATGAAATGCTGAAATAAGCTTTGTTTGAAGAGCAGAATTTTGTCCAATCCAAATCTTGCCTCGGTATCGGATCAATCCGTGTTGCAATGAAAATCCATCCTCGTCCGGGCTATGGATAGCGAGCTGAGCTAAACGCTGGTAAGCAGTTGGGTCTGAGACATACGAATTAACAACTTCCTGCAACCAGATTGGACGAACCTCAGTAACATTTGGCAGTGCGAGCAGCTGTCCAGAGCGAGATAATGCGTCGGTGACCACATTATCCGTGCCTTTCTTATACACAATCTTAAATTGCAATCCCATTAACCTGGTCATAGCCTTGCACTACATTTCATATTGCAACTGCTGTTCCTCGAGATAACAGAGACTGCGATGATCTGTTCGAATTGTAAACTCTTGACTTTGCAAATAAGAGCACCATTTCTCAACAGCTAGCATCAAAGCCAAGAATTCCTTCTCATATATTGATAAGCTTTGATGTTGAATGCTTAATGCTTTGCTGAAATAGGCGACAGGATGTCCTTGCTGAATAAGTACTGCACCTACTCCTTTGTCACATACGTTAGTCTCCAATTCAAAAGCTTGAGTAAAGTCGGGAAGTTTAAGAACTGGTGCTAAAGACATAGCTTGCTTCAACTGAACAAAGGCACGCTCGGCCAAATCATGCCATTCAAACGATTTCTTCTTCAACAAATCAGTTAAAGGTTTAGCAATCACTCCATAATTGCAGACAAATTTCCTGTAGTAGCCCGTTAGTCCTAGAAAACCACGTAGTTCCGTGACTGATCGTGGTGTAGACCACTAGAGCATAGCATGAGTCTTCTGCGGATCTGTGGCAACACCTTGATCCGAGATAATGTGTCCCAAGTATTCAATTTGCTTCTGAGCGAAGATACACGTACTTTTTTGACAAAAAATCATTGATTTCTCAAAGTTTTGAGTACGGTTTCCAGATGCTCAAGATGAGAAGTGATAGTTCGGCTATAAATGAGAATATCATCCATAAAAACCAAAACAAACTTTATGAGATATGGAGCAAGCATGGCATTCATAACACACTGGAATGTGGCTGGGGTGTTTGTCAAGCCAAACAGCATGACCTTGAACTGATAGAGCCCCTGATGCGTCTTAAACGCTGTTTTTTCCTCATCTTGTTCCTTTATGCGAATTTGGTGGTAGCCTGCTCGCAAATCAAGTTTAGAAAAAATATTGAGTACTGGCCAACTCATCCAGTAACTCATCGATCACAGGCATGGGAAACTTCTTCTTGATTGTTAAATCATTTAAGCGTCTGTAGTCTACACAGAATCTCCATGAACCATCCTTCTTTTGGACGAGAAGGACAGGAGAGGCAAAGGGACTCATGCTATGGGTAATAATACCCTTGCATAACATATCCAGTACCTGTTTCTCTATCTTATTCTTGTGAGTAGGTGAGTATCGATACGGTCGGGCATTGACTGGTATTGCTCTGGGCAGCAAAGATATGAAATGGTCATTATCCCTTTTTGGCGGCAATTCGGTGGGTTCAGCAAACACCTCTGCATACCGTTCAATCAAAACAGCAATGGCAGGTTGAATTGACTGAGGAGGTGTGGAATCACTTTGTTCCACCACCACCATTGCCCAGATATCGTTTCCTTTTTGCTGTTTCAGAAACTGCTCTGTTGTCATTGGTCGCAGCTTAGTCATCTTTCTTCCCTGAATGCCCTGTAATTGAATGTTTTGTCCGAGATGACTAAATTTGATCAACCGCTCTTTCCAATGACAAACCATTGGGCTATGCTGCTTTAACCAATCCATACCCAGTATCGCACCAAAAGCACCAAGTTCAATTACTCGAAAATCAGATTGAAACGTGTGGCCTTGAGCCCACCAGTCTAAATTTGAGACGCATTGATTACAGTGGATTTTCTCCCCATTGGCCACACAAACATCAATTGGTGTGCATGCCTGAAGAACGCACCCTATCTTCTGCAAAAAAACCTTGATGGATGAAGCTATGCGAACTGCCTGAGTCCAAAAGCACTAACATTACTTGGTTTCTAACCAAAGCCAAAAATCAGATAGTCTCCACCTCCTCCACCCCGGACATGGCATTGAGAGATAAGTGATAATATTCTTGTTTCAGTTCATCGATCTCCAACAAATCAAGAACGTCATCAGACAAAGTGTTCTCGTGATCATTAACAGCGATAGCATGTAACTGGGCCTGGACCATTTTTTGCAATGTAAGTGATGGTTGACATCAAATTTCTCTCCACATTGATAACATAACCCATTGGCCCGCCTATATTCCTTCAGTTGCTTGGCTTTCCATAATTCCCCTGACCCAATCTTCGGTTTAGCTTGGTTGTTGTCAGTTTTACCTGAAAGTTCAATGTCCCAGTTGTATCCCTGCTTGTGCTTCCATTTCTTTCCCCGGTCGATAACATCCTGTTGAACACAAGCCAATAAAGCCGCTCTGTCCATAGTATCGGGAACTTGTCCTTGAACAGCACCCCTCAATTCAGGTTTTAACCCCCTTATGAAATGTGAGACGAATAATTCCTCGTCGTAATGCGGGTTGTGCATCAATAGTTCATACATCAACCCGTCAAAGTGCGTCTTGTAATCAGCGACAGTGCCCATCTGTCTAGTTTCTAACAATTCCGAAAACAAGCGCTTCTGATCGAATGCCCCAAATTTTTCCTCCACCGCCCGAACGAACTGCTCCCAATTTCCCACTTCATGGCGTATCTTATACACTTGCCACCATCTAGCAGCATTTCCCTCAAAATGCATCGTAGCTACTGACACCCACAATGTCTCTGGTATGTTGAAAACGTGAAAATACTCAGCACAATTATCTTTCCAGATTTGGGCATTCTCACCATCAAACTTTGGAAAATTAAGCTTCGGTAGTGGAGTCCTCATATTTCCCCCAGCATCTCTCGGTTGATTCCTCTGAAGACCAGCGGTGTCGGATGTGCTGCTGACCGAACACCTAGCCCATTGCTCAGGGGGCGCTGGAGTCAGTATCGCTCTCCCTTGTGGCTGTGTCAATCCACCGCCTTCTTCTACTATTTTTTCCACTGTCAATTGGGCTACGGCTTGCGCCGTTGCCTCCATCTGACAAGCCAAGAGTTGATGATCCTTAGAACTCTGCTCGATCGCTTGGGTCGTAAGATCTATGCGAGTCATCAATTGTTGCTGCATGGTGTCCATCATCTCCATCCTTGCAAAAAATAGGTCCAGGCTCTTGTAACGTCCCGAATTTGCCCCGATTTTAAATTTTTGGAGTTCTCTGAATTATTGTGAATTAATTACCCTTTTACTTGCATTTAATTGGATTTATCTGATTTTTGGGAATTTATTTGGGATTATTTGAGTTTTACTGAATTTATCTTCTCTTGAATAATTAAATATCAGAAAAAGTAATTATCAAAAATAAATGAAAATATTTTCTCTAGGCTCAAAACACTCTGAAATATTTTCTGGATTTTTTCTAGAATTTTTCGGGTATTTTTAGTGCCCTAATTAATTACTTTGAATTTCTATAATTATTTTATTAGCAAAGTTCGAAAATAAATCACTCTGATGATTGGGCGGCCCAACACTTGTCCGACACCGCCGAAACCCTAGCGCAGCCGACCCTGGTTCGTTCGATCCCGATCGGATGGTCGCCGTTGGGCCGCGTCGGTCATGGCACGCGAGGCGTTGGATCGCGTTAAGCGACCGATAAGATGTCGACGCGTGGCACCATTTACCCGAACGGTTATTCGTTTTGCGCCGTTGGATGGCGATCGAACGGCGCGACGGGACCGATCGGTCTCGGGAGGGAGCGCTGCCGCACCGCCATCGCCGGTAGGAGGCCGAATATCTTGTCAGAAGATTTGCGCGTGTTTCAAGGCTTGTCCGAGCCGGGGTTAAAGCCCACCGCATGCAGCTCTCTCTTCCGTTCCATTTGCCCTCTCGTTTGAACCTTGCCGTGCCCCGTAGCCCTCCCAAAGAGCTCACCGTGAAGTTGGCAAACATCTCGCCTCGTTTTTCTTCGCACCGCCGCCGTCCGCCGCTCTTCCTTCACTTGTGACCCGTCAAGTTCTCTCACGTCCTGGCCGACAGAGCCACTTCTTTGCACCGGAGGAGTCCCGTAGCGCCGCCGAGCCATCGTCTTCCTCATCTCCGCCCTTCGGGAGCCAGCTGCACCGCCGTCGACTACTCGAGCTCCAGCCACCGTCCGATTTCCATCGCACGCACGAGGTATTGCCACGTCTCTCCCCCTGTAGCGCTAGCTCGGGTTGCCTTCGGATGTTAATGACCGTTAGATTGTGATCGTAAGGTCCTCGTTAGGCCACGTAGGCTTGTGAATAGGAATTAGCTCGATAAGCCATGACCGTTGGATTCTCATCCGACCGCTCTCGTACGTCCACGTTAGGGCCGGGAATAGTGAACCGTGTGGGTAACCGTAGCCGTAGATCTCCAATCCAACTGCTCCTGTTGCGCCACGTATGCTATGTAGCAAATGCATCGCCGAGAGCGACCGATCGTTGATTTGAATCCAACGGCCGGAAGAAATGCGCGTGGCTTGATGCTTCTCGCCGCGTGTCACCGGCCGAGTGGTCCAAGCTTTGCTCGATGGGGCCCACATGTCGATGTGATGACCCCTACCTTGCCGACGACAAGATGACGTCCTCCGGGCCCACTTGTCAGTGGCCGAGAGCGACGTGGCTCACTCTGGTGCCGACACGTGTCGCCGAGGGGAATTAATCCGTATTTTCAGTAGGAAAATAAATAAAGAAATTCGGTTATATATTTAATTGAATTTCAGCAAACTTGAAAATGCTATAACTTTTGCATTTTAACTCGGATTTGGGTGATTCCAGTGCCCAAAAATTTGTAAAAATGTAAGCTATTTAATGGTGATTTTTATTTTATTTTTGGTGTTAATATTGCTATCTATATTGCATATTTATTGTGTGCTTGCTTGTACCGATTAGACTCGAGTCAAGGAATTGCCGAGGAGAATTCAAGACCCATCGCAGACCTCGCACTGTAACCAACTGTTGTTTGAAGGCAAGTCATGCTTTGACCATTTTGCGCCTAGTTTTCAAAGTATATTTTGATTTTCATATTGCATGCTACGTTAAATACAAATGCTATTGATTAAATTGGGAAAAGGTAGATAAAAGCCAAACTTGTTTATGCCACCTTGATTATAATGTATATATGCCCTGAAAACCTTGTCACCCTAAGATGTTTAACATGTTGGATGCTATTATGACGCCAACACGGGAGGCTAGACCGTGATTAGTCGCTTAGCCCGCTTATATGCGTTGAATGTCTTTCAAATTGCAAACGAAGGTTGACTAAACAATTATGGAACGCATTTCGAAATAATGTGATGATGTCATGAAATGGAATTGAGAGTAGCGACCTTTGTGGTTCTACTCGTACAATGAAGTGGGCATTGGCATGTGTTGCAATAATGCAAAACTGGGTGGGAAATGATTTGGACCGGGGAAAGTGGCAAGGATGGCTTCGTGCCAGGTGGGCCTGTGTGGCAACGGGTTGTATGAAAGATTATAAAGGCTTGTGCCGAGAAGTATAAAATGGAGGTCTTGCAGGGACAATTAAGGACTTAACCTTGCGAGCCTTTGAACCGAAGTTCGTGTACAACCACTTGTCCGGAATGGGACGGACCTAGTTAAGTAGGTTTCTAACCTCTTTCCTTTGAAACCTCGGGGTGACAGTGCACACCAGTGCAACTGTAGGGGAAGCGTACCTGTGCTATGGCTTGGTACCCATTCAACGGTACTTGCTCTGTCTAAACTTCGACTCTGAGTGAGGGAAGTGTTAGAAGGGAAATATCGGAGGGGTTCAATGGTTAAATGTTAGTCTCTGAAAGACTTTGTTGCAATCAATCGCCAGTGTGGTGAGCGACTGTATCCTGTGGGTAAAGTGTACAACCTCTGCAGAGTGTGTGTGTGTTGAAACTATTCGAATAGCCGTGTCATGCATGATCGACATTGCTCGGTGATTACAGTCAAGGGTTAGATTTTCAAAATAAAAATGTGGAATGGGTGGCTGTGTGCCAAAAGAATAATGAATGAAACTAGGGCTGTGTGCCAATCTCTTGGGAAAGAATTGTGAAATTAATTATTATTAATATCGATTTTACTGCTTTTAATCTAATAGGATTACCTGTGTAAAAGAAATGCTGCTTTATGCAAAATAACCAATTAAGCCTTTCCTTGAATAAGCCATGCATGTAGTAATAGACCTGCATTGTGCATGACTTGTTGAGTATGTTGTATACTCACCCTTGCGTCGACAAAAACCTCAGAAGATGAAGTCAGGCTCGCTTGGGAGGAGTTCGTCAAGGCCAAGAGGACTAAGGGTTGAGCCGCACTCAGTAGCCTGTGGTTATGAAGGTTTCCTTGCTTTACTTTTTGCTTCCACGATAAACTTGTGCTACTTGATATTATCGCCTGCGTGGCTTAATTATTGTAAGGTGACCATAAGGTCATGTAACTCGATTATATTATGCTTGGAGTACTTTATTATTTATTTCATTTGTGTATGATTGTGGTACTTCAACCTGTTTATCCTGTGTGTACTAGCGTGATCCTGGACTAGTACGGAATACACAGAGTGTCCGAATCCGTAAAATTCGGGGCACGACACGGATGGTATCAGAGCCATACTGACTGTAGGACTTAACCCTAGATTAGACTGGCTGTTTTAGAAAGGATAAAAGCTAATTTCTAAAAGACTAAAAATTTGACAAGAATAATCAATGAAATCTTGACTTATCCCTTCTTCCTTACTTCAAACCTCTGCTGTATTTTGCTATTACTTTCGTATTCTTTCAAAATTGCTGTTCTAACGCATTGCTTTGGCAGATGCGAATGGTCCACTCCTTTGGAGAGCGTCACGGAGGCTACGCAGCGGAGCTCTGGAGGATGCTCCAGGTGTTAGGAGGCTTCGATCGTCCACTCTACAAGTCCCACACCTGGATAGTCAACGGGATTGCTCGCGGATGGGAGACGACTCTTACCTTGTACGCTCGGGAGCACGCGCGTGCTAGTCGTCCGCTTCGCCTCGCGGTGAAGCGAGCTAGCTACGAGGCGGGCATACAGGAGTGTGCCCGGGTTGCGCTTCGGCCGGATCGAGGGACCACGGCTACGGTGTGGGACACCGCTTTGTGTGCACTCAAGACGCTGGGAGGACCC
Organism: Guadua angustifolia; assembly: GCA_036346375.1. Taxonomy (NCBI): domain Eukaryota; kingdom Viridiplantae; phylum Streptophyta; class Magnoliopsida; order Poales; family Poaceae; genus Guadua; species Guadua angustifolia. Next base: position 25,816,257 of record CM070515.1, read on the forward strand.
GCGAGCTCGCTTGGAGTTGGAGGACGACGCTGCCGTCGTGCACCTGGGCAGGATCGCCGAGCTGGAGGAGGCTCTCTACGGTCGGGGAGCCGGACTGCATCATGGAGCTCGGCAGCGATGACGAGGAGGAGCCGGAGGAGCCAGCCACGCCAGAGGACCAAGAATGGTGGTGCCCCAGTTGCACCAAGTGAGAGGGCATGGGGACCGGTTGCCCGATGCAGCTCACCCACCGGTTTACGTGATCGACGAGCCGCAGCCGGGATGGCTCGAGGAGTGATGCTTTTTCAGAGTGGCAGTGGCCAGCTTTTGCGTTGAGACTCAGTTGTTTTGAGTCGTGTCTTTAATTTCGAACATTAGTATGCGATGTTGTAATGAACAATTTGATGTGATGTTTGTGATTGTTATGGTTGCATAGTCCCTAGACTATGTAATAAACCATACCTACTTATTAATTACGCTTGAATGTTTAATGGTTTAAGTTACACCTGTTTCCCCGTATAAGTTCCTATACTTGCCTATTCTTTTCCCCCTGATCTCTAAACCATCGAAGCACTCAGCAGATGGTGAATACTCGCAACAACGGAGCAGGAGGCAGTGGTTCGCGTCCTGGAGGCAGTCAGAGCAGTACGCCACCACCCCAGGCAGCGTCGCCAGTTGACATGCAGAATCTAGGAGCATTTCTCGCAGCACAGACTCAGTTAATGCAGACAATGATGGCCACAGTACAACAAATCAACACTCAAGCTGTCGCAAACAATCAGGATATGAACAATGGGCCACGTCCCTATTCAAGATCGCGTCCGCCAACATTCTCAGGCAATGCTAGTCCGCTAGAGGCAGATGATTGGCTGAGAACCATCGAGAGGAAACTACACATAACGCAGTGTGAAGGAAATGAGAGGGTGCTTTATGCCTCTCATCAATTGGAAGGAACCGCAGCTGAATGGTGGGAGAACTACTGCGCATCACAGGAGAACCCGCAGGAAATTACTTGGGATGAATTCACCATCGCATTTCGTCAATACCACGTGCCCGAGGGTATCATGGAGTTGAAAAAGGAGGAATTCCGAGCGCTGAAACAAGGAAGCCAGACCGTGGCTGATTATCTGAATAAATTCACCCAACTTGCACGCTACGCTCCAGAAGACGTAGCAACAGACAAGGCAAGGCAATCTCGCTTTATGAAAGGGCTTAACACCGGTTTGCAGGTGGGACTGATCGCCCACACTTTCCCGGATTTTCAAGAGTTAGTAAACAAGGCGCTCATACTAGAGGATAAGCGCAAAGAACTTGACGACAATCGCAAACGCCGCATGGCTCAGCAAGGAGGATGCCATGGACAGCAGAAAACCAGAATGATACCCCAGCAGTTCACCAGATTCCAGCCAGGGAACAGTATCAGAACACCGCCACCAATGCCAAGACCAGCCGGACAAACCCCTCAGACCCCAGTCAGGATTGCCAATCAGAATGGAGGAAATCAGCAGATGTCGGGAAGACGCTGCTACAATTGCAATGAGACCGGGCATTTCGCCAACATGTGCCCAAAGAAAGGAGGAGTGACACCAGTGCGCTTCAACCTAGGAAGCACGCCAGCTAAAACACCTGCTCAGGGAGGAAGCCGAGGACCTGCCCAATCAGGAGCCACACCGCAAGCATTCACTCGAGGCCGAATCAACCATATCTCCGCAGACGAAGTCCAGAATGCTACGGACGTCGTGCTCGGTAAGTTCCTTGTCAACTCGGTGCCAGCTACAGTATTATTTGATGCAGGAGCTTCGCATTCGTTCGTTTCTCAAGAATTTGCTGTGACAAATGATCTGGATATTGTTAACCTTAAAAGTACACTCCTAGTTCAATCCCCTGGATCAGAACTCCGTTCTAAGGTCGGATGTTCGGAGTTAAGCTATTATCTGAGGAGTAGAGTTCCTAGCGAACCTTATTATATTAGATACCCAAACCCTGGATGTTATCCTGGGAATGGATTGGTTGACCAAGCATAAGGCTATATTAGACTGCGGGAGGAGAGTTGTGTCTATTGAGAGCCCGGAAGGTAGGAAAGTGGAATTTCAAGCTAAGGCAGTTCGAGAAGGACAGATGTTAGTAAACAATTTGGAAACCGTCAGTATAAGAGATGTACCAGTGGTCAGTGGATACCCAGATGTTTTTCCCGAGGAATTACCAGGAATGCCACCAGACAGAGACATAGAGTTCGTAATTGACTTAGTACCAGGGACAGCACCCATAGCAAAGAGACCATATCGGATGTCCACCGAAGAACTGGTTGAGATGAAGAAGCAGATCGAGGAATTGTTGGAAAAAGGATTCATCAGACTAAGCTCGTCACCTTGGGGAGCACCGGTTCTGTTCGTTAAGAAGAAAGATGGGAGTTTTCGGATGTGTGTAGACTATCGTGCACTTAACGAAGTGACGATAAAGAACAAATACCCGTTACCCCGGATAGACGATCTTTTCGATCAATTAAGAGGAGCAGGAGTATTCTCCAAGATCGACCTTAGGTCAGGATATCACCAGTTGAAAATCAAGACAGGACATACCCAAGACTGCGTTTTCTTCAAGATATGGACATTATGAATTCACGGTTATGTCATTTGGATTGACAAATGCGCCAGCTTACTTTATGAATCTAATGAATAAAGTATTCATGGAATACTTAGATAAATTTGTGGTCGTATTCATAGACGATATTCTAGTTTATTCAAGGACGGATGAAGAGCACGCCCAACATTTGAGATTAGTGCTGGAGAAACTAAGAGAGCAACAGTTGTATGCGAAATTCAATAAGTGCGATTTCTGGAAGAGTAAGGTAGATTTCCTGGGGCACGTAATGACTGCCGAAGGAATTGCAGTGGACCCAAGCAACGTGGAGACAGTGCTGCATTGGGAGTCGCCCAGGACAGTTTCGCAAGTTCGAAGTTTTCTTGGAATGGCTGGTTATTACCGTCGGTTCATAGAAGGATTTTTCGCCATTGCCAGGCCAATTACGCAATTGCTAAAGAAAGAGAAGAAATTTGTTTGGACACCAGATTGTGAGAGAAGTTTTCAAGAGTTGAAGAAACGATCGACATCGATGCGATATTAGTTCACCAGATAAAGCGCCAGAGCTTTGACATTTATTGCGATGCATCACGCCAAGGTCTTGGATGCGTGTTAATGCAGAATGGAAAGGTAGTAGCCTATGCATCAAGGCAATTAAGGCCACATGAAGGGAATTACCCGACACACGATCTAGAGTTAGCAGCTGTAGTGCATGCCCTGAAGATATGGCGTCACTATCTTATTGGCAATAGATGTGAGGTGTATACAGATCATAAGAGCCTTAAATACATTTTCACCCAATCTGATCTGAACATGAGACAAAGGAGATGGTTAGAGCTGATCAAGGATTACAACATGGGAATCCATTATCATCCCGGCAAGGCCAATGTGGTGGCCGATGCCTTGAGTCAGAAAAGTCATAATCTCAATACGACGGTGGAAAAAAGCCAGGGAGAATTGTGCAAGGATCTTCAGAGATTGAAATTGGGAGTTGTTCCGGAAGGATTCGTAGCTGCCTTAGAAATAAAGCCTACCTTGGAAGACCAGATTAGGGAAGGTCAGAAGGACGATGAGAAGATCAAGCGAATCAAGGCCAAGATGGAGGAAGGCCAAGCAAAGGAGTTTAAACTGGATGAACAAGGCACGTTATGGATAAAGGGGCGCATCTGTGTACCAAACAAAAAGGAGTTAAAACAGTTAATATTGGAGGAAGCTCACGACTCCAAGTATTCGATTCACCCAGGAAGTGCAAAAATGTACCAAGACTTAAAAGGGAGAATCTGGTGGCCGAATATGAAGAGAGAAGTTGCTGAACACGTAGCACTATGTGACGTATGTCAGCGAGTCAAAGCTATGCATCAGAGACCAGCAGGACTGCTGCAGCCATTGAAAATACCAAAGTGGAAATGGGAAGAAATCGGAATGGATTTCATTACTAGATTGTCAAGGACGCAAGGAGGTTATGACTCCATATGGGTCATCGTGGATCGATTGACAAAGGTCGCGCACTTCATATCGGTAAAGACAACCTATTCGGGAGATAAGTTGGCCGAGCTGTACATGGCAAGGATCGTTTGCTTGCATGGAGTGCCAAAGAAGATAGTATTCGATGAGGTACCCAATTTACCTCAAGATTTTGGGATAAATTGCATCTGAGAATGGGCACCGCTTGAACTTCAAGATGACTTATCACCCATAAGCGGATGGGCGGATGAAAGAGTCAACCAGATATTAGAAGATATGTTGAGAGCTTGCGCGTTGGCTTATACATCCACTTGGGATAAATGTTTGCCGTATGCGGAGTTTAGTTACAACAATGACTATCGTGCAAGTCTTCGATGTCACCTTCGAAGCATTGTATGGTCGACCTTGTAGGACGCCGTTAAATTGAACGAGATCGGTGAGCGCGTGTCTTCGGACCGACATACCCAAGAAGTCAAGAGCGATAGCATTAATAAGGAAAGGTTAAAAATCGCAATCAAGACAAAGAGTTACGCGGACAACCGCCGTAGAGATTTGAGCTTTGAACCCGAAGATCATGTGTATCTCAGAGTTACGCCTCTTAAGGGAGTCCAAAGGTTTCACAAAAAGGGTAAACTTGCGCCAAGATATGTGGGACCGTTTAAGATCATAAGTCGTAAGGGCGAAGTCGCCTATCAACTGGAGTTACCGCCGTCATTAGCAGGAGTACACAATGTTTTTCATGTATCGCAGCTCAAGAAGTGTCTCCGAGTGCCTGAGGAGCAAACATCACTGGAAGAAGTTGAACTACAGGAAGACTTGACCTACAAGGAACAACCGATAAAAATTCTGGATATAATGGATCGAAAAACAAGAAACAAAACAACTCATTTTTGCAGAGTTCAGTGGAGCAACCACACAGAAAGCGAAGCCACCTGGGAACGAGAGGAAGATATAAAAAAGGAATTCCCAAACCTGTTCTATAGTTAAGCCTCGAATCTCGGGGACGAGATTCTGTTAAGGGGGGCAGGTTTGTAACGTCCCGAATTTGCCTCGATTTTAAATTTTTGGAGTTCTCTGAATTATTGTGAATTAATTACCCTTTTACTTGCATTTAATTGGATTTATCTGATTTTTGGGAATTTATTTGGGATTATTTGAGTTTTATTGAATTTATCTTCTCTTGAATAATTAAATATCAGAAAAAGTAATTATCAAAAATAAATGAAAATATTTTCTCTAGGCTCAAAACACTCTGAAATATTTTCTGGAATTTTTCTAGAATTTTTCGGGTATTTTTAGTGCCCTAATTAATTACTTTGAATTTCTATAATTATTTTATAAGCAAAGTTCGAAAATCGCTACCATGATTGGGCGGCCCAACACTTGTCTTGACACCATTAAACCCTAGCGCGGCCGACCACGTTCGTTCGATCCCGTCGGATGGTCGCCGTTGGGCCGCGTCGGTCATGGCACGCGAGGCGTTGGATCGCGTTAAGCGACCGATAAGATGTCGACGCGTGGCACCATTTACCCGAACGGTTATTCATTTTGCGCCGTTGGATGGCGATCGAACGGCGTGACAAGCCCGATCGGTCTCGGGAGGGAGCGCTGCCGCACCGCCATCGCCGGTAGGAGGCCAAAGATCTTGTCAGAAGATTTGTGCGTGTTTCAAGGCTTGTCCGAGCCGAGGTTAAAGCCCACCGCATGCAGCTCTCTCTTCCGTTCCATTTGCCCTCTCGTTTGAACCTTGCCGTGCCCCGTAGCCCTCCCAGCAGCTCGCCGTAGTTGGCAAACATCTCCGCCTCGGTTTTTCAGACACCGCCGCCGCCGCTTCTTCCTTCACTTGTGACCCGTCGAGTTCTCACGCCGCGTCGACAGAGCCACTTCTTTGCACCGGAGGAGTCCCGTAGCGCCGCCGAGCCATCGTCTTCCTCATCTCCGGCCTTCAGGAGCCTGCTGCACCGTCGTCGACTACTCGAGCTCCAGCCACCGTCCGATTTCCATCGCACGCTCGAGGTATTGCCACGTCTCTCCCCCTGTAGCGCTAGCTCGGGTTGCCTTCGGGTGTTAATGACCGTTAGATTGTGATCGTAAGGTCCTCGTAAGGCCACGTAGGCTTGTGAATAGGAATTAGCTCGGTAAGCCATGATCGTTGGATTCTCATCCGACCGCTCTCGTACGTCCACGTTAGGGCCGGGAATAGTGAACCGTGCGGGTAACCGTAGCCATAGATCTCCAATCCAACCGCTCCTGTTGCGCCACGTATGCTATGTAGCAGTGCATCGCTCGGTAGCGACCGACCGTTGGATTTGAATCCAACGGCCGGGAAGAAATGCGCCGCGTGGCTTGATGCTTCCTCGCCGCGTGTCAGCCGCTGAGTGGTCCAAGCACTGTTCTAGTGGGGCCCACATGTCAGTGTGATGACCCCGGCTGTGCTGACGTCAGCATGACGTCCTCCGGGCCCACTTGTCAGTGGCCGAGAGCGACGTGGCTCACTCTGGTGCCGACACGTGTCGCCGAGGGGAATTAATCCGGATTTTCAGTAGGAAAATAAATAAAGAAATTCGGTTATATATTTAATTGAATTTCAGCAAACTTGAAAACGCTATAACTTTTGCATTTTAACTCGGATTTGGGTGATTCCAGTGCCCAAAAATTTGTAAAAATGTAAGCTATTTAATGGTGATTTTTATTTTATTTTTGGTGTTAATATTGCTGTCTGTATTGCATATTTATTGTGTGCTTGCTTGCACCGATTAGACTCCGAGTCACCGGAATTCGTCGAGGGAGAATTCGAAGACCCATCGCAGACCTCGGACCAGAACCAACTGTTGTTTGAAGGCAAGTCATGCTTTGACCATTTTGCGCCTAGTTTTCAAAGTATATTTTGATTTTCATATTGCATGCTATGTTAAATACAAATGCTATTAATTAAATTGGGAAAAGGTAGATAAAAGCCAAACTTGTTTATGCCACCTTGATTATAATGTATATATGCCCTGAAAACCTTGTCACCCTAAGATGTTTAACATGTTGGATGCTATTATGACGCCAACACGGGAGGCTAGACCGTGATTAGTCGCTTAGCCCGCTTATATGCGTTGAATGTCTTTCAAATTGCAAACGAATTTGACTAAACAATTATGGAACGCATTTCGAAATAATGCGATGATGTCATGAAATGGAATTGAGGGTAGCGACTTGTGCGGTTCTACTCGTACAATGAAGTGGGCATTGGCATGTGTTGCAATAATGCAAAACTGGGTGGGAAATGATTTGGACCGGGGCAAGTGGCAAGGATGGCTTCGTGCCAGGTGGGCCTGTGTGGCAACGGGTTGTATGAAAGATTATGAAGGCTGTGTGCCGAGAAGTATAAAATAGAGGTCTTGCCCGGGACAATTAAGGACTTAACCTTGCGAGCCTTTGAACTGAGTTCCGTGTACAACCACTTGTCCGGAATGGGACGGACCTAGTTAAGTAGGTCTCTAACCTCTTTCCTTTGAAACCTCGGGGTGACAAAGGCACACCAAGGTAATCAGAGGGAAGCGCACGTGCTACGGCTTGGTACCCATTCAACGGTATTTGCTCGTCTAAACTTCGACTCGAGTGAGGGAAGTGTTAGAAGGAAATATCGGAGGGTTCAATGGTTAAATGTTAGTCTCTGAAAGACTTTGTTGCAATCAATCGCTTTGTGTGGTGAGCAATCGTATCCTCGTGGGTAAAGTGTACTGACCTCTGCAGAGTGTGTGTGTTGAAACTATTGAATAGCCGTGTCATGCATCGACATTGCTCGGTGATTACAGTCAAGGGTTAGATTTTCAAAATAAAAATGTGGAATGGGTGGTTGTGTGCCAAAAGAATGATGAATGAAATTAGGGTTGTGTGCCAATCTCTTGGGAAAGAATTGTGAAATTAATTATTATTAACATCAGTTTTACTGCTTTTAATCTAATAGGATTACCTGTGTAAAAGAAATGTTGTTTTATGCAAAATAACCAATTAAGCCTTTCTTTGGAATAAGCCATGCATGTAGTAATAGACCTGCATTGTGCTTGACTTGTTGAGTATGTTGTATACTCACCCTTGCATCGACAAAAACCTCAGAAGATGAAGCTGTGCCAGCTTGGGAGGAGGAGTTCGTCGAAGGCCCAGAGGACTAAGGGGTTGAGCCGCACTCAGTAGCCTGTGGTTATGAAGGGTTCCTTGCTTTACTTTTGCTTCTGCTGATAAACTTGTGCTACTTGATATTATCGCCCTGCGTGGCGAATTATTGTAAGGTGACCATATGGTCATGTAACTCGATTATATTATGCTTGGAGTACTTTATTATTTATTTACGCTGTGTATGATTGTGGTACTTCAACCTGTTTATCCTGTGTGTACTAGCGTGATCCTGGACTAGTACGGAATACACAGAGTGTCCGAATCCGTAAAATTCGGGGCACAACAGCTCTCCTTGATCCTGGCAAATCGCTCTTCCTCCCGTTCCGTTGCTTGCTTCATCACCACGAGGACGAACTGCGTCTGGACTGATGGCTTTGGAGGAGCCGTGCTGATCAAATCGTCAAACCGGGCTAACCAGATTTGGGGATTTTATAGGGATCAATTGAAGCGACAGAAGCCACTTCAAGTTCCTTAACCCTCGGCTGGAGAAACTTTTACAGCCCAGTCAGACAAAATCCTTCGATCGCAGCTAGCTCTGATACCAATTTGTTATGTCCCTTGGCCACCGATGATAGCCGGGGCGTGAGATCAACTACTGATCGGGAAGAAGCAAGGGATAGAGAAAGTGGAAAGACAAAGGAAGATAGAAGTAATTTGATCATCTATTCATGCATGTTTCTTTCCTTCGGCCATACGCCAGTATAATAGACCTCGTCTCAATTACATTGTGCAGTAAAGTGCGGTAAAAGGCAAAAGGTTACAACCCACGGTCCACGGAAACTACCGACAACAGCAGTAAATACCGCTCAGCCATTCGATCTCCTTCTGCGCTTACTTCCGCTAATCTTAGCTGAACACAACTCATTAGTGAAGTCGGCTCAGCCATTCGATCTCCTTCTGCGCTTACTTCCGCTAATCTTAGCTGAACACAACTCATTAGTGAAGTCGATCAACCGGTACACTCAGCGCCGACTTGTCCTGCTCTTCTTCTCCATGCGATGGCTTTGCGTTCCGATGCGAGCTGGCTGTAACACGGCGGCTCAATCTCTACGGCTGCACAAGGAGGGTGTGCATGGCTTTTATGCGCGGAACGAAGCCCCCGAACCCGGAGCCTGAGTCGAAGTCAAATGGTACTCACTGAGGCAGACTCGACTCCGGTTCACTTGGCTCCCGGCCCATATTCGACATTGAAACTACAGTGTACGGGCAGTAAATCCAAGAGAAGATATAATCCAAATGAACGGGGAATTGGTATGACTAACTTGAGGTAGCCTCAAGCTAATGAATCTAAAGATATCTTTTTACATGATATATATCATCTTCTCTATCTATCTCTAACTTCCTCTCCTCTCGCCTACTTAATTACTTCCTCTACCTCCCTTTCTTCCTCTGTAACATAAAATTTTAACTTCAAAAATTTTAAATAGAAAGTTTCTATACCAAAAAAAATCAATTCAAAATTTTTTGCCCGAATAAATTTATATAAAAATTTCAAAAAGAAAGTTTCAACTCGACAATTTTCAAATTAGAAAGTTTCAACTCGAACTTTTTTCATATTAGAAAGTTTCAACTCGGAATTTCAACTTGAAAACTTTTAAATCAAATTTTTTCAAATTAGAAAGTTTCAATTCAAAAAATTTTAAATCAAAAATTCTCAAATTAAAAAGTTTCAACTCAAAATTTTCAAATCAGAAAAATTCAAATTAGAAAGTTTTAACTCAAAAAAATTTAAATAAAAAATTCTCAAATTAAAAAGTTTCAAGTCAAAAAATCCGAATCAAAACTTTACAAATTAGAAAGCCTCAAATTGGAAAGTTTCAACATGAAATGTTTTAAATTAAAAAATTTCAAATTAGAAAGTTTTAACTCGAAAAGTTTTAACTTTGAAAACTTTCAATTCCAAAACTTTCGGTTCGAAAAGTTTTGATTCAAAAAACTTTTAGTTCAAAAAGTTTTGATTTAAAATTCAACTCAAAACTTCTAACGTGAAATTTTTTAAATCGAAAAGTTTGAACTTGAAATTTTTTTAATCAAAAAAATTCAACTCAGAAAGTTGCAACCCAAAAAATTAAAATAAAAAATTTTCAACTCCGAAAACTTTCAAATAAAAAACTTTTGGTTCGAAATGTTTAGATTCAACACGCTTCCTGTTCAAAAAGTTCTGATTAAAAACTTTGAAAGTGGTTAAAAATACTTATTTTCAAATACTTGAGGAAGAATTGGAAATTCAAAAATAATTTTGAGTTTGAGGAGAAGGGAGTGGAGAAGGAAAAGAGGATATCATCATGTGTCATGACGAGAAATCCTTTAAGAGAGAAGGGAAGTGAGGGAAGAAATAAGGTGTTTCCACTTGTCACAAAGAAGATGCTCTTTGAGGAAAAAGAGAAGCGGAGGAAAGGAGATGTTGTTACTTATCATAAAAAAAGAGCCTTTGAGAGGGAATAAAAGTGAAGAAAAGAATGTGTAGCCACTTGTCACAAATAAATAGTGTCATCACCAAAAATTTGACGAGGACGTCCACAAATTAACAATTCCCAATGTTCTACGCATTTATTAGTCTAAATATATGACAATGTAATATCTAAGTACTCCTTTTTTCCAAGTTTTATTTTATATTCTCTAAATACATGCATTGAATATACTTTCTAGTTATAATAATTAGAGGTAATCTAAGCAATTTCAATATCTTCTTAGTCTATATAAGAAAGAAATACATTTTATAAACTTGATAAAGGGCTCCATCCGAATGTTTCTTGGGCCAACCCAAATATTACCGCATATTTGGTGTCTCTTGCTCCTTAGCAACATGGGGGCGCCGAAGCGCTGTCTCCACGGACGCTCTGTCGCATCTTCGTCCATGTGTTTTGCTTCATTTTTTTGGCATCTCGAAAAAAATATTAAAAATTCATAGATATAAGAAGTGTTAGAATATGTACAATTGCAAAAATATGTTCATATGTACACATACTATTGTATTTTGCAGGTTGTTTTTGGCTAATGTACATGTGCTAATATACTGTATATAAAAGTGGTAAGGATTGCTAGCAGGTGAGGTGAGCCATGTGTCGCTCCTCGTGGAGAGGTTCTCCGAAAAATTTAAAATCACATTTAGGTCCCTTCGACAGTTTTTTAGTAAAATAAACTTAAAAAATATCAAAATTACGTTTAGATCTCTCCACGTGGTTTTCTAAAAAAACACAGATTCGTCGAAGGTTTATTGCTGAATTAGAAATCGCATTTAGGTCCTTCTGTCGGGTTTTTTTAAATAGACCCCAAAAAATTGAAATTACATTTATATCCCTCCACACGGTTTTCTAAAAAACGCAGATTCGTGAGGGCGCGAGTTTTCTAGAAAAAACACAGATTCGTCAAAGGTTTATAGCCAAATGGAAATCACATTTAGGTCCTTTCGTCAATTTTTTAGTAAAATAGACCCCAAAAATTTGAAATTACGTTTATCTCCCTCCACGTGGTTTCCTAAAAAAAACGCAGATTCGTCGAAGGTTTATAGCAGCCCATAAATCCGTCGACGGATCCTAACGACCCATTTATTTTTTAAAAAAACAAAAACCGAAAATATGACCAGATTTCTCGAATTTTACACGTTGCATCGTCATGCGCAACCCTGTAGTTACGCAAATTCAACGCGAGCGTGGGTTCTTTCGGCCTGGAAAATTTTTAAAAAAATAGAATCACGAGCAGGTCCTTCCACCAGTTATTTTGCAAAAAAAAATCCGGTTTTTTTGATCCGGAAGATTTAAAAAAATTTGGAATCATAAATAGATCCTTTCGTCGGTTATTTTGAAAAAAGAGACCCGTAGTTCCGCAAATTCGGTTTGTAAAAAACTTATGCCAGATTTTTTTTCTCACAACGCGGTATCGCGCATGGCTCAACCTAATTTATATATACAAGGGGCCCTTGCTAGCCCATTGCCCACTTCCGGACCTCCGCCTCCCCTCTCCTCCTAAACCCCGATGTCCCGATAAACTCCTAATGCCAGCAAATCCTAACCCTAACTTTGGTCAGCCGTCACCGTCGTCAGACAAGAACCTTAGGTAAATTATTTGTCATTTTTCTATCTAAACTTGAGCACATATTCGATAGATAGCAAACACAAGTAAAGAAGAAAAACGAAGGCCTCAGGTACAAAAATTCTTATACAGGCCATGAACTCAATCACTAAGTTGAAAGCTTGATCGCAAAGGGAATAAAAAAAGCTTTATTTGCTTACTTAACTGTACTCACGTGAAACATGTGCCCTGACAGCTCTAGCTGGCGATGTGGACGTCTAATGTATATCTTTATATAAAACGGAGAGAATCTGTGTCTAGCTTAACACGCCACGTCACCGATTAAATGAAAAAGTCCTCTAAAAAATTCAAAATTACGTTTAAATCATCTGATCGGTTTTTAATGAAAATAAACCAAAAATAAATAAAATTATATTTAGATCCCTCCACGGTTTTTGTTCAGATGTTTCCTGAAGTTTTTAACAAAAATAGACAAAAAAAAACAAAAATATGTTTATGCTCCACGAAATCAACCTTTTAGCATATTGGACACAAAGAAAAATGAAATTACATTTAGGTCCGTCTGAGGTTTTCTAAAAAAACAAATTCGCCGACGGTTTATAACAGTCCACAGATTCGCCAATGGGTCCGAACGACACATTTTTTTAAAAAAAAAAGAAACCAAAATTACGTTAAAAAATACGTTTATTTTCTCTCAAAAATAAAAACCATAGATTCGTCGATGGCTTATAACAGTCTACAGATTCGGCGACCGGTCTTAGCGACCTATTTTTTGAAAAAAGGAAAACAAAATTACGCAAAAATAAAAATACGTTTAAGTTCCTCCGCGTTTTTCTTCTAGAAAAACAGATTCGTCGACGGCCCCTAATAACCTATTTTTTAAAAAAAAAATTAGAAAGCTGAAATTATGTAATTTTTTCATAAATATCTGTCAGATCAAATCTTAGACTAGTATAATTTACTCCACCAAATCATCTTCTTCCTCCCGCATACTCCTCGCCTGACGCCTTCGCCCTCGCTCGTCAAAAGCCGTCGGCATCCCTCTCTGCCGCTGTCGAAACACAGCCACACAGGTAGGCGAGGTCTCACCCTCTCTGTCTTTCCTGGATCTTCTCACGGAACCCTATGCTTAGATCCTGCCATTCTGTTCAAATTACCACCCTCGATGATTTCCTGCTGTTGTTCTTGAAGTCGATTCGGTACTGATGTGATATGGTGTGATGTGGGCAGGCGATTTGAGCTGCCTCGGGGCACGGTTTCGCCATGGCGAAGGCGGTCAAGGCGTTCTGGAACAGCCCCGTCGGCCCCAAGACCACCCACTTCTGGGGCCCTATGGCCAACTGGGGCTTCGTCCTCTCGGTACGCCTTCCGTAGATATGTACCTGATTTCTTTCATAATCTGTGTTGTTGGTCGATTGCAACATCGAGAACTGTGCTTTTGATGCTAGTGGTGCTGTAGTTTTATCTAAACGAACATGGTGCGGTCTGTTGAGAGAATTCGAGTCTTGCCCCCTTTCTGATGTTTGATATAACTGTAGCTAGAACATGATTCGGCTGGAGGACTATTTGGTAGATGATTTGCTTCAGGATGCTAAAAAGGAAACTTTTAAAGAGAAGGTTCTTTTTTCTTTCTAAATTGGTCGACCTTTTCCAAAGTAGAAGAACTTTGGTCGGTGATTGGGACAGAGTACTGCTGGTTGTTAATGAAAGAAATGATGGACAATAATCATGTGATTTTCATCCACTGAAACATAGGAGCCTTTCAGAGTGCTTGGCAATTGTTTTTGGAGCAGAACTTGTCAGATGGATCGTGCAAAATTGGTTGACAACGAAATTGATAGGCATTCTGTAACTCTGTTGCATCCTGGAATCTTTTCTGCTGGTTAATAGTGCATTAGTGTGGCTAACTGCTCAAGCGTGCGATACCTTTTTAATATGTGAGTGCATACCTCACAGACTGTCGTAGAATTGACAAAATTGGCACAAAACTCCTGGCCCAACCATCATCATGAGCTATTTAACGATGATCTATCACCAGGGATATTTTTTCTAGTTCTTAACATGCATCGATTTTGATGGACCTATACATCCTTCAGACGAACCACCTCTGGATTCTTCATCATTCTTGTACATATTTTTGCTACTCCTCTGTTTAATTAATTGTAGTTAATTGGCAGCAACATATTTAGTGAAAACCCCTTTTATTGTGAAAACTCTGTGAAACTCACGTGTACAAGTTTTGAAAAATTCTTAAAAAATTACCATACGTAGGGGAGGTGAGCTTTTACAATCCTGTAAAATTTGAAGGACAAACTCAATCGCATCTGAAAGATATGAAAAGGACAAATTCAGCCTAAATAGTGATTTTCACTGTTTAGTACTATTCATCTTGTTGTTTGTCTTTTTCATATCTTTCAAATGCGATTGAGTTTAGTTTTCAAATTTTACAGGATTGTAGAAGCTCACCTCCTCTACTCATGGTAATTTTTTGAGAATTTTTCAAAACTTGTACACGTGGGTTTCACAGAGTTTTTACGGTAAGAGAGGTTTTCATTGGATTTGTTGCCTTAATTGGCAGTTCTCCTGCCCTTTTTTTTAAAAAAAAAAATCTTCATTATTCAATTATTTATCTTTGTCTACAAAGATTATCAGATTTCTAGCATAATCTCTTGTGGAAATTCATAAACCATACAATTGAACAACCCCTTGTTAAGTTTTACCTTGCTTTACCTTTCCTTGTTTCCTCATCCATACACTCTAATTGAGTAATCCCTCCTCTCTATTTTGCTTACAGGGTTTGGTTGACATGAACAAGCCTCCGGAAATGATATCTGGCAATATGACAGCAGGTAGGTGAAATATGTAGGTTTTTGTGTCGCAATTTTTTGTTTGATAAATACATATCGAATTATCATCAATGACTCCATTTTCATGCAGTCATGTGCGTGTATTCTGGACTCTCTATGAGGTTTGCGTGGATGGTGCGACCCCGGAACTACTTGCTTCTGGCATGCCACGCCTCCAATGAAAGCGTTCAGCTCTATCAGTTATCTCGCTGGGCGAGAGCTCAGGGGTGAGACTTCTGCGGTGAACTTGTTCCCTTAGCATAGTAGCACAGTACCAAAAAATTGGCACAAACTTGCTTTTCAGTGATAGTACCTTTGCATTTGTTCCTGTCATACTGATCAAGTTCCTCATCTGTCGTAAGCCTGTAACATGATGATAATACTGACTACCGAAGTTAATGCAATACAAAATATTAATGTTGAAGTTTGGATTTCGCAGGTACCTGGAGAAAAAAGAACCGGAGACCCAACAGTAAAGATGGTGTGGAACGTGAAGTTTCTTATTT
This sequence comes from Guadua angustifolia, assembly GCA_036346375.1. Lineage (NCBI taxonomy): Eukaryota > Viridiplantae > Streptophyta > Magnoliopsida > Poales > Poaceae > Guadua > Guadua angustifolia. The sequence continues at coordinate 25,831,828 of CM070515.1, forward strand.
TTAGTCAGGAGGTTTTGTTTCGGAAGCTTTGCAATGCTCATTCTGTGATCACACACACTGTATTACTGCATGTCAAGGCCGTGAAATGGAAACCTCTGTGATACCTGTGTAGCGTTTCAACTTCTTGTTCCTGATGCTTTGCCACGCATCTGTCGAAATGCATTGCGTTTTTTTTTTCCAGTGCACATGACTGGATTATGCAGCCAATTCGTTGCTATCTGACTCTCTGCTCGATATGCTGATTTCGGTTTAGCCCGCAACTCTGTTGCATCTGGACTGACCTTTGTTAAGACGTCTTTACCTGGTTGGTATCCGTCAGAAAGTCCTGAAAACCATTGGGGGATACCCAGGATTTCGTGTCAATTTTGCAGCAGAGCCTCTACGTTCCAAGTATCTGCAGCATTGGATTAAAGCCAGGATCTTCCAGGGGTCAAGGCAACTGGCGATTCACCTTGAAAGTGGTGTGTCCGTGTGTGCTCGATACATGTGTGTTACATAGGGCGGCCTTCGCTTATCACTCAAGCTGAAAATGTGGGTTACCGATTGATTTGCTTACGTACTCAACCCAGACAAGAGCTTGTTTGGAATACGAGAATTTCATAGAATTTTCATAGTAATTTCACTAGAAATCGGGAAAATTTCGCATTGCAAACAGTGCTTGAAATCGGTAGTCCAACCAGCAAGACACTCAACCTAGCATTTCTTTACTCCTTTAAATGAAGGTGGTGGTGATGGTTCACCACTTCTCCTTTAGAGTGTGTTTGGTTGGTTTTGGTTGAGTGTATGAGAATGAATGGGATAGGATGGTACAAAATGGATGGTGTCGGCGTATTCCACTTGACAGGTCCGAGTCTACAGACCGGGTTTGGTTTAATAGGAGGGCGTCTTTGCGGCTGGCAAATTCTAGCGAGTGAAAACCCTAATGACTCCCACACGAAGGACTCTGGAGCCTATGAACTAAGATGACACAAAGATTTTTACCTAGGTTCAGGCCCCATCAACCAGGGTAATAGCCTTACGTCCTACTAGATCTTTTGTTGAAGGTGTGAGGCTAGTACAGTGTTCTCAGGTTACAAGTTCTTCCTTAGGTTCTACTGCTGAACTCTCTCTCCCCTTCCCATGCACCCGAGTGCCCTTATATAGCCTGGGCCGACTCGGGTAGGTAAAAGGAGCGTCATCATGCTGATCTACATACATTTATTACACCTTTCTGTGCTGTCCCGTTCCTCCAGCCTCATTAATGCCGACGCATGGCTTCGCCCGGTCCGCCCGGTATGTGACCCCTTTGCGACGGGTAGGTGAGAGGTGTCAGAGGAATGGGCTTGTAGCAGAAATCCTCACAATCGATAGATCGACATAAAGAAGCTCGCCTCTGGCAGGTGCGATAGGAAATGAGACTTGAGGTGAAGCCATCCCGCCCCACCTTTTTGCCTTGTGGCGGGCGGCGAGGCGTCTTCGCCACTGCCGCTGAACGCCACGTGGGCAGACTGGCGGCGGGCGTGCTGCCCACTTTGCCGAGCCGCCCGTGGCCGGGCACCGGCGGCAGGCGTCCTCGCCCACTGTTCGCCCGAACGCCACGTGGCAACACTGCCGGCGGGCGTGCTTCGCCTTCGCCGCCAAAGCCGCCACGTGGGTTGGGCGCCGGGCGAGGCGCCTCGCCCACTGCCGCCCGAACGCCACGCGGACCGCTTTTGAAGTCGAGAGAGTACCCGGCGTAAAGTACGCTAACAGATGGGATGATTCTGGATGAGATGATATAGAGAAGATGTTTGGTTGTCTGAATGGAATGATACAAGATTTTGTTTGGTTGCTTGGATGAAATGATACAGAATGGTACGAGTTGATGTTTGGCTGAAGGGATGAGATTGGATTGAGGGATGAGGTTGGTTTGAGGGATGGTGCGAGTTAACGATCATGTCCTGGACTGATTGGTTCGGCCAAATTTCCCGTATGGGATGGTGCAGCATGTTTTTGAAATATTCTAAGAATCTGTACCATCTTATCACGCACCAAATAGTTCCGCTCAGCTAACCAAACACAAAGACAGAATCAAATCACATGCGGAATGGTTCGGTTCATCCTCGTACACCCAACTTCATCTACATCCCACTATCCCTCTCACAATATTTAGCGTCTATTGGTGTGCTTTACCCCCCTTCTCTGCTGCTTAGAAGAAGCCCAAAAAAAATTAAGTAACAGACTATCAATTAAGATCTTATCTACTTCAAAGTTCCTGCCGATGTCAATAGACATTTATGCCTCGTAAGCTTGCAACGTATTTGTAAAAACCCTGAACATAAGAAACTCCCTGACAAAAGATTGTTTGGAATACAAGAATATCCCAACGTTTTCATAGTAACTAACCAGGGCCACGCGCTACACTACGTCATATGAATTTTGGGAAATTCGGTTGGACAATGCTGAGCCACGCAAAATTTGGTCCGACGGATATTTTTGAAAAAAAATCACGCAATTTCAGTTTTCTTGTTTTTAAAAAGAAATGGGCTTTTTTTTTGCGTAATTACGGTTTTCTTGATTTTTTTTAAATGGGTCGTTAGAACCCGTTGGCGAATCTGTGAATTGCTATAAACCGTCGACAAATCTGCGTTTTTTTTTGGTTTTTAGAGAAAACAAACGTATTTTTCATTTTTTTTTTCGTAATTTTAGTTTTCTTGTTTTTTTAAAAAAAGAGTCGATAGGACCCGCCGGTGAATTTGTGGACTGTTATAAACCGTCTGCGAATCTGTGGTTTTTTAGGAGAAAACCGTTTTTGGGAGAAAACAATTTCTCGGGATCTAAACGCATTTTTATTTTTTTTCGAGTCCATTCTGCTAAAAACCACTAGGAGGACCTGAACGTAAATCGTGGAGGGACCTAGACGCAATTTTGTTTTTTAGGTCTTTTTTGTTAAAAACCGACTAGAGGACCTAAACGCAATTTTGAATTTTTCGGAGGGTGTTTTTGCAAAAGAGGCGACGTGGCTCGCCTGAGAAGCTAGCTAGAGATTCTCTTCGGTATAATAATAAGTATAGATTTCACTGGAAAAAATTTCAATCTTTATAGAAATCGAGAAAATTTCTGCGGTACAAATGGTACCTAAAATAAGGGTAAAGCTAACAATTGGTAATCCAACCAGCAAAACACTCAACATGTCATTTAAATATAAAAGTTTATTGGAAAGGCATGTTCGGTTTGATGACAAATTTACTTTACTAAACTTTATCAAAATTTGGTATTGCTAAAATTTGACTACCAAATTGGCTACCAATGTTTTGGTTAAAGATTGACAAGAAAATAAACTACAGAACTAGACAAAGAAATGTTATTAACATTTGGTAAGACAAGTATCGGTAAACACCCAAAGAAAACCAAACAGGCTCTTAATCCCAAAATCACCTCACCTAGGCAATAAAGTCGGCTCTTGCCTGCGTAGGCAAGAACAAATCTACACAACACATTCCTTCGAACAGCATGCGCGTAAAAGCAAAACCCTAGCAACCGCCGTGGCCCGTGGCTTCCACCTCCACCGCCTTCGGCAACGGCGCCATCACCTGCGAAGAGAACGAAACCATGCTAGCGGTCGACGACGAATGTATGCCTCCGGTCTACGACGACAAGCCTGACACCGACATTAATTATATTCAGGCACGCGCGCATCCCGGACTACACAATCTACAACATCCTGACCAGCCTGCCGCCGTCATTAGTCACGTAGTCCAAGGTCACCTGCAAAAACTAGCTCGCCATGATCGCCGAGTCGCCGACCACACTCGTTCACGAACGACCACACAGCCCAAGCGCACCACCCTCGCAGCCTCAGCATCCTCCTCTTCAACGCCGCCGACCGCTACCCCGCCACAGTGTTCCACGAGGCTAGCTAGGGAGACGCAACTCGCACTGCGCCTCTTGAGCCACTACAGGAAAAGTACTTATTCTCCACGGCCATAAATATGGTAGACGGCCAAAACTCCCCGTCGCCCAAAACCAAATTAAGGTCGACGGCGTGCATTTAGGCCGTCCACCCTAGACGTGAAAAAAGCGCGCCATCTATCCCGCCAAGTTAGGGTCGACAGCGTGCATTTAGGCCGTCCACCATATTTTACGGTCGACCAAATCGGGCCGTCGACCCTAACTGACAGGCGGGCCAAGGTGTCGACCCTAGTTACGGTGGACGGCTTTGACTCTAGGGTGGACGGTTTTGGCTGTCGAAATTACTGTTTTTCCCTGTAGTGAGCGCGAAGCTGAGGGGTGTGTACGACGTGCAGAACTGCTGCGGTTTGTCGTGGCCTGCCTCCGGAGCTACCATGGTGGTGCCGAGCTCCTCAATACCGTGACCGGTGAGTGCCTCCACCTGGAACACGATCGCGACCGCGACCGCAACACAAGGACGCGCGCCAAGCAGCTCCCCAGCAGGGCTGTCTCCAAAAATTTGGAGCCCCCGAGCGAAATGTAAATAGAGACTCTAAAATTTGAAAAAAATCATATGTACTATAAATAAAACATACTTTCAGACAATTATATAATTTTAATATGTACTTTTTCTTACAAAATTTAGGAACATATCAAATATCAATGCTAAAAGAGTCAAGATAGTACTGACTTTATGTTCTACTAAAAAGCATCATCCGCCTAGTATTTCTTCAAATAAAATCGTCAATTATATCTTCATAATTAATCTCCTCGAAAACATCATTTTCAAGTGCTATCATTGCCAACCCATTGAGTCTTTCTTGTGTCATAGTAGAACGCAAGTAGGACTTCAATAACTTGAGTTTAGAAAAGCTCCTTTCCGCAGATGCAATAGTAATCGGAATGGTTAACAAAATTCTATATGCAATAATAGCATTAGGATAAAAGGGACGCTTTTTCAAAAATTTCAGAATATCAAGAGGACCCATAGATTCCTTGAGTAAATCTTGGATGAAAATTAACTCCCCAAACAATTCTTGCCCATCAATATCTTTGTGTTCTCCACTCTTAAGTGCATCATCAAGATTAGCACAAGTAGCCATCAAACTCTTATCATCCAAGGATCGCAGCCTATCTGAAGTAAACAAGAAACCAAAAGTTTTTTCATACCCCTGATATTGTTCAAATCTCCTGGTAAGTGAAGCTATAGCTTGATCAACAATAATAGGTATAAAATCACTACAGAGAAAGCGATAATTTAATGACCAAAACCGTCCATTATAAGTAGGGTCGACGGTGTCCGTCCACCTTAAGCGCCGAAAGTAAGTGGTCGACCATAACTTTAAATTGACGGTCGGTTGTTCACCCTATTAGGTCGACGATACCAAATATAGATTGTCCACTCTAGACTAACTAAGGTCGACGGGAAAAAGCAGCTGTCCACTCTAGACTAGGGTGGACGGCCTATCCTTAGCTGTCGACCATAATAATATTAGGGTAGACGGCCTTTTTCACGTGGCCGTCGACCCTAAGAGCATCTCCAGCAGACTCGGTATCTGGCTCCCTAACTCCAAAATTTAGCGATTCACACGAAAAAACGCCTCCAGCAGTCTCGCTATTGCCCTCGCCAAAATTAGCGAGAGGAGAGAGGCTCGCTACTTCTGGCGAGTCTCTCTCCGCTCGCTATCTTCGTTGCCGTTGAGCTCGCGCGTCCGCCAGGACATCCAGCTCAAGAGGACGCGAAAGCAGCCAGCGGAAGCAAGGCGGTCGCACGGCGCGTTGCGGATTCCTCTCCCCCAACGGTAGCGGAGACTTCGTCTCCCCGGCGCAGCTTCGTCTCCCCCGGCGAGGCTTCGTCTGCACGGGGCGGCTTCCTCTTCGAACCCCAAACCCTAGGCCCATTCATCGAAGCACGCCTGGGGAAGCGACCGCGCCGCCGGAGGACTGCTGTGGTCGGTGATGTTGTTCCTCTCTCTCTGTGATGTTGTTTCTCTCTCTCTCTTGATCCCAAACAGCAGATGGGTGATGGATTGGTCGGTGATGTTGTTCCTCTCTCTCTCTGTTGATCCCAAACCCTAAGAAAGGAGCCATGGGGAAGGAGGCCTCGCCAGAGAGACGCCGCTACGGGGACATCGCGCCACCGGAGGACCGCCGTGGCGACGGTAGATTGGCATTCCAGTTCGCCATAGTGCCCTGCGGGTGTGTTTCAAGTTGATGCTAGTGATGCGATTTGTGTATGAGTTGCTAATTGGTTTTGGTATTTTGTTCCTTCTGGTATGAAGCGTCGATGTATTCTTGCTCCTTTTGTTTCTATCTGTATCGCATTGGATGGGAATTTCCTTATATACTGTTAACATTTTGATACTGTCCTAAAAATTACAACTGTTGATTCAGGAACTATGGGGAGAAATTGATCAGGATGAAGTGGAGAGTGTGAATCCTTTTCTAGGGTCTGTGAATTGCTTTAATGATCCACTCCATACATGCTTGTTGCTGATAGCATGCGCCTATGTGTTGTCGTTGGCCTTTATTCTTTTTTTGTTCAGGTCAAAAAGCTTGGGGGAACATTACTGGAACAACTTGCAAAAGTAGAGCCCGTTCTGGAAGAATTGAGACGGAGGAGGGATGAGCGCGTGAACAAGTTTCTGACCGTTCAGCTGCAAATTGTTCGTCTACAAGTGGAAATTTCAGGAACTATTGATCATGGGGATCCTGCAGCTCCTTTGGTGGATGACACCAACCTGTCCTTAAGAAGACTAGAAGAATTGAAGACCCAGCTTAATGAGTTCCAGACAGAAAAAGGTTGTTCATCTGCTATAAAACTATGCTTCCCATATTCCTTGAGCTCTGAGCCTCTGACGTTTAATTTGATTGTACTTAATTTTTCAGAATCTCAAGCTGCAAAAGATTGATGTCTAGATCAAATGTATTCATGAAATGTGCAACATGATGTCTCTTGATCTTAAGAAAACATTATATGAAGTTCATCCCAACTTTGTTGAGTTGGGAAGAACCAAATCCTTGAGTACAAGTGATAGCATACTTGAAAGGCTTGCGGGAAAAGTTCATCCATTAAATCAAGAGAAGAAACAGAGGCTTTGGAAGTTATTGATATTTGTTTTTCAACTTAGTGATTTCATAAATGCAGGTGTCTGCATGTATCTTACTGCAATGTGTTCACCTTGTTTTGTTTTCTGCTACTATTTGACTTCCAGTACGATAGGCATTGACCTTGACCTTTATCATGTGATTCAGCTTAAGAAAGTATGATCTTCATGAAATTTTGCAGAACTCTGTAATGGAAATCAAGTAACACATTTTCATTGTTCTCACTCTATTATGATTCTTATACAGAGCATGTCACCTGATGACTTGCAGTGGTGATCTGTTAATTGATAAATAGCGAACTAAACAATTGAACTCATATGAGTGAAGGAAGTCATTTGGACTTTGGAGTGCATCATTTGGACTTTGGAATGCGTACTCCTTAATTTAACAAAATAGATGGTTTTGTAAGTTAGCCCAATCCTATATGCTATATCTTCAGTTGTGCAATGAAATTGTCAATTTTTGTCATGTGCTGGCTGAGAAGTTGGATTATGATTACAGATACAGGAAGAACTAGTTGGGATGAGCTGATCGATAAACTTTTCAACAGGGATGAAGATGGGAAGCTGGTTGTGAAGAGGGACACCATGGCAAGGAAATGTCTTTTTGAGATGGAGTCATTTTGCGATATAGAGAAGGCGGCCCTAAATTCTCTAGTGCCAACTGCCAAGGGTTGTCTGCCTGTCTCATGTATATTCACCTGTGTATACTTGAATCTCCAGAGTCCATTGTCTTGTAAGTCGATTAATACAGGTTTTGTATATCATTTCTAGGCAAGGAATCAGAATTTATCACTAATGAGTAGCCTGTAGTCACTATCTAAACCTTCAAAAATGTATGCTTTACTGTATGTTTCCTGAGTCAATTGTGGAGGTAAAGCTCTTACATAGTAGTTGTTTTTGATTGGTGATAGTTGATTTTGGTTTGAAATTATGTCTGCTAGTGATGATGTGAACTGTTAGCCTGTAACCATTATCAGTCATTAGTTCATTGCATGCATTGTGTTTTTCCTGTATATATTAATGAGATTGTCAATAAGATTGTTTTTTTACATTTGTGTTGAGCTGTGGAGGTGTCAAAACTGAGAAGGATGGATGTTGTCTTCATTAGCTACATCCTGCTGGTAGTCTACTGTCATTGTCTTTCAGCATGGACTTAAAATATAGTTCGAGGCTTCATGATCGGCTTTTTACTAATCTGGATGCATACTATTTCTATTGTGAGGTGAAAATTAGGACTTTTACATGAAAGCGGGAGACTGTCTTAATTTTAGATGTTTCACCAGGCTCCCTAAGGCTATTATTTGTATGGTGGATTTTCATTAAGTAGATGTCTTGGATCTTGCATATATGGTATTAGGAAGTGTCCTGTATATTTCAGTTTTAAACTGGATCGAACGGTGACGGAGTTCTTCTTGATCATATAACCGTTTGAATATAGCCGTTGCGACGACCGTTTCAATATAGCCGTTGCGACGAACATTACGACATGACTCACTCAGTACAATAATTTTAATAATCACCATTATAACATAACCGTTACAGAAAAATTCAAACTTAAAACTCCCACGTTCAAATATAGCCATTCGAATTTACCAATTCGAAGATAACCATTACAATGTGATTGTCACAATAAATTTTAATTTTTAAATTCCCGTATTTAAATATAGTTGTTTGAATTTATCGGAAAAAAACGGTTGCTGTTATGACTGTTATGTGGAATATGATTAGAATATAGGAGAGAGATTTTGGAGAGTGTGATATGGAGAGTGCTGCTGGAGAGGGAGGAGATATGGAGAGGCATTTTTTTGTAGAGTTCTGTAAATCTGGCTTTTGGAGAGTGAGATTTGGAGAGTGTTGCTGGAGTTGCTCTAAGAGAGGCCGTCCACCCTAAGCTCTTAGGGTCGACGGCCATATGGAAAAAGCCGTCCACCCTAATTAATCGGCACATAAGTAGTAAATGGTTACTGCCGTTGCAGCATTGTGAATTGTGAGTCACACAGGACACGAAGAAAGATAACATACAAGCTAACATCTTTTAGTATGGCCCAAACAGAGTAGATCAGATTATTGTGAAGGATATAATCAGCGAGATGTATTTGTATTTCTGGTTTCATCTGAACAAGTATGGGGCTGTGGTCTATCCTTAGTGTTAGATATATATAGCACAATCTTCTTCTTTTTTAAAGAAAGAGTAACCTATTCTGTCTTAGAAAACAAAGACATGTAGTAAACAGCTGAAGAAAAGGCCAAGAAATCTGTTCAGTACATGTTATCGTTAGCAAGTAAAAAAATGTCAACCAAAGAGAATGCACCATAAGGGACTGGAAACCGGTTCAAGAGGTAGTATTCAACGACGTGCCATGGAAGACGAGAACATCATCGCAAAGGTGGCTGTAGCACTTGAAACCTATGATAGTTCCAGTTAAGGAGGTATTCTCATTACAAAAGCATAACTAGTTAACATATATAACCAAGAGAATTGGAGTTGAGTGTACCTGGGGTGGGATGCCGAGCTCCAAGAACAATGGTCCCATGATGGAGCCACCTGCGAGACCTAGCAGACCACCAACAACCCCTACAGTGATACCGAACAGGCAGTATATGCAGAGCCGATAAAGTTTCAGTGTAGTTTGTTCACTTCCCTTCGATGATAACACCCTCTTCCCGTTCTTCAGGCCCAGTGCTTCATACATAGTCACTCCTACTGACACTGGGATCTACATCCAACCAACAGAAAGATTTAAAATGTTCTGCTTCCTAAATGGTGTATGTACAATATTGTTACCATACACATCCATCTTTTGTATGCTAATAACATAAGTCAGCATAGTACAAGACAGAAAGGACCTATGGTGAAAATTAGTCCATATAGGATCAATAAAAGGAGCTTAAGATCATAAGGTAATTAGTAGGAAAAAGACAGTGAAGTAACTCATAAATCTTGTGGCAAGGAAGTATTTTGAATCTATAAGTTAGAGTAATTCCCATTTTTTAGAGGATCAATAAAAAAAGTTAAAAACATGTGAGGTGATTGATAAATCTGTTGGCATGCAAAGATTTTGGATTCATAAGTTTCAATAGTTTCAAATTTTAGAGGATGAATAAAAACATACAAGGTAATTCATAATCTGATGATAAGTCTGTAAATCTCGGTGGTTTCAATTTTTTAGACGATCAATGGAAACATATCAGCATGGATTTTTGGTATAATTGAAGTGAGAAAGGTGCACCAATTTAACTACCTGGAGAAAGTTCAAGACCCAGAACCATGTGGAGCAAGTAGAAGTGCAGTTCTGCAATTATGAAAAATAAGCAACATAAGCATTAATATTTTACTGTGGAAGATGTTAGTGCTAATGGGTGGCTTGAAGATAAGAACCGTCGGTGACAATCAAAGAAACATGTTTTGCCACCATTCTGCAGTTGAAAAGCACCTGTGTCATCCATGCATATGGGGCAAGACAATCTCCCATGAGTGCTCCATCCTGAAAACATACCATATGCCGAGAAATCATGAATGGACCATGTAAGAAGCGCCAGATCCTGAAATTCTTCTTCGTTGAGCTATCATATGTCAAGACACCGTTTGTCCACAACTCTCTTAGCTCAGCCATGAGTGGTTGCATCAACAAATCCAAGTGCTTCCCAGGATGGTTAGGCCCTGGTATGATCAGAGAAAGGAACATATATTCCTCTTTCATGCAACGTCCGGAGGGAGGTTATACGAATGGTGAATACAGGCCAACATGAATATGATTGTGCGCTCATCTTTGAAGGGTGTGAACCCATCTGCCGCAAGACCAATACGCACATTTCTTGGATCTCTTGCAAAATCAGATTCATTTCATCAAAGTACTTCCAAGCTTCACCATCGGATGGATGAACCATGACACCTTCTTTCACGTTTTCCTTCTTTGTGCCACCTCATATACTTCATTGTCTCTTCCGACATAAACAACCGCTACAAACGTTGAGTAATTGGAAAGTAATGCAACGTTTTCTTGGCCTTCGCTGCATTTTGTGTTACCATCTTTGTCGGTAACTTCAACATACCTAGACTCTCCACAATGATCGCGATTGGTCTTTTTTATGCTCCTTCCGAATATTAGGCAATATCGAGGACAATAATTTATTTTTCGTCACGGCATTCCTAGACCACTTAGAATTTTCTTGAATCATACAAGTTTCGTGGCATTTTGTGGTCTTCCGGGAGAAGGCTGCAAATAAGCTTCACTAAGTCATTGTAGCATTTGGTCGAGAAATTATGCTTTGACTTAATTGCGATAAGACGTGCGACAACCACAAGGAGCGTCACGTTTGTTTTCTCATGCAACGACTCTGAAGCAGCCTTCAGAAGCTTTAAGAAATCTGTTGCAAGTGGGGTAGGCACTTCCTCTTGTGGGAGATCTAACCCCTGACCAATTTGTCCACCATCTCTTCCATTCATCAATTTCATCGAACCTTCGACAATATTGGAGGGTTGTACTATAACAGAATTAGATGGTCCACCTCGCACGCTCTCACCATGATCAACCCATCTATAATAATTTGCTTTGAAGCCGTTCTTACAAAGATGCATCTCCATTTCTGCCCGACATCTCTTGAGCTATTACCACGAGAGCGACGGGCATCTCACTTCTGCCATGTCCGACACAAAGGCCGACCCAAAAGCCCGACGGATAAAATCTTTCGTGCCCTCCTTCCACTCGACAGAGTGCCGCCCATTCTTATTCCAACCATCATACATCCACCTCCACGAATTTTCCATAATGAGTGAAAGAATGTAACAAGAACCATCAATTCAGATTTGTATGGACCATGCACTATCCGTGCTTGGATTTGATTGGAAGATGCGAGAAAAAGGACTAAATATGCACAAGCATGTAGGTTTCAGTGGAAATCAGATATGTATATCAACGCTTTGCTTCTTCAAGGAAAACAAGGAGATGATAGCCACTACAAGGTTATAGGGCCGCCCACCATAAGTCGCATTGAAAGTAAGTGGTCGACCATAATATTAAATTCGACGGCAGTGGCTGTCCACCCTATTAGGGTCGACATGACCAAATATAGGCCGTCCACTCTAGACTAGCTAAGGTCGACGGGCAAAAGTAATTGTCTGACTAGGGTGGACGGCCTTTTCTTAGTTGTCGCACCATAATAATATTAGGGTGGGCGGCTTTTCGCGGGCCGCCCACCCTAAGAGCTTAGGGTGGACGGCCCACGGAAAAGGTGTCGACACTAATCTCGGGGTGGACGGCCACGTGGAAAAATGTCGTCCACCCTAATTGAGCTTAGGGTGGACGGCCACGTGGAAAAGGCTGTCGACACTAATCTCAAGGTGGACGGCCACGTGGAAAAATGCCGTCCACCCTAATTAATTGGCATTAAAAAACAGCAGTTGCGATTGGCATTGGTTTACAAGCAGATAACATCCATTCTTGCTTCTGAGAAAAGCCTTAAACGATCTCCAAAAAGAACCTAAACATCACAGATCGGTTTCATCAAGTAGTACTTATCGTAATCTACGTGCGAAGACATGCACATCATTTCAACATATTCCTTCCAACTTTGGCACTCAGATGATGCCATTATTTCACCCTTATCAGTGGCTATTTTAAACTTATACAAGTCAAATGTCGAAAGATCAAAGGGATAAAAGGTCATGGAGTTCAAGATAACAATGTAACAATCAAATATATAAAGTGTGTCATAAATTGAGTCAACCTTCCAGCAATTAGGTGACCACAAATCTAGTCCAAAATAATATGCTAGTTCAAAAATGCAAGCATCATGTTGTGTTTCAGCAAGGAAGTAAAATAGTACATTTAGATTTAAACAATTAATAAAATTAGCCAAGAGAATTAAAGGAAAGAAGGCCAAGATGATTTAGTAGCTCAAGTATTACAACATAGTAAAAAGTCACGGCCAGGAGATACCGAGATAACACATGTCCTAATCTTCTAACAGCAGAAACTTTGTTAGTGCCTTTTGTACCACAAAGTACTCCTGTCCTGGAAACAATCCATTTCTAGCTTAATCATTTTGAAGAGATTAACTAGATAATGCTCATATGCTTTAATTGAATGGTGTTGTTTGTCTGACTCATATTTGTGATCAGAATCATACAAATTTCATATTAATACATCAGAAGCATGTGCTCTAGACATATGGTTGTGATTCTTACAACATATAGCCATTCTAACATCAATTTTGAGAATGTGTGTGTGGTATGCGATTGTTGTAATCAATACAAGAGCGAACCAAGCGCACAAGAATAAAGACAAAATCCTTTTTGTTGGTCTACCGAGAGAGAACAAAAATCATATTCCATTTAAATTCGAGTTAGCGTGCACTTTCAGTTTTCCGGGCAACCTAGGAACATTTTTAAATAAGCAACCAAAAACATCACTTCAATTCTCTAAGCCCACTATCCCTATATGGAATAAACACTCCAAGGCTTCACGGATATCCATTCATGTCCGTTCGAAAAATATGGTAAATAGCAATTCATACACCACATAATTTCTATGCAGTTAAAATACCTAATCCAGAAATTATGATTTCATGCCTCTTTAGAAAATTTGAATCATGATAATGAATATATGAATTTGACATTAAAACTTCAAAGCCTTTTTGTGTTTTTACCTCGTGGGTGGTGGCGGGGAGATCGAGGCGGCGGCATGGGCAAGTGAGCTGCCAAGTGACGACGAGGTATTCTTTGGGCGTGAGCCCTCAAAGGGAGGAGGCGGCAATGGCGGCGGGCGGCGAGGATTCGGCGAGATTCGGCGGATCTGTGACGATTCGGCCAAGCGAATGGGGATTGAGTCGGGTGAGGCGAGGTAATGCTAGTTATGGTCGACGGCCAAAAATCCCGTCCACCTAGTTATGGTTGTGACCACGAGCCGCCCACCTAATTAATTAAGGTCACTGACCAAAAAATCCGTCCACCTAATTTCGCTTTGCCACGCCAATTGGGCCCGGTGGCGACTATTGGGTGGACGGTCACATTTGGCGGTCGACCATAAATTATGGTGGATAGCTATTCTTTAGGCTGTCGACCCTAATGCCCCACAGTACCCCAATTCCAAGGCGGGGACGTTTTGGCGACTTTTTTTCGCTTAGGTCGAGGGCTATTCTTTCTGCCGTCGACCTTAATCTAGTTTTGGTCGACGGGTTATTTTGGCCGTCTACCATATATTTGGCCGTGGACAATAAGTACTTTTCCTGTAGTGAATAATTGATCCTAAATGACTCCTCTGTAGACTGTGACTCAATAGATGCATCATCTGTGCACTCGTCAAATTGTTTTTTTCTTTTGATTTTACGCTTTGTTCAAAACTCTGGATGAATATCCATCTCTACTGCAATTTCTTTTGCAGCTTCCAATGTTTTTGAAAAGCCAGTTTCTCTATACTTTTTGAAAAAGGAAATCAGCCCCTGTACAGACTCAATTGCAATATCAATAAGCATATCCTTTGATTGTAGTTGCTTGCTGATCAAATTAACAATAGATAATATTTCATACCAGATAATTATTGACACTAAAAAATCGAAGCCACCAAGTTCATTTTCCGCCAATGATTTAGCTTCACTACTTGCCAATGGATCATTATCACTTTCGGCCACTTATAGTAAAGCCTCTCTTATTTCTGGGAGCTAAAACTTTATAGCCTTAACACTATCAACACGACTCTCCCAACGAGTAGATGACAATGACTTCAGAGTCAATCCTGTTATGTTATCCTTAAGAATTTGCTACCTTTTTGTAGAATTAGCAAATGTTGTATATATGCGCTGGATAACTCCAAAAAATCCTGTTGCTTTACGACAAGACTTTGCCATATCACATAGTGTCAAATTCAGACTATGACAACCACAAGCTGAATAAAAAGCTCTTGGATTTATATCCAAAAGTTTTTTTTGTACCCCTTGATGTTTTCCCTTCATATTGGATCCATTATCATATCCCTGTCCTCTCACGTTGTCCACATAAAGGTCAAGACTCTTTAGTTCATCTTGTAGAACATCGAACAATCCTTGCCCAGTGGTATCATTCACATCCAAAAAACCTAAGAAGGATTCTTCAATGCAAATAGAATCTGAAGTTGCATCAACATACCTTATTATCAAAGACATTTGTTCTTGGTGGCTTGCATCAGAGTACATCAAGTATAACTAAGAAGTACTTTGCTTCTTTTACCTTTCTTTTTCACTTTTTAAAGTTAACTTTAACATGCCAAATTTATAAATAGATAAAAATTTAGTAACCAATATATAAAAATGTATAAATAAGGGTTTCCCGGGGTTATTGAAATTTCTGTAAAAGGGTAAATAGAGATTAACAATTTGGGAATGTGGTTCCTGAGCGAGGTTGGATGGTGTAACTTGAAGGTGGCTTGGAAATTGTTTTTTTGTTTCTTTAATTTTGTTTTTGTTTTAATTGGTGGTTATTAGGATTTTTTGGGAAAATTCTTTCAAGATATGTGTAAAGGCTGAATTATGTGAAAAGTGCAATTGAAGATTATTTGGTAATGGGGACCACTAAATTGTTCGTATTTGGGTGGATAAAAATTCGGCATTGGTGGATAATAGAAAGTTTGGTCAAAGAAGGAATTTTAAATTATTCAAAAGATAAATAAAATTCAGGAAAATTGGTAAAAGAATGATTAAACTTTATTTTGGAATTTAAAAAAATTATTTGAAAATACATATTTAAGACCAAAACCTTTATTAAACCAAGTAAGCTATCCCTGTTTTCATTTTACTTCACCAATTCCACCCTGATCCTATCCCTAAAACTTCAAACCTACTCCAATCTCAGGAAAACCACTTTTGAAACAACTTAAGAACTTAATACAATCAATTAAAAACCTTCCGCCTTCTTTCCTTGTATTAATGCCATTTCAACCTTTCCTTAAATAATTTTGAAAATTTTTGAAATGTTGATTGAAAAAGGACATCCCAACCAAATTTAACCAATTATAGGAAATTTCCAATAATCTAAATCCTGATACATAACTTTGTTACTTTATTGTTTAAATATCTATATCCAAATTTCAATAATTACTCTCTTTATTTTTCCAAACTAACCTTCGAATCATGGCGTGAAAACAGTACTGTTAAAAACCTTTAATTTTAAATCTGTGATATCTATTCTGCAAAACCAAATTAGTAATTAATCTTCAATCATTATTTTTTGGTTTTGGCAATCCTTTAATTTAGCAAAAGCCAAAATTCATGCATTAAATTACTTTATCTTTTGGCTTCTTACCAGGTATTTTTGAAATTTATTAAAATTTGTACCTTTTAATGTTCTCTTTCCTTTTTTGATTTTTTCCTTTTCAAGGTATCAGCTCCATAAATTTAGGAATTCAACCCAAATAATGTTAGAATTTTCAGTATTAAGCAACACTTAGGAATTTTCAATGTTTCCTTTTTGTGGCTTGGATTGGGATAGGATTGAAACATTGATGAACAATTTGGGAAGGAAATACACGTATGGCTCAATTGGGAAAACTTGGGGATTGGAAGTAAAAACTACCAAGGTTGCAATTTAAATTCATAGCTTGAGAGAAACACATTGGAAGAAACCTGAAGTTTCAAGGTGAAAAGAAGTTTGGCCTGAAGAAGGAGGTTAGGAGGTTTTTGGAAGGAAGGGTCGGCTGGCGAGGTTAGTTAGTCTAGACCCCACTCCGGCCGGCCTTCCCCCCGCGCGAAGAGAGACCGCAGTTGGCCCTTGGCCTTCCTATTGGTAGGTGGGAGGGCAAAGGAAGCCGACCCAGAAAAGGGGCAGGAAAAGAGGGCCGGTGAGTAAGTCGAGGGTTTTGGTTTTGAAACTAAGAAGCGTTAGGGAAAAAAGAGAACGGGAAAGATGCGGTTAAGGGAGGGGTTTGGTTTTTGGGTTTTTGAAGAAAACCCATGGGAGGGGGAAAAGGGGGTTGGTGGAAACCCTGATCCACCATGTTGATGGCCTCAAACACAGATTAAAACTGATTGGATCGAAAGATTTCCCAAGGTAAATGGAAAGAATAAGATTAAGGACAAATCGTATTGGAAGGTGCCGATAAAATTGTTAATTAACCCCAAAAAAATTTTTTTTGTAATGGTTCTTTTTATAGTCAAAATTTAATGGGATTTAATTGCTCACAGTCAAATATTTTTAAAAACAAACATTTTAAAAGTACAATTGAAAATAGGAAAAATGAAATAAAAAATATTTTTATTAAAATTTATTAAGGAAAAATTGGCCTTCTATAAAATACCTCCTTCCTTTGGCTTGGCGGTTTTGGGTTATTGCTCCGGAAACTCGATGCTTTGCCCTGGCACTTTCACCCTCAAACCCCCAACAAAATCTTTTATTTTTGGGTTCAACCCTTTCTTTTACACGTTGGTAATTTCTTTGAAAAGTTGCAATTTTAAGAAATGAACTCCAATTTAAAAAGGGAACAGAGGCCGCAGATTGGCCATAAGAACAACCGGCCCGAGGGAAGACCCGGCCGGCTCCCTTCCCCCCGGAAAGGGGAGGTCTTTTGCCCTGCTTGGTGGGCGTGACCTCAAGGGCCCGGGGAAGGGCCAGGGGAAGGGGCAACAAAACCCTGTGGTGTAAGCCCATCGGTTGTCGAAGTGCAGGGTCCGTGGGGAAGGGCCGGGGTTTAAGAAGAGGTGGAGGACTTGAGGGATGGGGGAAAGGAGGAAAGGGATCCCAAGGCTCCGGGGCGTGGAAGGGCGGCCCGGCCTGGCAAATTTGCCAAGGTTTAAAGACAAATTTCGTTGTATATTTAACCTATTTTGGTGACTGTAAGGTTCCTTGGAGCCCCAAGGTTTCTTTGGCGTTTGGGTGTTTAAGCCGGATCCAACAGGACCTTAAGTGAATAACACATTTTCAAAATGAATTTTGTTTTTGGTTTAATAATTATAAAATTTGTTTAGGAAATTGTTCTGGTTTTTTAAACCTAGAAAAAAGTTTCTTGGAGGGAAATGTTTTTTATGTTTTTTAATGAAATGTGTTTATTTGTTTATAAACTTTAGATTTTAAACAAGGCCTTTGGGTGAAATTTGTTTGAGCACAGGTTTTAGCCTTTTCTTTGGTTAATTCAATTGGTACAAATTACAAATAGTTAAACATTTTTAGGGTTAACTCTGTATTACCTTTGGGAATGGAAATGGCTTTCAAGTTTTAAAAGGAAATGCTTGTGAAGAGGAAGGCTACTCTAATGTAAAATCAAAATTTTTACACGTAACTAAAGAACTACTTCAAGTTATAGAACACGAATTACTACTAGAAGTGCAGATTCTTAGCGGAAGTAGAGTTGATGTAGCGTGTTGGGGTTGTTATAGTCGTACTAACCTTACACCTCCTCCAATGACCCCTCATGACTGTCATAGGTTGCAGATCATTCTCATCACCATCACAGGTTGTGGATCGTCTTAGCGTTGAAGTTTTGCAGCAACACCTCCAATATATCCAAAAGTACGAGGCGAGAACGTCACGCGTCGGAGTGCTAGCATTTGCTACGCAGTTTTGGGCAAAGGTGATGTGATGGCTAGGGTTTTGAAAATTCTAAATTCTTATGGTGTCTTTTAAACCTAAAGCCATCACCTCTCCTTTTATGTAGATGTAGCATAATGGGTCTCTACATTAGAGGCTTATTAGGGACTCGAAGCCCATCAGAATTTAAATCACTATCTGAATTAAGTCCTAATCATTTAAACGTGCAACCCTTTAGGTTCACATATACTTGGACATGGCTCAAGTATTCTTACTCAACTATTAATCGGTAGCGGTCCCTAGTGGGACGTGCCAACCCCCAAGTATTTGTAAAGTTCACATCGAACGAACCTTAACAATGCTTAGTTATATGCATTTCCTTTTTTCTTATGATATCGGTCAAACTCCAGACGAGTATATGCCATCCTTATTTAAATAGCTTGTCACTCTTTCTCGATTACGTGACTTGGAATCTTCGACTACGGTTAACTCCTTAACTACAAGTAGTATGACCATGCATTTTAGGAATCCGACCATTCGTGAGATTTAGAGATATCTCTCCCATTGTATGGAGTGGCAAATCCTATCTTGATTGACCATACCTCACATCATGCTTTATGATAAATCTGAAAGTCACCTTTATAACTACCCACTTACAGAGTAGTGTTTGGCAACTCCTAAGTAAGTTATTACACACCTCGACTACATGCGTCAACCTCAAGTGTAAGGATATAGTATATGCATTGAATATAAGACCGGCCAACTAATAATAAATAAGATTAAAATGCTCTCGCAGTATCTCAAGGTGGGTCAAACCAACTTCATGTTCTCTAATATGTGTCCATATTATTTGTTTGATATCTCCATATATATGACCTGTGAAACATAGTCATCTATCAATACATATACTAGTCTATTCATATGTGTTCTTGTATATTTATCGACTAGGATTACTTTTAGAATAATCATTATAAGGTTATATATAGAGTTTCTTAAATAAGCTCGATTGCCATCCAATTTCGTTGCAAAATATTTTCGTCTGATTAATTAGTAAGCTTGACTGCAAAGAGAATTGTTTGATAAATTGTTCCGTGAATGGGACATGTCAATCAATTGTTTAAAAAACAGTTCAGGCGGTCGAATTCCTTCAGTCAAAATCTGGGCAGCTCACTTGGTTCCTTGATTTCAATGTTCCTTAGGTGCAGTCATGCTTCAGCTGCTTTTGCCACTAAGCCATTCTTGTTTAGGATTTGAATGACCGCAAGCTTGAGTGAGGTACAACAGAGCTGGAGTGAGGGTTGCCTTTCAACTTCATTTAAGCGGTCATTTCAACAGCTACCAGATAATTGAGTATGTTCTTTCCTATATAAAATAACAAAATCAACTTTTGTTGGCTGGAGGAGTATATAAGTTCTGTACTTTTGTCAACAAAGTGATGTTCCTCTACAGAAACTATGAAAGAAAATTGATTTGCATTACGATACATGGTAACTTCGCGTCAGTAATGTCCACACCAGAAGTACAGAATTTGCATGAATCAATTAATTGTTTGTACAATTACAATGACTATGTCAAATGGACACACTTTATCTTTACTTTAATACTGGCCGGAGACAATGATCAATTGACTTCAAGATTGCTGCTTCAACTGAAGAATTTCAAAAGAGAATTATGGTTGACATGCTGATACAAGAAATAATAAGTTGGACTCGAGATTGAGACCTCATACAATTTGGTTAGCTATGGAATCTACAAATTAATCTTCATGCTCCTCTTCATCTTCAGAATCTGTAGGGTTGCAAGTTTTGTTAACAAACTGAGATCCACACACATAGACAAGTTCGAAGATAAAAGAAGAGAAAGCTACCAACCAGATCGAACATCGTCTCCTACACGGCCTTTTGCTTGGATTTGTTTAACAAGCATTCGATAGATCAATACCCACCAATATATGTGAAGTACAAGAAGCGAGAACAGAAGACTGTTGAAAACATAGTAGTATATAGGACCGTAAAACCTATGTTTCTCCTTGTCCAAAGTCAGCAGTACTTCATAGCTGAAATGGCATGTAAGAAACATCCATTAACAAAAGGGTCCAAAATGTGCTACCTGACTGCCTTTTGTAACTCTTTAAGAATTTAATGTCTAACAACTGTAGGAATCTAGAGATATTTTCAAGAACCAACAAGCTGTGGTTGATGTATACCTTGTGCTTCTCAGGATCCAGAAAGGGAAAATTATGAGTCGGAGAAGAATCCATGAAGCGACAAAGAGAAGAAAAGCTATGACAGCTAGCCACTCACAGCTGCTGTACTTTGCCATCTTCCCAATTTCTAGGAATATATCACTTGCATCATGCAGAGCTAAAACAACAGAGCCAACACGGCCAAATCTGTTTGAATAGCATCATTCAGCAATTAGACCCCAAATCAACTAGAATTGATATATAACAGAACAGCTAAGGTCAATCCCAAAATTGTTTGTAAGATACCTGAAAATATAAGATAGCACGATCAGCACAACGGTGGCCACATGATGAGACATCGATACTCCAAAGTCTGAACGCCTTGTTTCCCAGAACAGAAGAGCAAAGATGGAGTACGTGTAAAATCCAGTGGCATACATGTATACAGCTTTAAGTTTCAGTCTGGAAGAAGAGAAAAAAAAACTCACTATTGAAGCCCTTTCTCAAGAATATGCAAAGTTGGAAACAGGAACATAAACATTATTTTATCGCACTTCATCTTTTGATCAGGCCAGTACTGTTCTTCAGGTCCCACCCAAAAGTATCTAGTGTTCTTGAACCATGGCTCGTTGTATGTCACAGATAAGGAAAGTAATTCTCCTGAAAGAAAGTAAATACATTTCCATGCTGACTCCTTAAATTTATTGATTTTCTTTCTGTCATCTGTTTCAGAATCAAGTTTGTGACACTCCTTTCCAAGGACTAGTCTTCTTGCCAGTATCTGTGAATCAAGTGTGAAAACTCGAATAAGTACAAAATACAACGAAGAAAAATTAGTGCGGCAAGACTGTTGCATGTCAAGCATTGAATTCACCAAATTTTCAAGGATCTCCTGCCATCAGCAATTGACCATTGCTATTGCTAGCTTGACTACATTTAGCAAAATGTATCTCAGTAATTTGAAATGGCGGTAAATGCAAATACGCAATGGCAATGTCTGCATTTCAAAGGAAGTAGGGTGGTACGAAAAATGGCTAGCGCTGCCTTTTGTCTTAGATGCACTCCAGAAGTATACGATGTAAATTAAAGTAACTGCTTGTTTTGCCTCAAAAAGTAGATGCTGTTATCCCTGCCAGACGGGCACAATGGAGTAGCATGTGGCTAGTCTATGCTATGCAAAACCTTGATTGTAACATAATTTTCCTACATTCTTGAAGTAGAAATAATTCTATCAGAGAATTTATCAATCTGCTTAGAATGTATTGTATTTACCTTTTAGTTGCAGAAAACTAGAGAATGCTAGTATCCTACAACCCATGCTAGTACGTTACTTGCTTTTGAACTTTTCCGTACCCAAGACCAAAACAGATTTAGGCTAGTTACAAAAAACAAGAGCTACTACTGTTCATGAATACTCCACTGGAGTAAGGACTTCACCATGTTCAATAGTCAATACCTCACTTAGATATAAGAGGAGCCAAGATTCTTCTGAATTACCAACAAACAGGAAAACATTATACCAGAAGGGTTGGCATTTATAGACAACCACAATTCATTCTACGTGGGAATAACCGTGACTCCCCGAACAGGCTTGCCACAAGTTACGACGACTGTTTTCTAGTGCACACTTCATTTGGTTAGTCATGACTTTAATCAGTGTCATGTTTACCCAAAAGGACGAGGGCGACATCTACAAACATATCTCGGAGAAATTCACGGCTATTAGGCCTTTCTTTTAGTGTTAAGATATCTCTGTTCGACAGTTTTCAGTAGCACTTACTGAACTTCCACAGCATCATAACATAATTTGCTAAAATTTTGGCCACTGGTAATCTGGAACATCTTCCTTTTCTGAAGGAAGGAGGAAGATAAACATTTCATTCTGTAGCAGTTTTTTTTTATATATATAACTGATCTGTAAAAAATGCCAAGCTTACAAACATTACATTAGAACGTCCAGAGAAATGGCCTCCGGGCAGCAGAACAGAAACATTTAGGTACAACTCACCTCGAGTCATGCAGTCAAGACATCCACCAGTCCAAGCCAATGAATGGACGGGAAGACACAAGTACTGCCGAGTACCAAGTCAACATTCACACAACAGTAGTGAAAAAATTATGTATACAGATTCAGCTAAAAATCGATTTAACTTATCCAATGCGTCAATAGAACAACACCAATGCAACCATCAGACGCCCGATTTTTTCCAGCAAAAACTAGCACAGATTGATCAGTAGAACAAAAACAACAATATATCCCAGCATCTATCATCTACAGGACATCAAAATGCCACAGCTTGGTGGAAATCTTCCAGGTCCAAGAAACCAAGCAAGTACCTCGAAGACGAAGCGGTCGAGGAGGAACCGGACGGCGGGGAAGAAGGCGACGAGGAAGGGGAGCACGGCGAAGTCGCTGTACGCCGGATAGGCCTCCGCCTCCCAGTCCACCGGCGACGACCCCAAGAGGAGCTCCACGAGGGCCGCCATTGCGATGCAACCACCCTTCTTGCCCTTTGACTTGGACAGAGCTAGCTAGTGCAGCAGTGGGAGAGGAGAGATCCAAACTTCGACGACGACGACGACGACGGCGAGTGCCGCCAAGATTTGGAGGATCTGTTGGCGTCCTGCAAATAGGATAGATCCAGCGATCCTGGATTGGATTGGATCGTGTCTCCGTCTCTTTGGTGAAAATGCTTTTGAGGTTGGGATGGCGACGAGCTCTGCTCTGGTTAGTGAATAGTGATTCCTCCTCGTCCTCCGTTGGTAAACGGCATGAACAGGAGCAAATAGCTGGCGCCTTTTTGTTCGGGAAACAGCCGAGGATTTACTATTTTACCGCCCGCGGGTTCGTTGAATTTACTTATTGACCCCCCCAAACTTCTGTCCATGGGCTTCGCAAATCTGATCCGTCCGTTCTGGATCTAGCGCTCAAGATCAAATAGTACGTAGCCACCTAGGACCAGTTTGACGGTTCGTAACTGTTGTGCTGCGGAATTTATTTAGTTTTAGGATCCTTTACTAATTCGAATAGAGTTTTTTTGTTGTTCTTCAAGAAATACTTCCAACTAACTGTTTTATCCCGAAGTACAAAAAGAAGATGCACTTTCGAAAAGAGGAGCATTACACAAGCTTTGTCGAGCTCCATGTAGAGGGAGAACATCAAAAGAAAGAATAAAATGGCAAGAGCATATGTTTGCTAAAGTCAGTGCCAATTCCATTGAGAATAAAAGGAATTTATCTGGCCAGTACAAACATGCGGGCTGGCAAGAGAAATAGATAGATAAAACACACTGGTTATGGAACAGCATCAGGCCAGAACTCGAGGTAACATCACAAGTCACAACACACGCCGGCGATTCCGTTTACAAACCAGGGCATCTTACTAGAAAAATCAGCCAATCAAAACAATACAAAAGCACATAGCAACAGGTAGTAGGGCAGGGACTCACTTGGGAAGTATTTTGTTTATCAAATCACAAAACTAGTCCTGCGCCCTGCCTATGATGACCAAGTTAGAAGAGTAAAGCTCAGAAAATCAATTTTTGTATGCCGGGAATAACACCATGATATAGAAGTTTTTAAGGAGACGGCTGACGCTAGTTGTACAGGAATGTGGCAATCGGTGTTAAAGTATAAGTGAATTGTCTATCTTTCCTCATCAGTTTAAGGTCATGTTTGGATGGACTAGAGCTAATTGTTAGCTAGCTAATGGGTAGAGCTAATTGTTAGCCAGCTAATAATTAGTCCATCTAAAATTAGCTCAGGGCTGTTTGGATGCATGGCTAATAGTTAGGCTAATTTATTTGAAAAGTCATGTCTGCACCCTCATAATATATCTGCCCCTCATAATGGCGAGGGTATTTCAGACTTTTCCCAGCGTGTTACATGCTTTTAGTCCAAATTAGCTCCCATCCACCAACTAATGGGCTAATTGTTAGTTGAGGGGTTGGCTAAAAATTAGCCCACCTATTAGTCTTCCTGTTTGGATAGACTAGGACTAATTTTTAGCCAGCTAACAATTAGTCCAGAGATCCAAACATGGCCTAAGTTTTTAGGTGAACTGGTTGGTGCATGGTACTCGATATGGTATCAGAGCTAAGAGGTCTCGAGTTCAACCTGGTTGGCGCAATTAAAAAAATGATTGCAGCCTACTTCTATTCCACGCCCTAGGCCTGAGGGAGACTGTACGTGAGAGGGAGTGTTGAAGTATAAGTGAATTGCCCACCTTTCCTCATCAGTTTAAACTTTTGGGTGAACTGATTGATGCATACAACTCAATAATCGGTATGAATCAGCGTTTCCAACCAGAATCATATCATCTATTATATTAGCTTGTTCCACTATCTCACAAGAAAGACCAAATATAGTTGCTCCACAAATCATCTTACTCCACCCCAGTAGGACGTGGGCAGATTGCTGAGTTTTACTCCCCAGAACAATGAATGCAGCGACGACACGGAGAGGAAACACACGTTACATTCTGCGATGTAACCTTCATGCTGCGTAGAGCTGCTAAGTCTACTTGTTTCCACTTGTTGATTACCAATTTGGATATCTTTGAGCAGACAGTGACAGAAATCCACCACCAAATGATTTCGTTTTGTTTTCTGCGTCGCTTTCTTCTGTTTATGCTGCCTTGCCTAGTGACGTTCAAGATTCAGTTCCACATTGGCTCCTCAATACAAGCTAGGAAATAACCTCTTCAATTCACGAAGTCGCATCCTCCTGGCTTGCTTCACACATGCATTGAGCTTGGGAAGAAGGAAATAAAGTAATCTCAAGATGTCAAAAGAGCTAGCCAATGCAAGACATGTATCCTGATGAAGTAATCTATCTGGTGATATTGCCCGTAGGAAGTGAGAATCCTCCTGCTCGGTCTGTTTGTCATTCTCAATTATATTAACTGTGTCTTGCATTCTCTTCAGGGATATTGCATTCAGTGACACAGGATTCATACCTTCAACATTTTTTTAGAAAAAGAGGGGTGAAATACTGACAAACTAATAGAAGGACAAATGAACACTACCAGCAGCTCATACTGGGAGGTACATAACATTTCATGTCCATAATAAGATATATAATCTATACTACAGCACACCACATATGAAATTGAATTTAACGTCACCATAAGTACACGAGTGATATGCTAAATTTGCAGTGTAATACTTATATTGTGAAATGTCAACATATAACAGGACATATTCAGTTTTTGTTAAATTAATAAAAAAGCGACAAGTCTCATTAGTTTCACAGATTCGAGATGCAATCATACCTGTAACATCTATATAAAACATAGCAAGAGATTCCATGGTCCGAGATCCATGACAGCGTACACGTACTCCATATCTTGATAACATTCTGCAATTTACACATTCAAGTAAATCCCAAGCTAACCAACAGATTCCTTTTTTCAGGAAATACATACCTTGGATTGATACGAGATTCTTCAAAAGAAAAGTGAGCAATTGTTGGAAAAAGGAATGAAAGCTCTTGAAAATCTGCCGTGAAGACTTCCGAGAAAGGACACCACGAAACATAAAAAAGAATAGCAACAAAATGTTCCCTGTTCTGCTGCACAAGAGTTGCTGCCTTTTGCAGAATACCATCATCCCCGTGGAACAGAACAAAAAAGAGTTCTTTTACGGTGAATTAAAATCAATATAAGTCGTCTATTCCTTTGAATCTAATGGTTGAAATTAATTTAGATCTAGTCATACTATCACCGTAGTATTGGTAGTAAAATTTAGAGAGGGGTAAAGAGTAAAAATCCATCATACTATTTGTCCTCAGCGGTAAAACATGTCATGTGATCATGATGAATGGCGGATGAATGGATAAGAAGTCTCTGAAGATCACCGGTATTCGGTGAATCCAAAACTATGAGCAATTAGAAAAGTCTAAAATACCTCTAATGAATGGATAGAAAATGTCTAAAATACCCTTAAAAATAGATGGTTAGATTTGATTTCTACTGCCACTATTTACTATCTATGTTATCCACTGTAAAATTTTTCAAAAAAAAAAAAGAGCATGTAGCAACAGAAGACGAGGAGTCCAAGTTTGAAGTTCAAAGAACATATAGGTCCAAGATGCTTCATTAGTTGCCCAGTTTGGCCAATCAACTTGTGCACACAAATCGGAATGTACCCAGTTAACAAAGGAGGAGCCTCTTGCATTTACTGCCATGTCATTGGTATATAAATGATGTTTCACCTCTTTTTTGGGAAGAACCTAGGGCCATAACTCTGGATTCATTCATAAATCAGAACAAAGTTAAGTGCATCCATCCCACTTTTTACAACGAGGACCTTAGAACAATCTAGAGTTACGACAGGGTCCGTACAACATTCTAGAACATGACCGCAAGACAAGGGGTGCAGAAGAACAACACCATGTGTCGACGGTCTGACAGCACCAGGCGCTAGAGTTTAGGTAGCAGAAAGATTCTTGCATTAGCGGTAATCAACGGCGTGTTCTGCACCCAGAGGAGATGCCATCCTCCGCTACATCGGTTTTGCTGATTCGAGCTAGAGGTTGAGGAGAACAAACCTAGGTTCAGATCATCAACGACCATCTCATGCGCTGGAGATCCGCACCAAGGTTCTTCTCACGACGAGGACATTCGCTGATTTGGGTGTTTTCAACCTCTCTGATGGCCGATATGGGGAGATACTTGCAAGATTGAGAAAGAGAATTCAGAGCAGCATCGAGGTACTTACTTTCTTCAACAGCAAAATCTCCATCTTCAGCTTGCTGGCTGCAGCACGGTCGGCCGACGGCAACAATGGAGGAGAGAGATACCATGGAAGAAGGGGGGATAATCTCTTAAAAGCAATATACTCCGCTATGCAAAAAATGTCAAAACGAGAACCCATGAATAATTCCAGTTGTGTAATCATTTGTACTTTTAGACAGCAATTGATAGTTGAAACTATACTGATACAACATGCATACACAGCACATCAATTCTGTGGAGTGCATACAAGCACTTAGTAATTGTTGGACATGCTTATTTTGATGGTGTGCGCATCCAAAAGAAAAAGGCTTCCATGGTCAGCTTGCTCGTACATAACATAAAGATAAGAAAATGAAAGTCGTAAAGGTGGCCCACACAAAGAATAGACAAATCATTCTCATATTAAAACCGGTGCTAATTACTCAACACCAAATCAGGGACAACTGGCTAGCACAGATTCCAATAGCACTGTCTAGCAAAATTGGTATAAACTAAAGATGCTTCCGCACTCCTAGGTAACAAAAGAATTTCTAGTGCACAGATTAATTACCACTATCTTCAAATTACATCATACCATCATTGCAATCATTCAAAATCAAGACATTAAGCATATCCTGAGGTTAGAACCAAAATACCATATTATCAAATCCAAAGCTGAACCAAACAAGATCACCATAAAATTGCATCATGTTCATAAAGTTAGCTTAAAACAACAACACCATAATCCACACGATTAGCACATACCATCATGCCAAAAGAAAACCATACCAAGACAAGCTTAGATTGCATCCAAATTCAACAATTCCAAGCAGGTGCGCGACACTAAATGCTCAAGTTTTCATGCCTGCCACCTCCCATTCGTGCTCTACTTTCAACTTGAAAAGCCATGACATTCAATCCAACAATCAGAATTGTGTCAGGAAGCCATAGAACCCTTCCGGCCTTCCCCTGTAGTCCCCCGCCTTAGTGAGGTACAAAGCTCCAATTGACCAATACAAAGTTAACCCAATGATGCCATAAAATTGAATTGTATTGACAACATTATCTTTGGCAGGGCAACTTAGATTAGATTGTACAAAGCAAAATGGAAGCAAAACATCATTATCCTAACGCTTACAGTGACGCTTCAAAAACCAGACATTATTTCTGTTCATGTAATAGTGAATTTTATGCGGCAAAATCACAAGCTATGCTGACATCCATGATACAACTAAGGGCCTGTTTGTTTTAGCCGATTCTGGATTCGGTCTTAAAAGCGAATCGAAACAAACAACTGATTCTAGAATCCGATTCTCACAATCCATTCACCCATATACACTAGAATCTACAATCCACTTCATATGTGCTTTTGGATTCTAGAATCACTCTCTACAACCACAATCCGAATCGACTTTTAGAGAATCCAAAGTGAAACAAACAGCCCTAAGGCTAGTTTCAAATTTTAAAAATCTAGTAAACCTTCTAAACAGCTCAGTTTTTAAACGACTTTTGGTAGAAGCTATAAGTTATATGTATCTAGCAAAAGTCAAAAAGCTAAAAGCTGAGCGAAATCTGCTTTTGCAGCTTATTGCTGAGAAAAATTAGTTGTATATTAAACGGTCTCTTATAAAAAACTACAGCTGCCTTTCAGCTTAAAAGACCAAAAGGCAGCCTTTCATAAAAGTTACAACTCCCAGACAGACTCTAACCATCGTGACTTTTGTTATCGCTAATTTAGTGAGTCCTTCTAATATAGCTAAAGAGCATTTTAGACTAATCAAGTTAGTTGCTAAACAAGAAATTAGTTTAAGCAAACGTATGGGTTAAAAGTTAGCTAACCTAGCTAATTAAACCAGTGTTAGCCACAACTTTTCCTTTTTTTTAAGAGTATAAGATAGACGCACATATTTAGCACACACCACGTACACGTACTATGCATGTCTCCTATATATATATATATATATATATATATATATATATATATATATACCTACCTTAAAATCACAATAACGATACAAAATTTAAAACTTCAATTCTAGTAGACTAGATGTGTACACATGCACGCCTAACCATTCATGAGTCAACTTTCACCTTTTGTTTTCTTTCACCTTTTGTTTTCTTCTCTCTTCTTGTTAGGGGTGGGTATTCAATTAAATTGGGTAGTTTGATTCGGTTATTTTGGGATAAAAATTTCAGTTTTTGAAAAATGATAACCGAATTTGTTAGTCAAAAATAGGAAACTGAATCAAATAAGCCGGTGGGAGGCGGTGGCGGTGCAGCTGGGGAGGAGGACTGTGGGATCTGGTGGGGGAGAGAGATGGGTAGAGATAGGGGAGGAGAAGAGACTGAACAGGGAATGGTTTGGTCGGGTGATTAAGGGTGCGTTTGGTTCGCTGTACGAGGGTGGATGGGATGGGATGGTACAGGATGGATAGGATGGTCCTGGATGAGATGGTACAGGGAAGGTGTTTGGTTGCCTGAATGGAATGATACAAGATTTTGTTTGGTTGCTTGGATGGAATGGTACAGGATGATATGAGATGATGTTTGGTTGCTTGAATAGAATGGTACGGGATGGTACCAGATGATGTTTGGTTGGAGGAATGAAGTTGGATTGAGGAATAAAGTTGGCTTGAGGGAAATCAGATGTATTTTGGTCACAGGCTGACACTCAACATGTTGATTACTCCGATACGCATGGAGAGGAAGATGAGTCCAGGGCACATGGTTTTGGCATTGACCTTTGCAATAGTATGCAAGTTTGGTCGAAACAGCACAACTTGATATATATATAAACTCATTGCAGGAACCAGTAAAATTGTATTCCAACCAAGTGTCAAACCAAAATGAGTAACTCCAGCTTGGATCCATTTTACAGAAAACACATCTATTGTTGTGAAACCACCCTACAGAACTATGACCTTACAGCATCACAAACACATAAACAACAAAGTTCAGCGATCATCTTCTCCTTGGTATTAATGCGCAACTGGACACTTCCAACCTGGTTCCTTAGCCCGTTCCATCTCTTGAGAAATCTTCTTTTGCAAGACTGCCTCTTTTGCCACAAAGACATCACGAGCCTACAGAACCACATTATAATGTGAGTAATCAAGTCATTAGGTAAGAAATAGGATACAATGATCAGGTTAGCAACACTCCTGCATACTATACAATCCTATTTGTGTTCATATTATGCTATTTGTGTTCTGTAACATATCTCCATAAATCACATCAAATATTAGCATGGTAGAATACATATGGAAAACTTGTAATGGGACTAAGATTGTGATTCATCCAGCATACTCATGCTTCAGACTCCAATGGTAAAAACAGGCAGAAGGCTCGAGATTATTCTGACAGAAATGGTGAACATGAGGAGCCTGAGGATGGTGAACTTTGAGAATGTGGTGAGATTAGTCTTTCCTTGTACTACCAAGATTGTCAGTACTTACTGTCCCTTGTCATGTTCTCCATTTATGTTTTTTCTTTGTTTTGCAAGTAGTGCCCTCTGCTTGACAGTTTACTAGTGTCAAAATTACTGAAATCTGCGCTACATATTCTGTAGTTCTACTCATTATTGCTTACTATTCTGCAGTAGCATAAAATGATTTCCCATTGTTTAAGTAAACTACATCAAGTGCATCTTTTTGTTGGCAGGTATACCGATTATTCTCCAGAAAAGATATGGCAAATTAATCATGGGGATTGTTGGTCGGGTGGATATTAACTTTCATTTTTAGATATTCAAAATGTAGTGGTGTATTTTGTACTACTATAAAAACTACTTTTGTAGCCTTCTTAAGGCTGTTTTTTCACTCCCATTTTTGCCTTTCTTCTTTCCTTTCTTCTTTTCTAGGTGTATTCTAGCCTCTGTATTCTAGCCTTTCCATGCACAGAGCCTTCAAGCTTGCTAGAATTCAATGCCTCTGCAGATATTGCTCACATTCTAGAATTCAACACTTCTTGAGTTCTTAATCAGTTACCTGAGGCAAGTGTTACAAATTACAATTGTTTTTTCCTTGAGAATTTTGATCAGGACTTCTAAGCACAAGCCTTGCATAGATTAGAAACAATTGCAACAAATTGCAACAACGTTCATGGCACAACTATTCCTCCATCAATCAACAATGTTGCCATTGCAATTGCTACTACAACTACCAATTTGATTTCTCAATTCTTCCAAATGTATGATCACTACCAAGGCAGACAGACAGAAACCAACAATCATAGCATGTGAATAATGTAAACATCATATCGGCAAGAACAACTGAAGTTACTGCACAGATGAGAAAGTACCCACATGGAGAGCCCGAACGAGGAGGGGCTTTTCTGCCAGGACCTCCGTGAAGAGCCGCTCGGCCTCGGCGAGGTCCCCTTTCAGCTCGTGCAGCAGCGCCTCCATCAGCCACCACTCCACCTCCCCGGGCTCGGCCTCCCGCAGCCGCCGCGCGTACCGCAGCACACCGTCCCAGTCCTGCTCCTCCTTGGTCTCTTGCGGCTATTGGGTAGGTGGGGGAGAGGCGGCAAGGGACGGGAGGGGGCCGACGCCGGAGAGGGAGAGGAGGGAGGCGACGAGCAGGAAGAGGAGGGTTCTCGAGGTGGAGGTAAGTGACGAGAGGAGGTTGGGGGTGGGTTTCTTGGAAGAGGTGGAGAAGCGTGGGGCTTCGGGAGGGAGAAGGGAGCAGAACGGGGAGCGATGCGGTTTGAGAGGGAGGGAGAGGGAGGGCACGGTGGTGGGCTTCTTGATGGGAGAAGCGGCGGATGGGGAGGAGGGAGGAGGAGGCGGCGGCGGTGGACAAGAAGCTGATCGCCATAGCTGAGCTGAGGCCCCGTGCGAGCGGGCGTGACGTGCGAGAGGTGAACGAGGCGGTCTCCCACTCGGTCCTGTACCGATCGGTTCAACGAAATTTGCCGAATGGAATGATACAGCATCTTCAAGGTATATTCTAAGAATCTGTACCACTCATCCGTGTCGAAGCGGTTCCGCTCAAATAACCAAACATGAAATGAATCGAGATCCGCATGCGGGATGATCCCGTTCACCTTGATACGGCTAACCAAACGCACCCTAAATGGGGGATGGTCAGGAGTTGGAACGTGCAATTTAGTTTTACAGTCATTTCGGTTTTCAAAATGCAAAAACCGAACCAAAATCATAAACCTAATTTCAAGTGAAATTAAAACCGAACCAAAAATGCAAAATAAAAACTGAATTTTTGTTAATTTGGTTCGTTTTTTTATTTTAATTAAAAAATGCCCACCCCTACTTCTTGTTGTGCTCCTGGCTTAGTATTGTTGGATTGCATGGCTCTTATCGAGGACTTGGCCTAATTGAAAAAAATAGAAAAATGCAGTATCATAAAACAAAATGAAACAAACAAAAAGAGAGGTGCCATATGATTTTTAAATTGTATAAATATTATAACATGAATAAAAGGTAGATATTTATTACTTGAAGATTTATGCAATTTATATTGAGAAGAAAATCATAGAAACACCTCTTAATTAAAAAAATATGGGCCTCTCTCGCATTGGGCCTGGCCCAAATCTTCCATAAAATGAAAGGCAACCACGGCCACGGAGAACACTCGATCGCCGTCTCCTCTCCTGCCCCGGCGGCGGCTTGCGGGCTCCTACTTCTCCGCCTCTCCCCGAACTCTGCCGCCTCGCACCTCCGCCTCCTCGACGCCATAGCCAGGTACGTACGGTTCACAAAATCTTCCTGGTGGTTCACTCCGTTCCCTCCCGCCTCGTGGATTCACTTGCGTTGGTTGTGACCTTCGTTCTTTGGAATGGCGTCTCGCAGGGTTCTTCAAGAAGAGAGGAAGGGAGAGGCTTGAGCGAGATGGGGCTGAGGGAGAAGAAGCGGAACCAGAGGCGCGTGCTCGCGCGGCGCACGGCTGCCCCCCGCTCCGGGAAAGGGAAGGACTTCCTGGTGCGGGCTCCCCTTCGAATCAAACCGAAGCCAACCAAAACAAATAAATAAATCTTTTGGTGATAAGCCCTGATGTCGTGTTGTGACTGGTGCAGCCGCTGGAAGGAGGGCCGGGAAGAGGATCCGGGTGGAGAAGCCTGAGGAGCCGGATAACACGGCCACTGTCCTGTACATCGGGCACATCCCCACGGATTCTACGAGGAGCAGATGCAAGGTCTGTCTGTGTGTGATGATGCATCGATAGAGTTTAGACAAGTGTAGAGGATGCAAAGGTGTTCTGGTGCTAATTTCCTCTTTATTGTTGTTGTTGATGTTGTTGTTTTTGCAGGTTTCTTTCAGCAGTTTGGGGCTGTTAAGAGGCTCAGGATTGCCCGGAACCACAAGGTACCGTATAGTGCATTACATGGTTTGCGCACAGGTTTTCTAAGCCTAACTTTCTGTTTGGTGATATGTTTAGACAGGAAAGTCAAAGCATTATGGATTCATTGAGTTTGAGAACCCTGAGGTAAGAGTTTGCTTTGGGATGAATACCTTTGGTGTCTAATGTCTGTTTTGCTGGTTGCTCAGTTGTGGGCATGTGCTTGACTGCTTGGTGTATCAGGTGGCGAAGATTGTGGCTGATGAGATGAATAACTACCTGCTGTTTGAGCACACATTGCAAATTGCGCTGTTCCGCCAGAGAAAGTTCATCCAAAATTGTAATCACTGCAACCATGTTGTTTATTGAATTGAAATACTTTGTTCTGTTTGTTTTAGCCTTTTTGAGAAGAATGGAAAAGTAGCTTTCATATGTTGTGTAGGACTGAATGTTATTTACGACTAAATGAGGTCAATTTGATATCTAGTCATGCAAATGCTGTCTACTATAGTACTATGTGCTTCTCTTTTATGGAATATTCTGTTTATAGTCATATGCTTTCCCTTGAGGCTACATACACTCCTTTAAGAGATGAGCCAGATTTCTTGTTTTCACTGCATTGCACAGCTGTTTGTATGCCATGTAATTCATTGCAAATAGAAAAAATAATAATGATGCAGGTACATTAGGCTAAGATTGAAGGGTGCTAATAATTGCTATATGCTTTGTGAAAAATTTAAGGGTGTTAACAGAAATGCAAATGAGTATATGATTGGAATGAAAAATGAGTTTTAACTTAACTAATAGGCACATATGCATAGTGAAATAAGAGTCATATGTGAATGTCCAATGCGCATATGCTTATGATGATAAGAACTGACAGTAATATGATCTGAATATGCTTTATGCTTTGAATGTATGCTATTACATGGATAAGTGCACCAATCAAGCATGGGGTGGTAGTTCTTGTTAGAACCTGACAAGGTACATGTGTTTCATTTGCTTCGTGTATTTCGGACCATGGCTTAAAAACTCTTACAAAACATATAACAAAGGTTCAAAACTTGAGCAAAAACTTGTATGTTCAGGACAAGTTCAATGACCTAACCAAATTTGGACGCTTAAGAACACTATTATTTCATCCTTGTTCTTGTATATGCCTATTCAACATGGAGCTTGCAATAATCTGTAGAGCACAATAATTTTGTTTCCTGTACTTTGTGTCGATTTAGTTGTGCATGTTGCCTTTTTCTTGCCATTTGATTAAAAATGAGAGAAAAATTCTTATCATCTACAATGTCCACATCTTTTATCACTTTTTATATAGATGGAAAGGGGTGCGACGGGGATTTGTACCAGTTGATCTAGTAGCAATTGAACGGAAGAGGCACAACAAGGTAATGCATTGCTAACTACAATTGTGACACGAAATGTGGCACTGTAAGCTAAGCTGTCTTGATACCAGGATAAAACTGTAGAAGAGCACAAAAGGATGGTTGAAGGAATTCTCAAACGGGATGAGAAGCGTCGCAAAAGAATCAAGGCTGCTGGTATTGATTACGAGTGTCCATCCCTTGTAAGTAACAATTTACTTTTTTATGTCCATTGATTTAATAACTTTGTCTTGCTTGATTGGATCTGAAATAGGTTCACACTACAGTTTTCTGTTTGATGTATGAATCCAATGCGCTTGTGTGACTGAATAATTTGTGTTGATTTTAATAAGAGTAAATTTCACAAAACTGCAGATTTCTTGTACAAAATATAAGAAAACTACATATTTAGATTCTATTTCACAAAACGACATATTTTAGGAAAACCATGGTTATCACGGCGCCCCGGCGAGGCGAGTCGCCTTCGGGGCGCCTGGACGCCTAGGCGACTAGGCGGACGCCTAGGCGAGGATTAGGCGACCAAAAAAATTCATTAATATCAGTATATCACAATAGATATTGAACAATAGCAGTGTATTTGAATCCTCTCAGCCCAAATCATCGGCCCTTTGCCTTTGGCAACCAGTCAGCCAGCCTCTCTAAACCGCCCCGCCTCTCTCTCTTTCCTCCCCATCTCCTCAAAATGACTTCGGATACTCAGAGCCTCAAGACTACTACTCGATACTCAAGTCTTGGCTCGGTTTCTCGGCTCTTCCTCCACAAAGAGAGGCGCCATTCCTCGCGATCGTCGCCTCTTCGCCCTCGGTTCCTCCGCCTCCAGAAGAATGGGCAGAGGCAATGATGATCTTGTGAGGCGAGGCGCTGAGCGAGGCGCAAGGGAAGCAGAGCGGCGGCACTGGAGGTGCAGAGCGCAGACCAAAGGCGGAGGAGCAGAGTGGCTGCCGGGGCAGAGCAGCGGCAAGCCTAGAGGCGGAGGGGGAAGTGGGGAGGCGGAGGAGCGGCAGCGGCGGAGGGGACGGAGGAGCGGCAGGGCGAGGGATTACCGAGTCGGCGTCTTGAAGCGGAGAAGCTGCTGGCGGCGGTGGTGGCGCGATGCTAGGGTTCCTCTGCGCTCCGCCTCTCCGGTCCACGGTCTCGACTTCCCCCGTGAGTTCCTCTCTGGTCTGGTCTCTCTGGTCCACAGTCGTAGCTTTAGTCTTCAGCCAAACATCCAGTCGCCCGCCCAGAGAGAGCCTGACGACGCCTAGGCACGGCGAGTCCGGCCGGCCGACTGGACGCCTAGTCGGCGCCTAGGCGTCGCCTAGGCGACGCCGTGATAAGCATGAGGAAAACTTGTCTCACAAAACTACAGGTTTTAGAATTTACTGTTTCTTGTAATGGGCCTGATTGTGGACCCACATGGCAGTCTCACGCGCCCCCATTTCCTGTTTCACTTGCATATAAGGCTGCTATGTGGGTCCAAGACTGTAGACTTGTTACAAGAAATGGTCAATTCTAAAAATCTGCAGTTTTGTGATACAAGTTCTCCTAAAATATATAGTTTTGTGAAATATAAGCTAAAACCTGTAGTTTTTAATAGTTTGTACAAGAAACTTGTAGTTTTGAAATTTACTCTCTTAATAATTATATAACTGTTTGTTTATCATTAGATTACTTTTGCTCACTTGAACACTGTAAGTCAGAACACCCTTGATGGCTGCCATGCCCAATTATATAGTCACAGGCTTATTTTGCTTCAGGATACCATAATCATATTTTTAACTGCACTTCGAACTGTTTGTGAGTTTCATGCTAAATACAGATATATTTTGGGTACTTGAGTTTTGCCTTGGCTTTGAGATACCCTGCAATGGCATAAACATTAAACAATTCATAATTGACCAGGACTATCTGGAAAATACAAAATTTGATGTGGACAATAATATTGTTATTTGCTGTGTTCACTCCACTGAATGGACAAAGGTGAAAAAACAGTGAAGTTTTACCTTTAAAAGCAGAATGATGTAATTTATCATGACACTGTTAGCATTTTGTTGTGGCATGGTCAGGTGGGATTGCAATCTCATCATGGATCTCTATCCCTGATAAGATGAAGTTCAACATTAACTCAAAAGATTGGCACTTGTTGATTATACTGTGATAACACATTTTCATGTGTGCTCATGAGTTTGACATACTTCATTATTGGATTGGGAACTGCTATTCTTGGTATATTAGATTCTTCACAGATTGGTCACATCTGATACTGTTTTTATTTTTGGAAGTTCAATGCTATTCCTTGATTTATGCAAAAGGCAGTTTTTGAACTTTAAAAATGCAACGCACAACCTTTTTCCTTTAAGCTGACTCATTCTAGCTAAACCGTGCTTGTTTGTGTGTGTGTGTGTGGTCATGACAATCTTTCCCTGGTTGCTAATTTTTTTGGTTTGTACAGATCGGGAGCGTTCAGCCATCAGCTAAGAAGATCAAATTTGATGAGGATTAGCTATATGAGAGGCACTCCAGTGGAACTAATGGGACTGTCGATTTAAATGACTGGTTTATTTTAGCAAGGAAGAGATGGCAACATCATACTGCGGCTTTTGTTCGCGTCTTTAATCAGTGTTGTAATGAGTTATGGTTACCCAAATGTTAAATGGATGCATGAAAATGCAATGAAAAAAATATAACTAGATTTGCCTTTACCATACAGCCGTCGAAAGATGTCCTATACTCTTGCACTGCCTTTCCTAAATCAGTCGCCGGCTGCGATAGTACCGTTTGCTATAAATGCCGCACGAGAAATGGTTTATTATGTGATTAGGTCTGTAGTCCGTACTAGCAATTAATTCAACGATTTTGCAGCCAGATTGTAGTTCATCCAGCGACTGATGCTTACAAACCTTACTTGTTAATACCGGTAGTCATTCCGGTTCGTCTATTGAAATAAAATGGGATGTGTACATTTCGGTACCGACTCAGGCGTCCGGCGTGCTGTTTTGTGATGCGGTTATTTTGAAATTAACAGTAGTTATTTTGAAATTAAAAGTACCATCATGTACATTGAATGTTACGTAAGTAGTATTATGCACATTGTAAGTTACGTAAGTGGTCTAAAAAGAAGATAGTATAGTTTGGAAGAAACTTAACCAAATAGTTAAACAGGGTCTTACAAATAACGTCCAATACACTGGGATTCATTTAGCAACTGATTTTTATCTCCCGTGTGAACTTATTTCTATAATTCTTCAAGTAACTAAAGAATCGCAATTTTGTATAGTTCTAGGAAGAGTTTTTCTTAGAGAAAAGAGAACCTACTTTAACTGATATTCCCTAAGGCATAACCATACATAACATAAAAGATGTGGGCAATTAGCTAGAGCGGCAGTACTATAGTGAAATTGACTGTATTACCATCTGAGAGATCTATTTGGTATCCTAAAATTGCTTGGCAATAGTCGGACAAGTAGGCAATGTTGTGGTGAACCAAAAGAAGTTTGAGTAGAGCCAGATCTAAGTATTGACTAGGTAGTCATCCCACAGTAAGTGTAGTTATGAACCATCTACAACCCCTTGGGATTATCCAGCACTTGAAGTAGAGTCAATTGTGATATGTCTCCGTAATATACATGCTCTGCATCGAGCGGGTGCTGCCGCTCTCCAGGGCCATCACTGCCGCGCTCCGGCAAGTGCATGTACGCCCTGTGGACTCGTGGGCCCAGATCCGCTGGGTCGACGGGAGGTGCCATGGCGATCCTCCTCGCGACTAGGGCGGCCATGGGGTCCCGGCGAGCGGTGGCACCGCTGGCCCCTCGGTGCCTTATGGTGGTTTAGGTTGGATCCTCACTGTTGTTGCCAACACCGGTTTGGTGGTCGCCCGCAACTTGTGGATGACAGGCGATCTAGGTGACTAATCTTCGCTTCAGCGTCTTCATCTCTTACTAGCGTTGTTCATACATTTCTTTTGACCTATGTCATCTTAGCATCGATTCGCGGATTCGCTTTCTTAGGCGACACAACTCATTTTTTAGATGCACTCTATGGACTTGATGATTGTGTGCCTATTGGCTAACTCGCGAATCTGTCATCGTAGAGTCGAACATCTAAAAATTGTTTGTCTGGCCTTGAGAAGGTGGCCGTTGCTATTGGCTAAGATTTAGTGGTATGGCGGCTCTAGCTCGGAATGAGGGTAGTTGCAACACTGGGATCTCCGGTACTTCGACTTCAGGGAGAAATCCCTAGGTCTGACCTTAGTTGGTTGTGCCTGGCAATGGCTTTGTTGAAGGCATTGTTTTGTAGTCTGAGGATTTACTCTCCGAGGTGAAAACCTTTGATCTGGCCTTCACTGGTTGGATCATGGCAATGGCGGTGCGTGTGCGTATCGAGTCCTTCTTGGAGGCGTTGTCATTGGAGAGCTTTTATCACGGTCCAAGTGTTGCTACGATGGTGGATAGCCTTGAAGACAATATTGCGTGATGTAGTTTGTCATGACGGTTCCTTTGTCTTTTCTTGTGTGTGTGTTTGGTGTGTACACCCTAGCTGTGTAGAGGCCGGGAGTCTTCTTAGTCTAATTGTATCACCTTGATGTAATTTACTAAGATTAATAAAAGCTTCCTTTATCGAAAAAAAAGAATTATCCAGCGCTTGGAAGAAGAATCAGCTGTGATGTCTTCATAAGATACATGCTCTGCAAAAGCGTTACACAAAAGTGTAATTCTGTTACTAAAAAGCATGAAAGAACTACAATATGCTACTTACTTTGTCAATAGCCTGGAATGCAACCGAAAATTGATTCATACTCAGCTGATCGAAGGAGATTGATTCCTAAGATCCACGCGGCTGCAGGCTTTCAGATTCGTGCCTAGCTTGTCTTCCACTCTTCCTTGGCATGACTCGAGAGGAAGCACACTGGATCAATAATCGATGGTCTATCTATGTGTGCATATGTGCCAAACACACACACTCATCCATGTTATGCGATATGTGCCAAACATTGCTTTCCCTTCTGATATAAGTTGCACAAGTTTTGAAGCAAACAAAGAGGTAAGTAATCACCATACACCATTCATTCATATTTTAATATTTGTACAACCGTCAAAACGAAAAGCATGGAATTAAAAGCAAAAAAAGCTAAAACCGAAACAAACGACTGACTTTTTAGCCGGACTTAAAAAAACCCTAAAGCCTCCATATAACTATAAGCTAAAAACCAAATGAGAGGTGCTTTTTTGGGCTTTTCTGGGATAAAATAACCCTTTTCACACCACCACTGGTAGTACCAAAGCTAAGATATTACAAATTAATCAATCAGATCTATCCTATTCCAGAC
This sequence comes from Guadua angustifolia, assembly GCA_036346375.1. Classification (NCBI taxonomy): domain Eukaryota; kingdom Viridiplantae; phylum Streptophyta; class Magnoliopsida; order Poales; family Poaceae; genus Guadua; species Guadua angustifolia. The sequence goes on from CM070515.1 coordinate 25,872,236, forward strand.
ATGTAGTCGCATGTCTAACTCAATTCAATGGCTTGCAAGGTTAAATCCTTAAGATGACCAAGGCAAGACTCCCACAAACCCTTCGCCCTTATGGTCCATCATGGCACAACGCCTTACCACTTGCTCTAATCTAAATAATTACCACCCGTTAATTACCAAGCACCACGTGCCATCAACAAGTCAACGCCAACTTCGTCACTATAACTCAACATCATTGTGTAACAACACTTGACACACCAATTTCATAAACATGTTTCATATTCCATTATTCAAGATTAAGTTGATATTCCAAAGTCATGAGTTATATGTAACATAGCTGAGTATACTATCCTATAGTGACAGATAATATACCCATGTTGATTTTTAATATGAACCAACTAATAATGAACTATCCTATAGTGACAGATAATCATATAATACAAATGACAAGGTAAGGCATAATTTAATTAGGTAGATTAACTAGATCCTAAACTATTTGAAAGCAATTGTATACATAAAGTAACATGCAATAATTTGAATTAATACAACAATTTTGTAAAACTAGGTTCAACATGATCAAATTACAACTTACCTTGGAAAAGTTTTTGCCATTATTCCGGACCTTGTTTTTGGTTTAACGACTCCTCCTCGGATGCTCCGACCACTTCAATGTTTACGTGTAACAGAAGAAAACATTAAATAAATATCAAACTAGAGAGTAAACAAATTCTAAAAATCAAACAAAATTAATCTTCAAATAGATCTTAATTTTATAAATTTTTAGAAACTTGAATCGCCTCAATCGGAGCTTGTATTAGGAAGAACGGGCTCTCGAAAGATTTCATAAATAAGAAAAACCAGAAATTAGAAAATACTGAATTAATTGATTTATTACGTCAGCACCCGATATGGACCAATCAGAATGCGACATGTCACCACGGTCCATGGACCTGGTCCACATGAGTTTGACCAACGGTAGCTGACGTCAGCATGCACACACAGCAAGATCTAGCGATGACATGTGGCACAACCTGGCGCATGACATGCGGCACGATCTCGCTCGTTCGCTGTAGATCGAACAGTTTTGACCGGGCACGTAACAGCAACCACGGCGACATGCGGCATGACACAAATTGAGACACCTGGCACGCATCCCTCAACAAATCCAACAGCTGAAATCTTAGCCGGCAAAGGGCAGAATGGCATAGTAGCAGCACTCATCAGAGAGGTAGAAGATGACCATGAACCCCGCGCACGGTGATGATTTAGCTTTGGGAACACAGGGATTTGAAGTGGCTCATCATGGTGAACCCGGTGGTACCCTTGGTGACAGCGAGACCTAGGGGTGGGCATAAATAAACTGAAATCGAAAGACTAAACCAAATTAACCTATTATTTCAGTTTTTAGTTTTTTATTTTAGTGTTATTCGATTTTTTGACTTTGATTCGATTTTTGGAAACTGAAAATAGAAAAGCCGAATGAACCGATTGGTCCATGGCCCAAAGGCGAGAGCCCCAGCACTGCGCAAGTCACTCACATCCTGCACTCTCATGTCTCGCATCTCCTCAACTCCTCCGATCCTCCCAATCTTCGCATCTCCTCGACTCCTCCCAATCCCTGCATCTCCTCGACTCCTCTAAGGCTCCGGCCTCCATTTCCATCCTCTCCTCCTCTGTGTCCACCGCCGATGCCATGGCCTCCTTTGCTTTGGTGATGCGGCCTCCCTGCTCAAGCACTCACCATCTCCCAAGTTTCCCCCAAATCCCAGCGCCTAGCATGGAGCTTCCAACGGTCCACCTCTAGCCAGTGGCCATGGTGGCAGAAAGCACAAGGAGGGCAACGTTGTGGAGCACAGCGGTGGTGCAGAGCACACTGGGAGGTGGACTCATAGGCTTTCTTCCTCAACGCTAGTGTTGTGCACCCCCTCTGCAGGCCCTCGTCCAAATAAGGCCCCTCTGCATGGCCCCTATCTAGATCTAGAGTCGCTTGGATCCGAGCACTTTTTTCATCACTAGATCTGGAGTCACCTTCTTCCTTGTCATCGGCGTGCCTCGACATCCTCAAGTAACCTCTACTGCATCTAGAGTCCTTCATTTTGGTAGATTCAGCCAACCCATCGTCGGCAAGCTCCCTCCCATCACCGGTGAGGACATGAGGTTATGAGGGCTCTCCCATCTTCCCTTCTTCTATGACCAACTCTTGAACTACAAGGGGACGGCGGACGGAAGGGGCAGGACGCAGTGATGGAGGAGCAGCACTGTGGCGAGGTAGACGCAGGCGATGGTGGCAGCGAAGGACGGGGATGCGGTGAAGGTGCGGTCTAGGCGCTAGTGGAAGAGCAGCGTAAGCGATCTTTTTTTTTCGATGCATCAAAACCGAAAAACCGAACCTATTTTTTGGTTAATTCAATTTGGTTTTTTAATTTGAAGCGAGAATTTTAGTTTCTAGTTTCCAAAAACCAAAATTATTTTAAACCAAAAAAACTGAACCATTTACACCGAAAAACCGAATGCCCACCCCTGTGGAGACTAACTGACGGTGACCAAATCTACATAAAACCGCAAAGATCATTCAACAAAGAACGACAGTGAGCTCTAACTCCTTGACGAAAGTGTCTCGATGGTGGTGGTAACGTAGCTCTATAGGGACTCAGCTTCTAATCAAACATCAGAGACCTTCTCGTATGTAGCAGCAGAGTCCTACTCCGAGACAGCAGCAATAACACGAAGAAGACGCAATCCTAGACATATATGCATTGGCCATCCATTGGTTCCCATCGTGCACAACATGGCTCCATCTCTGACATCCACATAGCGGCATCCAACGATTAACATCCCTAGGGTTTTCGGGATCATCCACCACCGTTCGATTGAGATCCAACGGTGGCAATGCTAGGGATTCACGAGGCGGGTTGGGCTGCGCACAGTGCTATGCCGGGCCCAACATTGTTCAAAGCTTTTTTATTTCAAATAATTCTCAAAAATATTTTAAGCCAAAATAAATAGTAAAAACATCAGAAAAATTCCTAATTTTTTTAGAAAATATTTTGAGACATTTGGAACTCAAATAAAATATTTTTGATGAAAAATTATTTAAAATTTCTCATTATTTAAATAATTTTCACAATAGGACACATTCAATCATAATTAATAAATCCGAATAAATTCCAAAAAAATCTAATAAATTCAGAAAAGCAATAAAAACCATATTAAATCAAAATAAGCCAAAAATTGGGATGTTACAAACCTTGTCCTTAATAAAATCTCGGCCCCAAGATTCAGGTTGACTAAAGAATAGGTTAGGAAATTCTGACTTTAGATCGTCCTCATGCTCAGCTTCACTTTCTAAACGATTACTCCATTGAACTCTGCAAAAAGTGAGTTGACTTATTTCTAGTCTTACACTCTATCACATCTAGAATCTTAATCAGTTCCTCCTTATAAGTTAAATCTTCTTATAGCTCAATTGCTTCTAACGATGTCTACTCTGTTAGCACTCTGAGATACTTTTTAGCTATTACACATAGAACACATCATGCACGCTTGCCAATGATTGAGACAACTTTAACTGATAAGTAACTTCTCCTCAACAGCTTAAGATTTTGAACGGGCTAACATATCTTGGTACAAACTTTCCTTTAGCATGAAACCTTTTAACTCCTTTAAGATGGGTAACTCTGAGATATACAAAATCATCTAGCTCAAAACTCAACTCTCAACAATGATTATTAGCATAACTCTTCTGTCTCGACTGAGCTACTTTCAACCTCCCTCTGATCATGGCGATCTGCTCTTCGGCTACCTTAAGAATATCAGGCCTAAACACAAGACACTATCCTATCTCATTCCAACTCAATAGAGTACGATAGGAACGACCATACAAAGCTTCAAATAGTGACATTTGCGCCATGTGAGTCTACCCGTACACCCGGAACCCACACCACCACGACAGTACCAAAGCCTGGATATAACAAATTAGTCAGCTAAATCTATCCCATACCAGACATGTGGTTGTATGAATGACTTAATTCAAATGCTTGCAAGGTTAAGTTCTTAGTTGACCAAGGCAAGACTAACCAAAAATTTACCGTTATCATTACCATCAATTACTATTATAAAAAACAATGCGACCACCTATATGCCACATTGGCCCACTATGAAACCACAACTCTTGTCACTTGTCTTAGTCTAAATCATTTTATCACCACAGTTGTTTACCATACACCACGTGCCATCAACAGCATCATCAACATTGTGTGACAATACCTAACACACATATTTATAAACATGCTCCATATTCTATTAAGCAAGATTAACCTTTTCGCATAAAATGATATCAATAACTCGTTGCATGGCTAAGTAAACTATTCGCGTTCTACTTAACCCATATTGGCAATTAATACCTACCAATTAGTAAAGAACCATACTAGCGTAACAAATGAAATATGACATACAAATGATATGGTAGTTATAACTTAAATTGGATGAATAGCTAATTCCAAATTAATTGAAACAAGTAAATATTGAATTAGCACGCAATAGTTTTAAACAAAATAACTTTAGAAACATAGGTTCAATGTGATCAAAACATAACTTGCCTTTAAAGAGCTCTGAATTTTGCTCTGGACCTTAATCTTGGGTTGGCCCTCACCTTTGAATGCCTTGGGCACTTCAACATCTATGCGAAACAAGCAATAAAGTAATAAATACAAAAACAGAGAGCAAGCTCAACTCTAAAAATTAAATAAAATTCACCATTAAATAGAGTTTAATTTTATAAATTTTTAGAAACTAGAATCACCTAAATTAGAGTTTGAACGAGGGAGAACAAGCTAAACAAAATTTGAAATAAAAGAAAAGGGCTGAAAATAAAAAGTTTGAATTATTCGAGTTATTTTTCTACTGGAAAATCACCTTTATGATGTCATGTTGACATCATCGGACATGTAGAGCAACCATGGCCTAACACATGTTGCTGGTGTATAGACCCGGTCCATAGAACTGGTCTGGTTCACGGTGAACCCGGCGCACAGCGCTTCGGCTACTGCGCATGACACGCGGCATGACGTAATTGGACATGGTGTGCAACACGATCTTATCTGCTCACTCGAGATCCAACGGCTACAATTGTGCAACACGTGGAATGATCAAAGACGTTTGCTCAGAATGGGACGGCAAAAGACTACGGGCAACGACGGTGTGCGACGATGACACGCAGCATGATCCTAACCCTACACGCTTAGTCGAATGGCCAATATCCGCGCTGCACATGCTAGTGATGCGGTTGGCCCGGTGCTCAATACATGGCGGTCATCCACTACTTTACCTCGGATTTGGTGGTTGTGGAAGCTTGCACAAGTGAATACTATAAGTAGATTGAAAAGACAGTAAAACAAATAATAGCAATAATTTGCAGATGTTTCCCAAGTAAACATGGCATCTAACCCTAAGTCAAGTTCCAAACTTTCCAATGGCATCCTACCATCTCATCTAAATTTTCAATTTATAAAATCTAACCCTTGACTGTAAACCTCGAGCATTGCTCAATACCGTGAGCACGGCTATCCAAATAGATTTTACACTCTGCAGAGGTTATATGTTTTACCCACATGACATGATTATCTTTTTGTGCAATCGATATTAGCACACTTCCTTTGGTATGCCGCAGGAGATCATAACAAAGTCTTTATAATGTTTTGACTTAACCCAGTACTACACGTTAAGGTTTCAATACTAAAGGGACTGGTTACCACAATTAGGCCCTACGCCATGCGAGCTTCATCGTTTGGTTGGATCTCACACTACCACTGGTAGTACCCAAGTTAAGACATTACAAGTTAATCAGCTAGATCTATCCCATTCTAGACATGTGGTTGCATATTTGACTCGTTCAAAGGCTTATAAGGTTAAATCTTTAAGATGAGCAAGGAAATACTCCCACAAAGCCATCTACCATTCTGGCCCACTTTGGCACATTGTCCCTTGCCACTTGCTCCAATCTAAATGATTACCACCCCAGTTGATTACTAAATATTACGTGGCATCAACAAGTCAACATCGTTGCGTGACAACCCGCCACTACAGCTCAACATCATTATATGACAACACCTGACACACTAATTCCATAAACATGCTCCATATTCCATTATTTAAGATTAAATTGATATTTCATAGTCATGAGTTATGCGTAGCATGGTTAAGCAAACTAAACATGGTCTAACCAACTCATGTTGATTTCTAATACTAACCAACTAATAATGAACCACCCTAAGTTGACAAATAATCATGGCATACAAATAACAAGGTATGGTATAATTTAATTGGGTAGATTAACTAGATTCTAAACTATTTGAAAGCAATTGTACACATAAAATAACATGCAATAATTTGAATCAACATAACAATTTTGTAAAACTGGGTTTAACATGATCGAAGCACAACTTGAAAAGTTCTTATTCTTGTTCTGGACCATGGGGATGCTCCGAGCACTTCAATGTCTATGTGTAACAAAAGAAAACAGTAAATAAATATCAAAATAGAGAGATAATTAACTCTAAAAATAAAAAAAATCACCATTAAATAGATCTTAATTTTATAAATTTTTAAAAAATTGAATCACCTCAATCGGAGCTTGTATGAAGGAGAACGGGCTTTCGAAAAATTGATAAATAAGGAAAATTAGAAAAAAATATCGAATTAATTGAATTATTTTATATTGAAAAACCGTTTTGTTGCGTCAGCACCCGATCTGGACCAATCGAAATGCAACACGTCGCCACGGTCCATGGACCTGATCCACGAACTAGATCAGTTCACCATGGACTTGGTCACGAGAGTTTGACCGACGACGGTGACATCGACTTGCACACGGCAGAAGATCTCTGGCGTGACGCTACTGCAACCACGACCTAATGCTTAACATGCAAAGCACAATCTCGCCTTTCTTTGTCAGAGGTCGACGGTTACGACCCGATGTTTCATAATAAAGAACCACAAAGAACACGCGGCGTGATGCGATAGAGACACTGGCAGCAAGATCCGACCGACCTCAATCAGATCCAACGGCTAACATCTCTAGGGTTTTGGGATCATCGACCATTGTTCGATTGAGATGCAATGGTGGCGATGCTAGGGTTTTGTGAGGCGAGTTATGCACACAAGATCGGGTCGAGCCCAACCTTTGTTCAAAGCATTTTCAAAGTCTTTGATTTAAAATAATTCTCAAAAATAGTTTAAGCTAAAATAAATAGTAAAAATATTGAAAAATCCTGAAAAATTTTGAAAAATATTTTGAGATATTTGAAACTCAAATGAGATATGTTTGACAAAACTTTATTTAAACTTTCTCATTATTTAAATGATTTTCACAATAGACCATATTCAATAATAATTAATAAATCCAAATTCTAGAAATATCCAATAATTTCAAAAATCCATAAAACCATGTTAGATCAAAATAATCCAAAAATTGAAATGTTACACATGGTAGCAGCCAATCCAACCAAATGAGTAGGAGCCTCACTTCAACGCAAAAAATGAGAAAGATCATTGAGCTAAAGATCCTAAAACTCGATCGGCCCGCTGTTGTGCTCGGCCCGAGCTCAGCCGGAGGCAAAACTCGGCCCAGCCAGTTATTGATCTCGAGCGGCCAGCCATCCTCAGCGATCTCCTCCTCGACAGATAGCCAGCCGTGCTCCTTTTTCAGAAGTGTATCGTATTGTTTCAGTTTCTTCTTTTACGTCAGCATTTTGGTCGTGCAATTGGAGTACATTTGGTACTTCTAACAGCTGCATCTCGGTGAATTTGGTTGCCGCGTTTTCCAATCAGAAAACACTGCCTTGGTGAAGCAATTTGTCCTGGACCTGTACACGGATGCTACTGCTACTACTACTGGCACAGTAGAGTAGAGATGCTGACGATGTGGTATCAGTAGAGTCCCAAGTCTGCAAGGACGCCTCCGTTGCTAAGTTGTGTAGGACAGACTGTTTGGTCCATTCACAAAAGCGCATATGCTGTGGCGATTATTGGTACCTGCTGTACAATCTTTTGCTTCTTCAGACGTTACTCCTACTATTGACTTGTCCCTTGAGCCAGACCATGATGGAAAGGAAGATTTACATGCAGTTACAACTTACAATTATGATGTGCCAAATAAGACAGAAACAGAAGTTGCAGTTACAACCTGGTAGTTGGGCCTTGGGACCAATTAAAAACGCCAACGCCGATGCTTAGATGCGCCACGTGGCAGTTCGGCATTTGAGGCTATTTTCCTTTTCTGGAAATCCAGGCAAATAGATGCTCATGGCTTTAGCAAAAAAAGCAAGAAGCATTTCTTTAGCTACGCAATGAGTAGTGTATTAGTAGTTTAGAGGGTGTTTGGCATAGCTCTAACTCCATCAAAATTCGTGGAGTTGGTGGAGTAGGTATTCTTAGCCCTAGAAATTTATGGAGCTGGAGTTGTGGATACATTAAGAGTGTTTAGCTGGGTCATTTTGTTTTTATTTTAGACCAAAAATATAAAGTTAATTCACTTTATTTTAGCCTAAAAGCTCCAGATTTGATGTGAAGTTGGGATCTAGAATCGCCAACAGGGCCTTAATCTTTGGAGTACTCTATTAGATAGGAACAAGGAAATCTACTAAACCCTAAATAATAGGAAGGCTTCATTTTTCTGTCCTTTCCTTCTCAGTGCCATTGTACATTTCTTAATTCTCAGTAGCATCAAGGATGAAGCATCATCTTTTTAAGGGGGGATTGGCGCCAACGACACTCTTTAAAATTCGTGATTCACTTTATGACACCTCTGGCGTACTGTCATACACTAAGATAGACCCACATGTTATAGACACATCACTAAAAACCAACGAATTGAGTGTCACTGGACTAATTTTTCCTCTTTTTAAGCACTTTAATTTTCTTGTACTAGCTTTGGTAGCTACCTAGCTAGTAGTAATCTTCTTTGTAATAGCAGGCCTAAGGGGGGTTTCAGTTATTCTCATTAGCAATCCTGCGACATTGTTTAGTGATAGATGACATGGAGCCTATATATATTCATGTGATGGCATGGTGAAGAATAAACAAATCATTCTTTTACATCTTTTGTGAAGGTCCTATTCTTTTAGTCCAGGTTTGCGTTTTCTAGTACTGAAATGCATTGCAAGATCTCAGGAGTTAGCATTAATTTGCAATGTTAATCATTAGCTTTGCCATCTTATCCCACAACTTCGGAAGGCACCTAAGCTGTTGGTCGTCTTGGCAACGGCTTAGATCTTCATGTGTTGTACAAGTTGTACAACTGGACATGCCCCTGAAGCTCTCTTTCTGTTCTTTGCATCGAAAAAGGATAGCAAGATGAGTAAAGAAATGCTGTAGAAACAAGCTTGCTGTCAGATAAGTTCTTTGCCAAATTGAGATCACTGCAGTTGACAGTGTTCACGCTACCGACCGTTCAATCGAAAAGGGAAGACCCAGATTCTCGAAGAGTATTGTTTATGGTGGCACTGTAGTGACCTCTGAACTATAGTGCATACTGTTTTCCGAGTACTATATCACGATATGAACCGTCCATTCCAGTGATCGAACGGTGCTGGTGGCTGACAACTGCAACTTTAGCAGTCGCCATTGCCACTGGACCAGATCCCTATCCCTTAGCCAATGAGAACTTCTCCTACATCATGATGGCAAAGCAAAATTCCTTTTCAAATAGACTAGTACCAGTACATGTTCAGTTTCTTTTATAGTACTCCATATAGTAGCATTTACACTTTAGACTGTATGACACAAAACATTTTTTTTCAGTTTCTTCAGCAACTTGGTAACTGCGGTCCATCTTAAAAATTGGCCTTTCTACGCCAATGGCTGTACTCATTCTGCCTCTCATTCGAAAAGGGTGAAACCCATGATGAATGGCTTAATTAACTGTTATACCTTAACAATTTGGCCTAAAGACCTCGTTGTTTGAGAGAGTACGTAATACTAACAGAGGGTGATAGGCCAGAAGAAACTCATGTTCAAGTTCGTACTCGTTTTGATTAAATGCATGCCGCCTAGGTAACACTACTAAGCTTGATTGATTAGAGTACATAAGTACAAATTCTGGGGGAAGAAAGGGACCTGATTGAGTGAATAAAAGTGACGTTCATCAGCTTATTCCTGACTTTTGCACAAAGATACAGACCAGTACATTCAGTGTTTTTATCAGATATTCGGTTGGTCATACGCCTTACAATTTGTGAAGATTATACTGAACTAAGAACACTGTGATTGCAGTTCTTCACAACAAAGCTTGGACCTGAGTCTGTCAGGGGGAAATTTTGTACGAGGAGATGGTGGGTCCATAGACGCATTTGGTGGCGTTGTTTATCCACTTTCCAGGCTCCTGCTTAACCACGGCCGGACACTCTTGAGAGCTACGAGGCATAGCAGAATAGGTCGAATCACGGGATCGGGGAGCACCACGCGCAGATCTGAGAAATCTAATGATCATACACCAACAGCACTGTATCAGTAGCATGAGCGACCTAGTTGCAGTGCCTGCCCTTTTCCCCTTTCTGTAGCCTAGCATCAGGTGTAGGATCCATACGTTGAGTAGCAAGACTGGTCTCCATGTCGACTTCAAAGGCACTGTGCACGCAAGCAATTCGACTACACAAACGTGTTCAGTTGGGGCTGCAGTAGACTAGAGCATCATTGTTGTGGCCGGTCACTAAAGTAGTCTGTCCTCTGTCGCCATAGAATGGAAGGAAAGCAACTTCACCAGGAGAGCGAAGAAGATGGACATCTCGGAGGAGCAGCAGCAGCACCACGGCCGGCGTAGATGCTTTACTGGGCCTGAAACTTGTGCCGGGCCTGCCACAGCTGATTCCACCGTGAAACTGGGCCGACTTGGTCGCAGGAGGACGTCTCCCACTCCCGCGTCCGCGAGGCGCAGCTCGTTTAGTACCACATCGCGCAGCGAAGAAGAGAAGCGGGCGTGGAGGGGCTATAAGAGGACGGGGCGGCCTCCGTTCCAACTCATACCTTTCTCGGCCTTTTGGCTAAGATCAAGTGTAGTATCTGTTCTTATCAGTTTAATATCTGATATGTGGGACACCGTCTCACAACGATATTAAATTTATTTTTTGTGGGGGAGGGTCCACCACAGTGGCTTGCCACTGGGGCCCTCGCGCGTCGCTCGGGCGTTGCACTGCAGCCCTTGCCTGGCGCACCCCAAGAAGGCTAAATCAAAAGCTTAAAGTCGAGCAAGATTTAGGCAGTCGACATTCTCTCTTACCAGCCACCTGAGAGACATCGCTGCTGCTGTTCTGTGCTCCATGCCACCAGGCCATCCCAATGATCCCTGAACTAGTACGAAATCTGCATACGAATTAAACAGGGTGACGACGATTATTGAACGTGTGGTGAAAGCGCAACAAGTGCGAATTGGAGGGGTTACTTAAATTCGGTACGAGAAATTTTCAAAAACCTATGAAATGTTCGTAGCGGGAAATAGTCACAGTTTTGTTGTTCCTAAAATTTGTTGTGGTCCTTGGTGATTTACAAAAGTTTTTAACGAGTTGCTTACAAGTCCATCCAATATAAGACGGAATCGGTACATTTTAAAATTTGTTAGTCCTAAGGCGGGAAAAGTATTATTCCTTAAAATGAAATTTTTCAAAACTAGATTTTGTAATTTTGTTATGAACCTCAGATGGTGAAGCCATTATAAACATTTAATTCTATGTTTCATTTTTATGACTTAAGGTTGGGTAACTATAGAATTTGTCTTGGATTGCAATCTTTTTATAATAATAACATTCATATTGCAAAATATTTTGATGTTGACAAGAAATTTTTTTTGCCAATTTACCTTTAAGGTTTAAAAGGGTATTTTACCTGTTCAATTGATTTTTACATTGAACTTAGCAATGAATCCATTATGTGAGGATTGCTTTCATCAGGCATCCTATGCTAAGGAATTCCATTAACCAATGTTTTTTAACTGGAAATGGCAATCGGGGTTTGTTCCTTATCAGTTGGAATGGGGACCATTGTTTGTGGTCATAATCTGATTTTTAGATCCTTAACAAATCGTTTAACTTTAAATGCTTCGGAAATTTCAACTTGTACAAAATTTTTATGTGTTATCTGTCCTTGCTTTTTTTACATCTTGACCATATTAGCATCAGGTGATGCTTAAACTTAAGTATTTAATGGAGTCTATTGTTATTTGATGGTAATTTGCTACACTGGTTTTCCTCTGTTTGGTGATGGTATTGAATTCATAATGGAAATTATGTAAAGAATTAATGATTGGCTTACAAAGAGTTGGTCTCTTGGAAATACTGGGATTAACCTGTTTAAACGCAATCTAATTGATTTATTTTGGAATTTTACTTGACCTTTATTCTTGGTTCTAAGAACTTTGTTAATCTAGTTTTTGTTTGGAATCAATTGAACTTTCTACGAATGTGGTTGTAGAGGGATTTTAGATTTGAAAATTGCAAGTACACGTATTTCTTATTAATTGCTTTGTGTTACAATGGAAAAGAGTTTAGTTGGGAACTTATAATTACAGTTTAAATTTTTATAAAATTACAATTGGGAAGATCAGCCTTGTAGTCAATTTAGAAAGTTCGATTTAAAGGAATTTTCAGGAACATACCAGACCATTCTAGTAATAGCTAAGCAGACTGGAAATTCATATCGCTGGGATCGGGTCATTGGAATTTGGACTGAGGCCATTTGTGGTTCCAAGTTTAGTTCTAAATTTGATGAACCAAAGGTAGTTTGGCCTTTAACCTGGAACCGTTGGATAATGTGAAACCCTAATCTTCCACTGTTTCCTAAGTCCATCACCCTTGAATACTTGTCCAAATGCGGAGCATAGGGAAGTCTAGTCCCTCATTAATTATGTGTCCCCAGGAATTGTTAACACGAGCAAACATTTTCCCGGTGAGACGGCGTTTCCAATTATAATACTAAATGGATGTACGGATTTTCGTGGATTCCGCTTTTCCAACCTTTTAGTCACTTAGTTATTTTGCAAATTTTAAGGATGTTTATTCGAAATCCAAAATTTCCCTTCACTTGAAGGTACCTAAGGAAGTTTATGGAGCGCATTGAATTAGTACAGGTCCCGGGCTTAAGAACTAAACCCATTTGCGGACGTTACATGTTTTAACGTCTTTTTAACCACTCACTTGTGGTTCCAATTGCAACCTGATTTATATTTTCTAACATTATTAAATTTTGAAAATATAGTTTTGGAAAGGTTGTAACCTTTAGAAGATTTCTAGCCCAAAATGAATTTTAATTAACAAAATTAATAAGCTACTATTAAAATAAGTGAATGGAAATATAATTCCATACAAAGTTTAAAAGTTACTAATTACCATCTTTAAAGCTTGTATTACCTAAGTAATGCAAATTAATGACAAAATTGTAAACTAGGTTCAATGATCCAAAAAACTTCTGAGGTTTTGCCATTCTTTTTTGTCTGGAAAAGTCAACGTTTAAGAAATTAAAACACACCACCTACAATTAAAATATTTTTACAATTTAAAAAAGTAATTTGAAATTATCAATTAAATAACGAAGAACGTGCTCGCAAAAACCTAAGGGCCAAACGAAATTAAAAATAACTTTTGTCCAATAACGCTTTTCGGTAACCATCAAATTTACAAATTAACACTATCCCATGGAGTTCCATGGTGTTAAGTCGGCTGCACCTAAGTTCAAGAAATTGTACAATTGGCCACTCCCATGGCCAACCGTTTTTTTCAAAAACCCCGGGAAAACCGGCAAGGGACCCAATTCCCAACCCATTCAACAAACCCTTGAAATCTTTTCAAAAATTAATCCATCATGGGGTTTTTTAAAAAGGGAAACCTTTTAGATATTTACCCGGATTTTTTGATTTAACCCTTGTGAAGAAAAAAATTGTCTTTAAATGTTTATTTTAAAATTTTTTTTTTGTTGAATTTTGGGAAAATAAAAAGGGAAAACCCGTTCCCAAAAAACCCCCTTTTTCCTTTTGGTTTTTTTGCCCTTCCTTTTGACCCTTTTTTGACTTAAATTTTCAAAAAACTTTTTTCCCTTCCTTTTTTTTTTGGTCCCCCGAGCCCTTTTGGGGCCCCTTTTTTTGAAACCCTTTTAAAATCCCAATTTTTAATTGGGGCCCTTGGAAACCCAAAAATTGCCCCGGGGGAGGTTTTTGCCCGGGGGGGGGTTTTAGGCTTTTTAACCAAGGGTTTCCCGCAATTTTTTAAGGGTTTATGGGAAATAAAAACCCAATCGTTACCAGCCTTTAAAATCCAGTCTAAATTTTCCCCGCAAAGGCTTCCCAAAATTAAAAGTTACCTAAAAGGGGATTTTAAACCAATTGGGCTTTTTCCCTACCTGGGACAAAATGGGTTTCCCATTCCCAAAAGAAATTTTCCTTTTAAAGGGGGGGGGAAAATTGGAGTTTTACCCTTTTGGTGCCAAAAAAGCCAATGGGAAGTGGTTTATAAAGGGGGGAATGCAAAACCCCAAAAGTCTTACAAGTTCAAGGAAAACAAATGACACGGTTTCATATAAGTTTCATGAGATTTGTCAAATATTCAAAAAAAAAATTAAGCGTGTTTCCACGAGGTTAGTATATTTGGATGAAACACTATGAAACCTCATGAAACTTATGTATGAAACTTAGCCTAAAACATGAAAAACCTATTGAAACATAATCGTACACACTATCAATATCTGATGAAACTGTAAACGTAAATGTGAATCTATGTGATGAAACCTCATGAAACATATTAATGAAACGTTCGTAGAATGTCATGAAACTTATCCGTGAAAAGTTATAATACTTGATCCTATTATAATTTATGAAACATCGTGAAACCTTATGAAATTTATGATATTTGAACCTATTGTAACTTATAAACAATGTGAAACATATGATACTATGAATGGGGCATCACGGGTGATGGTGGCAGCGGGGGTGGTGATGGTGGAGTTGAAGAGAGGAAGGTCATTGTCGACGATCGGGATCGTCAACCGCAAGAAATAGGATGGAAATTGAGAATGATCGGGACCCGGCGGTAACCGCTCGAGCCGGAGGAAAAGTGCGAGGCGTGGTTATGGTCGGAGTAAAGGCGACAACGGCGGAGGCAAAGAGATTTATCTTTGAGTCGAGCCTGTGGAGGTAATAGCTCTACTCGATCGCCTTCTTGGCGATTTCTTAGCTATTCGAGTACAAGGATGTGTTCTGACTCGAGTGTTAACAATGGCTATGTCTAAGCTCGAGCTATGGCGTGTTGTGCGTTGTCTTCGTGTCCCCTAAAGGGGTATGCTTCCTTGGTCTTTATACCTCCTCTGCGCAGCAGGACGGAAGATTCGAGGAAGTAGCCTTCGTGCGTTGAGGGCTAGTAGCAACCATTAGAACTTGTTGCCTTTGCTCCTACCCGCGATCCGCGCCTTGGGCAACCGGCGTCAAGCGCGATCCGAAATCAGGGTGAACCTGACTCGAACAAGGCACGCCCGAGCTGGTCGGCGGGGCGTGCTAGTCGAGCCAGCTCTAGGTCGGCCTTGACCGCCTCTAGGTGGTGGCGGGGGCCTCCCGAGCATGGGGATCTGTTGGCCGTGCCCGGCCGGTCAAGGGCCTCCAGGCCTCGGCTAGCCAAGAGGCTTAAGGTGCGTGGCGAGCGTGGGCGACCTTGAGTCTCTAGCGTGGGACCGATTCCCAAAATTCTCTCGAGGTCGAGGTCGGGCGAAGCGCATGCCCGAGCCTTGATGATCGACACACGGCGCCTCTTGATCTCAAAGCCTGAGTGCAGTCTGAGCGGTTGGTGGACACCGCCATATCTCAGAGCCGCCCGGCCTTAATTGCGCTGTCAAATCGTGGCCGGCGTGTCCTTCCCAGCCCGTGATGCGGATCCGACAGCAGTGCGGCTTATAAACTCAAAGCGGCGACTCTTGAGAACTTCAGGCCATTGCTCGTCTTCAAGCCTCTCGCCCAAGCAAGTAACCTTCCTCCCGCCCCGGTAGAAATCGCGCATGATAAGCCATGGCCAAGCTAGGGAGGAGCACATGTCGCATTCAGGATGAAGGAACTTCGAGACCACAGGGTTGCTCGACCCATTCACATAGCGGGCTGCAGGTGCGAACCGAGCCAACCCCGAGGGACAACGAAATCGTGCGCACAGGCACTCGTCCTCTTGACTGCGTGCCCAGGAGGCGAGTTCCTCTCCGTGGTCCTCACCGATTCTTGAGATCGAGCTCATAAACAGGTGCGAACTCCATTCTTCGCTTGCCATCTTCTCCCACATGCGAGGGTTCCTAGGAATCCTTCCCAATCCCTCGCTTTTCTTCCGGTACTTGGCCTCTTAGCTCTGGGAAAGACCACGTGGTCGTTTGCCTCTATTCGGCAGTGAGACGGGGCTCAAGTGGTCCTTCCCAAGATCCAAGCTCAGGACTCCCTCGGGCCATAGTCAGTGGTGGTTCTGAAGAAAGGGGCTTCGGCCTTTGTCGTCTGAGAGAAAGCCCTCCGGTGGGAAGAAGGAGACCCCAGATCACGGAGCGATCCAGGCAGCGAAGAAGCCATCGCCGCCATTCATCTGCGCTTGGCCTTGCCCTCCTGCAGGCGAGGCAATCGCCGTCGACTTCTGAATCGGGTGTCCCCTGCGGGCCGGGCCTTTCCCGTTCTCTGAGATCGAGGCGCCTCGACTCGACGCGCCCACGATCGGTAAGCATCCACGCCTCGTGGCCTTGCTTGGAGTGCGGCCCTCGACCTCTTTGAAGGGCATTTCCCTTTGCGGCGTCGTTGGAGTCTTGGGTTGCGCCAAGATGAGCGAGATGTTAGAAGCTGGCGCTAACTACTCCATGGGCTGACGTCGAAGAGCGTACTCCACCAGCGAGGTAAGCCATCGGCCAATGGCTCGACTGAGGTGACCACTGAGGGCCTTCTGATCCTTCAAGCTCGCGGGACCACGGGAGGCTTTCGACCTGACGGCGGATGCTCCCCTTTGCGGGATGGGCAAGAACAAAAAGGAAGAAAGACCTTCCGTGCGCATGGCGGACGCCGGGGAAGCGAAAAACCCGTCGGGTGGGGTGAGCCGCGCCATAGTAAGGATCTGGCGGTCGAGCCCACAGGCGATGCTCGCGTGCCTTCTTTGGTTTGGCGTGTTCTCCCTTTTTGCGGCCAGCGGCGCAGCGACGCGCTAGGACCTCTAGCCCTCTCCCGACTTCGGGTCCTCAAGCTCGAACCCGCCCGCGATGGGCGGCGATGGGCCGGCATGGGCCGAGACCCGGCCCCAAAGATGCATAGCGAAGTGCCCCCTCGGCCTCGAAGCGGCAAGACCTTCGCCGACCCTCAGCGAGGCGGAGGCTGGCGTCAGGTAAATTCCGGCTTCTTGGACTACGCCTTCCTCGCGTCTTCGGCTTAGTGTATGTTTTTATCGCGGACCTCGAGCACCGGGCTCGAAACTTGCCGTTGTGATGCACATTGTCGAGGCGAGTCCAGTCGAGGAGGACACCTTGAGTTGGTCCTTGGCAGGCCTTCACGCCAGCGGACCCCTTAAAGAACCGTAAGCTCGCCCCGGTGGTGAGTTCTACCAAGGGTGTGACCGAAACGAAGAGAAAACGGCCCGCGTCAGCGAATTTCCGCCGGTGGCCGGGTCGTCGCTGCCGTGATCCCCGAGGTCAATGTGGGAGATGGCACCGGAGTGCCACGCGGTTGCCAGTGAGAGCACCTCAAACCCGGCGATCCGAGGCGCGTCCGGTTCAAGTTGCGGCGCCCCAAGCGCGGAGCAGACGGTAGTGGGGCCGTAGCGGTGGATCGATGGCGCCCGGTAGCCGGTGGCGGAGCCCCGACCATTGAGTTGGGCTCCGATGTTGGTGGCGCAGCAACTCATCGAGCCGGGCGGGGCCCGACCCGGTAGCCGAAAGGTGGCTATTTCTTCGCGCCCCTCTTTGGAGAGTCGGACCCGTGGTGCGTGGCGGCCGCGATTCAAGCCTCCACCCGGCCGCGGGCTAGCGGCTCCTAGCAGGGATCTTGGGCGGAGGTCGAGTCGACCCGAGCCTTGTGGTGCGGAGAAAAACGAGATCAAGCTCTCAAATCGAGTGAGCGAGTTCACCGTGCTTCGTCGAGAATCGTCTTGGCAGTAAGGGATCCTCACATGCCTGTAGCGTTAGGTAGAGATTTCTCGTCAACTTCTTACTGTGCCACTTTCCCGTCCTCTTAAGGCAATCGGCGTCTCCAGAGGCGCAAGGTCTCCTGAGCATCTTGGGGCGTGCTCGAGGGCTCTGGATGTAGTGGAAGCAGCGGGGAGGCAGCGCCAAACTCTGCACAACCATCGAGTCGACCAGCGAGCTCAAGCGGGCTAACCGAGGATCTCGGCGACCTTCGTCGAGACGATGGTGGCGAGGAGGTGACCTGGCGAGCGGAGCTCGAGCAAACCGAGCTTCGGCGCTGAGCCTGACTTCAAGGTGCGTGGAGTGGGAGCAGACTCGGGCGACCAAGGCTCGGCGCAGAGCCGAAACACGCCAAGGTAGAGCGGCTGGAGAAGGCCCGCTTGAGCGAGTTTGTCCTCGGACTCAAGCGCTCGAGGCCTGCGGAATCCAAGGTCGAGTCTTGGAGAAGCGCCGCGTGAGCAAGCTTCTCCTCGGCCCATTAGCGCTCGTCGACCAAACAGCGCCAAGGTAGAGAGCGTGGAGAAAGGCTGCTTTGCGGCGGCGACATCCTCGGCCAAAGCTGCGAGACGAGCAGCGCCAAAAGTCAAACATTGGAGAAAGGCATTTCTTGAGCAAACGTCATCCTCGACCAAAGCGTCCCCAGTGGAGGCCAAAACCGCGGAGGCTGGAGGAGAGGCTCGGCGCCACCAGGCGCTCGAGGCAGGCGTGCCAAATCGAGTCTTTGGAAAACTACGTGGAGAAAGCGTCTTCGAGACTCGAGATCAAGGCCGGGACTCGAGGAGAAGCAGGCGTGTCGGCAAAAGCGCGGCGCTAGCCCAACGAAAGGCGAAAGCGCCGTGAATGCTTGCCATGACAAGCCCTCGGCTCGAGGTGAGATAGCGACCACGAGGGCAAAAGTATGCCTTTCGGCGGGAAAAACTTGCCGTGAGATGGCCGACTGTAAAAATGTTAAAAAGTAAATGCACTAACAAAATGGATTGCTTTTTGGTGAACAAGAAACCTCGTTCTGTTTTAAATCTTATAGTTGGGATACTTGGGTCATACGCCCGCTTGTTTGCGTGCCGCGCTCTTTTGATGCGTGCGCCAATAGGATAGCCTAATCCGGCCCGTTGGGCCGAGGCGACGGCGGCGTGCCTCGGGCACAAAACGTGAACATGGACAAGCGGCCATGACTGCGAGTTGAGACAAGTCCACAAAAGTAAAATAGCCTTGGCGAAACCCATTAAGTGAAACGGTCACATTCGGATGCGCTCGAGCGACCATCGCGGCCATCGCATTGCCATGATCAAAATGGCGAGGCTCTCGGTTCGGGCCGGACGCGAGGGAAGCTAGATTGCGAAGAGTTAAACTACGTTTAGCTCTTCCACTTGGGGTGAGCGTCAAACTTCGCGACACTTTAGACTAGGGCGAATCGCGGCTGTGCAGCAGTGCGTTAAATGAAAAAAGAGTCTCGGAAAAAAAACGGCTGACAACACAAGTGGTAGCAAACATCTGAGGGCAAAAATGGAAGAAACGACTTTATTGAAATTGAGGTATAGAGGTTACATATAAAACTTTCGGAGTGATCTATGTTCCACGAGCTAGAGAGCTCTCGCCATCGGGCATCGCTAGCAGTAAGCCCGTGCGATCTGTTGAAACGACTCTATAGGGGCCCTCCACCGTGGGGATAACTTGTTGGTGTTGGGCGAGCCACAGAATCCGCCTCGGGGCTGGGTCCCCAACAAGGAGCTTCCTAGAGTCGTTCAAGTAGGGAGCGCATGTCTGCGAAGAGCTTGCGGGTAGTCGCGTTGATCGTGGCGATTGCGGCATCTTACTTCTTCTGCGAGGTAAGGTCGAGACCGTTCGTGCTCGAAGTCGACTTGATGCGAACCAAGTGACCTGGCGAGCCAGTAGTTAACCTCGGGGAGGCGGGGCGGCCCGATCTGGAACGAACAGTGGAAGGGTGTGGACCACGTGGCTCGGCTTGTCGTGGTCTGCGAATAGACCATAGGGCGGTGGGAAGTTCGTCCACCCGGTCTTGCCGTGGCGTTCGAGCTCGTCTGCACCTTCGTTTCTTGGCATACTGGATGATTTGCCCGTTGGCGCGTTCCGCTGCTCCATTGCTCTGGGGGTGAGCAACCGAAGCGAAGCATATTTTGATGCCGAGTTCCTCGCAAAACTCACGGAACAACTCAGCAGTAAGCTGGGTACAGTTGCCGGTGATAATTTTACATGGAACCTGCGTGCACTGGTGACCACGAACAAAGCGGAAAAAAGCGAGCGGCGCCCGGCGGTGATGGTCGAGGCGGCTCGGCCGATCCACTTGGTGAAGGTGTCGATGGCCTGACGAGAACTTCTTCCCCGACCTTTGAGAAAGGGCCGAGATATCGGCCCCAGGTCGAAAAGGCGGCGGCGGGATGGTGCGACGGCGTGGGCGGTGGTCGCGATTTCTGGCGTGGAAGCGGCATGCTCGGCGGTCGCAGACGATGTCACGAGCATCTTGTGGCCGTCGACCAATAATACCCAT
Organism: Guadua angustifolia; assembly: GCA_036346375.1. Taxonomy (NCBI): domain Eukaryota; kingdom Viridiplantae; phylum Streptophyta; class Magnoliopsida; order Poales; family Poaceae; genus Guadua; species Guadua angustifolia. The sequence goes on from CM070515.1 coordinate 25,892,877, forward strand.
GCGGAAGGCTTTGCGACCATCGTCTGTCTGAAGAATAGGCTCCACAGAGGCTGAGTGAATGTCACTCAATAGTACTTACCCTCCTCATGAGAGATGCCGTCGAGAATCGGATACATTCCGTCTATAGAGTGTGCGTCCGCGGCGTGTACAAGCTTGCTCATCGTTTGATCCTGCTCCTCTCGGCGGTCGGGTGGCGAGTTGCTAGCAAGAAATTGTGGATGGGCTCGGCCCGGAGGGATACCGCCGACCAATGGCGGGACCTCTTGTCCGGAGATCGAAGGAGCCGCCGGCGTCTCGGGATGACGTCGGAGGGATATCGTCGTCGGAGGAGCGAGCTTGGAGAGGAAGTCCTGGCTGGAGTTGTCCCTCTGAGGAATGTGCTTGAGCTCCAAGTTGGAACCACTTCTCCATCTTGCGCCTCTCAGTACTTTGCCATCGAGTCCCACGAGCATTGGTAGTCCTTGTTGGGCTGGTTGATGGCGAGTTGGGAGTCGCCCTTCCGACCGGTCGGTGCCGCCCAATGCTTTACAAGGCTAAACAAGGCCGCGGGGAGAATCCCTCATACTACTGCCACATTGTTGGTCATTTGAAACGAAATGAACCCGTACCTTAAGCGGTGCATACATGGGATAAGGATCGGCCTGGCGCTTGAAGGACACAGAGCCGTCGAAGAACATGACCAGGCTTCTCCTCCTCGACCTGGCTCCGGGGGCGCGGGCTGCGGCGTTTGCTCGACCCCGAAGTCGGTGAGCACCTGCGACTTTATGGCGTTCGAGCCCACGACACGGGCGTCGAGCGCCGCCGGCTCCATGGCCCATTTGGCGACCGCCGCGCGCCGTCTGGGGTTCCGCAAGATGTCCGGCGGGAAGTTGCTCGAGCGACCACGGAATCGCTGAAAATAGTCAGCGGACTTCTTCGCTGACGCCATGAGAGAAACATCTGGCCGACTACTGTACTGCGGGTGCGCTCGCCGAACCGTCACGAGGACCTCGTAGCGTAATAAATTGGGTCTTCTTTGAGACCCGTTCCGCCACGGGGCAACCTTGCGGCGTGGGTGGTGGCGCGAGATAAACATGACCTCTCGCCCGAGGTTGTGGCGTTATGGGAGGTAAGGGGCAGCAGGTATACCTTAACTCGTCGAAGGACAGCTGCGCCTCGAGTCACTCGAAGCCCCCTTGCTTCGCGAGTTTGGAAGAATGGGAGCCCTTCGCCCCGATCTCGAAATGAACTTTCTTGAGGCGGCCATGCGGCGGTGAGGCTCTGCACTGCTTGATCGGTCAGGCGCCATCTTCTCAATCGCCTCGATCTTCTCGGGTTCGGGCCGACCCGAGCCCCGATCATGTAGTTGAGCACCTTTCGGCCGCGCCCGAACCGCACTTCTCGGGGTTGAGCTTGATCTTATACACATTCGAGGTTGGCGAAGGTTTCCTCGAGGTGTGACGTGGTGCTTCTCGGAGGGCTCTTGGCGATGATGTCGTCCATGTAGACTTCAAGGTACCGCCCGATCGTGGCTCGAACATCTTGGTCATCGAGCTATTTGGGCGTGGCCCCGCGTTGTGAGACCAAGCGACATGGTCATTATAGCAATAGGTGCCAAATGGGCGTGATGAAGGCTATCTGCTCTGCGTGTCAACCGCCCGGCTTGATCTGGTGGTATCGAAATGGCGTCCAAAAAGCTCGGCATTTTGGCGTTAGCGGTCGTCGGCGATCTGATCGAGTCTTGTGCGGAGAGAAGTTGCATCCGCCAGGCGGAGCCGAGTTCAACCCGTATGATCGGCCACATTCTCCACTTTACGCCCTTCTTTTGGGCGATGGCGGGTTGTGACCACTCGGAGTAGTCAACCTCACGGATGAAACCGGCCTTTAGGTGCTTGTCAAGGTTCTCCTTGATGCCGCGACCTTCTCGGGGAGAAAGCGGCGCGCTCGCGTCTGGTCGAGCCGGATCTCACTCAACGTGCTCGATCACCTCCCTCGGAGCGCGGGCATGTCGCGGGTTCCCAGCGAATATACCCTTGTTGGCGCGGAGGAGGTGGCGAGCTCGAGATCTATTGGAACAAGCTCGGCCGAGATGTGGATGCACTTGGCGGAGTCGCTCGTCGGCGGCACGGTCCTCGTCGCCTCAGGCCTGGATTGGATTCTGTTCGGCACCGTAGCTGCGTCGTCGATCTCCGGGCCTGTTGTTGAGGCACCGCCGCGCGAAACCAACGTCTTGGTCTCACATCTATGTGCGCTGCGAATCGCCCGCCGCGGTGATGATGCCATTGGGGCGAGCGACTTCATGCATCGATGGCCATAATGGTTGGCGCCATGAACTTGACCAAGGCGGGCCGCCCAAGGATGGCGTTATGCGGAGAGTCACCCTCGACCACCTCAAAAGGTGACCAACTCGGTGCGGAAGTTGTCGAAACCGCCCGAAGTAACGGGCAAGACCACGCGAGGGGATGGTCGAGCTCCGAGGTCAATCGAAGAAGGGTATGGCGATGCTCTTGACCTTCGGCCAGAATCACATCCGGTCAAGCGCTCACACTGCGATAAGTTAAGAGAATTGCGCGTCGACCATATGCAGCCCGAGCCCATGGTATTGGCGATGGTTGGGGTCATGACCAAAGCGGTCTTGGTCTCGGGCCATACAGGAGAGCATCCTCTGGGGAAACGTGATGGTGGCTCGGCCCACTGCTGAATTGCTCGATGGGCTTCAATGGCGACACAGTAGATGGTTCGTCTTGTGACCTTAACCTCACATAAGATGCAGTAAGCCGCCCGAGAGCGCCCGAAGATGACATCGATCCGGCGCTCACCTGCTGGAACTCCAAATCGACATCGTGCGTGCTCGTCTTGGCGTTCACCTACTGTCGGGTTGGTGGGTAGATCGCCGCCGAATCACGGGCATCTCACCTCGTCCATCATAAAGCTTCGGCTTGCTCTACCAAGCCTGCTAGTCCGTAGATCGTGGCCGGCCGCCCTATAAACAGGCGAACTTTGCTTCATCATATCCAGGCGCCCTCGGCCCTCTGTTGGCGTCGGCTCGTCGGGGCCAGTCGTTGGCCCTCTGCTGGGGTGGTTCTGCGCTGGCGAGTGGGGATTAGTCCTTGGCGAGCTTGGAGCCTTCAGGCGATCTCGGGACCTCAAGGACCTCATGGCCATCATGAAAGCGATCACCGTGGCGGACCTCGCCGCCCTGCGATCGCTTAGCTTCTTGGCGGTGGTGCGTGGTCGGTGCCCCTGAGAGTTGGATGGGCGGCCTCATGCGGTTTAGACCAAGCTTACCTTGAGTCGTAGTCGCGTTCAGTGAGACGGCGTCGTCGCGTCATGCGTGCCGCTCGCCATGCGGAAAAAAAGCTTGTTGTGGTTGAGCCTCGGGTGATCTCGAGGTCTTGATAAAGCGCGATCGCGGACACCAACTTGAAAAGCTTTAATAGCGGCCGTCGGAGATGCTCGAATCGGGTTCCTCGTGCGGATGAATCGCGCCTGCGAAATCCTGCCAGCGGCTTCGTTCTTGCCACGGATGACCGATCCGGGTCCTTCTCCCTCCACAGGTGCTCGTAACAACTCTGAAAGTTGGAAGCGAAGGCGTTCTGGATTTGGCGTCGCGACTGAAGGAACGAGGTTTACGGTTGAAACCAAGTCATCGCGGCACCTCGGTCGGTCGGAGGTAATTGGCCATGACAAGCTCGTCACCCGACGCCAAGATAAGCGGTCGAGTAGATGGACAAAAATTCGCCGGGGTTCTTGGTCCGTCAAAAGCAATCGTGATCGGCGTGGAAGCGAGACAAAACCGACCACGTCTGTGAGCCTTGTGCCGTCAGTCGCCATGCATCGACCATAAATGGAACGGTGCAGCAAAGGGTGTGGTCATCATTGACAAGGTCCCTTCTTCTGCGGATTGGTCGAGGCTGCCTCGGCTTGGACCTTCGATTAGGAATGACCCGTCGATGCGAGCACGCAGAATCTGGTGGAAATGCCTTAGGTGGTCTGGACCTACGGCGCGCTGGCGAACGTCCGAGAGAGTCATGAACTGCTTTGCGGTCGACTTCGGAGTTTGTGTGGCTGGCTCGGGCACAGCCTGCCAACCGCGGTGCACTGCAGGGCGCCGGCGTGTCTGCGTTAAAGCCCGTCTGAGCCCGGCTGCTCGGGCTAGCTCTGCTTGGGCGTCCAACTCTTGAGCGGCAGCGTGGCGATGCTGCCATTGCTTTTAAGGGGCGGGTCCCGAGTCTTGACTTCGGTGTGTTGCGGAGGGGCGGCCTCGATCGCAGCCCGATCGAGCTCTTCGGCTAGGGCTCGGCCAAAGCTCCGACCTCGCCCTATCGGGGAATTGACCATGACGAGGCGATAAGCGGAGGCACTCCCGTGGGAGGAGTCAGGCGGTCGAGAAGGCGTGCAGCCCTCTCTGGGCCTCCGCGGCGGTTATAAGCCAGTTAATGGCGACATGCACAATCGGCGTCTTGAGTCTGCGGATCACGATCATCGCATTTCCCTCAGCGCCTTGGCGTCCGCCATCGAGCGTGATGCTTTCGAGTGGCGATGGCGAAAACGCGAGACATGGGTAGTCCGTGCGGATCCATGCTTGAGAAAATCCGTCGATGAAGTCGCCATGCTCCGAACTCTTGATGTCGTTCTGCGAATAAGCGAAACAATCGGGCCCCACTGATGGGCGCCATTTGTCGGCGATCGGGATCGTCAACGCAAGAAATAGGATGGGGATCGAGAATGATCGGGACCCGAGCAGTAGCCAGCTCGAGCGGAGGAAAAGTGCGAGCGTGGTTATGGTCGATAAAGGCGACAGCGGGAAGGCAAGAGACTTATCTTGGTTCGAGCCCTTGTGGAGTAATAGCTCTCTCGATCGCCTTCGGCGATTTTCTTAGCTATTTAAAGTACAAGGATGTGTTACCTTCGGTGTTAACAATGGCTATGTCTAGCTCGAGCTATGGTGTGTTGTCGCGTTGTCTTCGTGTCCCCTAAGATTTGTGCTTCCTTGGTCTTTATACCTACCTCTCTGCATAGCAGACGGGAAGATTCAGGGAAGTGGCCTTCGTGCGTTGAATTGTGGCGACAACCGTTCGAACTTGTTGCGCTGCTCCTACCCGACCAGCGCCTTGGGCAACCGCGGTCAGCGGCAATCCCGAAAATCAGGGTGAACCTGACTCGAACGAGGCCGCTTGAGCTTCGAGGGTCGGCGGGGATGCTTTCCGGTCAGGCGCTCTAGGTCGGCGCTTGGCCGCTCTAGGTAAATGGCAGGGCCTCCAAACATGGGGATCTGTTGGCCAAGACACCGGCAGTCAAGGGCTCCAGCCCTCGTCGATCATGCAAGATGAGAAGCAGAGACAACGCTCAGCAGCAAAGACACCACCACGATGTACGGGTCGCGTGGATCGATGTGGAATCATGGCCTCGAGGCTCCCTGGTGAAAACGCCTAGCGTTTGAGGGTGGAAGCCGCCGTGACGAGTATGGCGTGGGTGGTTGACCCACGGTGAGGGCAGCCGGTGTAACGTCCCAAAATTTGGCTTAATTTAAATTTTTGGAGCTATTTGAATTTTTGTGAATTTTTGGGATTTAATTGGAATTATTCGAGTTTAATTTGAATTTATCTTTTCCTTGAATAATTAATCATCATAAAATTAATTATCAAAAATAATTAAAAATATTTTATTTAAGCCTAAATACCATAAAATATTTCTGGAAATTTTCTAGAATTTTTAGAGTATTTTTAGTGCTCCAAATAAATACTTTGATTTTCTAGAATTAAATTAAGCGATAAAAGCAGGAAAATGCTTGCTACGATGTAAGTAAGACCCAACAACATCTTGGCATATAACAATAAAACCCTAGCACTTACGCTAATCAGACCATCACGATCTTCATCGGAGACGGTCGAAATTTGGCGGCGTCGTCTACTACGATAGTAGTCGGATCTCCATAACTTTCAGGTAGTTACGATCGCGCACGTCGCTGGCAGCGAACAAAGTCGTGCTTTGCGGCCGTTAGATTCGATCGGACGTCGGCATCATTGCCGCCATCACTTTCGCCCGTGCGTCGGATCTCTGGATCGAGCAGTCGAGAACCGCGTAAGCGCCTCGGGAAGATCTGTTATGTATGCGCCCGTCGCCGGTTAGTTGCCAAGATCTTAGCGGTGGATATCTTGTAGCGTTCAAAGGCGTGTCAGAAATGGAATAAAGCCCATTGCATCAGAGAACTTCCCTCCATTCATTTTGCTCCTTCACTCGAACCTGCCCGTGCTCTCTAGCTCTCCTTTGTTGCTTTCGCCGAAGTTGGCATCACCGCCGCCTCGGTTTCTCCTTGAGTTCCACCACCATCCCTTACTCTCGCGCGACTAGGACCTTCCAGAGTTAAATGCGTGTCTACCGCATCGTCGGGCCATTTCTTTCACCGGGAAGCCTGTATGCGCCGCTAAGCAGTCATCTTCCTCGACACTGCCGTCTTCAAAACGCCGCACTTAAAATGTCATTGCTTGAGCTCCGGACCGTCGATCTTCATCCCGACCAACGTAACGCCCGTCCTCCTTTACGTAGCGCTAGGCAGGGATGACCGTTTGATAATGGTCGTCCGATCTTTGATGGCGGCTCAAGTTAAACCCGTAGTTTAGTTCTGTGTACTCCTCGGGTACCTGCCGTCAGATCTTCATCGGCCGTCTTTGGTGCATCGCGTAACTCTTGTGTAAGATCGTTGATGATGGCGTTAGATCTTATATAATGGCGGCTTGGATTAGCCCACGAGCTCGGTGGCGGCGCGTAAACTTAGTGTCGATGGTAGTTGGATGGTCATCAACCAGTAAGGAAGTGGAGTCTTGACGTCGACATGGCGTCATCGAGAGAACCCATGTCATGCGTGAAGTGGTGACTTGGCTGGCTCTGTCTGACGCGTGTCAAGCCGAGGATTTTATCGGATTTCGATGAAAAATAAATGGATTAATTCGGTTTTTCTTTTATTAGATTTTCCAAAAATTGTGTCGCTATAACTTTTAACGTCTTAGCTCCGATTTGGCGATTCAGTTCCTAAAATTTGTAAAAATGTGAACTATTTATTGGTGAATTTTATTTTATTTTTAGTGTTGATCTTACTATCTATTTAAGTATATTTATTGTATGGACGTTTATTCCAAGTAGACTCAGGAGTTCTTGGGAATTTGTCGAGGGAAGAAATCGAAAGACCCGTCGCTGAGTTTGAGACTAGGATCAACTACTCTTGAAGGCAAGTCATGCTTTGATCATTTTGTGCGAGATTTCAAAATATACTTTGATTTAAATATTGCATGCTATGTTATTTAAAAATACCATTGATTAAATTGGGTATGGTAGCTAATATGCCAATCTAGTTTATGCCACCTTGATTATGTTGTTATTATGCCCTAAAACCTTGTCACCCTAAGATGTTAATTTCGTTGGTTGCTATAATAATGCCAACACGGGAGGCTAGGCTAGTGACTAGTTGCTTAGTATGTTGTATCTGTTGAATGACTTTCAAATTGCAAAAGAATATTGATTAAATGATTATGGAGCATTTTGGAATGAGGCGATGATGCCATGAGTTGGAATTGGGGTAGCGACACAGTGTGGTTCTACTCATGCAATGAAGTAGGCATTGGCATGTGTTGCATAAATGCAAACAGGATGGGAAATGATTTGGACGGGGCAAGTGGCAAGGAGGCTTCATGCCAGTGTGGGCACTGTGTTAGCAGGATGTATTGAGATTGTAAAGGTTGTGTGCTTGAGAAGTATAAAGCGGATGTCTTGCGGGACGATTAAGCACTTCACCTTGAGCCTTTGGGCGGAGTTACTCGTACAACCACTTGTCTAGAATGGGAATGAGACCTAGTATAGTAGGGTTCTGATATCTTTCCTTTGACACCTCGGGGCGACAGTTACACAAAAATGTAACCATATAGGGTTCTGATATCTTGCCTTTGAACTGTATTTGCTTGTTCTAAACATCGGCTCTGAGTGAGGGAAGTGTTAGAAAGGCAATACTGGAGAGGTTCACTGGTTAGGTATTAGTATCTGAAAGACTTTATTGCAATCGATCGCTTTGTGTGGAAGCGTTGTATCTAATGGGTAAAGTGTCTGACCTCTGCAGACTCATAGTTGTCACGGCGGTCCAGTTTAGGCGAGGCGAGCCAGACCCGCTGGGCGCTAAGCGCTGGCGGTTGCCTGGCGGTGATTAAACGATGAAATAATAAATAATAAATAATATCTGATATAATATAAAATTAATTAAATATCGCTATATGAAAAGAAAATAATATCTCATGTGACATACATGACATGAAATTAACTCTCGGCCCATTGTAGGCCCATTACCTCCTTTTCCTAACCCTCTCTTCCCTTGGCCCGTCGCTTTGCTCTGTCCTCCCCTTGTCTCGCTCTCACCTCTCCCCATCTCTCTCCCCAATCCAGTAGGCGGCACTGTCGCTCGCGCTCTCCTCCCCATCGTCCAGCGAGCGAGCTCGAGCTCGAGCTCTTCACGACCATCGAGGCTCTCACCTCCCCCTGCGCCCGCTCCCTCTCCTCCAAGCTCGGTGCCTTCTCGAATCGAGGAGGAGGAGGTGAGAGAGTAGAGGGGATCGAGGCGAGGCGAGAGGGAGCCACTTTCTCTAGATCGGGAAGGAGAAAAAGGCGGATCGGAAGGGGTTCTCACGAATCTGAGCTATAGCCGCAGGCGGTCGGCGATGAAGCGGTTGGCGGCAGTGGAAGCGGTCGATGGCGGTGGAAGCGGAGGCTGCAGCGTCTGCACTGGGCGGGCGGAGGCTGCGTGTCTGCGATTCTTTCTTCTCGGCTCGAGTCCTGGCGCGATCTGCGTGAACCATATCTGGGCGACTCATCGCCTCGGCGCCCGTCGAATCAAGCGCGCGGCGTCTGGTCGGGAGACTTCGTCGCTGGGCGCTGGCGGCGCCTTCGATCGATTGAGGCGGTCGGCCTGGGCGTCTGCTCGCCGCCGCTGGGCGACTAAGCGTCGACTAGGCGTCGCCTGTCGGCGCCTTGACAACTATCTTGCGAGTGTGTGTTAAATCTATTGAATAGCGCGCCCGGTATTGGACAATGCTGGAGATTACAGGTCAAGGGTTAGATTTTCAAAATAAAATATGGAATGGGTGGTACGTGTGCCAAAATTGATGAATCAAACTTAGAAATTTGTGTGCCAAACTCTTGGGAAAAAATTGAGGAATAAAATTATTATAGAAATGGTTTCGCTTTTAATCTAATTAAGAGTATCAGTTAAAAAAAAAGCTTTGCTTTATGCAAAATAACCATTTAAGCCTTTCCTTGGAATAAGCCATGCATGTAGTAATAGAAGCGCATTGTGCATGACTTGTTGAGTATGTTGTATACTCACCCTTGCTTCAACAATAACCTTAGAAGAAGAAGCTACACGCTTGGGAGGAGTTTAACGAAGGTCAGGAGAATTAGGGTTGAGCCTCGTCGATTACTGTGGCGAGCGAGGGGTTCATTGATGTACTTTTGCTTCGCTATTGAACTTGTGTTACTTTTGTTATTTATAATACTGCGTGTAGAAGTATTATAAGGTGACCATAAGGTCGTGTAACTACGTTTATATTCACGTTTGAAGTACTTTATTATTATTTTATTTGTGTATGATTGTGATACTTTAACTGTTTATCTGTGTGCACTAAGCGTGATCTGGACTAGTGCGAGAATACCTGAGGAGGGGGTTTGAGAATCGAGTCAAGCGAGTTAATATCGAGCCATCTTGTTGTGGGACTTAACCCTAGTTAGAATGGTCGAATTAGGAAGATAAAACCTAATTTCTAAAAATTAAAAGCGTGCAGAATAATCAATGAAATCTTGACTTATCTCTTCTTCCTTACTCCATATCTATGCTACAATCTGCTATTATCTTTGTGTTCTTTTTAAAAAAATGTTAGCGATGGCGTGTTGATTTGGCGAGATGAGGATGGTTCACTCTTTGTGGCGTCACGGTGGAGTGCCTTGGCGAACTTTGGAGGATGCTCAGTCTTTGGAAGGCTTGACCGCCCTCTCTCGGTCCCTTTGGGTGGTCAGGATCATCACAGCGGCTAGGAGCGACCCTCACCTGCTCTGTGCCTTGCGAGAAGCGTGCCGACCATCCGCTCCACCTCTCGGTGGGCGGGCCAACTTCATGCTGAGCATCTGAGGGTGTGCGGCTAGCTGCTGCGTGGGGTTAGTAGGGACTAGGGCTTGGTGTGGGACACTACTTTCCGTGTGCACTTGGTGGACCCTCGAGCAGCTTGGCTGGAGGAGGCGACTTCTTGAGTCGTACACTTGGGCGGTTCAGGCGGCTCAGAGGAGGTCATGGGCCTTCTCTTGTGGAGCTGCGGTGTGTGTACTGCACCTTAGGAGATCGAGGTGGCCTGCGAGACCGGGATGCCTGTTGTCGAGAGGATCGCCAGAGCTAGAGGAGGCCCTCTGATCCTGAGAGGCTGAGGCCGTCATGGGCTGACGGCGGAGGAGGAGGAGGAGGCTAGAGCTCGAGGAGGCGAGGAGCACCTGCTTGGAGGGTTAGCGAGCGAGAGGTGCCTCGGCAGCAGCGATGGAGACATCGAGAATCGGTTGCCCGATGCAGCTCACCGCTTGATGTCTGCGTGATTGGCGAGCGCGCCGAGGTGGATCGAGAATGAGTCCTTCTAGATTAATGTTGGTCAACTTTGCGTCAAGACTCACTTGTATTGAGTCGCATCTTTAAAAGATTGAACTTAGATCGCATGATTGTTGTAATGAACTATTTTGTATGATGATTGTGATTGATAGTATGGTTGCAAGGCCCTTAGGCCCTTGTAGCAACCACCTTATCTATTATTAATGAATTGATGTTTGAGGTTCGATTACACTGTTTTCCCCATATAAGTTCTTCTACTTTTTGTTCTTTCCTCTTATCTCTAAACCGTCGAGGCAATCGTGAGATGGTGAACACTACATAACACGGGCTGGGCGATGGTTCACGTCAAGGAGGCGGTCGAGCAATACACCACCACCACCGGCGACCACCCGGTTGACATCACGAAATTTAGGAGCCTTCCTTGCGGCTCAAACTCAATTGATCACGAGACAATGATGGCCTTGTCTGACAAATCAACAACCAAGCGACCGCCAACAATCAAGCTATTAACAATGGTCCACGTCCTACTCGAGACTATCGAGTTCATGAGGACTCGTCGCCAACTTTCTCGAGCAATGCCGATCCACTAGAAGCGGGACGGTGGTTGAGGACCATAGAGAAGCGCATATAGCAGGTGTGATGGAAATGAGAGGTGCTTTCGCCTCTCATCAGCTAGAAGGACAGCGGTGAGTGGTGGGAAAACTCTTGTGCATCGCGGAAAACCCCGAAATCACAGGGAAGAATTCACCATAGCCTTTAGTCAATACCACGTGCAGGAAGGTATTATGGAACTAAAAAGGAAGAATTTAGGCGCTGAAGCAAGGAAGCGAGCGGTGGCGAATATTTGAATAAATTCACTCAACTTGTCGCGTCCCACGGGGCGTGGCAGCGAGACAAAGCTAAGCGATCCGCTTCATGAAGGACTCAACTGCTTGGTTCTGCGGTGGGGTTGATTACCCACACCTTTCCCGATTTTCAAGAGGCGGTAAATAAGGCACTTATCTTTGGAAGACAAGCGCCAAGAGCTGAGCGATAATCATAAGCGCCGCATGGCGGCGGGGAGGGCGCCATGGCGCGAAACCAAGATTGATACCTCAACAATTCTCTAGATTTCAGCGAGAAGCGATGTCGAGGAACCCCACGCCGTCTGGGACGGTTGGACAAAGACCGGACTCGGTCGGGTATTGTCGAGCGGAGGAACGGCGAGATGTCGGGGAAAGCATTTGCTACAATTACAATAAGGCGGGCATTTATGTGTGTGCCCAAAGAAGGGAGGGTGACACCAATGTGTTTCAACTTAGGAAACGCGCCCGGCTAAAACTCTGCCGAGGAGGAAGCGAGGATCTGCAAGCTGGAGCCACACGTAGCATTCACAGGGCAAGATTAATCACATTTCATGAGCGAAGTCGAATGCCCAGGACGTCGTGCTCGATAAGTTCCTTGTCAACTTCGATGCGACTCACGGTGTTATTCGATTTTGGGCGTCACATTCGTTCGTTTCTCCAGTTTTCTTTGTGACAAATGATGCTGGATATTGTTAACATAAAAGTACACTTCTAGTCAATCCCTTGATCGAACTCCGCTCTAAGGTCGGATGTTACGGGTTAACTATTAATAAAAGGGTAGAGTTCCTAGCGAACCTTATTATATTAGATACCCAAACCACGGATGTTATCACAGGAATGGATTAGTTGGTGAGCATAAAGGTCATGTATTAGACTATGGGCGAAGAGTGGTAATACATTGGCTTGGGATAATCGGAAAGTGGAATTTCAAGCAATGGCGATTCGAGAAGAATGGATGTTAGTAAACAATGCAGAACCCGTCGACATAAGAGATGTACCCGATGGCAGGTGAGTACCGGATGTTTTTCGAGGAACTACGAGGGAATGCCACGAGCAGAGACATAGAGTTTGTAATTGATCTAGTACACAGAACGCACCAATAGCAAAAGACCATATCGGATGTCCACGAAGAGTGGTTGGGATGAAAAAGCAGTTGAAGAGTTATTGGAAAAAGGGTTCATCGAGTGAGCTTCGTCACCATGGGGAACACCGGTTCTTTTCGTTAAGAAGAAGGATGGGAGCTTTCGGATGTGTGTAGATTATCGTGCGCTTAACAAAGTGGCGATAAAGAATAAATACCGTTACCGGATAGATGATCTTTTGATCGAATAAGAGGCAGGAGTATTCTCCAAGATCGACCTTAGGTCGGATCGACCTTAGGTCGAGGATACCACCAGTTGAAAATCAAGGCCGAGGACATACCCAAGGCGCATTTTCTTCAAGATATGGACACTCTGAGTTCACCGTTATGCCTTTCGGATGACCAATGCACACGCCTACTTTTATGAACTTGATGAATAAAGTATTTATGGAATATTTAGATAAATTTGTGAGTCGTGTTCATAGGCGATATTGGTTTACTCAGGGCGGATGAAAACCGCGCCAACATTTGAGATTAGTGTTAGAAAAGTTAAAGAGAACATGACTATATGCAAAATTGATAAATCGACTTACGGAAGAGCAAGATAAATTCCTAGGGCATGTAATGACCGAAGGAATGCGATGGACCCAAACAAGGTTGAGACAGATCTTGCATTAGGAACCGCAGAAGAGCGGTTCTGTGATTCAGTTCTTGGGATATTGGGTATTATCGCCGATTTATAGATGGGTTTTCGACAATTGCGGGCCAATTACGCAATTGCTAAAGAAAGAAAGAAATTTGTGTGGACACAGTTGTGAGAAAAGCTTTCAAGAATTGAAGAAAGCAGTGACATCGACACCGGTGTTAGTTCAACGGATCTGCACGGAATTTTGATATTCTTGCGATGCATCCGCATGAGGGCTTGGATGCGTATTGATGCAAAAGCGGAAGGTAGTAGCCTATGCCTCAAGGCAATTAAGGCCACATGAAGGGAATTACCGGCGCATGATCTAGAACTAGCGGTAGTAGTGCATGCACGAAGATATGGCGTCACTATCTTATTAGTAGCAGGTGTGAGGTGTTATCTGAGATCATAAAAGCCTTAAATACATTTTCACCCAATCCGACCTGAACATGAGGCAAAGAAGGTGGTTAGAACTGATCAAGGATTACAACATGGGTATCCATTATCATCCGGCAAGGCCAATGTAGTGGTGATGGCTTGAGTTGAAAAAGTCATAGTCTAAATATGATAGTGGGAGAAAGCTAGGGAGAATTGTGCAGGACCCGGAGATTGAAATTGGAAGTTGTTAGGAAGGATTTGTAGCCGCTTTAGAGGTAAAGCCTATCTTGGAAGACCAGTTAGAGAGGTCGGGAAGAATGATGAGAAGATCAAGCGAATCAAAGCCAAGATGGAGGAAGGGCAAGCAAAAAAATTTAAAATTTGGACGAACAAGGCACGTTGTGGATGAAAAAGCGCATTTGTATACCTAACAAAAAAGGAGTTAAAGCGATTATCTTGGAGGAAGCTCACGACTCAAGTATTTGATTCACCAAGTGCAAAAATGTACCAAGATTTAAAGAGAGTTACGGTGGCCAAATATGAAGAGAGAGGTTCTTGAGCACGTAGCACTATGTGATGTATGCCCGGTGAGTCAAGGCTATGCATCGGCGACCAACAGGCTGCTGCAACCATTAAAAATACCCGAGTGGAAATGGGAGAAATCGAATGGATTTTATCACGGATTGCCAGGGCGCCAAGGAGGTTATGACTCCATATGGGTCATCGTGGATCGATTGACAAAGGTGGCGCACTTCATCTGCATTAAAGACAACCTATTTAGGAGATAAGTTAGCGAGCTATACATGGCAAGGATCGTTTGCTTGCATGGAGTCTTAGAAGAAGATAGTGTCGAGACGAGGTACCCAATTTACCTCAAGGTTTTGGGATAAGTTGCATCTGACAATGGGCACCGTCCGAACTTGATCTGACTTATCATCCATGAGCAGATGGACGGATGAAAGAGTCAACGGATATTAGAAGATATGTTAAAGCACGTGCATTGGCATATCTGACGTCTTGGGATAAAAGTCTACCATATCACGAAAAGTTACAACAACGACTATCGAGCTAGTCTTCAAATGTCTCCTTCGAAGCATTGTATAGTGGACCATGTAGGGCAGATTAAATTGGAATAAAATGGTGGCGTCGTGTCTTGGACGAGACATACTCAAAAACGAAGAGCAAATAGCGATAAGGAAAAGGTTGAAAATCGCTGATCAAAGCGAGAAGAGTTATCGGACAATCGCCACGAGGATTTGAGCATTGAGTCGAAGATTATGTGTATCTCGAGTTCGCCTCTTAAGGGAGTCGAGAGGTTTCACAAAAAAAGAAACTTATGCCAAGAATATGTAAGGCGTTTAAGATCCTAAGCCCGAGGTAGAAATCGCACACCAACTAGAGTTACATTGTCATTAGCGAGGAGTACACAATGTCTTTCATGTATCGCAACTCAAAGTGTCTCCAGTACTGCGAGCAAACATCCTTTGGAAGAAATTGAACTCTGAGGAAGACTTGACCTATAAAACAGCAGATAAAAATTGCGGATCTGAGTGGATCGGAAAACAAGGAGCAAGACAACCCGTTTTTGCGAGTTCGATTGGAGCAATCACCTGCGGCGAGGCGCTTTGAGGCAGAGGAAGATCTGAAAAAGGAATTCCCAAACCGATTCTCTAGTTAAGCTTGAATCTCGGGTCGAGATTACATTAAAGAGGTAGGTTTATAGCGTCCCAAAATTTGGCTTAATTTAATTTTTGTGAATTTTGGGATTTAATTGGAATTATTCGAGTTTAATTTGAATTTATCTTTTCTTGAATAATTAATCATCATAAAAGTAATTATCAAAAATAATTAAAAATATTTTATTTAAGCCTAAATACCTAAAATATTTCCTAGAATTTTTCTAGAAATTTTTGAGTATTTTTAGTCCTCCAAATAAATATTTTGATTTTCTAGAATTAAATTAAGCGATAAAAGCGGAAAATGCTTGCACTCTGATGTCGGTAGGGCCCAACCTTGTCTGGCGTATCAGCCAAAACACTAGCACCGCCGCTAATCCGAGTAGTCGATCTTCATCGGATGGCGAAATTGGCGCGTCGTCGCGATGGTGGCGTCGGATCTCCATAACTCGGGCCTTGATCGCGCCCGCGTCATGTTAAAACGACCGACGCCCTTTGCCGAGTCATTAGGATTCGATCGGACGTCGGCATCATTTGCGCGCCATCACTCGCCCGTGCCGTCGGATCTCTGCGGTCGAGCAGTCGAGAACAGCGTAAGCGCCTCGGGAGAATGCGGTATCAGCCGCCGCCGATTCCGGTTAGGCCAAGATCTTGGCGGTGGATATCGTCGCGTTCAAAGGCGTGTCGGTAGGAGATAAAGCCCATTGCATGCAGAACTTCCCTCCGTTCATTTTGCTCCTTCACTCGAACCTGTCGTGCTCTCTAGCTCTCCTTGTTGCTTTCATAGAAGTTGGCATCACCGCCCCTCGGTTTCTCCTTGAGTTCCAGCCATCCCTTACTCTCACTTGTGACTAGGACCTTCGCCGAGTTAAATCGTGTCACCGCATCGTCGAACCATTTCTTTCAGGAGAAGACTGTAAGCGCCGCCAAGCAGTCATCTTCCTCGGCACCCGATCTTCAAAAAGCCGCCCGCGTATCATTTGCCGAGCTCCGGCGACCAAATCGGATCTTCATCACGACCAAGAGTAACGCCACGTCCTCCTTTCTGTGGCGCTAGGCAGGGATGACCGTTTGATAATGGCCGTCCGATCTTTGATGACCCGCTCGAGTTAAACCACGTAGTTTAGATTCTTGTGTACTCCTCGGGTACCTGCCGTCGAGATCTTCATCCGGCGTCTTTGGTGCATCCGTAGGCTGCTTGTGTAGATCGTTGATGATGGCCGTTAGATCTTAGATAACGGCTTGGATTAAGCCCTGAGGCTCGGTGGCGGCGCTCGCTTCGGTATCGATGGCCGTTGGATCGTCATCAGCGGTGGAAATGCGTCGTCCGTAGTCGGGTCGGCAGCGTTTAATAATGCCGTCGGATCTTAGATTAAGGCGAGATCTGCATCACGTAGCCACCAGAACCTCGGCGGCCGTCTTTGAACCGGCCGTTAGTTTGAATCAGCAGGCGGCATCTGGGGCCGTGTGGAGCGTTGGATGGCGCGCGTGTCGGCGTGAGTGGATCGAATCTTGTTCATCGGGCCTTGTCGATTGTAATGACCGCCGTAGGTCTTGGCGTCGACATGGCGTCATCAGAAACCCATGTCGTGATCGTGGTGGCGTGGCTGGCTCTGTCTGACACGTGTCAAGCCGAGGATTTAATCAGATTTCGGTAGAAAAATAAATGGATTAATTCGGTTTTTCTTTTATTAGATTTTCCAAAATTATGTCGCTATAACTTTTTCGTCTTAGCTCCGATTTGGCGATTCCAGTTCCTAAAATTTGTAAAAATGTGAACTATTTATTGGTGAATTTTATTTTATTTTTAGTGTTGATCTTGCTGTTTGTTTAAGTATATTTATTGTATGCATGTTTATTAAAGTAGACTCAGGAGTTCTTAGGGAGGCTGTCGAGGAAGAAATCGAACCCGTCGCGGAGTTTGAGACTAGGATCAACTACTCTTGAAGGCAAGTCATGCTTTGATCATTTTGTGCGAGATTTCAAAATATACTTTGATTTAAATATTGCATGCTATGTTATTTAAAAATACCATTGATTAAATTGGGTATGGTAGCTAATATGCCAATCTTGTTTATGCCACCTTGATTATGTTGTTATTATGCCTAAAAGCCTTGTCACCCTAAGATGTTAATTTCGTTGGTTGCTATAATAATGCCAACACGGGAGGCTAGGCTGTGACTAGTTGCTTAGTATGTTGTATCTTGTTGAATGACTTTCAAATTGCAAAAGAATATTGATTAAGCGATTATGGAGCGCATTTTGGAATGAGGCGATGATGCCATGAGTTGGAATTGGGGTAGCGACACATGTGGTTCTACTCATGCAATGAAGTAGGCATTGGCATGTGTTGCATAAATGCAAACTGGGATGGGAAATGATTTGGACCGGGGCAAGTGGCAAGGAGGCTTCGTGCCAAGTGGGCACTGTGTGGCAGGATGTATTGAGATTGTAAAAAGGCTGTGTGCGAGAAGTATAAAATGGATGTCTTGCGGGACAGTTAAGGACTTCACCTTGCGAGCCTTTGAAATGAGTTACTCGTACAACCACTTATGCGGAATGGGACAGACCTAGTCTAGTAGGGGTTACGATATCTTTCCTTTGACACCTGGGCGCATGATTACACAAAAATGTAACCTTATGGGGGCGTACGTGCTCTGACTTGGTACCCATCCAAGCTGTATTTGCTTGTTCTAAACTTGACTCGAGAGAGGAAGTGTTAGAAAACAATCTTGGAGAGGTTCAGTTGTTAGGTGTTAGTATCTGAAAGACTTTGTTGTCGATCGTCGCTGTGTAGTGGCGTTTGTATCTGTGGGTAAAGTGTCTGACCTCTGCGAGTGTGTGTTAAATCTATTGAATAGCGGCGTCATGATATTGGACAATGCTCGGGGATTACAGGTCAAGGGTTAGATTTTCAAAATAAAACATGGAATGGGTGGTACGTGTGCTAAGGCGATGAATCAAACTTAGAACTTTGTGTGCCAAACTCTTGGGAAAAAATTGAGAAATAAAATTATTATAGTAATGGTTTTACGCTTTTAATCTAATTAAGAGTATCAGTTAAAAAGAAATCTTTGCTTTATGCAAAATAACCATTTAAGCCTTTCCTTGGAATAAACCATGCATGTAGTAATAGAAGCGCATTATGCATGACTTGTTGAGTATGTTGTATACTCACCCTTGCTTCAACAACAACCTCGGAAGAAGAAGCTACACCGCTTGGGAGGAGGGTTTAACGAAGGTCAGGAGAATTAGGCTTGAGCCTCGTCGGTTACTGTGGCGAGCAGGGGTTCATTGGCGTACTTTTGCTTCCGCTATTGAACTTGTGTTACTTTTTGTTATTTATCGCCTGCGTGCTGAAGTATTATAAGGAGTGACCATAAGGTCGTGTAACTTCGTTTATATTCACGTTTGAAGTACTTTATTATTATTTCCGCTATGTATGATTGTGGTATTTCAACTTTTTATCCTGTGTGCACTAAGCGTGATCTGGACTTGTGC
Source organism: Guadua angustifolia (assembly GCA_036346375.1). Taxonomy (NCBI): domain Eukaryota; kingdom Viridiplantae; phylum Streptophyta; class Magnoliopsida; order Poales; family Poaceae; genus Guadua; species Guadua angustifolia. The sequence continues at coordinate 25,911,649 of CM070515.1, forward strand.
AAAATACCTGGAGGGCGGATTTGCGAATTCGGGTCGGCGATGACAGAATTGGAGTCATCCACCGCTTCGAAGAACAAAATGTCTCAGCCAATCGCCACTACGCCGCTGCCATCGAGTAGCATCTGCTCTCGCTCGTGCGGGCTTAGGCCCGACTTGGACTCGGCGCACATGGTGGGGGTGGGCGTGCGACTTGTATGAAGAATCTCCGGCGTCTCGATCAACCCGACAAGCCGTTCGTTATGAGATCCTTAGTAGCATCAGCGGTACTACTAGGATGAAACGACATGCTCAAGCTCTTTTGCCTTGCGAGCACAACCATGGTAGAATGCAAGCGAGTTGCGGCACGGGCGGAGTAGACAAGATGGCACCACAGGCGGAAGTGCTTGTAGAAAGCTACCGTTCCTAGTATTTACTGTTTGAATTAATATAGCAATTTTATGAAACTAGGTTCAATATGATCAAAACATAATTTGTCATAGAAAAAGCTCAAACCACGTCCAGCGTCTACAGCGTAGCGAAAAAAAACTAAATAAATACTAAAAGCGAAAGCAAACAAACTCTAAAAATTAAAAACCATTAAATCCAATTTTATAAATGTTTAAAATTTTGAATCGTCTCAATTGGAGCTTGTATGAGGGAGAACGAACTCTTGGAAATTTGATAAATATGAAAAAATAGAAAATAATGAATTAATTGAATTATTTTTATATTAAAAATGATTTATTACGTCGGCTGACCGTCTGGACCAATCGGAATCGACACATCGCCATGGTTCATGGAACAGGTCCATGAACTAGATCGGTTCGCCATGTACTTAGTCTATAGAGTCGGGCCGTGGTAGCTAATGTCGGCATTCACAGACGGCCAAGATCTGGTGTGACAGCACGGCATGACCCGGCGCTTGCCCGTGTACGATCCGGCCCATTCGCTCTGGTCGGACGACTCGACCCGCGCATAACAACAACCATGGCGACATGCGATTGTGGCGGATATAGACTCCTAGCATGCATCCGTGGGCCGTCAGCGAGATCAGCAGGTTAACATCCTAGGTGCAGGATTGTCCACCACTATTTGATTGAGATCCAATGGTGGCGACACTAGGGTTTCATGCGGCGGGTTGGGGCGTATCTGATCTTGGGGGCCAGACCCAACAACTTTGTTCAAAAGCCTTTTGATTTAAAATAATTTTTAAAAATAGTTTAACTCAAAATAAATAGTAAAAATTTGAGAAAAATCTGAAAAATATTTTAAGATATTTGGAACTCGAGACAAAATATTTTGATAAAATGTTATTTAAAATTTTCCATTATTTAAATGATTTCCACAATAGACCATATTCAATAATAATTGATAAATCCAAATAAATTCCAAAAATCCAATAAATTTAGAAAATCCATAAAAACCATATGAAATCAAAATAATTCGAAAATTGGGACATTACACATTCAAGCAGCCAATCCAACCAAATCCGTAGGAGCTTCACTTCAACGCAAAAAATGGGAAAGATCGTTGAGCTAAAGATCCTAAAACAAATGCGAACTCAATCGGCTCGCTTGTGTGCTCGGACCGAGCTCAGCCGGAGGCAAAACTCGGCCCAGTTATTGATCTCGAGCAGTTACCCATCCTGAGCGATCTCCTCCTCCGACAGACAGCCAGCCATTCTCCTCCTACAGAAGTGCATCGTATTGTTTCAGTTTCTTCTTTCACGTCAGCATTTGATCGTGCAATTGGAGTACATTTGGTACTGCCTTGGTGAAGCAATTTGTCCTGGACCTGTACACGGAGGCTACTGCTGCTACTACTACTGGCTCAGTACAGTAGACATGCTGACGATGTGATATCAGTAGGGCAGTGAGTAGCGTTTTTAGTTGGAGTAAATGCAGACGGCCAGAGAGTGTCGGTGATTGGTTTCGGCGCCCATCGGAAAGCGAAGCACGTGTACTGTGCACTGCCCCGGCTACGGCGTGGAGACGACGCTGTGTCGTCGCGTTCCGATGCGCGCCTGTACTTTAACACCCTCGCCTGCTTCTTGGCCGCTTGCGCATGGAGCTCTAGCCATGAGACCTGCCTGATCTCTAACGCCTAAACATCTGACGCGTGAGAACATTAGGATATATGCTCGCCTGTCAGAAGGTACGGTGTATTTGCCCAGTTGTACGCTCCCCCTCCCCCAACCCCCCACCCCCCACGCGCACATTTTTTAGCCTTCTTTGAATAAATATGCAAAGTTGACACCCATCTTGATCGCGGATGCACAAATAAATCATGCACCCCTACCACAGATCGCTAGTACCACGGCTTCCTTCCTACTGAACTTAGATACTTGTCATTACTGGGACTCGGTAGGAAGGGGGCTATCAGTACCAGACCTATTGCGGTAGAAATGCTGATGGGTGGTATGTTTTGCTTGTCGATATACATGTAGCAGAAGAGGACTAAATTTGCAGGTTTATTCATGAGAGATCTAAAATTGAAAAAAAAGTGTGTTAAGAGGTCAAAAGCAGCAAAGCTTCTGCCTGTTAATTACCTAATGTCACGGTCGGGCAACAATGCGAGTGTCAAGTAGCTTTCACAGGCATTAAAGATGGACTAATGACTGAGTATTTATTTGCCTCTTTCTGTCTCGCTCTCTCGATTGCTCGAGATAGGGGTGAAAGCAGGCGGATAATATCAGGACCGTATCCGTATCCGTTATCCGTTTTAGAAATGGCAAAAGAATCGATATCCGGCGGATATGGATACGGATCTGGATAATTATCCGGATCGGGCAAGCGGATCTGGAGGCGGATATGGAGAGGTAATATCCGGCGGATCTGGGCGGATCTGGATATCGGTATCCGGATATCCGTATAGTTAGCGATCTCGATCTCGGCGGGCCTCGAGGCGGGCTGGGATGGGCCCAAGGCCCAACACTTCTAGCGAGTGCAACAAGAAACCCTAGTGGCTGCCTGCGGCTAGCCTTCCCATTCCCCAATCCGAGTCCCGACCTCTGCCCGCTCCGCCAAAGCGCTCACGCTCGCCGCTCCTGCCTCCAGGCTCGGGCGAGCACTCCTATGTTAAATTCGTTACCTTATGTTTGTTTTGAACACTATTCTATAAGTTTTCTTATGTTTGTGGATCATGTACTCTAAATCCTAATACGTACGTATTTTGAAAATTGTGTTTTGGCGTTTGCATATTATCCAGGCTAAATATTGGTTTCGTTTCCGTTTTCGATCCGACTCGATTACTATCCATTTTATTATTATCGATCTGCGATTTAATATCCGATCCGTTTTAAATTATCCGTATCCGTATCGCATCACTGGTTAAAAAAATGTGGCGGATATGGAAATGTCACTATCCGACCCGAATCCGCTCCGTTTTCATCCCTACTCCGAGAGAGTGAAAGAGCCAAACAAAAGTGATACTACTAGATCGTACGGTATTTTTGCCGAGATGCCAAGATGGAGGTGGCTGGAGATTATGGCGCTAAACATCGGCTCTGAGTGAGGAAGTGTTAGAAAGGCAATCTTGGAGAGGTTCCTTGGTTAGGTATTAGTATCGAAAGACTTTATTGCAATCGATCGCTTTGTGTGGAAGCGTGTATCTATGGGTAAAGTGTACTGCCTCTGCAGACTCATAGTTGTCACGGCGGTCCGTTTAGGCGAGGCGAGCCCAGACCGCCTGGACGCCTAGGCGCCTAGGCGGTTGCCTAGGCGGTGATTAGACGATGAAATAATAAATAATAAATAATATCTGATATAATATAAAATTAATTAAATATACGCTATATGAAAGAAAATAATATCTCATGTGACATACATGACATGAAATTAACTCTCGGCCCACTTGGCCGGCCCATTTACCTCCCTTTTCCTAACCCTCTCTTCCCTTGGCCCGTCGCCTGCTCTGTCCTCCCCCTTGTCTCGCTCTCACCTCTCCCCCATCTCTCTCCCCAATCCAGCCGACGGCCTGTCGCTCGCGCTCTCCTCCCCATCGTCACGCGAGCGAGCTCGAGCTCGAGCTCTTCACGCAGCCATCGAGCTCTCACCTCCCCCCTGCGCCGCTGACTCCCCTCTCCCTCCAAGCTCCGGTGCCTTCTCCGAATCGAGGAGGAGGAGGTGAGGAGTAGAGGGGGGATCGAGGAGGCGAGGAGCAGAGGGGGAGCCACTTTCTCTAGATCGGGAAGGAGGCGAAGAGCTGAGGCGGATCGGAAAGGGGGTTCTCACCGGAAGTCCTGAGCTATGGCACGGAGGCGGTCCGGCGGCAGTGGAAGCGGTTCGGCGACGGTGGAGGCGGTCCGGTGGCGGTGGAGGCGGAGCTGCGGCGTCTGCACTTTGGAGGCGGAGGCGGAGCTGCGTGTCTGCGATTCTTTCTTCTCAGCTCGAGTCCGGTGCGATGGTCAGAGACCATATCTCGAGGCGGCTCGCCGCCTCGCCCGTCGAATCAAGCGCGCGACGTCTAGTCGGGAGACTCGTCGCCTGGACGCCTGGGCGGGCGCCCAACTCGATCCAGTTGAGGCGGTCGGCCTAGGCGTCCTGCTCCCGCCGCCTGGACGACTAGGCGTCGACTAGGCGTCGCCTAATCGACGCCTTGACAACTATACTGCAGAGTGTGTGTTAAATCTATTCGAATAGCCGCGCCCACGGTATTGGACAATGCTCGGAGATTACAGTCAAGGGTTAGATTTTCAAAATAAAATATGGAATGGGTGGCTGTGTGCCAAAGACTGATGAATCAAACTTAGGGCTGTGTGCCAAACTCTTGGGAAAAGAATTGAGGAATAAAATTATTATAGAAATCGTTTTACGCTTTTAATCTAATTAAGAGTATCCGTTAAAAGAAACGCTGCTTTATGCAAAATAACCATTTAAGCCTTTCCCTTGGAATAAGCCATGCATGTAGTAATAGAACTGCATTGTGCATGACTTGTTGAGTATGTTGTATACTCACCCTTGCTTCAACAATAACCTTAGAAGAAGAAGCTACACCCGCTTGGGAGGAGGAGTTTAACGAAGGTCCGGAGAATTAGGGTTGAGCCTCGTCAGTTGCCTGTGGCAGAACGAGGGGTTCATTGATGTACTTTTGCTTCCGCTATTGAACTTGTGTTACTTTTGTTATTTATCGCCCTGCGTGGCGAAGTATTGTAAGGTGACCATAAGGTCGTGTAACTCGTTTATATTCACGTTTGAAGTACTTTATTATTATTTTCGCTGTGTATGATTGTGATACTTTAACCTGTTTATCCTGTGTGCACTAGCGTGATCCTGGACTAGTGCAGAATACACAGAGGGGCCGGATTTGCAGAATCGAGTCCCGACAGAGTTGGTATCGAGCCATCTTGTTGTGGACTTAACCCTAGTTAGAATGGTCGAATTAGGAAGATAAAACCTAATTTCTAAAAATTAAAACTGTGCAAGAATAATCAATGAAATCTTGACTTATCTCTTCTTCCTTACTCCATATCTATGCTACAATCTGCTATTATCTTTGTGTTCTTTTTAAAAAAAATGTTAGCAGTGACGTGTTGATTTGGCAGATGAGGATGGTTCACTCTTTCGGCGAGCGTCACGGTGGGTACGCAGCGGAGCTTTGGAGGATGCTCCAGGTGCTGGAAGGCTTCGACCGCCCTCTCTACCGGTCCCGCACCTGGGTGGTCAACGGGATCAACCGCGGCTAGGAGACGACCCTCACCTTGTCTGTGAGAGAACGCTGTGTTACCATCCGCTCCACCTCTCGGTGAGGCGGGCCAACCACGAAAGGGCATACAGAGTGTGCGGCTAGCGCTGCGTAGGGTTAGTAGGGACTAGGGCTTCGAGCTGTGGGACACTACTTTCCGTGTGCACCCGCACGCGGGTGGACCCCTCCAGGCGCGCTTGGAGCTGGAGGACGACTTTGCCGTCGTACACTTGGGCCGGTTCGCCGCGGCTCAAGAGGAGGTCATGGACGCTACTACTGTGGAGCTGCAGGCTGTGTACCGCACCTTAGAGGAGATCGAGGTGGCCCTGCGAGAGACCAGGATGCACGCTGTGCAGAGGATCGCCGAGCTAGAGGAGGCCCTCTACGGTCACGAGGAGCCTGAGGCCGTCATGGAGCTGGACGACGAGGAGGAGGAGCCAGAGGAGCTAGAGCTCGAGGAGCAGGAGCCTGCACTGGAGGGTTAGCAGGCAGAGGTGCCTCCAGCACCAGCAGTGGGGCATCAGAATCAGTTTGCCCCGATGCCCGCTCACCCGCCAGTGTACGTGATTGGCGAGCCGCAGCCAGGGTGGATCGAGGAATGAGTCCTTCTAGATTAATGTTGGTCAACTTTTGCGTCAAGACTCACTTGTATTGAGTCGCATCTTTAAAAAGATTCGAACTTAGATGCGCATGATTGTTGTAATGAACTATTTTGTATGATGATTGTGATTGATAGTATGGTTGCAAGGCCCTTAGGCCCTTGTAAGCAACCCTGCTTATCTATTATTAATGAATTGATGTTTGAGGGTTCAGTTACACCTGTTTTCCCCCATATAAGTTCTTCTACTTGCCTGTTCTTTCCCTCTTATCTCTAAACCGTCGAGGCAATCAGCAGATGGTGAACACTGCAACACCGAGCTGGAGGCGATGGTTCACGCCAAGGGCAATCGAGCAATACACCACCACCACAGCAAAGACCGCACGGTTGACATGCGTAATTTGGGAGCCTTCCTTGCAGCTCAAACTCAATTGATCTGCATAATGATGGCCTTTGTCACAACAAATCAACAACCAAGCAGCCGCCAACAATCAAGCTATTAACAATGGTCCACGTCCCTACTCGAGACTATCTGAGTTCATGAGGACTCGTCCGCCAACTTTCAGCAATGCCATCCACTAGAGGCGCATTTAATGGTTGAGGACCATAGAGAGAAACCGCATATAACGCGCAGGTGATGGAAATGAGAGGGTGCTTTACGCCTCTCATCACTAGAAGGGACAAGCGGTGAGTGGTGGGAAACTATCATGCATCGCAGAAAACCCACAGAAATCACAGGGAAGAATTCACCATAGCCTTTCGTCAATACCACGCACTGGAAGGTATTATGGAACTAAAAAAGGAAGAATTTAGAGCGCTGAAGCAAGGAAGCCAGACAGTGGCCGAATATTTGAATAAATTCACTCAACTTGCACGATACGCCCCACAGGACGTGGCAACGGACAAGGCTAGGCAGTCCCGCTTCATGAAGGGACTCAACACTGGTTTGCAGGTGGGGTTGATTACCCACACCTTTCCCGATTTTCAAGAGCTGGTAAATAAGGCACTTATACTGGAAGACAAGCGCAAGGAGCTAGACGATAATCGCAAACGCCGCATGGCCCAGCAGGGAGGACGCCATGGCCAGCAGAAACCAAGATTGATACCTCAACAATTCTCTAGATTTCAGCAGGGAAACAGTGTCAGGACACCGCCGCCGATGCCGGGACCAGTTGGACAAAGACCCCGGACTCCAGTCAGGACTGTTAATCAGAACGGAGGGAACCAGCAGATGTCAGGAAGACGCTGCTACAATTGCAATGAGACTGGGCATTTCGCCAATGTGTGCCCAAAGAAGGGAGGGGTGACACCAATGTGTTTCAACTTAGGAAACACGCCAGCTAAAACTCCTGCCCAGGGAGGAAGCCGAGGATCTACCCAAGCTGGAGCCACACCGTAAGCATTCACACGAGGCAAGATTAATCACATTTCCGCAGACGAAGTCCAGAATGCCACGGACGTCGTGCTCGATAAGTTCCTTGTCAACTCAGTGCCAGCTACAGTGTTATTCGATTTTGGAGCGTCACATTCGTTCGTTTCTCCAGATTTTGCTGTGACAAATGATCTGGATATTGTTAACCTTAAAAGTACACTTCTAGTCCAATCTCTTGATCGTAACTCCGCTCTAAGGTCGGATGTTCGGTTGCTTATTAATAAAAGGGTAGAGTTCCTAGCGAACCTTATTATATTAGATACCCAAACCCCGGATGTTATCCCGGGAATGGATTGGTTGATCGAGCATAAGGTCAGATAGACTATGGACGAAGAGTCGGGTCTGAAAGCCCTGATAATCGGAAAGTGGAATTTCAAGCAATGGCGATTCGAGAAGGATGATGTTAGTAAACAATCTGGAGACCGTCAGCATAAGAGATGTACCAGTAGCCAGTGAGTACCCAGATGTTTTTCCCGAGGAACTACCAGGAATGCCACCAGACAGAGACATAGAGTTTGTAATTGATCTAGTACCTGGAACCGCACCAATAGCAAAAAGACCATATCAGATGTCCACCGAAGAGCTGGTTGGGATGAAGAAACAGATTGAAGAGTTATTGGAAAAAGGGTTCATCAGGCCGAGCTCGTCACCATGGGGAGCACCGGTTCTTTTCGTTAAGAAGAAGGATGGGAGCTTTCGGATGTGTGTAGATTATCGTGCGCTTAACAAAGTGACGATAAAGAATAAATACCCGTTACCCCGGATAGATGATCTTTTTGATCGAATAAGAGGAGCAGGAGTATTCTCCAAGATCGACCTTAGGTCAGGATCGACCTTAGGTCAGGATACCACCAGTTGAAAATCAAGACCGAGGACATACCCAAGACTGCATTTTCTTCAAGATATGGACACTACGAGTTCACCGTTATGCCTTTCGGACTGACCAATGCACCTGCCTACTTTTATGAACTTGATGAATAAAGTATTTATGGAATATTTAGATAAATTTGTGGTCGTGTTCATAGATCGATATTCGTTTACTCAAGGGCGGATGAAGAGCACGCCCAACATTTGAGATTAGTGTTAGAAAAGTTAAGGAGCAATGACTATATGCAAAATTCAAGAATGCGACTTCGGAAGAGCAAGATAGAATTCTAGGGCATGTAATGACCGCCGAGGGAATGCAGTGGACCCAAGCAAGGTTGAGACAAGATCTTGATTGGGAACCGCCAAGACTTACATGCAGATTCGAAGTTCTTGGGATGACTGGGTATTATCGCCGATTTATAGATGGGTTTTCGACAATTGCCAGGCCAATTACGCAATTGCTAAAGAAAGAGAAGAAATTTGTGTGGACACCAGATTGTGAGAAAAGCTTTCAAGAATTGAAGAAACGACTGACATCAGCACCAGTGTTAGTTCAACCAGATCTGCACCAGAATTTTGATATTTACTGCGATGCATCACGCCAAGGGCTTGGATGCGTATTGATGCAAAACGGAAAGGTAGTAGCCTATGCCTCAAGGCAATTAAGGCCACATGAAGGGAATTACCCGACGCATGATCTAGAACTAGCAGCCGTAGTGCATGCCCTGAAGATATGGCGTCACTATCTTATTGGTAACAGGTGTGAGGTGTATACAGACCATAAAAGCCTTAAATACATTTTCACCCAATCCGACCTGAACATGAGGCAAAGAAGGTGGTTAGAACTGATCAAGGATTACAACATGGGTATCCATTATCATCCCGGCAAGGCCAATGTAGTGGCTGATGGCTTGAGTTGAAAAAGTCATAGTCTAAATATGATAGTGGGAGAAAGCTAGGGAGAATTGTGCAAGGACCTTCAGAGATTGAAATTGGAAGTTGTTCCGGAAGGATTTGTAGCCGCTTTAGAGGTAAAGCCTATCTTGGAAGACCAGATTAGAGAAGGTCAGAAGAATGATGAGAAGATCAAGCGAATCAAAGCCAAGATGGAGGAAGGGCAAGCAAAAGAATTTAAGCTGGACGAACAAGGCACGTTGTGGATGAAAGAGCGCATTTGTATACCTAACAAAAAGGAGTTAAAGCAGTTAATACTGGAGGAAGCTCACGACTCCAAGTATTTGATTCACCCAAGAAGTGCAAAAATGTACCAAGATTTAAAAGAGAGGTTCTGGTGGCCAAATATGAAGAGAGAGGTTGCTGAGCACGTAGCACTATGTGATGTATGCCAGCGAGTCAAGGCTATGCATCAGCGACCAACAGGGCTGCTGCAACCATTAAAAATACCAGAGTGGAAATGGGAGGAAATCGGAATGGATTTTATCACCGGATTGCCAAGGACGCAAGGAGGTTATGACTCCATATGGGTCATCGTGGATCGATTGACAAAGGTCGCGCACTTCATACCGGTAAAGACAACCTATTTAGGAGATAAGTTAGCAGAGCTATACATGGCAAGGATCGTTTGCTTGCATGGAGTGCCGAAGAAGATAGTATCGGACAGAGGTACCCAATTTACCTCAAGGTTTTGGGATAAGTTGCATACAGCAATGGGCACCCGTCTGAACTTCAGTACGGCTTATCATCCGCAGACAGATGGACAGACTGAAAGAGTCAACCAGATATTAGAAGATATGTTAAGAGCCTGTGCATTGGCATATACGACGTCTTGGGATAAAAGTCTACCATATGCAGAATTTAGTTACAACAACAGCTATCAGGCTAGTCTTCAAATGTCTCCTTTCGAAGCATTGTATGGTCGACCATGTAGGACGCCGTTAAATTGGAATAAGACTGGTGAGCGTCGTGTCTTCGGACCAGACATACTCCAAGAAACCGAAGAGCAAATAGCACTGATAAGGAAAAGGTTGAAAATCGCGCAGTCAAGGCAGAAGAGTTATGCGGACAATCGCCACAGGGATTTGAGCATTGAGTCTGAAGATTATGTGTATCTCAGAGTTACGCCTCTTAAGGGAGTCCAGAGGTTTCACAAAAAAGGGAAACTTGCGCCAAGATATGTAGGGCCGTTTAAGATCCTAAGCCGCAGGGTAGAAGTCGCACACCAACTAGAGTTACCGCTGTCATTAGCAGGAGTACACAATGTCTTTCATGTATCGCAACTCAAGAAGTGTCTCCGAGTACCTGACGAGCAAACATCACTGGAAGAAATTGAACTACAGGAAGACTTGACCTATAAAGAGCAACCGATAAAAATTCTGGATACAGTGGATCGGAAAACAAGGAGCAAGACAACCCGTTTTTGCAGAGTTCAGTGGAGCAATCACACAGAAAGCGAGGCCACCTGGGAACGAGAGGAAGATCTGAAAAAGGAATTCCCAAACCGATTCTCTAGTTAAGCTTCGAATCTCGGGGTCGAGATTCTGTTAAGGGGGGTAGGTTTGTAACGTCCCAAAATTTGGCTTAATTTAATTTTTTGTGAATTTTTGGGATTTAATTGGAATTATTCGAGTTTAATTTGAATTTATCTTTTCTTGAATAATTAATCATCATAAAAGTAATTATCAAAATAATTAAAAATATTTTATTTAAGCCCTAAATACCCTAAAATATTTCCTAGAATTTTTCTAGAATTTTTGAGTATTTTTAGTCCTCCAAATAAATATTTTGATTTTCTAGAATTAAATTAAACGATAAAACCTAAAATGCTTGCTGTGTCGGCCGGGCCCAACACCGTCTTGCGCCATCAGCCAAAACACTAGCACCGCCGCTAATCCCGGGCCGTGCGATCTTCATCGGATGGCTGTATTTGGTCGCGTCGTCGACGCTGATGGTAGCTTGATTCCATAACTCAGCCTTCGATCGCGCCTTACGTCGTCACTGGGCACCAACCGCCGCCGCCGAGTCATTGATTTCGATCGGACGTCAAGATTGCCGCCGCCATCACTCGCCTCGGTGCCGCCGGATCTCGCAGATCGAATCGGTCGAACTGCCAGAGCGCCGGGAGGGTGCGATCGTCATACCGCCGTTTGCGGTTGGTCGCCAAGATCTTGGCGGTGGATATGCGTGCGTTTCAAGGCGTGTCCGAGCCGGAGATAAAGCCCATTGCATGCGAACTTCCTCCGCTCATTTTGCTCCTTCACTCGAACCTCGTCGTGCTCTCTAGCTCTCTTTGTTGTTTCGCCGGGTTGGCATCACCGCCGCCTCGGTTTCTCCTTGAGTTCCACCGCCATCCCTTACTCTCCGCCGCAGCTAGGACCTTCGCCGAGTTCGTCGTGTCACACCGCATCGTCGGAGCCATTTCTTTCCACCGGAGAAGCCCTGTAGCGCCGCCAAGCCAGTCATCTTCCTCGGCACCGATCTTCAAAAGCGCGACCGCCGCCACCGCTTCGAGCTCCAATGATCGCCGATCTTCATCCCACGACCAAGGTAACGCCACGCCCTCCTTCAGAAGCGCTAGACCGGATGACCGTTTGATAATGGCCGTCCGATCTTTGATGACCGCTCAGATTAAGCCACGAAGTTTCGGTTCTTCTGTACTCCTCGCACCTCGCACCGCCGATCTTCATCCGGCCGGCCGGTGCATCCACGAGTGCTGTGTGTAGATGCGTTGATGATGGCCGTTAGATCTTAGATAACCGGCTTGGATTGCGCCACGGCTCGGTGGCGCAAGATCGCTCGTATCGATGGCCGTTGGATCGTCATCCAACCGTGGAAGTACGTCCACGTAGTCCCGGGTCGACGCGTTTAATAATGCCCGTCGGATCTTAGATTAAGGGCCGAGATCTCGCCACGTAGCCACCAAGAACCTCAGCAGCCGTGCTGGACCGACCGTTGGATTTGAATCCAACGGGCGAAAAATCTTGGAGCCGTGTGGAACGTTGGATGAGCGCCGCGTGTCAGCCGCTGAGTGGATCGATATCGTTTCATCGCCCACTTGTCGCTGTAATGACCGCCAGAGGTGCCGACGCCGATGACGTCATCCGGGGGCCCACATGTCAGCGATCGTGGTGACGTGGCTGGCTCCTGTGCTGACACGTGTCAAGCCGAGGGATTTAATCGGATTTCCAGTAGAAAAATAAATGGATTAATTCGGTTTTTCTTTTATTAGATTTTCCAAAAATTGTAATCGCTATAACTTTTGCGTCTTAGCTCCGATTTGAGCGATTCCAGTTCCTAAAAATTTGTAAAAATGTGAACTATTTATTGGTGAATTTTATTTTATTTTTAGTGTTGATCTTGCTGTTTGTTTAAGTATATTTATTGTATGCATGTTTATTCCGAGTAGACTCCGAGTTGCCGGGAGCTGTCGAGGAAGAAATCGAAGACCCGTCGCAGGTTTGAGACTAGGATCAACTACTCTTCGAAGGCAAGTCATGCTTTGATCATTTTGTGCCGAGATTTCAAAATATACTTTGATTTAAATATTGCATGCTATGTTATTTAAAAATACCATTGATTAAATTGGGTATGGTAGCTAATATGCCAATCTTGTTTATGCCACCTTGATTATGTTGTTATTATGCCCTAAAAGCCTTGTCACCCTAAGATGTTAATTTACGTTGGTTGCTATAATAATGCCAACACGGGAGGCTAGACTGTGACTAGTTGCTTAGTATGTTGTATGCGCTGAATGACTTTCAAATTGCAAAAGAATATTGATTAAACGATTATGGAACGCATTTTGGAATGAGGCGATGATGCCATGAGTTGGAATTGGGGGTAGCGACCTGTGTGGTTCTACTCATGCAATGAAGTAGGCATTGGCATGTGTTGCATAAATGCAAACCTGGGATGGGAAATGATTTGGACCGGGGCAAGTGGCAAGGAGGCTTCGTGCCAAGTGGGCCTGTGTGGCAACGGGATGTATTGAGATTGTAAAGGCTGTGTGCCGAGAAGTATAAAATGGATGTCTTGCCCGGGACAGTTAAGGACTTCACCTTGCGAGCCTTTGAAATGAGTTACTCGTACAACCACTTGTCTGGAATGGGACAGACCTAGTCTAGTAGGGTTCTGATATCTTTCCTTTGACACCTCTAGGCGCAGATTACACAAAAATGTAACCTTATGGGGAGCGCACTGCTACTGCTTGGTACCCATCCAATCAGATTTGCTTGTTCTAAACTTGACTCGAGAGAGGGAAGTGTTAGAAAGGCAATACTGGAGAGGTTCACTGGTTAGGTGTTAGTATCTGAAAGACTTTGTTGCAATCGATCGCCTGTGTAGTGAGCGACTGTATCCTGTGGGTAAAGTGTACACCTCTGCAGAGTGTGTGTTAAATCTATTCAATAGCGCGTCATGTATTGGACAATGCTCGGGGATTACAGTCAAGGGTTAGATTTTCAAAATAAAACATGGAATGGGTGGCTGTGTGCTAAAGACTGATGAATCAAACTTAGGGCTGTGTGCCAAACTCTTGGGAAAAGAATTGAGAAATAAAATTATTATAGTAATGGTTTTACGCTTTTAATCTAATTAAGAGTATCCGTTAAAAGAAATGCTGCTTTATGCAAAATAACCATTTAAGCCTTTCCCTTGGAATAAACCATGCATGTAGTAATAGAACTGCATTATGCATGACTTGTTGAGTATGTTGTATACTCACCCTTGCTTCAACAACAACCTCAGAAGAAGAAGCTACACCCGCTTGGGAGGAGGGGTTTAACGAAGGTCCGGAGAATTAGGCTTGAGCCTCGTCAGTTGCCTGTGGCAGAACGAGGGGTTCATTGACGTACTTTTGCTTCCGCTATTGAACTTGTGTTACTTTTGTTATTTATCGCCCTGCGTGGCGAAGTATTGTAAGGTGACCATAAGGTCGTGTAACTCGTTTATATTCACGTTTGAAGTACTTTATTATTATTTCCGCTATGTATGATTGTGGTATTTCAACCTGTTTATCCTGTGTGCACTAGCGTGATCCTGGACTTGTGCAAAATACACAGAGGGGCCGGATTTGCAGAATCGGGTCCCGACAGCCAGGCACTGGAGGTCATCCACCGCTCGAAGGAACAAAACTGTCTCAGCCCAATCGCCACTCGCCGCTGCCATCGAGTAGCATCTGCTCCGGCTCGTGCGGGCTTGGGCCCAGGCTTGGACTACGCGCACATGGTGGGGGTGGAGCCGGCGACGACTTGTATGAAGAATCTCCCCGGCGTCTACGATCGCTTCGACAAGCCGTTCGTTATGAGATCCTTCAGCGCATCAACGGGTACTACTAGGATGAGAACAGCATGCTCAAGCTCTTTTGCCTTGCAGAGCACAACACAGCCGGAGGTACCGACGAGAGTTGCGGCACAGGCCAGAGTAGACAAGATGGCACACAGACGGAAATTACTGTAGGAAAGCTACCGTTCCCTAGTATTTCTGTTTGAATTAATATAGCAATTTTATGAAACTAGGTTCAATATGATCAAAACATAATTTGTCATAGAAAAAGCTCAAACCACGCCAACGCTCACGCAGAATCTAAAAAAAACTAAATAAATACTAAAAGAAAGCAAACAAACTCTAAAATAAAAACCATTAAATCCAATTTTATAAATGTTTAAAATTTTGAATCGCCTCAATTGGAGCTTGTATGAGGAGAACGAACTCTTGGAAATTTGATAAATATGAAAAATAGAAAATAATGAATTAATTGAATTATTTTTATATTAAAAAATGATTTATTGCGTCAGCACCCGATCTGGACCAATCGGAATGCGACACATCGCCATGGTTCATGGAACCGGTCCATGAACTAGATCGGTTCGCCATGTACTTAGTCTATGGGAGTCAGACCGGCGGTAGCTAATGTCAGCATTCACAGACAGCAAGATCTGACTGTGACACACGGCATGACCCGACGCTTGCCACGTGGCACGATCCAGCCCATTCGCTACAGATCGGACGGCTACGGCCACGCACGCAACAACAACCATGGCGACATGCGGTGTGACGCGGATATAGACTCCTAGCATGCATCCGGCCGACCGTCAACAGATCCAACAGTTAACATCCCTAGGTCTGGGATTGTCCACCACTATTTGATTGAGATCCAATGGTGGCGACACTAGGGTTTCGCGAGGCGGGTTGGGCTGTATACAGTACTGGGACGGGCCCAACACTGTTCAAAGCCTTTTGATTTAAAATAATTTTTAAAAATAGTTTAACTCAAAATAAATAGTAAAAATTTCAGAAAAAATCTGAAAAATATTTTAAGATATTTGGAACTCAGACAAAATATTTTTGATAAAATGTTATTTAAAATTTTCCATTATTTAAATGATTTCCACAATAGACCATATTCAATAATAATTGATAAATCCAAATAAATTCCAAAAATCCAATAAATTTAGAAAATCCATAAAAACCATATGAAATCAAAATAATTCGAAAATTGGGACATTACACATTCAAGCAGCCAATCCAACCAAATCCGTAGGAGCTTCACTTCAACGCAAAAAATGGGAAAGATCGTTGAGCTAAAGATCCTAAAACAAATGCGAACTCAATCGGCTCGCTTGTGTGCTCGGACCGAGCTCAGCCGGAGGCAAAACTCGGCCCAGTTATTGATCTCGAGCGGTTACCCATCCTGAGCGATCTCCTCCTCCGACAGACAGCCAGCCATTCTCCTCCTACAGAAGTGCATCGTATTGTTTCAGTTTCTTCTTTCACGTCAGCATTTGATCGTGCAATTGGAGTACATTTGGTACTGCCTTGGTGAAGCAATTTGTCCTGGACCTGTACACGGAGGCTACTGCTGCTACTACTACTGGCTCAGTACAGTAGACATGCTGACGATGTGATATCAGTAGGGCAGTGAGTAGCGTTTTTAGTTGGAGTAAATGCAGACGGCCAGAGAGTGTCGGTGATTGGTTTCGGCGCCCATCGGAAAGCGAAGCACGTGTACTGTGCACTGCCCCCGGCTACGGCGTGGAGACGACGCTGTGTCGTCGCGTTCCGATGCGCGCCTGTGCCCCCAACACCCTCGCCTGCTTCTTGGCCGCTTGCGCATGGAGCTCTAGCCATGAGACCTGCCTGATCTCTAACGCCTAAACATCTGACGCGTGAGAACATTAGGATATATGCTCGCCTGTCAGAAGGTACGGTGTATTTGCCCAGTTGTACGCTCCCCCCCCCACAACCCCCCCCCACCCCCCACACGCGCACATTTTTAGCCTTCTTTCGAATAAATATGCAAAGTTGACACCCATCTTGATCGCGGATGCACAAATAAATCATGCACCCCTACCACAACAGATCGCTAGTACCACAGCTTCCCTTCCTACTGAACTTAGATACTTGTCGTACTCGGACTCGGTAGGAAGGGGAGCTATGGTGCCACCGACCTATTGCGGTAGAGAGTACGGTGGGTGGTATGTTTTGCTTGTCGATGCTTCTGTAGCCGAGAAGAGGACTAAATTTGCAGTTTTATTCATGAGAGATCTAAAATTGAAAAAAAAAGTGTGTTAAGAGGTCAAAAGCGGCAAAGCTTCTGCCTGTTAATTACCTAATGTCACGGTCGGGCAACAATGCGAGTGTCAAGTAGCTTTCACAGGCATTAAAGATGGACTAATGACTGAGTATTTATTTGCCTCTTTCTGTCTCGCTCTCTCAGTGCTCCGAGATAGGGGTGAAAACGGAGCGGATAATATCCAGACCGTATCCGTATCCGGTATCCGTTTTTAGGGAAATGGCAAAAGAATCTGATATCCGGCGGATATGGATACGGATACGGATAATTATCCGGATCGGGGCAAACGGATACGGAGCGGATATGGGGGAGGTAATATCCGACGGATACGGAGCGGATACGGATATCCGGTATCCGGATATCCGTATAGTTAGCAGTCTCCAGTCTCCAGGCGGGCCTCCAGAGGCGGAGCTGGGATGGGCCCAAGGCCCAACACTTCTAGCGAGTGCAACAAGAAACCCTAGTGGCTGCCTGCTGGCAGCGCCCCATTCCCCAATCCGAGTCCCGACCTCTGCCGCTCCGCCAAGAAACGCGCTCTGGCTCCGCCGCTCCTCGCCTCCAGGCTCCAGGCCGAGCACTCCTATGTTAAAATTTCGTTACCTTATGTTTGTTTTGAACACTATTCTATAAGTTTTCTTATGTTTGTGGATCATGTACTCTAAATCCTAATATTCTGTGTTGAAAATTGTGTTTTCGCGTTTGCATATTATCCGACTAAATATTCGGTTTCGTTTCCGTTTTCGATCCGACTCCGATTACTATCCATTTTATTATTATCCGATACCGATTTAATATCCGATCCGTTTTTAAATTATCCGTATCCGTATCCGCATCTGGTTAAAAAAAATGTGAGCGGATATGGAAATGTCACTATCCGACCGAATCCGCTCCGTTTTCATCCCTACTCCGAGAGAGTGAAAGAGCCAAACAAAAGTGATACTACTAGATCGTACGGTATTTTTGCCGAGATGCCAAGATGGAGGTGGCTGGAGATTATGGCGCCATTAACCACCAAATGTATGGACAGATGGTGTGTTTGATTTCCTGTGAGGCTGCGACACCACACGAATCAGGATTCAGCAGCACTCTGCCGACGTAGTGGAGTAGGTAAGTTTTTTAAAAAAACAATAGAAGTGCGACAAATCCTCTCGATTTCTGTTGTGAGAAATCACAGAAGTGGGGTAGGTAAGTATGCAGAGTTGCAGACTAAATGCTAATGGCTTTCGCCCAAATTTGCGGTCTCGGCGAGTTTTCACTAGCGAAAACGGTGGCCGTCAAACGTCGGGGCGTCAGTAAACAGGTCGTACAACGGTTGACTTGATCGGCCGAGTTGCTGCAAGTACAAGCAACCATTCCTCCATCCTTACGATAAATAATCTAGCGCAGCCAGCATCAACCTCGATCCTTAAATAAATCTTAATTAATCCGGCTCGCGTCTAATGCAAGTGGAACTTTTAACTGTCCTAAAGCTGAGTAAAGACCGACTAAGGAAGAGCTGAAAGCAAGTTATTCATGGGATGCTGCCCTGTTCGCACGAATTGGAGTAACAGGCACCGTTGGACGTGTGCCGGCCGTTGTTGCGAACGCCTTTCACGCGGCATAGCTTCGAGGGGATCAACAACACCGTACGCGCTGGGTGCGCGCCCATGCCATGCAAACCAGGGAAAGTTGTTTTTAAACAGTACTCCTTTTAAAGATTGGTATGAGCTCTGCCTTGTTCAAGTGGAAGAATAAAGGGTTTTACAACAAGCTGTAAAAGTCTCACGGCGCAATTTTAGTCCAAAGTTAAAAAAAAAACAGGTAACCACGTTGAGCACACAATCACTTCCTTAACCCCAGAAAAGCTTGCTACAAATCAGCAATCAATCATTGTCAAAGGTTAACGTAAGAAACAAAAGCAGTGAATTGATCTGAGAAGCCCCAAGGTTTCCTTCCATTAGGCCAAATTCAACGGTTGTGCGCTCAAAACCTCGTCTCAACTGTCGATCTGGCTGCTAACAAATAACATTTCCTTCTCTTTTAGACTTTAAACCGCACCAACATGGGCACTAGTTCTCTCTGGGTGAAAAACTTTTGGCTCCTTTTGAATATGGTGGCCTTTGTCATGTTGGGGTTAGTAAAATGCGCATTCCTTAAAGGAATAGCTGGTTCCACATGAGATTGAGAGTATGAGAAGCATGCTATCCTCATGGCCTAAGATTGCAGTGCCCTTCCTATGTCTTCAGCCATGCGTGATAGCAGCCCTCTGGTTTTGAACATCCCAAGCGATAATGGCAAATGCGTCCTGCACTACTTGGTACAAGTTGTTGAAAATTTTGCTATTTCTTTCTTTCCAAATATTCTAGATGGTGTAAACTATGATGCCGCCGAGATCCCTCCTTCTTTGCTTTGGTAAGTTGTTTCTGATGGACTTCCACCATTCAAAAACATTTGGTGCTCCCATTGCCAGCAATGGGTTGATAAATTGCATATGTGTCCAGTCCATTATCTTCCTCAACACTTGTTTTGCAAATGGACAAAGGATTAGCAAATGGAGTGTCGTGTCCAGTTCCAATCCACAAAGTGGACAGGGGAAGCTATGAGACCATCCCCTAGTCACCAACCTGTCCACCGTGAGGATTCTAAGCTGGATGAATAACCAAGTGAAGAACTTGCACCTATTCTCAACATGTGCTCTCTAAATGATGTTGTAATTATGGTCTGACACAGATCTAATGAATTATGCTCTATAAGCCATCTTGACTGAATATTGGTCATCTATTGCCCACCTCCAGACAATATCATCATGTGCAACAGCGTGCAAGGTCACCTGTTAGATCGCTCACCACAAATTGACATATTCATTGAGTTGGACTTCGGTCATAATACGACGTAATGGCCTCAGCCAATTCCTGTCAGCAAGCACCTACTGGACTATGCATGTCGTCCTCCGCACTAGGTAGAAAGCACTCTGGTGCCAATTCTTTTGAAGAGGTTCCGTAAAGCCATCTAGAGGTCTAGAATTTTGCTTTTGCACCGCTTCTCAATACAATCGTGGTGCTTGCAGCAAATAGGTTGTATCGATCTCATTGGACAGCATAGCCATCCCACTCCAAGGTCTGCCATGGTCCTTCCAATCATACCATAGCCAACGGAGGTGAAGTTCTCGTCAAAATTTGTTTGAGGTATTTTAATCCTAGACCTCACTAGAGTTTTGGTCTACACACTTTTGTCAAGTTGACCAGGCAGTGACCTCTATTGCAATCTTCGTCGCCCTTCCAAATAAAGTTTCTTCTTAACTTGTCTAGTCTTTTGGAAGTCCATTTTAGCAGTGGGAACACCATCATGTGGTACACTGCCAAGGCAGTGAGCATGGAATTAACCAAAACTAGTCATCCTGCCCTAGAGAGCAATTTCCCTTTCCATCCTGCCAGTTTGGCGCGGACTTCATAGATGAGCAGCTGCATATCTACTCTCTTCATCCTCATGGCACGAAGAGGAAGTCCCAAATATCTACAAGGGAAGCATTTTGTTTGTGTCGGGAAATCCTGTAAGATAGCCACCAGAAGATGTGATCGCATCTTATGGGATATATTTCACTTTTTTCCAGATTTGCCTCTACACCTGGGGCTCCCCAGAAAATAGTCAGCACGTTTTGAATGCCCGCATGTCATGTTTGTCTGGATTATCAAAAATTGTTGTGTCATCGGCATAGAAGAGAGTGTTTATGCTTGCCTCCTGGCAAGGAATTGGGGTGATGAGCCCATCCCTAGCCGCCTTGGATAACAGATAAGGAGAAAAATGAAGGCCAACATGCTAGATGTATGCCCCCATCTTGTACCGTCCGCCGGAAGGTAGGAAAAACTATCTCTGAAGTGGCCGCCTAAGATTTCTCCAACCATGTCATTATCTAGGTGTTGCAATTTCGTTTCCTATAAGCACACCACGGTGGCCCTACTCTCGCTAACCAACTGTTTTACGACTTTGCTGGACAGTTCAAACCTCACACATTCCAGCTTAGGATGTGACAGTCACTTTCTGACATGATGTCTTTGGGAGCCCCTGATCTGGACCCTGGTCGTAACTGGGTTCCCTGAGAGATAGACGGAATGCTGTGCAGCCCGCAAGGCTTGCAAATTCCTTGGTTGTTAGCCTTGATGCCGTTCCCTGTGCACCGGACCGGCCGGCCGACGAATGAATGTCCTGTTCTGTAAAGAACTGGAAAGACAAACCGCAGAGGGAACCAGAAGGGACCAGTAGTATCCATTTTCATTGAGCAAAAGCACCATACAGAGTGGAACAAAGCATTTTGATTCAATCTGTATCCACAGCATCACACAGGAACACAGCATCAGGGAGTGAGTCCAATCCCAGGTCAATAATTTAGACTGGGATGGTTAGCATTAACCATTGACGTCGCTGTTCTTTTGCTGTTGTTGATGACGACGTTTACCACACCATCGGGGTGCTTCTGCTCTGGTACTATGGATTAGTGGTCGTAGTAACTGGGGGTCATGCATGCAGGTGCAGCAAATGCGACCCACCAAACCAAATCTGGCGAGGTACAACTAGGAGTGATGTCCATGGACAGCCAGGCGTGGAGGCTGACATGTTTGCGAGCCCCCGTCCGTGGGTCAGTCAGTGCAGCCAAGAATTGTTCAGCGCTTCCTGCCTGTCTTTCCTCAACACGGCGAGTTTCAGTTCAGTCACCATTTTGTAGTGGTAGTGTCAGTACTAGGCTATTATCATTTTGATCAGTTTGATGTGATTACTTTTCGTGCTAAACCCTAAACCCTGTAAAGTACTAGGCTATTATCCGTTTGATCAGTTTCATGTGGTTACTTTTCGTGCTTACGTTTCCAAGCACAGGGATAATTCCCAATGACAGCGAAAGAATGCTATTCAGTAAAATAATCGAAAGCTCGTTCAAATTACCAGACGGAGAAAAGTTCACAGTTTTTATCCTAGTTACTGCTACCATGTTTCCTTTACAGAGTAGTACAAGCACACGCTTGCAAACAGAAGCCACCCACCCTATTGGGCCCGCCATTGCTCACTGTACCTCACTCAACAGAGAGTGAGAGCTGCTTGGTAAATCTGTCAGTCCATAAAACATTTCTGAATGATTGCTGCAAACAGCAGAGCTAGTGCCAAAGCCTCGAGGGGCATCGATGCCTGCACGTTTTGGAAGTAGAACTAGCCAGGAAAGTGCCCAAACCAACAGCATATCACAATTCACAATTAATTAAAAAAAAACCGAACTACCTGAAGAATGCAGGAAGGATATGTGACACTCCAATAATTGCATTCTGTTGTAAGTACATGGAACGACCAGTAGACTACGAATCTTCTGTATTTTGACAAAAGCATCGATCCGACAGTTCGGAACACGTTAGATGTAGTTAGGCTTTTGTGCATTATTAGCCAGAGCAACACGCTGATCAGGGCATGATTCCCGAGTATCTCATGAAACTTTGTGAAAGCAGAGTTCTTTTCCAGCTGAGAGAAACGATCCTCTTTATTGTACTCCCCCCAAACAGCTCACCAAATTCCTACCACCATCAATCTCGATCACACATTTCCCTTTCTGTATTAGTAATCCAAAATTCCATGCAAAACCCTCCCAAAACTTTTTGATCGATACGACATAGAGTAATACAAGATCACATTGGCATCTGAAACTAAAATGAAGTGCACCGAGGGAACAGCTCCATTTTCACAACAACAAAATCCCAGAAGTTTTTGCCTTTTTGAACTGTTGACCCAATTTTCGTTAGTTTAGCTCTCATTTGAATAAAATTATAAATTTAACTCATTTTCAATCGTGGCAGCAGCGATATACACCTACCATACTCCTATGCTGTGACAGGTAGATCTGCAGTGGTCTCACACCGCGACAGGTGAAATATGAAAAAATTGTGTAAAGAGGACAATTCGGCTTCCAAAATCCTAGATTGGCACGTTGCCACGGCGGATATTTCCGCCCTCCGAGCACATTCTTTCAATTATAATGCGATTAATTTAACGTTTTTTTTTGCCCTCATTATGACATTATCTCTCTGTGCTCAAACCAATTAAAAATGAGAAAGGAAAACATAATAGTGAAAAGAAAAGAAAAATAACAGTTTTCGCCTCTTGTTTTCCTTTATCTTGGGTTTTTTTTCCTCATTCCTAAATTCGCGGCCTTCTACCCTCGTGCCCTTCGGCTTCCGTCATATTGTTGATTTCTTTCAACTAAGCCCCTGAAGTTTCCACACATCAGCTCTTCTTCCACTCCTCGGCGGCGCCGTCGCTGCCGGCGAGGTAGGCCTTCTTCCTCCTCTCGGCGCGCGCGCACGCGCAGACGACGACGAAGCACGCGGCGTACACGGCGTACACGCGCCAGTTCGCGCGCGGGGCCTCGCCGGCCGCGGCGCGGTGGAACACGGCGGCGTAGTAGTGCAGACCGACGGCCAAGCCCACCACCATCTGAGCCAGGCCCAGCGCCTTGGTGGCGTCCCCGCCACCGTCCTCCTCCGGCGAGGCGGCGCCCGAGAATACGGCGACGAGGTCGACCATCTGGAGTACGAGGTAGCCCATAAAGCCGAGAGACTGCGCGGCCTGCGTCCAGGCGTAGGCCGCGGGCGAGGCGGCGTGGAAAAAGCGGAGCGGTTCGAGCCCCGTGGCGGCGGAGGCGAGCGCGAGCGTTGCGAAGTAGATGGCGAGGTACGCCTGCGAGAGCAGCAGCGCGCGGTGGAGGAGCGGCAGGTACGGGCCCATCCGCCGCACCAGCGCCGTGAGCATGAATAGCGGCAGCAGCAGCAGCGCCACCGACGCCGCGGACGACGCCGCCGCTGCCCACCGGCCGCCCAGGATCGGCCGCACACCGTCGGCGATCCCCGCGTTGGCGGCGGACAGGTACGCCTTGGACGTGTACGACAGCCGCGACAGGTCCGGCATGAGCGTCTCCTGTAGCCGCGCCGGCAGCCCCCGGAACTCGGACATGAGGTCCTCCGTCCCCTCCGCCTCCTCCGCGAACACCACGTCCTCCTCCACCCCCGCCGCCGCCTCGCTCGCGGTCGCATTCACCTTGGGACTCGCCTTCCCGTCGGGGGCGACCACCTGCGCCTTCTTGCTCGATTTGGCCGGCTTGGCACCAGCATCCACCGTCGAATTGGACGGCTTCTTGACCTTGCCGGCGGCGGCTTCAGATTTCGCTGCCTTCGCCGGCTTCACCGTCTTGGCAGCGCTCGTCTTCGGAACCTTGGCAGGCTTAGCGGAATCGGTACCCTTAGTCTTCCCGGAGCCCGCCTTGTCCAGCTTCGGGAGTTTGGCCTTGGCAATGGCCGCATCCCCACCCGCCTTGGTGTTTGTCTTCTTGGTGGTTTTGGGGGTAGATGATTCCGACTTCTTGGCCTTCACAACCTTGGTCTGGTTCTTGCCGTCCGAGGCGAGCTTCTTCTTGATCTTGCCCGCCACCGCTGCGGCCTTGGCCGGCTTGACCGACCCCTCCTCCCCGTCGTCGGCAGCGGAGGCCAGGAGAGCCTTGCGGCCGCCGGAGGCCTTGGTCTTGGGTTTAGCCGCAGACGCGGCCGACGAGCAGAGCGCAACGTGGGAGCAGAGGAGGAGGAGGAGCAGCAGCAGCAGCACGGGCCGCGCCATCTTTGGCAGGCGCGGAAGATCTGTGCGGGGTTTTGGGGGGAGTGAGCGGGATACGGCACGGAGAGGCGGCAGATCCGTGAAGAGTGAGGAAGGGTTAAGGTATTTCGGCCTTTTATATATAAAAATTGGGACGGAAGAAGGCGGCGATGAGAAGAGTGCGTGTGCGCGTGAGGGTGGGTGATGCTTGAGCGCTCCCAACTTTCTAAGCACTGTTACCAGGTTCACAAGATCAACCATATTTCATCAGAAATCGTGATTTTCGGGCTGTATTGTCGGCTCGTAATAAAAACAATTCTGTAAACCATGAAATTCAAATATATGTTTAAATTTTTTTAAAAAATTTAACAAAAGGTGTTAATTTTTTAAAAAAAAATTAGCAAAAGGTGTTAAAATTTTTTGAAAACTTTTTATGTGAGGTCCTAAGATAATGCTAATGATGCTATAAAATTTTCAGATGATTAGCAGACCTGTGTATTTTAAAAAAATTATAACAATGATGCTGTCAGAATATATTCTCTTTAGTTTTTTTTTCAAAATTAACTCTTTCTACGAGTGAATTTGCAGATTTTGCCTTTTTTTTCCCACTACGAAAGACAGACAGGGCTAAATTTGCAATAAACGAGATAGAAGTGGCCAGAAAAATAATGATTTCTATGAAAGTGGGAAGCGAATCGCACCGTCAGTTGGGCTAAGCAAGGTACAAAATCTCAGAAATTTCGCTGAGATTTTGGATTTCGGCCAGGGACTAGATTTCAAGTAACGGCAGAATACAAAATTGAAAAAAAATCAAGTCGCTATAGAGGTTTCAAAAACTTTGACTATTTTGACTGGATTTCAAGTTTTTTTTGACCGGATTTGAAAAATACCTCTTAAGAATGTCATCTGGCTTGAAATTTTTCTGAAAAAACAAAATTTGGAGATGTTTTATAAAAAATAACATAAGTACTGTCATATTTTTATAAAATGTATAAGCTTAATCATGCTCTAAAAAAATTATAGTACCATTTTTAAGAATCTAGGATTATACAGAAAATTTTCAAAAGAATTGAACTTCATTTGTTATCTTTGAAAAATAAAAATAGAAGGGACATAAATGAGACAGTAACCTTATCATAATTTTATAAATTTGCTTGAGTGTGATCATGATCCAAAATATTTAAGAGAGTTTAATCATTGCCTTAGCACCCTTCTTTAAAATTTTCAAAAATTATAAACCTATTTTGGTTGCTCAATTAAATCTATATAAGTAATACATGTACTCAATCAAATCTATACAAGAAATTTTCTAACGTGGTTTGAACCATTTTTCATTCTGGTGAAATTTGTCGAGATTTTGATAATTTGAATCCAAATATCAGAAATCCTGGTCTAAAAAATTCTGAATTTGAATTTTGCTCAGATTTTGATCACCTTCGATATGTAGTCCAAAAACAAAATTTGAGGCTGGTGCCATTGGTGCGTTGGAGACAAACGTCACTCAAACGGCCGAACCCTACCGCTCTCTTGCGCTAGCATCCCCCCTCCCCCTCCTTTTGCGCATCGCTTTTTAATGCATTTTGGTAACTTACCTAAGACTTCCCATCTAAATATATGGGTGTACAATGTTATCGTTCTATGCTTATCCGATATCGACCTGAACCTGTATTTCAGTGTACAGCTTGTGAAGCTCCATTTTTTATTTTTTTACCTTTGATGATAGGATCCACGTAGCTCGAACTTGTGTTTAATTTCAGTGTACAGCTTGTGCAAGAATTCTGCGCTACAAGTACTCCACGTATATATAATGCACTAATACGGGAACATTTGACAATCGTTGGAATTGCATGCCCAGGCAACTTGCATGACCATAATCATGTGAAACTCGATGCAGCAACAACACAGGTTTCTCTCGAAAGTGCTGTACTCGCATCACATGAGCAAGTCATTCTTTGATCAACGTCTGCTTGTACAGGTTTATAAAAGTCATGCAGGAATTGATTCCAACTCAAACAAACAGCTCCTCTCGCCCTCTGCTTCGAAAGAACGTTGGACGAACGGCATAGGTTTTGTAGGTGACCCTTCTTCAGCTCGCAACCTACCAAACCTGTACAAGCGTGAGGGGGGCAGAGAGAGAGAGAGAGAGAGTTTGGCTTTTTTTTCAACTTCAGTTTCTATCCAAACTAAATTGCAAATCTAGTCTTCTTCTCGACCATAAAAAGTATAGCAAGTGAACATGCAGTGGTGTGGGACCGTGATAAATCCACTGCCAAAGTTAGGGAGAGAGGTACCTGAACGAAGTTCAAACTTACAAAAAAAAAATTGAGGGCAGGGGGCAGACAAAAATTTGGTCCGAGTGACCGGAGCGGCGACATGACTCGCATGAGTGGAGAAAACAAAAGGCCAAAACCCAGCCTCGCCAATGCATCAAGAGTCGTCGCTTATTACATCGTAATCCGGCTTTGGGCTCTTGTAAGTTCCGGCGATGGTACGTTCGGGTGTGGTGGGCCTGGTGGCCATGGGCATGGCTGGCTGGACGAGTTTATACCACATTCTAGTTGCGAATCACTTGGGTTGAGGATGCAGATGCAGATTGGTTCACACTGAATTTGAGAGTTTAGTTAAGGTCACTCTCACATCACGAAGATTTGGTAAGGATATCTTCTCTTTATGACAAGTGGCAGCACCTCTCCATAAAAAGCACTCTTTGTGACAAGTGGCATCACTCTCTTTCTTTGTCTACTTTCTTCCTCCTTAAATATTCTCTTTTTATGACAAGTGGAATAACCTCCTTCGTGCCCTTTTCCATCTCAATTCCCTTCCATAAAACTCAAAATAGTTTTAGAATTTCTAATTTTTCCCTTAAGTTTTTGAAAACAAGTATTTTCTAACCATTTTTGAAAGTTTTTGAAGCGAACTTTTCGAACCAAAAGTTTATTAAATAGAAACTTTTTGGTACAGAAGTTTTTTAATTGAATGTTTTTATAATTGAAACTTTTCAATTTAAATTTTTTCGAGTTAAAACTTTCTAATTTGAATTTTTTTATTTAATTTTTTTTGAGTTGAAAATTTCTTATTTAAACTTTTTCGAGTTGAGTTCTAAATTGAAACTTTTCGAACAAAAATCTTTTGAATTGAAAGTTTTCTGAGTTGAAACTTTTCGAGTAGAAACTTTCTAATTTGAAATTTTCGATTTAAAACTATGTTGAAGCTTTCTAAGTAGAAACTTTCTCTTTGAGTAGAAACTTTCTAACCTGGATTTTTTTTAGTTTTAAATTTTGAGTTGAAATTTTTTGAGTTAAAAATTCGTATTTAAAATTTTAAAAGTTTAATGTTCTAATTTTAAATTTTTGTGTTACAAAGGGAGGAAAGAGGTGAGAGAATTGAGTTGGGAAAGGGGAAGAAAGGGGTGGATGGAGAAGATGACATATGACATCTTAGGTAAGATATTTTTAAATTTGTTAGTTTGAGGTTAATTTTAAAATAGTCTTACCCTTAGTTATGTACCTTTTATACTATCTTTCAATCTTCTGATTGACCTTAACTGCAATAAACTTTCACCTCTATTTTCCTTTCTTGCATCGATTGTCGAAGATCACATGTTAAAAAAACACATTATCCATTCTAGATCCTGTAAATGTAAACCAGAATTAGTACCGCGACATTAGTATATAAGGATAGCAATCTTACCCGATTATCTATGTATTTATGGATAAAAAACTTAATAGAAGTGGGTATGTTTCTTTTTTGTTGCCCACGGGTATGTTTATGGGGTCAAGCTTTACCCGACAGGCAAATAGGTAGAAGTATGGGAGAGCTCCACCGGTACCCATTCCAACCGATTACCCGCCACCTTCTATTAACATGTGGGCCACAACAGGCCGTAATATGCGATTTGTGATGTGTGCGATGACTGATGAATTATTATTATTTAATTGTTGTACTCGAGTATATGTGATGATGAACTATTTCTATTTTAATTATTGAACTTGAGTATGTGTGTGTCCATTATTTGCATATGTTATTTTAATTATTATTCTCATGTGCATTTGAAATTTTGAATCATTCTTCAATGCACATAATGTAATTGATTCCCACAATTTTATCAAAAGAATTGTATCAGTAAATATTATAACTCATCAGCTCCTAGTGTTCTTTAGTTGAAAGGATTGTTGGTAACAGATAAACAGATATGCTTGCAGGTATCGAGTACCCACAGGGGATGGATATGATCGAGGTTCTTCGCTCACCACACTTCGCGGGTATGTCCGTAGAGGTGATTTTGGCTCATAAACGCTTACGTGTGTTCGCGCGTCCGATTGCCATCCTGTTAGTGTGCCATGATTTCAATGCGTGGCGTGTAATGGCAAATCTCCAAACCATGAAACCGGCGCAAGTGCACTCCTAAAAATTATGTATTCGTCGTTGCAATTGTCTTTGGAAAATAGTTAGTTAAAATGGTATTTTAAGAATTGTTCATGCAATTTTACTAGAGAACAATTTAATATGTACTCAGTTCAATTCAAAATAGCTGTCCAACTATCATACAAGCGCAAACCAGAAACGCACATGATCGAAAGTTCGAAACAATAGGAAGGATAGATGACGAAAAAACTGTAATAATTATCCTCCTGATTCACTTAATGTACAGCTATTTTGAAACAACAAATTCCAATGACCCGAACAATTGTTTTGGAACAAAGGGGGTAATTGATGGAAGCAGTGGCGTAGTTAGAATTTTAAACAAGGTTAGTCCAACTAAGAAAGAAAATACAACCGCATAAACACAAAATGCCCTACGGCCTGTCGTGATCCAAAATCCAAATTCAATTTTCTGGTGCACAATCATTAGGCACGATCCAAATCCAATTGCCTGACGCACAAGCACATGCGCAGAGGCGCTGCTCAACAACGAAGAACGATTGAACTATTGAACGAACCAGTAGTGACTGCGAGTCTGTGACGTTCTATCTTCCTACTGACTGTGTGTACGTGAACTAAAGAATACATGATGGACTGAAGCATTCGTTGTACCGTGGCACAACTGTACCAACTATTAGCTACGCCCCTGGATGGAAGAAACATGACGTCAGGCATCCCAATAATTTACCTCTCAATATTCAAGCCCACCCCACAATTATCTTAGACTATTTTTTGAAAGTGGTGGTAAAACTAAGCAATTGTAAAACTCATATATGCACTTGAATGGTCAGAACTTGCACGCATGGACTGAAAAGGTCATGACTTCAAATCATTAGCCTCTATTTCATCCTTATAAAAGAAAACTCCCTCTTCATGTGTCCATAAACAGGAACGTAATGAGTTCCAATCATCGGCATCCTCTATTTCATCCTTTTAAAAAGGAGATAATTTCTTACAAATAGAGACTCCTCACTTTGTGTATATCCTAGAGGGTATGTAAAATAGTATAATGTCAGTCGTCTATATGCTTTGTCATGTAAGATTTTTGCAAATATTGGGAGGAGAGAAGGATGAGGGAGAATATAGATATCTCTTTACGAAGAGAAGACCATATAGACAACATAAAATACCATTATATGAGTTATTTTCAAGGTTTTAAATTGTAATTTTCACGGCTTTGTGGCAAAGTCCTAAAAAAGCTATAGTAGCTATCGTAGAAGATATCCTTTGTCGTGTTTTCAATATTATTTTTTAAAAATAAATATGTATATAATATAAGTCATCTCTAAATAAATCATAAAATATGGTATTTTAGAAGGTACTAATATTTTTATAATAAGAATATGATTCAAGTCTAGAATTAACAACATACTAATACATGTCCAAAAGATCATAAATGATAACTATATTATAATGTTCTTAACAACAAATACTTAAGTATTGAGAAATATAAATGTTGGATTATTGAAAAATATTGAAAAAGAGTGAGATAGGGCCTTTTCCTAGGTTTCGATAGCTCAAGTTTATAAGAGATGTATTTGTGCCTTTTAGTAATGTTGGATTTCAAAATGGACGCAATATTTTGGTCCATAAGTACCTATATATGATAGCAGAGTTATTGTTAGCTTAGCACTTATTGTTAATATAGCGAAACATTGGCCTATAGCTTCGCGTTTATGGTCCAAAAAAGCTATGGCGTAGTTATAGCTAGCTGTTTAGAAAACTAATTACTCTCTATAATATATTTTTTCATACTATAATTAAAATATTGTAGGATCTTATAGAGCCAACGTTAAGATATCATTTATTGTAGATTTTGTTTTTAGTTTTGTTTTTGACATCACTTAGGAGTATGTGATATTAGTTGTCTACTATTGTATTTGATCTGAAAGCGTCTTCAATAGTACGATATCAATGTCTCCAAGCATTCTCAAATAATCTCTTCAGTCACAAATAGTTATTATTTTGGATATAAGTGTAGTTAAACTTTTAAAACTTTGTCTACCAATATATATTTAAATTAGATATATGAAAAATATGTGTACATTTGTCTCAAAAGTAATTTAAAAATATTATAATTTTATTAGGTTTTATAAATATATTATAATAGAAATCAATGATTAAAACTGTGTTGGCACAGTCGCGTGAAACAGCACGTTAGTGTCGATGTATTCTGATGTTTGAAGTGCTATCGTGAAATTAGAAATAATCACTTATCTAGTTCCATGTAACCCTTCTTTTTAAATTTAGTCTCTAAACGTACATTTTCAAAAATAATTGTCTCTTTGACCGTGCCCTCGACCGCGGAAAGCACGCCTAGAGAGCACAAAAGACTGCCGGCACCATGGAAGGGCGCGCAAGCATGGACGCGTGAGCGCCCCAGGGGTAGCCACTAGCGGGCTGACACAGGTAGGTAGGTACGTGCGCGTGGGAGGCATGATGTTGGGTCCAGGTAGCATAAAAGGAGCTCTACCGTGCTACTTGGGTACAGAAGAAGCCTTACCGCAGTGGGTCATGTCCTGCTCCCATGGTCAAGCGAGCTCCTAACGAGTCATGGCCTTCTGCGCTCCTGTTGTGTCTTCTGTAGTAGGCAAGGGGGCCATTATTGTAAATACACATATCGAGGTTGTAGGATCGAGGATGCGCCTAGAGGGGGGGTGAATAGGCGTTTTACAAGATTAATCGCTCTTCTAAAACAATCGCTCTAATCAACCTCTATGTCAAAACCTAATCAAAGATAATGCGGAAGCGATAAACTAGGTTTTTGACAATTAAGGCCTAAATCAACTAGGCTTACTAGTGCACTAACTAAATTATGTCACTATACTAGAATTGCTAAATTGAACAGACAATCAATACTAAGCAATTCTAATTAAAATCAAGCAATTGATAAAATATACAATAAAGTAAATGCTTGAAGGTAAAAGAGACAACCGATATTTTTCCGTGGTGTTCGGAGACTTGCCGGTCTCCCCTAGTCCACGTTGAGGCTAGCCCAAACACTAGGACCGGCTCCCGCTCGAGCACCCGCCTCGTATCCACTAGTCGTGGTTTTTCACGCTTTCGCGTAGGCTCAACCCGAACCTTCACAAACTCCGCCGGGGCATCTCACACCTTGAGAGCTCCCGCGCACGACGCCTACGCCGTCTAGGAGTCGGCAACCTCCAAGAGTAACAAGCCGCTCCTTGCTTGAACTTCACCGAGCACAACGAATGCGCTCCCGGTGATCACCTAGTGCAACACATGCACCAAGGCCTCCCTCAAGTGCAACATATGCACAAGAGGCTCTCAACCCACTTCTAATTGCAACACATGCAATTAGTCTCACTCTTAGCTCAAGAATCAAATGTGAGTATGCAACACATGCACTACCTCATCCAAAATACTCAATCAACCAGCAAATGCCCCCCATGACCTCCTTTTATAGCCTCACAAAGAAAACTAGCCGTTGGAGGGCAAAACGGGCATTAAAAATGCTGAAACTAGCCGTTGCTACAGTACTTGCGGTACTACCGGCCCCTACGGGCGGTAGTACCGGCCTAGAAGTTCAAAAGCACCTTCTCGGCAAAAAGCTACATAAGGGCGGTACTACTGCCCCTACGGGCGGTAGTACCGCTTTCTTGGTAATACCTTCTTCTTGATTCAAACGCTCATAACTTTTTACTCCGAACTCCGATTTGGGTGATTTTTGATTCTATGCGAAGCTTATCATGAGGGCTACAATCTCCACCTATTTTCATGATTTAATCACCCATAGATATTTTTTAAATATCACCAAAACCAAACTCTAATGTAGTCATTCAAGTGTAAAATCTGATTTTCTCGAAATCTCTCAAATAGACTTGATCAAAGACATGACTACAAGCTATAAAGAGTCACTATCATCAAATATTGAGCTATGATGATCAACTCATGATCAAAATAATTTTTGCAAAACACATTTGCAAATAACCCGAAAAGCTATAAGATCAATCCTCTAGCCATGTAAGGATCAACACATGATCCCGACACTTTGCAAAACACATTTGCAAATGCCAACACATACTCTAGGATTGAAACCCATAACCTCTAGTTTATTTGTAAACCACTTTTGCAAATAACAAAACAATATTTTGCAAAAACACATTTTGCAAACATAAACCATAAACTTTACTTAGCCTTTGTGATGATCAACACATGATCCAGTCACAAGGTAAAACATAATGCATGAGCTCTCACCTTTTGCAACACATGCAAAACTTAGCTCCAAGCAACCACTTTGATTTAAGAAAGATTTGTTTTGCAAACAAAAACAAAACATGAAGCTTCAATACTTGCAACACATGCAAAAGTGAACTTCACGCAAAAGCCAACGCGTTAGCTTATCCTATTTGCAACACATGCAAATCAAAGCATAATGCGAAAACCAAATGCATATACTCTATCATCTTTGCAACACATGCAAATCAGAGCATAATGCAAAACAACCAAGCATAGGCTTAACACATTTGCAACACATGCCAAATGGTTAACCCATATGCAAAAACCAAATCAAATAAGATTTGAGCTTGAGTGAACGCGGGAATGAGATCACCAACACATAATGAAGCTCAAACTAGGAGATAACCCCTCTTAATAGTACGGCGATAAAACCTTAGACTCAAAGACTACAAAAGTCCTTAGCCTATCTAGTTATACCTTCGCCGCCGCGCGCAAGCAATCCCCTTTGGGGTCTTTATGATCTTCACTTTGATACTCCCCCGGGATCATCACTCGACTCCTCTTCTTTGACTTAGGGATCTTCTCTTGACGCCCATCAACTCATGATGCCGTCCTTGTCCCGTTCTCATCATCTCATCCATCTTTGGACCTAACTTAATCACAACTCATACAAATAGTTAGTCCAAGATGCATGGTTGTCTCAATTATCTCTTGCACTCCATTAACACATAATGGATGCCTTTAGATCAATTGAGCACAATCTAAAACAATTTGAATGATTAAATGTATCTTAAGTACAAGAATGCAACACATGCTTCAATATACTTAAGAGCTATTCATTTGTCCTCAATTAATCACGGAACACCATCAACACATGATGGAGTGTTCTTCAATGATTAACAAGACAAATGAACTCAATTTAAATTTTCATTTAAATTGATATGAGTATATATTTACTACACAAGTTTTCATATACTCATGTTGATGAAAAGTAATGATCCATTATATGTAAATTATATGGAAATGATCATTTCTCTAAATCATCAACTATAGAATAAACCCCACATGTATATGTGCATAAGTATGATTGACTTGGATATAATATGCACATATTCAATTTGATTGCATTGGAGCATATCCTATAATTCCACGAGTATACTATAACTAAGCAATTCAAATATATACTCAAGGATTTAGTTTCTTTGTCTTGATCCTTATATGTGTCAATAACGAATCGATCAATACAAAGAGACTTTCAAGCTAAACTACAAACTCCCCCTAAATATGTGCATCCATGTAATGTGTGGATTGGGAAACATGATGCACATTTTGTGGTTAATATAATGGAGACATTCATATTTTAACTTGACTCCAAAGTATGTAACTAATACTAGAATGAATATGCAAACATACCTTGGGTTTTCCATTTTTCAATGCGATGAGACTAATCAAAGATATTCTAAATAAACAAGTTAGTCTCGATATTAGATTTGTCATTAATAACAATATCGCATTAGGGGATAAATTTAATATTAGATTGTCATTAACACCAAAACCATAACTAATGATGGTTGAACTTACAATCTCCCCCTTTTTGGTGATTAATGACAAATCCAAGCTTAATAAGCGCATTTGGATTAAAACTAACATATTGAGAGAATTTAAGCTATTTGAATGCATATGCATATAACCAATAGACATTGACAATTTAGAATGCATATGAGAAATCAATTCTCCCCCTTAATCATATTAAGCTCCCTTTTTAAACCAAATGATATTAAACTTCCTACTTCTCCCCCTTTTGGCATTAAACACCAAAAATAGATAAACCATCTTAAAAGAATATTTTAATTATTTCTCCCCCTTTTTACTTTAATCGTTTGATTATTCTCCCCCTTTTGGCATTTAATCATTTCTTTTAAGGGTCATATCTAATGAAGGTCATACAAGAATTGGAATTAACACTTATGACCTTGGCAAGGAATTAAGATTTCAAACCAAATAAAAACTTGAAGGGTCATTCAAGAAGTAAAATAAGTTTTTATTTGAAATATGGTCTAGAAATAAGGAAAACTCGAAAAGAGACCATATTTGGGTTTGGATACCACTTGTAAAAATACCACTTGTAAAGATAATCATGAAAACCAAGATAAGGGTATCACACGGGTTATTTGAAACACATTCAAATAATTCACTCCTCATTTTATTTGGCTTTGCAATTTTTCAACATGATTCTGTTAAGGAATCCAATACTTTGCCTAATAGGGTCAAACGAGGAACCCAGAAGAAATAGATATCACTTGAGAGGTTAAATACCACTTTAAATCTATCTCAAGGGCTTTGCATGAAGAACCAAAAGAAATGAGCATTTTCAAATTTTTAATGAAGAACAATGCTCAACTTAAGATTTTCCTCTTTTATGTATTTCAATCCATAAAGACTCTCACACAGAGAAATCTTAGACGGTTGAACTTACAATTTTAGCTTGCGAGGAAAAATCTTGATCAAGAATGTCGGGTATCGAGGAAAATACTACACAGAGGCAATAGAATACCACTGGTAGGAAATAATTGAATTCAATGATACCACTTAAAAAGGAATCCAAATAATCAATGATATCAAATGAGAAAAGAGCAATGAAATCCATGATACCATTTGGAGAAAGGAGAACCTCAATGATACCACTTGTAAGCATATGGAATGAATGAATGCTCCATTGATACCACTTAGGATCAAATCACAAAGATTGATACCACTTGAAGAAATAATTGATAAAATTGATGGGTATCAGAGCAATATTCTCAAAGCAACAAACACTTACGGGTATCGAAAGAAGAAAAGCTCAAAATAGATCAATGAAATCCAAAAAGATTTAGTATCAGAGCAAATTAAAGACATGATATCACTTGAAAGCATTTAAATGCCCAAAACTTGATATAAATAAACTCCCTGAGATATTCAACAGGTGAATTATGGAGTTATTTGCATTTGAATTGCACAAGTTTTGCCTTTTCAAGAGATCAAGTGAAAATTACTCTTTAGATCAATTAAAGTGCTCATAACTGATACCACTTGAAAACATGATCAAATAAATTTCAGAGCTTTTCAAATTTTACACAAAAGAACTTTGGGATCACAAGAAACTTTTCCAAAAAGAATTTTTGAAAAATCAAATTTCAATTAAAAGATATCCCAAAGCAAACCTCGAAAAAATCTGAAAAATTTCAGAGCCAACATGCCATGGCCGGTCCGACCGTCGGCGGTCTAACCGCACTTATGCGGTGCAACTGCCCTGACAATCGAGAACTCCAGACTTTTTGCAAATTTTGGCAAAAACGATTCAAACGAAGTCCAAAAAATTTGAAATTTTGCAGAGATGAACTTTGGACTAATTAGAAGGTTTTGCAAAAAGAATTTTCTCAAAATCAATTTTATTTTGAAAGATATAGCAATTTGCGCTTTGAGACATAAAAGGAAATTGATTTTCACGAAAAGCCTCAAAATGCAATTCAATTTGGATTTCATGTAATTTTGATTTTCATGACTTAGATTGGTGTATCAAGAGTGTTTATAGACAAGAATTGATATAAAATCCAATTTGAATGCCAACATTTTTGCATATTGCTAGAATAGGCTCTTTTGGATTAAATCAAATCGTTTTTGAGCCAAATTAGTTTTCAATATCGAGTTTTCATTTTGAAAGCTTGTAAAACATTTGAAATACATAATAGAATACTTTTTCAAAGCTTTTCACAAATTAGGTCCTTTTAAATTCAATTTTGATTTTTGACCTAAATAGTCCAAATGAAGCAAAATTAAATTCCAATCAACACAAGAATTCAAATGAAGCATGGGGTAAGAAATAAGATTTGAATTTTGTGTATGAGTCTAAAATATCATTTTGAATCAACTCTTGTGAAGAATTTTGATTCAAATGATGAAACTCACTAAGTGCAATAGTATGACCATTACGGGTCAAGTATAGTTTTCCATGAGTTTCAAAATCAAATAACTTTTGCTAGGTTGGTCTTTTGAAAATCTTTTGAATACGAAAGTTGTTAAAATGACCAACTCTAGGATTTTTGTTTTGGAAATACTTTCAAAATCTTTTTACTTTTATTTCTATGAAAATTATAAGTTTAAATCCAAAACAAGATACTACTATCTAGATTTTGGATATGAAACTCATTTTCTTTTCAAAATAGATTTTGTGAAGCCAAAACCTTTGAAAAACATTTTGAAAACATTTGTATACATTTTGCAACTAGTTTTTCACAAGTTTACTAATAGTATACAAAATTTTGACTTTTGGCTAAATGGTTGATTTTGAAAATATATATATGCACTTATTATTAATATGGGCACACGTAGGGATGTAGTACACATGAATATGAATTAACACTCCCCCTAAATGTGCCACTACCCTAAACTTGCTCAAGATTTCAATCAATACAACTAATAAGCATGAGCAAGCATTTAACAAGCAATTTAAATTGATTTTCATGAATATTACAATATAACCTACACAAGGCTATAAGCTATAAGAATCAATTTAAATACTTGTTACCCGAGATGGCATTGGCTCATGATGGACATGTTGTTCTTCAAGCTTGACACCACTTGTTTAAAAAGATAGTCCTTCTCCTCTTGAATGAGCAAGCGTCCAATCCATCTCATATTGCCTAAAAATCTTTTAGGCGGTTTTTGGTATCCAATCCTTGTTGGATCCGACAATGTTAGTCATAATAGATTTAGGAACCCAAATAGCCCTAACATTAATAGTCTTAGGTGAACTAACATGACTAGCAATGGATTTGCGATTGTTATTACTCCTAAGCGATTTATCGGCATTGAATTGAGGAGTCTTAAGAGTTTTAGCACTTTTAGCAAATCCATTTCTAGTTTGATCCTTTTTAAGAACATAATAATAATCATTATAATGAGGACACTTAGAGGATCTATCATTTCTAGCAAATGCTTTGCTATTGTTATTTTTCCTAAGCACATAATTCACATGATTCTTCATAGTCTTAGGAAATCTGGAATTCTGAGCAAACACATTTCTAGATTTATTTCTCCTAATCAATTGATTATCACTGCTTTTGCATAGTCTTAGGAGAATTAACAAACTTGGCAAACACATTACCATTTTGTCTTTCCTAAGCAAATAATGATCATTAACAATAATAGGCTTAGGAGTGATACATTTGGGACAATCCTTACCGAAGTGTCCCTTTTCCCGACAATTGAAGCACGTTACTCCATTTGGTCCTCTCTTGACCTTCTTGTTGTGCTCCTTGCCGGTTTGCCTCATTGTTGATGGTGTGGCCTTGTTATCCACTTTGTTAGGGCACACGGAGGCGAGGTGTCCCTTCTTGTTGCAAGAAAAACACTTGATGGTTTTCGAGTGTCTTGCGTTGTGCCTTGTCTTGCTATTCTCCCTTTTGGAGATGTAGCCGAGTCCTCGCTTATCTTGAGGCGCCCTTGGCTTGCTCAAGATCTCATTGAGGATGGCTTTTCCTTTTACGCACCTCTTCAAGTCATTTTCCAATCTAATGACTTGGGCCTTGAGCTCTTTATTTTCCTCTACAAGATTAGCATCTAAAGACATAGATGAACTAGAAGCAATTTCATTAAAGCAATAAAGTGTATCAATTAAATCTTCACAAGAGGTGGACATGTCAATTTTTGATGAAATATTAGAGTTGACATTTAAGCACGACATTTCATCAATTAAATCACATGATATTCCTATATCCACCTTAACCTTATAAATTTCTTTGAGAAGAAGGGATTCATGATTTTCTATAAGCATATTATAATCACTTTGAAGTGATTCATGTTCAAGCTTTAAAATTTTATATTTTGCTTTCTCCTTCCCAAGATACTCATTGAGCTCCTCTAATAAATTCATCAAATCATCATAAGAGGGCTCATCATCGTTATCATCATTTACCTCAATTTTACCTTTAGCCATGAAACAACGAATTTGCGATGGAAGTGAATCTTCATCATCGCTTGAGGTGGAAGTTGAGGTCGATGGAGATGTCGGTTCATCACTTAATGTTGACGTTGAATAATCATCAACCGACACTTCTTCTTCAATGCAATCCTCAATTTGTGATGTGGACACGTCATATAATTCTTGAAGCTTGATCCACATATCATGAGCGCTCTTGAGATTGCAAATGAGATTAAATATATCTACGCTCACAACGCTAAATAAAACATTAGTAGCTTGAGCGTCGAGATGTAGACATTTCTCCTCTCCTTTAGTTGGAGCAATATCATTTAGTGGAGAAGAAAAGCCGACATCTATGATCCACCATATTTGTGGGCTCATGGAT
Organism: Guadua angustifolia; assembly: GCA_036346375.1. Taxonomy (NCBI): domain Eukaryota; kingdom Viridiplantae; phylum Streptophyta; class Magnoliopsida; order Poales; family Poaceae; genus Guadua; species Guadua angustifolia. The sequence goes on from CM070515.1 coordinate 25,951,302, forward strand.
TTAAAATGATTAGTCATAAATAATTTCCATGATGAATAATTAGAGCCATCAAATATTTGTGAATCGGTGAAGTGCACTAATCCGCTAGTCGCCATCCTTTACTCTCTAGACGGCTAAGTCTAATAAAATGAGAGACCAAGCTCTGATACCACTTGTAGGATCGAGGAAGTGCCTAGAGGGGGGGTGAATAGGCGTTTTACAAGATTAATCGCTCTTCTAAAACAATCGCTCTAATCAACCCCTATGTCAAAACCAAATCAAAGATAATGCGGAAGCGATAAACTAGGTTTTTGACAATTAAGGCCTAAATCAACTAGGCTTACTAGTGCACTAACTAAATTATGTCACTATACTAGAATTGCTAAATTGAACAGACAATCAATACTAAGCAATTCTAATTAAAATCAAGCAATTGATAAAATATACAATAAAGTAAATGCTTGAAGGTAAAAGAGACAACCGATATTTTTCCGTGGTGTTCGGAGACTTGCCGGTCTCCCCTAGTCCACGTTGAGGCTAGCCCAAACACTTGGACCGGCTCCGCCGAGCACCGCCTCGTATCCACTAGTCGTGGTTTTCACGCCGCGAGGCTCAACCCGAACCTTCACAAACTCCGCCGGGCATCTCACACCTTGAGAGCTCTCACAAGACGACGCCACGCTGCCGTCTAGGAGTCGGCAACCTCCAAGAGTAACAAGCCGCTCCTTGCTTGAACTTCACCGAGCACAACGAATGCGCTCCCGGTGATCACCTAGTGCAACACATGCACCAAGGCCTCCCTCAAGTGCAACACATGCACAAGAGGCTCTCAACCCACTTCTAATTGCAACACATGCAATTAGTCTCACTCTTAGCTCAAGAATCAAATGTGAGTATGCAACACATGCACTACCTCATCCAAAATACTCAATCAACCAGCAAATGCCCCCATGACCTCCTTTTATAGCCTCACAAAGAAAACTAGCCGTTGGGGGGCAAAACGGGCATTAAAAATGCTGAAACTAGCCGTTGCTACAGTACTTGCGGTACTACCGGCCCCTACGGGCGGTAGTACCGGCCTAGGAGTTCAAAAGCACCTTCTCTGGCAAAAAGCTACCGCAAGGGCGGTACTACCGGCCCCTACGGGCGGTAGTACCGCTGCTGCAGTTACTGAAACGCTCATAACTTTTTACTCCGAACTCCGATTTGGGTGATTTTTGATTCTATGCGAAACTTATCATGAGGGCTACAATCTCCACCCATTTTCATGATTTAATCACCCATAGATATTTTTTAAATATCACCAAAACCAAACTCTAATGCAGTCATTTAAGTGTAAAATATGATTTTCTCGAAATCTCTCAAATAGACTTGATCAAAGACATGACTACAAGCTATAAAGAGTCACTATCATCAAATATTGAGCCATGATGATCAACTCATGATCAAAATAATTTTTGCAAAACACATTTGCAAATAACTGAAAAGTTATAAGATCAATCCTCTAGCCATGTAAGGATCAACACATGATCCCGACACTTTGCAAAACACATTTGCAAATGCCAACACATACTCTAGGATTGAAACCCATAACCTCTAGCTTATTTGCAAACCACTTTTGCAAATAACAAAACAACATTTTGCAAAAACACATTTTGCAAACATAAACCATAAACTTTACTTAGCCTTTGTGATGATCAACACATGATCCAGTCACAAGGTAAAACATAATGCATGAGCTCTCACCTTTTGCAACACATGCAAAACTTAGCTCCAAGCAACCACTTTGATTTAAGAAAGATTTGTTTTGCAAACAAAAACAAAACATGAAGCTTCAATACTTACAACATGTGCAAAAGTGAACTTCACGCAAAAGCCAACGCGTATAGCTTATCCTATTTGCAACACATGCAAATCAAAGCATAATGCGAAAACCAAATGCATATACTCTATCATCTTTGCAACACATGCAAATCAGAGCATAATGCAAAACAACCAAGCATAGGCTTAACACATTTGCAACACATGCCAAATGGTTAACCCATATGCAAAAACCAAATCAAATAAGATTTGAGCTTGAGTGAACGCGGGAATGAGATCACCAACACATGATGAAGCTCAAATTAGGAGATAACCCCTCTTAATAGTACGGCGATAAAACCTTAGACTCAAAGACTACAAAAGTCCTTAGCCTATCTAGTTATACCTTCGCACAATCAAGCAATCCCTTTGGGGTCTTTATGATCTTCACTTTGATACTCCCGGGATCATCACTCGACTCCTCTTCTTTAACTTCGGGATCTTCTCTTGACGCCCATCAACTCATGATGCCGTCCTTGTCCCGTTCTCATCATCTCATCCATCTTTGGACCTAACTTAATCACAACTCATACAAATAGTTAGTCCAAGATGCATGGTTGTCTCAATTATCTCTTGCACTCCATTAACACATAATGGATGCCTTTAGATCAATTGAGCACAATCTAAAACAATTTGAATGATTAAATGTATCTTAAGTACAAGAATGCAACACATGCTTCAATATACTTAAGAGCTATTCATTTGTCCTCAATTAATCACGGAACACCATCAACACATGATGGAGTGTTCTTCAATGATTAACAAGACAAATGAACTCAATTTAAATTTTCATTTAAATTGATATGAGTATATATTTACTACACAAGTTTTCATATACTCATGTTGATGAAAAGTAATGATCCATTATATGTAAATTATATGGAAATGATCATTTCTCTAAATCATCAACTATAGAATAAACCCCACATGTATATGTGCATAAGTATGATTGACTTGGATATAATATGCACATATTCAATTTGATTGCATTGGAGCATATCCTATAATTCCACGAGTATATTATAACTAGGCAATTCAAATATATACTCAAGGATTTAGTTTTTTTGTCTTGATCCTTATATGTGTCAATAACGAATCGATCAATACAAAGAGACTTTCAAGCTAAACTACAAACTCCCCCTAAATATGTGCATCCATGTAATGTGTGGATTGGGAAACATGATGCACATTTTGTGGTTAATATAATGGAGACATTCATATTTTAACTTGACTCCAAAGTATGCAACTAATACTAGAATGAATATGCAAACATACCTTGGGTTTTCCATTTTTCAATGCGATGAGACTAATCAAAGATATTCTAAATAAACAAGTTAGTCTCGATATTAGATTTGTCATTAATAACAATATCGCATTAGGGGATAAACTTAATATTAGATTTATCATTAACACCAAAACCATAACTAATGATGGTTGAACTTACAGAGGTTAGATTTGCAAAAAAAAATGAGCTAATGGGCTAGATAAGTGATGGTTTCCTTTTCTAGCCCCATCACAAAATATTTTTGCAAATCTAATTCACTTCCTAACGCAATGGTAAAAATAGTTCTATCTCCAACCGTAGAAATGCTACTAGGTGACATACTGACATGTGCTACTTACTGCACTTCCGCATTGCAGAAGCTCCTATTGAGCTGTGAGAGCGCATCACGTAACACATGTTGACTATCGGTGTCTTCGCAATTGAAAATAAGGCTATTTCTATAATTACTTTCGGAAAGAAGCTAGAAAATTGATGATTGATATAAAATTTACAAGCTACAAGTTGAATAGTAATGAGGAGTGAAAAATCACTATTTAGACTAAATTTATCTTTTTTATATCTTCTAAATACAGTTGAGTTGGTCTTTAGATTTTACAGGTTCGTAGAAGATAACTTGAGCTATCTATGGTAGTTTTTTTGAGAATTTTTAAAAATTTATGCACGTGGACTTAACGGAGTTTAGACGATAAGGTGTTTTACCCAGATGCAGGGTTCAAAATATCGTCGATAATCGCTCGAATATCACGATTTCAGTAGTATCGAGCCTGCTCCGCATTAGAACGGTTCGATAAACTAGTTAAATCCAAAAATTTTTTAAAAATTTATATGACGTAAACCGTTCACTAATCAGTGAAAATCGCTCAAAAAATCGGCTCTAAGAAACATTCAATTGGCAAACTGATCGATTTTTGATTTTTTTTAAAAAAATTGATTTTTTAATTCTTTGTTTTCCTGTGATTTTCGAGGGATTTTTAAGTTTTTACTGATAATTAAAAATAAAAAATAGTTCAAAAATTCAAATATCGATATTTTGAACCCTACCCAGATGTATCTCTTCTGCTATCATTTGTTCATGTGTCTTCCAGACTCTACGCAAATCCGCTCTGCGGGTGCGATCGAAAGGAATGTGATTTGTTGTTTGCAGGAGCGATTTCTTCTTCGTGCAACTATAGGTGGGCGTTGTGCCGTGTTGAACCGGCTCGACACAAGCTCATCGTGTTACGTGCCTGAACCATGTCAGGCGCAATGATCATCGTGTCCACTGTGCCGTACTGTACTGGCTTGGCTCAGCTTCGGCGAGCCCAGGCACGGTCTATTTGCATTTCATGCCTACTTTATGCCGTGTTGGTCGAGATCGGCCCATTTGCACTATTTGCAACGAGAGGAAATGAGCCGAAAACGTATGGAATTGAGGCAATAGACACAAATATTATAAGAAAAATACTAAAATTTAATTATTCTTGAATAGTTACATAAGGCGAAGGGATATGCTGAATACGAACGGAAAATGGGGCAATGGGCGAGAAAGACAATGAGGGAGACAGACGAGAGAGATTGAGAGAGACGAGCAAGAAAAAGAGAGATTGAGAGAGACGGGTGAGAGAAAGATTGAGAGAGAGAGCAGTTTCTTACACTGTCTCTCAATCTCTTGTAGCTCTCTCTTCTTTTTTGCCCGTTTCTCTCAAGTGTCGGCAGCTGGAGCTGATATCTATGTTGCTGGGTGCGTCTATGACGCTCATGTTCTACGAGTTGGTGACCTTCATGCTAAACTTTTTCCTCATACTCAACATCATCGGGTTTAGTATAGCTCATACTACATTGTCATATCGGACCGTACAACCCATCGTATCCGATTTTCAAATCCAATATAATCCATACTACAGTGTCATACAAAATTTTAAACCGAACCGCATGCTGTACCTTGGACCCGGAAAAAAAAAAAAGAAGCTCAGCGCAAGTGCCCTCCTCTACGCGCAACGGCGCTAGTAATCCTTTCTCCGGTCTCCTCACTCTCTGTCTAAACTTTCCCAGGCAAAAACCCTTTTACCTCGCCCGGCCCATCCTCTCCCAGCTCTCACCTAGGCCTACTCCTTGCTCTAGAAGATGGGTCGCCGATCTCGGGTTGTGGCGCCGCACCCACCACAGGGCAGGTCGACGCCCAGCGCCGCCGCTTCCTCTGTGGATTCCACCGCCACATCCACCTTCTCTGGACTCTGTTTGGTGGGGACCGCTCAGCGCCGGTCCCGCTACCCCCTCTGGCTACTTTTCTCGGCTGGTCCGTAGGGATGGAGCTTCTGAATTTTGGTACGAAATCTTCCTTCATCTTGTTAATCAGTTCTTCAATGGATACAGTTATTTTATATATGCATGGAGCCATTATCATGCCACCAAGGTTGGGAATTAGCAGATCTGTAATTTCTGTAAAAAAAACTCTTGAAGAAATTTAGGTAGCTAGAGTACAGGAACATGATTAATCATGATGTGCCTTTCTTTGGATCAGTAGAGCTCAAAAGAATGACAGTTTTGCAGGTAGTTGTTTACATTTTGCTTGAAACGTAATCCCTAGTTTTGACAATTGAGACTTAGGGCATGTACAATAAGGCCATCTTAGCTGGATATTAACCCGTACATGTCAGTTTTGATCTATTTGGAAGAGTGAGAAAAGAGGAGAGAGAAAAAAGCTAGCTCTTATTTAGTAACCAGCTTTGCACGGGAGTATAGGTAGATTATTTATGTATAAGAGAGAAAAGATAGTTATTGCACAATATTTGGAGACAACATTCTTATTTAATATCTACATAATTAACATTTGTTGTTCAGCATGTTTTCATTGGTACGAATACTATATTTACAAAATGTATTTCAATGCATGGTTGAACAACTCAAATGACCCAATCAACGACAACTGCAAGAAGGTCATTGATGTGTACAACAGGCTCAACAGCACCATCCCAAAAAATAGAAGAAGAGAGATGAAGCAAGCCAAGGACTGTTTGTATCGAGTTAACAAAAAGGTCGGTTGGTTCACTGCCACTTGGCTTAAGGCTATAGTCGAATATATGCCAGTGGACAATCTGATGATCAGTTGGTGGAGAAGGCTTTGAAATTCTAGGAAGACTACAAGGAAGGACAATTCATATTCATGTACTGCTGGAAAGCTGTTCAAGACCAGCCAAAGTGGTATGCTTAAATGGGGAAGCTAAAAAAAATTGAAGAAAAGAAAGTTTCCAGAGGTTGGGGAGGTGTGGGCGGACTGGAATCCACAAGGTACTAAGGCTGAAAGCAAATGCAAAGTGAAGGCCATGGTTGCAATAGAAGATAACGATGAGAAGGAAAAAAACTTGAAGCTCATGATTTCTCAGGCTGAATCTAGTAAGGGTCGCAGGATATGGTTGAGGGGCAGCAACGTATGTCTGCTGAGAAGCTTGAAACGGTGAGGCTCGTTGCTGTTGCATCAAAGGAGAAGGAGGAGGCCAAAATGTTGGGTACGTACAAGTGGCTCCTTATACAAGACACAAGATGTATGACTGATGACATAAAAGCTGAGCATATGAAGGCAGTGAAGTCATCGAGGGAAAAGTTGTTTGGCCCATCTGATTGAGGTATCACTGTAACAACCTCTCTTTCTTGCAAACAATTTCGGGTTTTCACTGAAACATGTATTGAATTTCTCGTCATTTTGAGTTTTATGATTTTACAGGGGGTTGTTGAGTTCTGATTTTCATGGATTTCTTAAAAGGTACTCCCTCAGGTGATTTTTATAAGGCGTGGTTTGACTTGGTGCGGTCTTCAAAGTTGAATTTTGACTGCTAATTTCTTTTGTAATACTTTATTTATAGCTACAAAGTCATAACCATAGAAAAATGCTTTCAAAAACGAATATAATGCTATCACTTTTGTGTCATGTAATCTATATATTGTTGGACTAATTGTTAGTCAAAGTTTACAAACTTAGAATTTCGAAATGCGTGGATACCTTATAAAGGAGTATTTCTATTAACTAGTGGGTTTACCATTTTCTGAATTTCTCATGAGTACCGGTTCTGAATTCCAAACTAGTGGCTTTTTTTTTTTTTGCAAACTGTAGCATGCTGTCACTGACTTCAGTTGCAGTTACTAGAGGTGGGCACTCGGGCTAGGCTCTTCTAGCAAAAACAAAATTAACAAGATTGGAAGGCAAACTCAATTTAGCAAAAACAAAATTAATAGATTTGAAGGCACAACGGGGTTTGGACAGCGAACAAACAATATTTTTGTGGGGCAGATTTTCTGAACTCTAAGAAGAACACCATCAAACAACTAAACAAGATACAAAAACTTACCGATCAACCTTTGCTCTAATACTAAATGATGGGGGATGGGAATGAACGGGTGCCCGTATTCCGGTGAGAGAATAACTTCGATTAGGTGGTTCTGCCGTGTATACGATGTGCTATCGAGGGCGTTAGCCCTTAAGAAGGAGTGAGTGTAATACTCCGACCCGTTAATGTGAAGCTCTATGTGGCCCATGTGGTGCAATGGTGGAATTAGTCTCACATTGCTTGCATAAAGTAAGTTGTAGTAGTATAGACTATCTATTGGGACCAAACATAGCACTTTCGAGTTAACATTTTTTATACGAAGCGAGGATAAAAGCGTAAGTGGGATGCTATGTATGCGTGGGCCCACTACGGTGGGTTAGGCTCTATGTGAATTTGAGCTAGGGTGTTACAATTTCATTTCACCATTGTGCGCTGTGATCATAGTCACGGCCACCATTGAATAAAAATCATGAAAGCATGCATCATTCTTCACAACATAATCGTTGAAGATGAGAAGGAAATGATTTCCGTTCCTCTTGACCTGGATGAGACTCTGGGTACATCGAATGTTCTACCTCCGGAAGTCAACAATAGCTCTAACTATGCTTGCTGATGTGCTGAGGAGAAATTCTGTTATTCGTGCTCGACCAACATATACCCAACTCAAGAGAGACTTAGTTGAGCACATTTTGCAGCGGTTTGACAACTAGCTAAATAATTAGGCCTAATTTGTGGCGACCCGCATAATTAACCCCTGGTAACACTGTCACCTAGAGTTAATTATACGGACCTCAGCACAGTAACTAGCAAAACATCGGACATTCCGATGCTTTATTAGTTACTACACTGTGTACAGAGTATTGCAGCAGAACAATAATTAGAGACAGATATAAATGGAAGCTTTATTTCATTCCATTAGCCACGCAAGCTATCTTCATACCTTAGCTTACATGGGTTCTCATACGGTAGTAATAAATCTTATAACTCCTTAACTCCGAAAATATGCTCTCAAGACACAAACCTCCACCCTGGCCTCGGAGGATTGTCCATAGGACTCACCTTCTAAGCAAGGGGGGAGTTAAGCAAGGGTGAGTACTAGGTACTCAGCAAGCAATATTAATAATGAATGCAATAGATGCCCTTACAGAATACCACAATCTTCCTATCCATTCCCTCTGCATCCATTCTCATCCCAAATTATTCCTTTAGAGAACTAAACTTTTGTTTCAAAGGTTGGCAAGTTTTATATTTATAAAAGACACTACTAATAGTGAGCATGATTTCTGTAGTCTCCACTCCTGAAGACAGGCTTGAATTCAAGATTTTACCCTGCGCAGGTTTGTGCCACTTTACCCACAATGACACCCACAAGAGATGCCCCAGAATGTTTATCCTTTTCCGGTATTAGTTCTCCACCCTGCACTGAGTATGGGCCTCAACCACTCTGGCTTAGCCCACCTCCGGTGCAACTTGTACTCGACATACAACCAAGAAGACAATTTGTACTCGCATACAACCAAGAAGACTCCACTGCTTCAAATATACCGCCCCAATCACATTTCTCTCTCACACTTTGGGTCATCATACCGCAATTTCAGACGATATAACACCTTACCCAATGTGGAGTAACTAATACCATCCCAGGACAACCTTTTCTGACCGATTTCACACATTGCGGTTGGCACTACTTTACAGCTCATTTCCCAATATTAGGTTGTTATTAATCTTATATGCTAACCTATTGTAGAGGACCCCACGCAATCCCTTCTTCTCATCGGCCTCTACCCACCCATATTAACACACACTCACGGCTCCGTTCGTTGGATGAGCCAAAAATTATACCGGCATCATATTACCCTTCCATTCATTAATCAAACTCATTCCCATCAGCCCATTTCATCAATCCATTTCCAACCTCTACCAATTATCCATTCTTACAACTCACACTCTTCCATTTATACTTCTTATTCTAAAATATACATTTTAATGCAGTGGTGGAATTTAATCATAAAGCAAAGAAAAGCGATTCGTAAATATGATCAATAGAATGCGCTTGCCTGGAATAGAACTTGAAGGTTCGGCCTCGCTCGAAATTAAATTCTGATCGATTGGCGGGTTCTGTTCGAGGCCTGAAATTTAAGCTATATTAATCTACGGCATTTTATTTCATATGAGTAGCACTTCCAATATTCTCAATTAGCCAATTTTACTATTTTTACAAATTTTGACATGCGTTTATTTATATGCATGCACTACTTTCTATTTGCACATTCTTTATATGTCTAATGCAAATACCAATGTTAATGATGCATGTGTGCAGGTATGTATCCAATTCCACTGCTCTTTTATTCTTGAGAATGGACCATATTGCTTCTGTTCGCTAGATTTCTTAACATGGTTGGAAAATGGTCGATCGCCTCACTTGGCCATATGGTGAAAGGATCAAACCGCTTTTTATTCACTTGGTGGTTACTACCGCTAGTGCCGATCGCTACTTTCTCGAAATGGGTCATTCTACCGCTACTTATTTGTTGAGCCTTACTATTGTTACTACTTGCTTGGTTGATTTATTTAGCCGGTGATTTATCGGGCCGAGCCCTTGGCTCTTGTTCTTCGCCGAAAGTGATACTACTCCCGGCCTCTCTCTTCACCGGCGATTGCTACTCTCCTCTCTCTGGTTGCTTTACTCGTATCTCTCCTCACCGCCGATCGAACGGGCGCCTCCTCTCTTCTTCCCGCTAGTTCTTCCTTCCTCTCTCTGCAGCTTCATTCCTCCTCTCCTTTTCCTACCGCTTCGGCTTCCTGGCCGAACCCATTTATGGGTTAAGAGCTAACCCTAGCTCTACAGAATAGGGGTTTCCTTGTGCTTCATTTACTTTTGTGATGGCTCTGATTTAGATCTATTGATCCATGGCCTCTTGAGGTGAGGCTACAGGTAAGGGTCAATGATGATTCTAGAAGCGATGCTTTAGGTTTGGTAGTGGGGATGACGACACTAGTCATAGCCAAGCTCCGGTGAGGGTAAGGTGTGGCTAGGACGCTTCCTCACGGCTACCAGAGTACCCTTCTACTGAGACCATTTTCTTTTCTCTAGCTCTACTGCTATTCTCATTCTACTACTACTTTCCGACAGTAGAGCACTTACTTGGGTCCTAGCTGGCTTGGTTTTTGAGTTGAAGAAGTGAAGATCGGGTTGAGGTATAGGTTGAGGGCCGATCTCTGACTTGAGGTTACGGCTCCTCCTCCTGGTTCCCTGATCTTCTTCCTCCTGGCCGGCTTCACCTCCATGTCGACTTCTTGTGGATCTACCGAAAAGAGTTGAGCTTGTGGCTACACTTGCTTTGTTGCTTTACCGAGGTGATGATCTCTTGTGAGATGGCAATGGAAAAGGTTCCTTTCTTGTGGGTTTCTATTGTAGCAAGCTACTCTCCGATGCTTGGTCAATGCAAGGGCCGATTTGTTGACTTTGCCTCTTTCTCTGGTGTTGGCGAAGGGCTTGCTAGCAAAAGCATTGGTTGGGCAAATGCATTGCATCCATCTCGACCCTTGGGTCTTATGCAAGGGTAAAGGGAGATGAATCTCCCGCAGACTTTTGGCCGAGCTTCACTTTTACCCTTTTACTTTTATCGCTTCCTTTCTTACCATTTTACCATGCAAATTGACCTCCTTCTTGAGTTACCCCATTACTTCTACTCTCTTATTCATGTATCGCCACCTCAATTGCTCCTTCGGTATGAGCATATATATACATGCTTATGCACTTGCTATGCTCATTACATGCTTAGGCTTAATTAGAAATCTTAATGCATGTTTAGAACTAATCATGATGCTAATGCCATGCTTATGCTTAATTATACATGGATGATGAAGGGGATTAGGAGAGGGTCCTCACATCGGTATATTTGAAGCTTGGTAGTGGGCTGGTTGTATGCGAGTACAAATTGTACTTCTTGGTTGTATGTCGAGTACAAATTTGACCGGAGGTGGGCTAAGCAGTGGTTGAGGCCCATACTCGGTCTGAGGTGGAGAACTAATCTGGGAAAAGGATAAACATTCAGGGCATCTCTTGTGGGTGTCATTGTGGGTAAAGTGGCACAAACTGCAAGTAGGTAAAATCTTGAATTCAAGCCTATCTTCAGGAGTGGAGACTACAGAAATCATGCTCACTATTAGTAGTGTCTTTTATAAATATAAAACTTGCCAACCTTTGAAACAAAAGTTTAGTTCTCTAAAGGAATAATTTGGGATGAGAATGGATGCAGAGGGAATGGATAGGAAGATTGTGGTATTCTGTAAGGGCATCTATTGCATTCATTATTAATATTGCTTGCTGAGTACCTAGTACTCACCCTTGCTTAACTCCCCCCTTGCTTAGAAGGTGAGTCCTATGGACAATCCTCCGAGGCCAGGGTGGAGGTTTGTGTGCAGGAGCATATTTTCAGGAGTTAAGGGAGTTATAAGATTTATTACGGCTGTATGAGAACCCATGTAAGCTAAGGTATGAAGATAGCCTGCGTGGCTAATGGAATGAAATAAAGCTTCCATTTATATCTGTCTCTAATTATTGTTCTGCTGCAATACTCTGTACACAGTGTAGTAACTAATAAAGCATCGGAATGTCCGATGTTTTGCTAGTTACTGTGCTGAGGTCCGTATAATTAACTCTAGGTGACAGTGTTACCAGGGGTTAATTATGCGGGTCGCCACAGGTGGTATCAGAGCAATGGTTACGACAACCACGCAAATAAATAGAGACTGGTAGAAGGCCTAAGGGAAAGAATTTACTGGCTATATAGCACTAGCTATAATTATAACCCTTGCCTTGTCAAATAATAATAGTATGTTCAATTTCAAATATTTGATAGCAATAGTCTGACTGCCAGTGCTGATTTAGCTCCTTTTAAGAAGGGTAGGAGGGATTATTAGTTCTCTTGTTATATAAAGATAGGTGGTTAGGTTTATACTAATGTTGTTGCAAGAATGCTTTATCTTTATGTGAGCTGAACATGCATAATTGCCTTCACAACATTGCCTTTTAGTTCCATCATATTACCATGTGCATGTCTTGGACAAGTTCAATTTAAGGATTTAGCTGCTTCTCATTTCTACCATGTTATCCTCTCTTTAATATTGACATGTGTATGCATTCTTTCAAGTAACCTTGCTGCCATCCTCTTTCATGGTAATTGCAAGTAGTGCAAAGATGAAATAATACCATGAGCCTTTATTAATGATGCTCCCATGTTTTAATTCTAGTAATTAGTTGCTTCTCATACTAGTATACTATCTTCTTGAATCATGATATGTGTATCTCTGTTATTTGATTCATATCCTAATGTCATTTTCATTCTAGCATGATGACTAGTATGTAATTAGTCGCTGCCCTCATATGTTAAACATGCATTTTATCATGTTATGCAAGTAAGTACTTGGTAGAAATCATAGATTATGTTTATATATTGCTTCCATGTCATCATGAGTAGTCAATTGCATCCAACATAGGTTAGATAGGCTCAAATAGATAATGATGCATGCTATAATTGTGGTAGAGACCAGATTGTGTGTATATGGCTATATATATACTTAGTAGTGGTGATGACATATAGGAGCTAAGGACTAGGAAAAGGACTGGGACTGTTTTATCCGTGGCGTGCTTGGATATGTGAATCCAAGCGTGATTCAAGCACGTAGCTTGAGGAGTCCTTGGTGTCCCGACATCAGGATTCTTTGTTTTTTTTGCTTTAATTTGATCTTTGTGCCAAGTTTTTCTTTCGGTTTAGTCGTGGGCTCGAGCGCGTCGGTCTTGATGAGTCCTTGGTGCTTTAATAGCAAGGTTTTTGTCGTTTAATTGTTTGCGTCTTAATTGTGTTCTCGTGGTTCTTCTGTAGATAGGGCGGCCCGAGTGCGTTAATCTCGGGGAGTTTCTGGTGCTCTATCATCAGGATTTGTTTCGTTTATTTCCAATTGCGGTTTATGGTTCTTATTCTGAGATGGTAGTTAGGTTGAGTCTTGTATGGAGTGGCGAATGAGAGTGATGAGATCTATTCTTTCCTCTCTTTTCTTAAAAACATAGCCCCTAATAATCTCTAATCACAAAAACACCTCTCATCTTATATTAAAGTGCTGTTAACAACTAAAATCTGAATGACCTATTCTCTTCACAATAAGACCTCTTATTTCACAAATAAAATCTTGGTATGAGTAGCTGTCCAACATTCTTATACCTCTCTAGCTAATATAATGAGGTTAATAAAAAGTAAATATGTTCTAAACAAAGCTAGTAATCATGTCATGCATCCATCATGCTTTCACGCATCCATCATGCTCCCTTTCGCAACAATGTCAGACAGGGAAACAGTTGAGCAAAATCTGAACATAAGAATGAGGTCTAGTTTGCCAAATATGGAGAACCAGCAAATATCCCCTACCTGCGATTTAAATCCTTCCCATATCCTTGAGACTGAGCAACTCACACCACCCGGAGGTATCACAAGCACAGTAGAACACCAAAGAACCAGGACCGGTTAGAAAGAATTCTAAGATATTTGGAAAGTTTAAAGGGCAAGATTCAAGAGAGTCAGAACCGGTTTATGGAAGCCTTACTTGTTAAATTGGTTCCAGGAACTTCACCATAAACCAAAATCAAAGTCACTTCGAGAGAGTTCATGCAAACTCATCCACATACCTTTGCTAAAGCCACAGAGCCACTTGCAGCTGATAATTGGCTCCAAGAAATAGAGAAGAAATTGCACACTGTAGGTTGCGCCGAGGAGGAACAAGTACAGTATGCCACGTATCAATTGACAGGCCCCGCTGCGAATTGGTGGACCAACTACTGCTGTATGCATGTAGGATAACAACCTATTTCCCGGACCGAGTTCACCTCCCAATTTTGTAACACCTACGTACCTTTAGGTGAGATGGGCATCAAGAGAAAGTCTGGGATCTAACTTAACAGAGGTAACCCTCATCTCACTATAACCCTTGAAAACTCAAGTGAGCTAGAGGGAGTCCTGAAGTATTTAGAAGCAACCAGAAAAAAGAGGGCCAAAGTTGTTGTGCAATCATCTTCCTTCCAGCCAATATCTTTCATGCCACTCATGCCGCATAGAAACAATCCACTTCAACCCGGATTGTTGCACCACCTTAGCATCCCGCTCTCAATCCACTAAATCCATTCATTAAGTGCTTCCAATGCGAAGGGCCACACTATATCAACAATTGTCCAAAGAAATTCCGTGGTTGCTACAAATGTGGCCAGGAAGGGTGTCATCAGAAAAAAAAAACTGTCTCTACTCAACTACACCAGTGAGACAGGATGCTTCGCCAAAGCCTTCACTTAAATGTTATAAATGTGGAGACCCTCACTATATTAGCAAATTTCAACGGTTGCTTATTAAGTGTTATCTTTGTAACCAAGAGAGACACAAGAGAAGTGGCTGCCCGCTACTAATATGTCAGCTAGGACAGGAAACTTTGGGGAGATCATCGCATTGTACACCAGTCACAAAGCATAATCAAGAAAATTCTAGTGCTATGTTTCCTAAAGGATCTACTCAGAGGGTAATGTCCGCAGATGCCACATGTTTAAATGGTATCTCTGCAGAACAAATGAAAGGAGCCACCAAACACAGTTGCGAGTATGCTTCCATTCCCCCATCTGTTGATGTAATTCTACTTGACCTTGGTGCAACACCTTCAT
This sequence comes from Guadua angustifolia, assembly GCA_036346375.1. Taxonomy (NCBI): domain Eukaryota; kingdom Viridiplantae; phylum Streptophyta; class Magnoliopsida; order Poales; family Poaceae; genus Guadua; species Guadua angustifolia. The sequence goes on from CM070515.1 coordinate 25,966,429, forward strand.
TCATCCTAAAGGCCTTATTGATAAAGATAAACTGGAAAGGGATGCTATTGGAAATACCTTTTAGGGGTCAGTACATCTACCGAGTTAATTACAATCGCATTCGTTGGAAGGAATCGAGTAATAGACATTCAAGGCACCTCAATTCTTGCAAATCTGCATGTCATAAATCTGTCAGCGTTAGATGTCATATTGGGTATGGATTGGCTAGTCACTCATGGAGTCAATATAGACTGTGAGTGTAAGACTGCATCCATAAGGACATCATCAGGGAATTGCATTCTCTATCAGGGACATAGAGCTAAGCAACCCTCATTAAGCCGCAAACTCCACTAAATGTCATCCAAGGACTATCTCTCATCCTTGTAGTTCAAGAATTTCCCGACATCTTCCCTGAAGAACTGCTAGGCATGCTACCGGACAAAGAGTTGAGTTCTCTAATGATCTCATTCCAGGAGCCACCCTCATAGTCAAAAGACCTTACAGAATGAACCCACCAAAGTGGATGAACTTAAGAAGCAATTGAAGGAGTTAGAAAAGAAAAGGAGTTCATTAGAGAAAGTGTGTCCATGGGGATCACCTGTGTTATTTGTAAGCAAAAAAGATGGCGGGATTAAGCTATGTACGGATTATAGAGGGCTCAAGAATGGCACTATTAAAAATAAGTATCCTCTCCCAAGAATAGATTACCTGTTTAACTGACTTAGATGTGCTTGTTTGCTCTCCAAAATTTACCTAAGGTCAGGATATCATCAGATTAAAGTAAGGGCAGAAAATATAGAGAAGACTGCCTTTGTATCCAAATATGGGCATTATGAGTATATTGTGGTTCCATTTGGATTAACTAATTCTCCAGCCGTGTTCATGAATCTGATGAATAAGGTGTTTATGAAATATTTGGACCAATTCATCATGATATTCACAGATGACATTCTGATTTATTCTAGAAATGAACAAGAACACAAAGAACATCTGAGAATCACCCTTCAAATCCTAAGAGAATATCAGTTGTATGCAAAATTCAATAAATGTGAATTTTGGCTGAGTCAAGTATCTTTTCTTGGGCATGTCATATTGTCATATCTGGGAAAGGAATAGAGGTAGACCCAAGTAAAATTGAAACCATAAAGACATGGAAAAGACCTACCTCTCAGACTGAGATCCAGAGTTCCTTGGATTAGCTGGGTGCTACTGTAAGTTCATAAAGGGTTTCCCCAGATATCTCCTCTCACCAAACTCCTACAGAAAGGCTCAATGTCATAGTCTGACCATCCAAAGCTTCATGCCTAAGCAAATTAAAGAATTGGGTAAAAGGAAGATTAACTTTGGCATACCCTCACTTACAGCTATGTTATCGGCTCTTTTTATCCGATCAACTCTCTTAGATGAAATCAAAGGAAAACAAGTAGCAAATAATTTCATTCTAGAAGAAACTCAGAGGATCAAGTCTGGTCAGCCCTCAGAGTCAAATTGGATAAAGAGGGAAGCTGGAGATTGCATAATCACATTTGTGTTCCCAAGGATACAGAAATTAGAACCGCCATTTTTAAAGAGGCTCATGATACTCTGTATCCCATCCATTTTGGGAGCACTAAGAGGTATAATGATTTAAAAGAGAACTTTTGATGGAGTGGTATGAAGGAAGAGATTGTTGAATACGTGAGTAAGTGTGACACCTGCTAGAAGGTTAAAGCTAAACATCAGTGTCCTGTAGACTTGTTACAGCCTTTCTAAATCCCTGAATGGAAATGGGAGGATGTCCGTATGGACTTTATTACCGGCCTACCTAGAACTGAAGCTAAGGAAAAATGCTACATGGGTCATAGTAGACAGACTCACCAAGTCTGCTCACTTTGTTGCCATTAATCAGAAGTATTCAGCTCATAGGCTGGCCAAGATTTATATTAAACGGATAGTTGCACTTCATGGAGTCCCAAAAACCATTACATCAGATAGAGGTTCAACTTTTACCTCTAGTTTCTGGTGAAGTTTGCAAACTGCCTTAGGGATCAAGTTGAAATTCAGCACTGCTTATCACCCTCAGACTGATGGGCAAACCGAAAAGGTGAATCAAAATTTGGAAGATATGCTAAGAGTCTGTGTGCTGAATTTTAAAGAAAGTTGGGACAAATATCTTGCGGAGTTTGCATGTAATAATAGCTACCAATCGAGCTTTCCAAATAACCCCATACGAAGCTCTATAGGGTAGAAGGTGGAGGTCCCAAGTTGTTGGTATAAAGTGGGAGAGGAATCATTAATGGGACCAGAGCCATTCGTCAAAATGATGAGAAGATTAAAATTATTCAAGAAAGGCTGAGAACTGCTCAAAGCAGGCAAAAGAGCTACACTGATAAGCATAGACGAGAATTAAAATTTCAATCCGGTGAGCAGGTATATTTGGAAGTATCTCCAAGGAAAAGAGTATACCGGTTTGGAGAGAAAGGAAAGCTCAGCCCTCGATATGTCAGCCCAATCAATATTCTGGAGCAAAGAGGCTCTTCCGCTTCTCAATTGGAGTTACCTCCTCAGTTGTTCATAATCCATAATGTTTTCCATGTTTCTTAACTAAGAGTCTGTCACAAAGATCCCTCACAAGCATTGGCAAATCCAGGCATTTCTCTACAACTTGATCTAACACATGAAGAACGTCCCATCAAGGTCTTAGACCGAAGAACATCACTTCAGAAGAGCTACTCCAAAGTTTTGCAAAGTTCAGTGGAAACATCACTCAGAAAAAGGAGCTACATGTGAAAAGGAGGAGGATTTGCGGGAATCTTACCCCCCACCTGTTAGGTGAGTCGGATTTTGGGACGAAATCCCTTTTAAGGGGGGTAGGATGTGAGGACCCTCTCCCTAATCCCCTTCATCATCCATGTATAATTAAGCATAAGCATGGCATTAGCATCATGATTAGTTCTAAACATGCATTAAGATTTCTAATTAAGCCTAAGCATGTAATGAGCATAGCAAGTGCATAAGCATGTATATATATGCTCATACGGAAGGAGCAATTGAGGTGGCGATACATGAATAAGAGAGTAGAAGTAATGGGGTAACTCAGTAAAGGAGGTCAATTTGCATGGTAAAATGGTAAGAAAGGAAAGCAGTAAAAGTAAAAGGGTAAAAGTGAAGCCTGAAGCCAAAAGCTGCAGGGAGATTCATCTCCCCTTTACCCTTGCGCAAGACCCAAGGGTCCAGACTGGATGCAATGCATTTGCCCAACCAATGCTTTTGCTAGCAAGCCCTTCGGCCAACACTGAGAGAAAGAGGCAAAGTCATTTCGGCCCTTGCATTCACCAAGCATCGGAGAGTAGCTTGCTACTGGTAGAAACCCACAAGAAAGGGAACCTTTTCCATTGCCATCTCACAAGAGATCATCACCTCGGTAAAGAAAGCAACAAAGCAAGTGTAGCCACAAGCTCAACTCTTTTCGGTAGATCCACAAGAAGTCAACATGGAGGTGAAGCCGGCCAGAGGAAGAAGATCGGGGAACCGGGAGGAGGAGCCGTAACCTCAAGTCGAGATCGGCCTCAACCTATACCTCAACCCGATCTTCACTTCTTCAACTCAAAAACCAAGCCACTAGGACCCAAGTAAGTGCTCTCTTGTCTTGAAAGTAGTAGTAGAATGAGAATAGCGGTGAGAGCTAGAGAAAGAAAATGGTCTCAGAGAAGGGTACTCACGGTAGCCGTGAGGAAGCGTCCTAGCCACACCTTACCCTCCTGGGAGCTTGGCTATGACTAGTGTCGTCATCCCCACTACCAAACCTAAAGCATCGCTTCTAGAATCATCATTGACCCTTACTGTAGCCTCACCTCAAGAGGCCATGGATCAATAGATCTAAATCGAGCCATCACAAAAGTAAATGAAGCACAAGGAAACCCTATTACAGAGAGCTAGGGTTAGCTCTTAACCCATAAATGGGTTCGGCCAGGAAGCAAGCGGTGTAGGAAAAGGAGAGGAGGAATGAAGGCTCAGAGAGAGGAAGGAAGAACTAGCCGGGGAAGAAGAGAGGAGGCGCCCGCCTTCGATCGGAAGATGAGGAGAGATACCGAGTAAAGCAACCAGAGAGGAGAGTAGCAATCGCCAGTGAAGAGAGGAGACAGGGAGTAGTATCACTTTCAGCGACAACAAGAGCCAAGGGCTCGATTCGATAAATCACCCGCTAAATAAATCAGCAAAAGCAAGTAGTAACAATAGTAAGGCTCAACAAATAAGTAGCAAATTAATGACCCATTTCGAAAGTAGCATCGGCACTAGCGAGAGTAACCACCAAGTGAATAAAAAGGCGTTTGATCCTTTCATCATATGGCCAAGTGAGGCAAATCGACCATTTTCCAACCATGTTAAGAAATCTAGCAATGAGAAAGCAATATGGTCCATTCGAAGAATAAAAGAGCAAAGGAATTGGATACATACCGCACACATGCATCATTAACATTGGTATTTGCATTAGACATATAAAGAATGTGCAAATAGAAAGTAGTGCATGCATATAAATAAACGCATGTCAAAATTTGTAAAAATAGTAAAATTGGCTAATTGAGAATATTGGAAGTGCTACTCATATGAAATAAAATGCCGTAGATTAATATAGCTTAAATTTCAGGCCTCGAACAGAACCCGCCAATCGATCAGAATTTAATTTCGAGCGAGGCCGAACCTTCAAGTTCTATTCCAGGCAAGCGCATTCTATTGATCATATTTCTGTAACTGTTTTACTGCTTTATGATTAAATTCCACCATTGCATTAAAATGTATATTTTAGAATAAGAAGTATAAATGGAAGAGTGTGAGTTGTAAGAATGGATAATTGGTAGAGGTTGGAAATGGATTGATGAAATGGGCTGATGGGAATGAGTTTGATTAATGAATGGAAGGGTAATATGATGCCGGTATAATTTTTGGCTCATCCAACGAACGGAGCCGTGAGTGTGTGTTAATATGGGTGGGTAGAGGATGCCGATGAGAAGGGGATTGCTGGCGGGGTCCTCTACAATAGGTTAGCATATAAGATTAATAACAGCCTAATATTGGGAAATGAGTCGAAAGTAGTGCCAACCGCAATGTGTGAAATCATCGAGAAAAGGTTGTCTGGGATGGTATTAGTTACTCCACATTGGGTAAGGTGTTATATCGTCTCCGAAATTGCGGTATGACCAAGTAGCGGAGGAGAAATGTGATTGGGCGGTATATTTGAAGCCGGTGGTACGGGCTGGTTGTATGCGAGTACAAATTGTCTTCTTGGTTGTATGTCGAGTACAAGCCGCACCGGAGGTGGGCTAAGCAGTGGTTGAGGCCCATACTCGGTCTGTGGTGGAGAACTATCTGGGAAAAGGATAAACATGCAGGGGCATCTCTTGTGGGTGTCATTGTGGGTAAAGTGGCACAAACTGCATGCAGGTAAAATCTTGAATTCAAGCACTGTCTTGAGGAGTGGAGACTACAGTAAATCATGCTCACTATTAGTAGTGTCTTTTATAAATATAAAACTTGCCAACCTTTGAAACAAAAGTTTAGTTCTCTAAAGGAATAATTTGGGATGAGAATGGATCAGAGAGGAATGGATAGGAAGATTGTGGTATTACGTAAGGGCATCTATTGCATTCATTATTAATATTGCTTCTTGAGTACCTAGTACTCACCCTTACTTAACTCCCCTTGCTTAGAAGGTGAGTCCTATGGACAATCCTCCGAGGCGTGGTGGAGGTTTGTGTCTTGAGGAGCATATTTTCGGGAGTTAAGGGAGTTATAAGATTTATTACTTTGTATGAGAACCCATGTAAGCTAAGGTATGAAGATAGCTGCGTGGCTAATGGAATGAAATAAAGCTTCCATTTATATCTGTCTCTAATTATTGTTCTCTGCAATACTCAGTACAGTGTAGTAACTAATAAAGCATCGGAATGTCCGATGTTTTGCTAATTCTTGTCTTTGAGTCCGTATAATTAACTCTAGGTGACAGTGTTACTAGGGGTTAATTATGCGGGTCGCCACATAATTTGAGTAACCTTTTTTATGTAATGTTCTTATCTGCTAGTAGACCATTTCAAAATGTACTCGTTCAATAAAATATATGCATGGCTCCATTTGCAGTACAATTTGTTTTGATGTGTCTCAATTTCCTTTACAATGGTACAAGGAGCTAAAAACGTCAGAAAGAGATCTTAGAGCATGATACAATATTCACTACCTCTAGTTGGAAAAACTTCTCTCTCTAGAAAACAATTCCTGTTATGCATATAATCTAGGGATCCTTTGGTCATTTGCCTAAGTAGAGCCTATTATTTTGTATTCATTGGTTTGCAGTTCATAATTTTGATTCTTTCAGCTAACGTTCTGTCATAGTTTTGACTTAATTCACACACTTTCATAACTCTTTCGTTATATCTGGGCTCTATCTGATATATTGTAGCTTTTGTATCGAGTACAAAGCAAGTTATCTAGCTCTAGTTACAATGAAGATTGGATCTAAATAATGGCTAAACTATGGCTGGAAGTTAACAAAATGTGGTCCGTCGGCTCCTGTTTGCTCTACGTCTTGTAAAAACTCTCCCTCCTTTGAGGACACATACCCCCGGCCTTATATAGTTAGGGTAGCTTCACCTCAAGTTGAGTTGTAATCGACTTGTGATACTATATCGTAGTTGATGAGGAGTCTATTGTCGTGTCGATCTTCGCAGTATATCCAAATCTCCCTGGATACTAGGTGTACTCAAGTCGTTTTCCTCGTGTCGGGAAAGTGATCGTGTTCTTCCTAGTATGGAGATATCCTCTCTGTATATATCTTATCTCATAGGGTTGGGTCCGAGATATCCGGATCTTCTAGATGCTTACTTGAGCATATACGATATAGCCTTTGTGTTTCCGGTACATACTTATATCCCAAATTTAGATATTCGATGATGGTTACATTATTGGACACCTTGTTTAATTGTACTTTTGCTTATGGCTACACTGTTGTAGACCTTGGTTGGTTGTACTTTGCAGTATTTGTTTCGGTTTATTGCAGACATCGGTTAGTCGGGCTTGTTGCAACATCAAGTTTGTGCCATAGTAGCAGATGATGGTAACGGGTACATAGTAAAATGCCATTGCTGTGTTTTTAATCCTTTGGGTTCATTTAGAACCTGGAGTGCTGCGTATTTGCCAAGTAATTAGGGGTGAAAATGGGGTGGATAATTCCTACCCAACCCGACATCGTATTAAAAAAAACTCTGCATGTAATACCATTTTTTAGTCCTGATAAGTATTCGATATTATCTGTATTTGTATCCAGGATATATAGGTTGGGATATGAGAAAAACAATATCTACTCTGTATCTATATTTGATAGGATATCTGATAAATCAATAAAATAGCTATCCGATAAAAAAACATCAATATCTTTTAATATCCTGAATGGTTTCTAGTCATTGACTAATTTATAATATGATTTCTGTAACATTCCAATTTTTCATTTTCTCAAATTTGAAATTTAAAATTTGAACCCTTGAAAATTTTCTCGAATTTAATCTAGCTTCAATTGAATTTTCAAAAGTCAAAAAGGATTTAATTTGAATAAAGTATAACTCAAATTAATTATTTGTTATTTTATTTGGGTTCCTTGTATTTTATTGGATTTTTCTGTATTTTTGGGGATTTTTCCGGATTTATTTGCTATTTATTTGAATTTTATTCGGATTTTAAAAGATTTTCTTAATTCCTAAATCTTATTTCTTTCCGGGCGAAACCCTTTGTTCGTCTCCTCAGGCCAAATCTCTGGCAGATCGGCCCAGCCCGGCTCAGTAAAACCCTAAACCTAGATCGCGTCTCAGCCGTCGATCAAAGATCCGACGGTCAGAAATCGCGCCGCCAGCCAACAGTAAACCCTAACCCTACCGCACCTTTTCCCTCGCCCGTGCGATCCCGAATCAACGGCTCACGCTGCGCCACGTCGCCTGTGTTGCCGCCGCCGCCGAAGCCTAGCGCCGCAATGACCCTTCTCGACTTCCGTGTCATTTTCCGCACCCCGAGGACTATTTAAGCCAGCGCCGCGCACCTCCCGAGGTTCACCACCTCGCGCCGCACCCATTGCCCCTACCCATTCCACCGGAGATGCCGCCGTTGCGCCGCTAGACCTCGCCGAAGTATCGCCGTGAAACCGGGCCTTCTTCGCCGTATTCCTCCGTCGCCGATGAGTCTCCGGTGTCGTTCTTGGTACCGTAGAGATCCTTGCGTCGTGCTCTTCTTTATCCGCACCACTCCGTGACTAATCCGTCGCTTCTTCGTCAATTTCCAAGTCGTCGTTCCCATCTCCGGCGTGTGGCGCTACAGTCTCGCCGTCGACCTCTCTCTGCAATTTCCAGCCGTCGGATCGGTCTTCAAGGGTCGGATCTACATCACATCTTCCTTCGGTAAGCCCCGAGCCAACCTCCGTCCCTGTTCTGATCGTGTAAGCTTTGCCATCGCCACGTCTCGCACATGTGTCGCCACGTCCGTGCCACCACACGCCACGTCAGTGCTACTGGGCGCCATGCTAGTGCCATGCGTTCGCCATGTCAGCACCACTGAACCGAGCACTGGGTCACCGACATGAGGGTCCCACCCGTCAGCCACTAATTTATTCATAAGTTTTTCCGATTAATTACCGAAAATCCGAAACTCGGCCAATCCGAGCCTGACACATGTCATCTTTTATTTTTCCCGATTTTCTTCCGTTTAAAACTTCGGAAAGCCCGTTCTCCTCCGTTCGAACTCCGATTTGAACGATTCAAATTTCTAAATTCATATAAAATCAAGATCTATCTGTTGGTGTATTTATTTTGAATTTTTGGATTTTATTTATTTTTGTTTATTTATTTCTTGCCTCGATTTGCGTGTTTCACGTGTAGACGACGCAACGGTTGAGCGAGAGGAGCATCCAGCGGAGGTAGCAGCAGTGGGAGAGGGTGAAGGCAAGTCTCCCTTGACCATGTTGAACCCAAATTTATGAAATGCTATTTTGCTTTTAAATTATTGCATGCTATTTGAATTATGAATTGTATTTTAACGTCATTTTTTAAATGCTTAGTTAAATGCCAAATTGTTATAACCACATTGATATTCATGTTGACAACCATTGACCCCCTAGGAAAACTAATTACTGTAGTTAATGGTAATTAATCTTGCTATGGGCACGGTAGAAAATGCTTAGCCATGCTAAATCACGTCGGTATCTTACCAATATGGAAATTCTTTCATTTTGACTCAAAAGTGATTTATGGAAATGGTGGCAATTGGTGTTGCCAGTATTGTGAAATGTATGGCAATTGGTGTTGCCGGTATTAATTTGAAATTTAAAAGTGAAAAATGATTTAGACCGGGGCGGAATTGGTTGAATGGCGGGTGCGGGATGCACAAAATTTTTGGAATGTGATTGCCGCCCTAGTCAATTAAGGACCGGTCATATGTGGACACCATGGGCCATGCTATACAGTACAACCACATGTCTATATGGGTACGACTGGCTAAGTAATTTGCATGTATCGTTATTTGACTTCGCCATTAAGTGTCATGCGAGTTTGTCGGGATGACACTTGCAAGGCGCAAGAGGGGTTTGAGAGCGAAACCTTAGCGGGTGAAGTCGGTAGCGTATATGCATTGTAAAGGCCTTGTCATGATCTCCTCGCAAGGCACACCAAAGGAAGTGTGTCAATAGCTTGGCGCAAAGGGTTGATCATGTCGTGTGGGTAAAGTGTACCACTCTGCAGAGTCTTAAAACTACTTGAGTAGCCGTGTTTACGGATAAGAACAAGCGTGGGCAGCTTTCACATAGTAGATTTTTGGTTTTTGGTTTTAAATGGAAAATGATGGATTTGGTTTAAAATGAAAAATGTGGTTGGGAATCCGTGAGCTGCTAGAGCTCCGGAAGTTTTAGTTTGGCTAGAGCCAACCTGTAGTTGGAACCCGAAAAATTGTTATACTTCAAGTTTAATTATTTATGCTATTTACATTTTTGTTAAATCTTTGCTTTATGAAATTATTACTTGTATTTAAATTTCAATTTAAGCTTTATGCAAATGAACCATATTATGCCTTCCTTTGTTTAAGCTATGCATTTAGTTACTTGCATTAAGTTTTGAGACTTGCGAGTATGTTGCATACTCACCTCGCTTTTTATTGCGGGTGCTTATTCCATAAAGCGATGATGGGAGAAGTGGCTATCCAAGAGCTGCGATCCACTGCACGACATTTGTGGAGAGGACTATGAAGATGATGACGACTCGTTCTTCTAGGGAGCGCATTCCCCGATCGGTTACTGTGGGCATCTTGATTGGCTCTTTTTGTTCTACTTTTCATTTGCTACATTTTTCACTTAAGCCGTAAGGCTCCATACTTGTAATAATGTGATGATGTTGTTTACACTCTTTTGCTTATTCTTGTTGTTTACTTTATGATATGTCCGTGTTATCATCATCAGATGATTGTGTGCGCTAGTGTTCTCGACTAGCGGTTGAAACATGTGGGGGTTCGGATTTGGTAATCCGGTTCCCCACAGAGGTGGTATCAGAGCCATATCGACTGTAGGTCGCAACCCTAGTTAGAATGGCCGTTAGAACTTCAAAATTATTTTCTTAATCAAACCAACAAACTGGTAATTAATAGTTTATCTCTTCTTACCTTACTCTTAGGATCTTATTTCTTCCCTTTTCGGAATACTATTTTGAAAAGTTAAATTTGATCTTATCTCCGGAAATATCCCTAAGTTTACGGTATTCTGCAAGAATTCCAAATGAAGAAGATGACGTTCGAGATTTCTCTTCATGAAGAGACAACATCACCCAACAGGAAAAGGCGGAAGATTAGAATATATTAGGACCTACCATAAGATAAGCACCCTTACGTGTAGCATATTATTCCGCTCTAGTTATATAGAGCAAATTACGTTGTCGTTATGTTTCGCTACTTGAAATTGGTCTTTATTCTGAATGTCAGGACTGATTTATGTGTAGACTTAACCTATTGGTTAAAGTTTCACAATAAGTTGTCCTTATGTGTGAATATGAAAAACTTAACCCATAGGATAACTAAGAAATTATAAAATAGTTTATCTCTTATCTCTATAAAACTTCTACCAAGTTATCTCCTCTTCATAGAACTTCTTACCAGTGTAACCATTATGGTCATCAACCCTTCTTAAAATAAAACCTCAATGAGATTAATGTCTGATCTCCATTACTACTCTTAGCTTCGCTTGAGATCACACCATTCATATATAAACCAAGTTAAGATCTTACCACATTAGCAACACCAAACTAGCTTATCTTTGCTTTAGGCTAGTTAAAACTTAATGATCCAATAATAATTTCTAATCATGTTTTAAAACTCACCTCGCTGCTTATCTAGATTATATACCATAAAAAAATGAGCTAGAACCAGAAAAGTTCTATACTTCTGAATGGAAAGCTTCGAATGGTTGTTTAAATAAAAACTGGAAGAATTGAAAGTCCTATTTTTCTAAAAGAAATATAAAGAGAGTAGCATCAGTTATACATATACTCTTTTCTAATCTATAGAATTTAGTCTCCTTATTTATGTACTCATTTCCCTTGTGTAGAACTTTCTTTCTTCACTCTTAAGTTATCCCTTTTAGAAGTATTTCTTTCCTTATTCTTTTTGCGAAGTGAAAACCACGAACAAATTTTTGAAAAGAATTCTGGTAACAAGTCAGCAACATCACGACGTCTGTATCAGCAACTTCAAGAAGATGGGGATAGCGAAGCATCACAACCTCTTCGACTTCATAGAAGCCTTGGAAGACTAACACAACAAGTGGTGCAAAAATTAAAAGAAACTCGTTGCCGAATAGCCTACAATAAAAGCTAGCAATATGCGAGCTACATATTATTCTAGCGATATAGTAAACCTCTTATGCAGAAATATGTATGATTCGGCAAGTAGAAGGAAAACCATAGATACCCTTCCTACATACTAAGCAAAATGTATACATATTGTTTATGTGTTATTGAAATTTTGTTGTAAATCTTTTGTATTGTTTTCGGGTTACTCTCGTGAATGTTAAACCACTAGGTTGAAATTTACGATGTGTTAACCCTACCTAATAAGAAAAATTTAATTAAGGAAATTTTTAAAGAACGAAACGATGCCTTATAACTCAAGCCAAAAACTACTTAATCTGCATATAAACCTTTCCTAAAATAAAATTTTAAAGAACGAATTGTTGCCGTGTAACCCAACAGAATTCCATCTAAGTAGCTTTACTCTAATAAATATTGTTGTAGGATGTCTGCGACACAATTCATTAATACATCTACTAAAGTAATGAGTAAAAAAAAATTCTTAGCCTTTATAATTGACCTTCAGTCCTCTCCAAATAACTCTGGTTGAGATGCAACCTTTCATTCATCTCAAATATTTTAACATACTCTATATCTCTCTTTAAATTAGCTTATTCTTACTAATGATTCTAGGTGTAAACTACTAACACTCCTCATCTAATTCGTGAAACCCCGCAAGACACTCCACTGCCAAGGAATGATAATCCTACCATAGTTCAACCAAATCCGTTGTATTTAGCTAGAGAACTTCCTTTTCAACATAGCAATCGTCATAACTCTCCACTGTCTCAATGTTAAAAAAAATGTTAGAATCTGTCACCATGGTGTAAATGCTCACCATGATTGAACAAATCACCAAATGCACACATTTCTGTTCTAAAAACTCGCACAAGATATTTCTAATAGTGGTGCAGCTTCTATCAGAAAAGGAAATGGTTTAAACTAGAAACCTACTTCTATATCTTATTTGATACCTACACATTGTTCTTTGAAGTATTGTCAACCCAGTCAGTCCGAAGTTCGTGCTTGCACTCGTTATGGTGAAATAGGTCATGTTGTGATGTGAGTGCAATCAATTGCTCCGGCTGTGAAGGAAATCATTCTCCTAGAAAATATCCTGTAAGCAATATCGCTTGTTACCCTTGTGAATGTCAAGATTATTGTCCAGTTCAATGCCCCTTGATCTGATAGTCGCCAATACAATTTTACTCAAGATTTGGTGGTCAAAAGAGGAAGAAAACCAGCCACACAAGAAATATCACTTAAGGAATTATAGAAATAACACTTGATCCTAACTACCTTCACTAAGAAAGTAGTAAATGGTAATCTCCAATGGCATGTTCCTTGTCTGATGAAGAAAGTCATTAGGCTAAAGAACGTTCTGAGAAACAATAAATTGAAGTTCACAAGATAATATTAAGTATACAAATAACTGAACATGACACCATGAGAAAAGCTTGAATGCTTCAACTGTCACGAAAAGAACCAAATTCCTAAACGATGTCCATAAGCTGAACAAATATCTCCTATAGTCATAGACATACCAAGAATTTCAGCAGTCAAGTTTATAACTCCAAGAATAGAAGAAATAAAATCTGAAGCAGTTCACCTGAAGAAGCAGATAAAGCAAAGACGATTGAACGAAGATGCTTGTCCTAGAAAAATTATGATCAACTTGATCCTCAATCTCAATCGTCATCTATTCATCTTTCTAATAACACCAATGAATAATTTTCTGGTAAAAAAAAATCGAAAAAGTCAATATTATTTGCCTTTGCTATGAAAAACATAAGTATTATGCCAACTGTTGCCTAAAGCAAGAAGCAAACTCCACCTCATTCCCATCCCCGACAAGCCACGCAACATTCTCCAAGGCAACCTCAAGAATTTGAAGACAAACACTTCCTTAGACATATATCAATCCAACTCAAAATGTTAATCCAATCATTCATGGCATTCACCTACAACATGAATTCGCGAAAGAAGTTTATGACCTGCCAGGCGTAGGGCTAGGTATGATACTTATGTATTTGAACCTTACTAGGGTATAAGTTTAATTTTAAGATCAACTCTTTGATTCCAGTCACTTCCTGATCATCTATTTTATATCATTAGCAAACAACCTTTCCGTTGTTTCAAATAAAATGGGTAATGTCACTTGTATTAACCGAGAAGAACTTGAATACCTCACTAACACCTACCCAAGAAGAATTTTACTTCGCCTCGACAAGGAAAACATCAATAATTTCCAAGCTACCTCAAAGACCTAGAAGACATCAAGTGTCTAGAACAACCCCTGCCTCGATATCAGGCTCTGACGTAAACATCCTTCTTATGTGATTGTACCCGGCACTTGTTGTGGTATTGAGTACGTCTCTTGTGTATTCAATTCCTACAATCAATCTTGTGAGTCTATACATTTTATTCCTTCATGGTTTTCAAAACCAAAGAAAATGAAAACCCTTTTGTTTACCAAAGTGAGCAAACAAGTTAAATCACCATGAATCATCTTATAATCCTCTTACCTCAACCCAATACTTGAATTATCTATACATATTTTCCAATTTAAAGTCAACTCGAAATGGCATTTATTCTCAGCTCATTTCATCAGCTAATGTTGAATTATACAGATCAGTCATTGTATTCAAATACCTTTCTTGATATTAAACATTCAGTTTTCCCCAAATGAGAGTAATGACAATGCATATTTTCTTTCACCTCAAATATTCTAATCATACCACATACCACCATATAAATTAGACTATTAACAATGCTAGTTATTTAAACAAAAGAGACATATAGAAAGTATTAGAATCTCTCATCTGCTTACCTAAAATTAAAATAGAAGTCTTCTCTATTTCTCGCACATCAACTAGGAATCACAAGACGAAAGTCCAGTGAAGCAATCGTTCTGAAGAAGAAGCAACTTGGGAACGAGAAGACCAATTCAAGGAGGAGTTCCTGATTTCTTTTAGAAATAATTTCCTTAGACCCGCCAAATCTCGGGGTCGAGATTTCTTGTTAGGGGGTAGGTTTGTAACATTCCAATTTTTCAATTTCTCAAATTTGAAATTTAAAATTTGAACCCCTGAAAATTTTCTCGAATTTAATCTAGCTTCAATTGAATTTTCAAAAGTCAAAAAGGATTTAATTTGAATAAAGTATAACTCAAATTAATTATTTGTTATTTTATTTGGGCTCCTTGTATTTTATTGGATTTTTCTGTATTTTTGGGGATTTTTTCGGATTTATTTGCTATTTATTTGAATTTTATTCGGATTTTAAAAGATTTTCTTAATTCCTAAATCTTATTTCTTTCCCGGGCCGAAACCACTGTTCGTCTCCTCCGACCCGTCTCCTGTGCAGATCGGCCCAGCCCGGCTCAGTAAAACCCTAAACCTAGATCGCGTCTCAGCCGTCGATCAAAGATCCGACGGTCAGAAATCGCGCCACCAACAAGAACCCTAACCCTATCAAGACCTTTTCCTCGCCTGCGATCCCGAATCAACGGCTCCACGCTGCGCCACGTCGCTTTGTTGTTGCCGCCGCCGGCCTAAGCGCCAGAATGACCCTTCTCGACTTAGTGTCATTTTCCGCACCGAGGACTATTTAAGCCGGTATGACCTCTCTAAGGTTCACCACCTCGCCGCACCCATTGCCCCTACCCATTCCACCGGAGATGCCGTTCTGCGCCGCTAGACCTCGCCAAATATCGTAGTGAAAAGACCTTCTTCGCCAGTATTCTCCGTCGCCGATGAGTCTCCGGTGTCGTTCTTGGTACCAAGTAGAGATCCTTCGTCGTGCTCTTCTTTATCCGCACCACTCGTGACTAATCCGCCGCTTCTTCGTCCAATTTCAAGTCGTCGTTCCCATCTCCGTGGTGGCGCTCTGAGCTCGCCGTCGACCTCTCTCCGCAATTTCCAACCGTCGGATCGGTCTTCAAGGGTCGGATCTACATCACATCTTCCTTCGGTAAGCCCCGAGCCAACCTCTGCCGCATTCCCTGTTCTGATCGTGTAAGCTTTGCCATCGCCACGTCTCGCACATGTGTCGCCACGTGCGTGCCACGACCGCCACGCCGTCTGCCATCTGGCGCCATGCTAGTGCCATGCGTTCGCCATGTCGGCACCATCAACCGAAAGACCGGGTCACCGACATGAGGGTCCCACCCGTCGCCCACTAATTTATTCATAAGTTTTTCCGATTAATTACGAAAATCCGAAACTCGCCAATCCGAGCCCGACACATGTCATCTTTTATTTTTCCCGATTTTCTTCGTTTAAAACTTGGAAGCCCGTTCTCCTCCGTTCGAACTCCGATTTGAACGATTCAAATTTCTAAATTCATATAAAATCAAGATCTATCTGTTGGTGTATTTATTTTGAATTTTTGGATTTTATTTATTTTTGTTTATTTATTTCTTGCCTCGATTTGCATGTTTCACGTGTAGACGACGCAACGGTTGAGCGAGAGGAGCATCCAGCGGAGGTAGCAAAGAATGGAGAGGGTGAAGGCAAGTCTCCCTTGACCATGTTGAACCCAAATTTATGAAATGCTATTTTGCTTTTAAATTATTGCATGCTATTTGAATTATGAATTGTATTTTAACGTCATTTTTTAAATGCTTAGTTAAATGCCAAATTGTTATAACCACATTGATATTCATGTTGACAACCATTGACACCCTAGGAAAACTAATTACTGTAGTTAATGGTAATTAATCTTGCTATAGGAACAGAGAAAATGCTTAGCCATGCTAAATCACGTCAGTATCTTACCAATATGGAAATTCTTTCATTTTGACTCAAAAGTGATTTATGGAAATGGTGGCAATTGGTGTTGCCAGATTGTGAAATGTATGGCAATTGGTGTTGCTTAGATTAATTTGAAATTTAAAAGTGAAAAATGATTTAGACAAGGCGGAATTGGTTGAATGGCGGGTGCGGGATGCACAAAATTTTTGGAATGTGATTGCCGCCCTAGTCAATTAAGGACCGGTCATATGTGGACACCATGGGCCATGCTATACAAGACAACCACATGTCTATATGGGTGCGACTGGCTAAGTAATTTGCATGTATCGTTATTTGACTTCGCCAAATGGTCATGCGAGTTTGTCGGGATGACACTTGCAAGGCGTAAGGGGGGGCTGTGAGAGCAAAACTTTAGCGGGTGAAGTCGGTAGCGGTATATGCATTGTAAAGGCCTTGTCATGATCTCCCTGCCGGCACACCAAAGGAAGTGTGTCAATAGCTTGGCACAAAGGGTTGATCATGTCGTGTAGGTAAAGTGTACCAGCTCTGCAGAGTCTTAAAAACTACTTGAGTAGCCGTGCCTACGGATAAGAGCAAGCGTGGAACGCTTTCACATAGTAGATTTTCTGGTTTTTGGTTTTAAATGGAAAATGATGGATTTGGTTTAAAATGAAAAATGTGGTTGGGAATCCGTGAGCGGCTAGAGCTCCCGGAAGTTTTAGTTTGGCGGCTAGAGCCAACCAGGTAGTTGGAACCTGAAAAATTGTTATACTTCAAGTTTAATTATTTATGCTATTTATATTTTTGTTAAATGCTGCTTTATGAAATTATTACTTGTATTTAAATTTCAATTTCGCTTTATGCAAATGAACCATATTATGCCTTCCTTTGTTTAAGCCATGCATTTAGTTACTTGCATTAAGTTTTCGAGACTTGCGAGTATGTTGCATACTCACCCTCGCTTTTTATTGCGGGGGCTGCTTATTCCATAAAGCAGATGATGGGAGAAGTGGCTATCCAAGAGCCTGCGATCCGCCGTACGACATTTGTGGAGAGGACTATGAAGATGATGACGACTCGTTCTTCTAGGGAGCGTACCCCAGTCGGTTGCCTGTGGGCATACTGATTGGCTCTTTTTGTTCTACTTTTCCGCTGCTACATTTTTCACTTAAGCCGTAAGGCTCCATACTTGTAATAATGTGATGATGTTGTTTACACTCTTTTGCTTATTACTGTTGTTTACTTTATGATATGTCTGTGTTATCATCATCATCTGACTGCAGCGCTAGTTGCTTCTGGACTAGCGGTTGAAACATGGGGGTTCGGATTTGTAATCCGGGTCCCCATAATTTCACATTTAATTATGTTTATATTGTTAAGTAGGATAAATAATTCTCTAATAGGTACTATAATTTGACACTTTTGTTGCTAAAGTTATATATTTTCTTTATATGTGTAGTATCCGTCAAATTATCCGTGATCGATTGAAATTTGATTCACATCCATCCTGTGTGTCTGTGTCTCGAAAAATCTATATTTATATCCGGGATATCCGATTCCGAACTAAACATATAAGTTCGGATATGAAAAGAACAATACTTGCTGGTACCCCCTACAAGTTACCTATTGCATATTTGGTGTCAGAATGCTAGCTTGTTTGAAAAATGAAGCATATTTGGCAATTACCATTCACTTGTTATCTTGCTTGATTTCCTATGAACATACTGGCAAAGTACTTATTGTTTACTTTGCCGGATTGATAGTTTTCTTGCCGTGGCATTTCACGCATAGCGTTGAAGCTACAAGGACAACACAAATAGCCACAGTGATGCAGTCTAGCGTTTGATCAACAAATTTCACATGTGCACGCAAGAATTCAAAGATTGTGTGCAGCTGTAGAAGACAAAGGGACAATTTATTAGACGTTGTCCGAAGTATTGTCTCTAGTGCCATGAAAGACTTTGGGCTCAGGCATGTACACTAATAGAGACGACGATAGATAGCATCTTTATATTGTTTTTTTGTAGGATCTTATAATTTTTTTAATTATGGCAAGAAAAGTGTTTGTTATAGATAATAATTTATCCAATGTTGTTTCGTGTTTTCTATATGGCGGTCTGAGCTATATTTTATCTCCTCATTCTCTTTTCTTTATGTAAGTAAAAGTCTTACGTGATAAAAGTTTATATATGATTGACAACACACCATTATACATGCTATCAGGGGCACCTTTAAAAAATACTAGGTAGATAAGCGCGCTACGCTGCGCCGGTTGAATTTCGATAGCATGCGCTCGGAAAAATAATAACTTTTTATTTTCGCAAAACCACTCACCAATCAAAAATAGTCTAGAGGAAAAAGGGCAAAAAACTATTAGAGATGACAACCTTCTTTTGTCGAGCCTAATACTCTATGCGTTCACTGAGTAATAATACATGTTCGCAAAACCACCCACCGGTGGAAAATAGCCTAGAGGAAAAAGGTAGAAAAATCTTCGATGAACCTGTGTTTTTTTGGTGATGAAAACATTTTTTCCGGGTTTTTTTGTTGCGTTTGTTAAAAAAAATGGGTCGTTAGGACCCGCTGGCGAATCCACGGGTCGATATAAATCTTCGGACGAATCTACATTTTTTAAAAAAACCCGCGGTTATGACCCGTTGGCAAATCTATAAGTTGCTATAAATTTTCGATGAATCTGTGTTTTTTTGGTGACGAAAATATTTTTTCCGGTTTTTTTGGGTGATGAAAACATTTTTCCCGGGTTTTTTTGGTGACGAAAACATTTTTTCCGGAAAAAACGGCGAAAGGACCTGAACGTAAAAAGCAGGGACTTGTTTGTTATTTTTTTGGACCTGTTCGCTATCCTGAAAAATTAGAAAAGGGCTTGTTCGCGATGTGAACTTAACGGGAGGCTTTTCCGTAAATTACCGGGCCAGGGACCTAAATGCGAAGAAAAAAAATATTTTCGTCTCACAAAAAATCGCGAAGGACCTATCCGTAATTTCGAAGAAACGGAGGGGCTTTTTCGCAAATCGGCACGGTGACAGGTGGCACGTCTGGCTGGCCGGCGATTTCACGCGCTATTCGTCTCACAAAAAATCGCGAAGGACCTATCCGTAATTTCGAAGAAACGGAGGGACTTTTTCGCAAATCGGCACGGTGACAGGTGGCACGTCTGGCTGGCCGGCGATTTCACGCGCTATAATAGAGGTGACTAGATAGGAACCCGCGCTACGCCGCGCCTCGCTATCTTGCATGAAATTTGGTTTAACGATTTTCCTTGGAAAAAAAAAGTTGGAGGACATGCACGTGAATATATGAAACTATAGGTTTTTTTTTGTAAAATCAGTTGTACGTTGCTTTGTACGGAATTTGGTTTGTTGGTTTTTTTCGGAAAAATAAAGTTGTAGGACCGGTATGTGAATATACAAAAGTATAGTTTTTTTAAAAAAAATCACCGGTAGAAGGGTCTGAATGTTTTTTTTTCTTTTTGGAAAACCAGATATCGGAGAGACAAATCGTGAATACAACGGTGCACGGTGCACACGCCCCTTTTTTTGAGAAAAAACAAATCGAGATGTATTTTTTTTGGAAGGTTTTTCGGAACGGCGTACGGTGTCCGTGTGAGCGGGAAACGATTCCCTTTTTTTTGAGGAAAAATAGACTAAGATATATATTTTTTTTTTGGAGGGGCTTTTGTTGTTTTTTTGGGAAAATCGAGTTGGAAAACCGAGATGGGAAAATAGCTAGATGAAAAAGGGCGAAAACTTATTGGAGATGATAACCTTCTTTTGTAAAAAAATTATTAGAAACGATAATCTTTTTTTGTTGAGTCTAACACTATACGTGTTTACCAAGTAATAATACACGTTTAAAAAAATTATTAGAGATCGAGATGGAAAACTGAGTTGGGGAAAAAGTCTAAACATAGAGCCGCACACATTTTTCTGTTGCTGGGGAAAAATTTCTGGGAAAAACACATTTTTTTACGTATTTGGTTTTTTAAAAGGTTGCTCGGATCCGTGACCGAATCTGTGAACCGTTATAAATTTTCAATGAGTTTGTTTTTTTTTGGTTTTTTGGTTTTTTATGTTTGTTAAAAAAAATGGGTTGTTTGTGTTCTTTTGGTGGTGAAAACTTTTTTTTCTTTTTTTTTGGTGGCGAAAACGTCATTCTCGGCTTTGTTTTGGTGGTGAAAACTTTTTTTTGTTCTTTTGTTGAGTCTAACACTATGTGTGTTCATCGAGTAACAATACACGTAAAAAAAAATATTAGAAATTGAGATGGGAAACTGAGTTGGGGGAAAAAGTCTAGACATAAAGCCGTATACATTTTTCTAGCACTAAAAAAAAAATTTGTGAGGAAAATGTATTTTTTTATGTATTTTCTCTTTTAAAAAACTGCTCGGATCCGTGGGCAAATTGACGAATTGCTATAAACCTTTGATCGTGTTTCCTGTTTACTTTAGTAAAAGTATGTTGGTAGGAGTTATCGGTGAATATCTGGTTCTGTAGGATGGGTGAGTAGATCTGTATGTTTTTTAGGGAAAGTTGAAGAGACAGATAATGTAGATTCTTGTTTTTGGTGTAATCGCTGTGTACTATGTTTTCTTCTAAAAAACGGGCTGGTAGAAGGTATCGGTGAATGTAATTAGTTCTATAATTAGTCCATGAGCCCGAGGGTTTTGTTTTCTGGAGAGGGAATGTGTGTTTTTGTCCGTTTTTTTGTTATCTGGATGTTTTTTTTTTTAACAAAAAGGGTTGTAGAATCTGCCGATAATGTTGTAGAATGGTGTAATCTGTTGTTGAATATATGTTTTTTTGTTTTTTGGGTGGAAATTGTGGAAGGACCTAAATATAAATTTGTTTGTTTGTTTTTATTAGGAGGCTAGAGGGAACGCTTGGGTTGTTATAAGTATCACGTTTAGGTTTCGTCGGAAGCTGTTGCTTGTTTGTTATAATCATGTATAGGTTGTTATAGACACTCTGCGTTTTTTTGTGACGGCGTATTTTTTTACGGAGATTTGTTGGTGAATATGTGGGCCTAGTATAAACAGTATGTTTTGTCTGTACGTTAAGGAGGGAACGGTATGTAGGTGACGGCTTGTACAGACACGGAGGTATGTATATCTGTATGGGTAGGAAGCTATGAATATGTGTAGAGCTTAAACGTGGGCTGTGTGTGTAATAGGACTGTGGCCAGGTGCGTGGACTGTTAAAAGGCTGTAGGTTGCGTTTTGTCGGCCGCGCTTGTTTTCAGGTGTGGGGCATGGGCCTATGGACAGCGTAGGTGGGCCTGGGAAAGTATTGCCGGGTGGTATATCTGCAGAACCGGTGCTGGTAACGGCGGACACTATGTCAGTAAGCGAGGGGAAAGTAGTCTGCGACATGGCGGAGGGCGCAAGATTTTCTGGGAGCGGCGGCGCGGCAAGATGGGATGATCAAAGGGATTACTGTTACGGACATGGGTACTGACGGCATTGCAGAAGAAGAAGGTTGATAAGAAGATGAACGCTCTAACAGGGCAGATGAAGCAGTAAAGGAAATTGAACGGCTAAAGATCGATGTGGGTTTAAATGTAATCAGTGAAACGAGTAAATGGTTGAGAGGAGTTGAGTTATTAGGGGTAAATTTCTGTAGCGGTATTATATTGTCGCTGTAAGAGTTGTTTTGGGCGGCAACTGCCGAAAGTGCTGTCGCCAGGGAAAGCAGGGGTATATAACCCATGTATTGCGGAGGAAGTAAGACCTATGACAGAAAAAGACAATAGTTCATACTGCTAAAATTCCCCAAACTCTATCCCCTTGCGTTCTTTTCCTTGTGTTCTTGGCGATCTCACGTTTTTTGGGAACCTGAATACTGAGGCGTCACAAGTTGGTATCAGAGCGGGTTCCGATCAATCCAAGGGTTGTAAAATTTTTTCCGACTCGGGTTGGAGGAAATCGGGATTGAACAATCGATCCTGAAATTCTTTCGCAAAAACCTCGATTCTCGAGTTTGGTTGACCCGCCGCTTGAATCGGTTGTTAGCGATCGAGGATTTCGTGAGGAAGGCTCATCACGGCTCCACAAAACCATCGATTGCACCCGTTTTGTCTTGGAAGCCATGAGTGAGGCGTCAGGACGAACGGAGGAGAAGTTGACGATGATCCAAGAGAGTCTGGATCGTCTCCTCGCTCGAGTTGAGACGATCGATGTCGCCCAGCAGCAACTCATGAGTCGGTCGGAACTAATGACTATGGCGATCGAGCAAGGAGCGAAGGATCAACAACTGCTGGCCGCTCGGGTGGATGCGACCACCCAAGCCGTGGAGCGGTTAGAGTTGGGAAAGGGGAAAGAGGAAGATCGGAGAAGAAATGGAGAAGCGCCTGTGTTGGGAACGGGAAAAGTCTTGTTCACTCCAGCCGCACCAGAGCGTTGGGCGAGAGGGGAAGAAGAATATAACTCACTGGCGGGAATGGCGCACACCAGATGTTCGACTGGAGGATCATCTGAAGGGGAATGGGGAAACAAAGGAAACACACAAAGTTGGCTGCCCAAGATGAATTTTCCGGTTTTCAGTGGAGAAAACCCCAGAATCTGGAAGGATAAGTGCCAGGAATACTTTCGAATCTTTAACATTCCAGAGGCGCTTTGGGTTTCCGCGGCCACCATGCACCTTGAGGGAAATGCAGCGAGGTGGTGGCAGGTTTACAAGGTTCAGAGTGTGCCAAGTAATTGGGCACAGTTCATTGATGCCATCGAAGGCAAATTCGAGCTTATGATCACAAGAAATGGATGGCCAAGTTGGTGGAGGTTAAGCAAATGGGCACAGCAGAGTACAAGGAACACTTTGTAACCGAGGTTCAATCTTTCCATGTACAATCCATATTATGATGAAGAATTCTTTGTGTCCCTTTTTGTGAAAGGTTTGAAATCAGAATTACGTGGCATGGTCCAAGGACAATTGCCTGACACTGTTGATCGGGCTGCTCTTTATGCTCAAGTGCAGCAGGATGTTTTGGATAGAGGCAAGGGGTGGAAATATCGAACAACTTTGGGCCGAGAAGGTGGGGCACCAGCTAAAACTGTCACACAACCTGGGGAAAACAAGTTGGGGCCAGGTGAGTTATGGAAGGCGCGTCAGTTAAGGGATTACAGACGTGCACATGGGCTTTGCTACAAGTGTGGTGAAAAGTATGATCAAAATCACTTGAGCATTGTAAAAAGAAAGCGGTCGCTCAAGTCCATTTGATCACAAAGCAGATGAATCTCGGGATGTTTTATCGGATGAAGTATTGGACCAACTGTTGAGCAAGACACCGAGGAGGCCATCCAATTATCTCTCAATGCCTTGTGCGAGTCGAGCAAGGAACACCATCGAGTTTTTGGCGTTAGTCCGAAATCAAGTAATGTTGTTTCTTCTCGACTCTGGTAGCTCACATAGTTTCATCAACTTGGGATTTTTGCATCGCATTGGGCACACTCCAAAACAGATCAAGCCATTTACAGTGAAAGTAGCTAATGGAGACATCTTAACCTGTAATAGTTGGGTACCTAAGTTGGAGTGGTGGATCCAAGGAAATACCTTCCATACTGATTTCAGAGTGCTTGACTTAGGCGCTTATGATGCCATCCTAGGTATGGATTGGTTACAAGCTCATAGCCCTATGACATGTGAGTGGCAAGCAAAGGAGGTGGAGTTTAGCCATAAAGGAAGATGGTCGATTGAAAGGGGTCCAAGTCGACTCTCCAATGCAATTGCAACCCATTTCTCTGGAGCAGTGTTGTAAATTGGAAAAAGGGAATGCTATCTGGGCAATGGCCTTGGTTGAACAACCTACCACTGACGCAAAACTGTTGGTCCCAACTGCAGTTCAGAGCGTGCTTCAGCAATTTGATGATGTCTTCTCAGAACCTACAGGTTTACCGCCCAAAAGGGAGTATGATCACTTGATTCATCTTGTTCCAGGTGCAGTGCCGGTAAACTCTAGACCATACCGGTACTCGCCATTTCACAAAGACGAGATTGAAAAACAAGTAGCGGATATGTTATCTGCTGGTATTATCACCCCAAGCATGAGTCCCTTCGCATCTCCGGTGCTCTTAGTACAAAAAAAAATGGGAGTTGGCGATTTTGCGTTGATTACCGCCGCTTGAATGACCTCACTATAAAGAACAAGTTTCCGATGCCCGTGATTGATGAGCTTCTGGATGAACTATCCGGTACTGCCTATTTTTCCAAATTGGATTTATGCGAGGTATCACCAAATCCGTATCACGAGAGGAAGATGAGTACAAAGCGCATTTAAAACGCACCACGGCCATTATCGGTTCAAGGTAATGCCCTTCGATTAACAATGCCCGGCCACATTTCAAAGTGTATCATGAATTCACTTTTGGGCCCTTATTTGAGAAATTTGTTTTGGTTTTATCGACGATATACTCATTTCTGATCCCGACCTCGGTTCTCATTTGACTCATTTGACACTTGTCTTGCAAACTTTGAGGAACATAAATTGTTTGTCAAGAAAGCAAAGTGTGTTTTGCCCCTTGATTGAGTATCTCGGGCATATTATTTCAGATCGTGGTGTTGCTACTGACCCACACAAGACTCAGGCAATGTTGTCATGGCCCAAACCAACTTCTGTCACTGAACTTCGCGGTTTTCTTGGCTTAACAGGTTATTACCGCAAGTTTGTTCGCAATTATGGTATGATAGCTAAACCCTTAACTAACTTGCTCAAGCTGAAGTCCTTTGCGTGGAATGAGCAAGCTGAGGAGGCCTTTATCCAATTGAAACAAGCTATGTCTTCCGTACCTGTGTTGAAGTTGCGATTTCCATGACCCTTTGAGTTGGAAGCGGATGCTGTGACACGGGTGTGGGTGCGATGCTCATGCGGCGAGGACATCTGTTGCTTATTTGATCGAGCTTTGAGTAAGCGGCACCAAGGGTTATCCATTTATGAAAAGGAGTTCCTTGCTCTCACGCTTGCGATTGAGCAATGGCGCCATATCTGCAGCGCATGGAGTTCCTTATCAGAACAGATCACAAGAGTCTTTGTTACCTGGATGATCAACAGTTGCATTCCGAGATGCAACGGAAGGCTATGACGCGTTTAATGGGATTGCAATTTCGTATTGTGTACAAGCAAGGCAAGGAGAACGTGGTCGCCGATGCTTTATCACGCGTGGGACAATTCATGTCTGTACAGGATGTGACTGAGGTCCAACCTTTGTGGTTACAAGAAGTAATTAATTCTTATGTGACGGATTCTTTCGCACAGCTTAAATTAGCTCAGTTGGCCATTTCTTGCCCTGATGCGGATGGGTTTGCCCTTCATAATGGTTTAATCAAGCATCATGGCAGAATCTGGATTGGAGCAAATGCAGCGCTTCAAACCAAGATACTTTCAGTGTTCCATTCCAGTTCTTTCGGAGGGCACTCAGGAGTCCATGCTACTCATCAACGTCTAAAGAAAGTATTTTCTTGGGCTGGTATGAAACAGAAGGTGGAGGATTTTGTGCGACAGTGTACAGTGTGCCAACAAGCTAAAGAAGAAAAATCTCGCCCAGCCGGTTTGCTCCAGCCTTTACCAATTCCAGAACAAGCTTGGCAGGACATCACGATGGACTTCATTGAAGGTCTTCCACTATCCGAAGGTTGTGATGTTATCTTAGTAATTGTTGATCGTTTTTCTAAATACGCCCATTTCCTGGCCTTGCGCCACCCTTATACGGCTCCAAAGGTGGCCCAGCTGTTCTTGGATCAAGTAGTGAAGCTCCATGGGGTGCCACACACGATCACATCCGATCGAGACAAGATCTTCATCACCCGATTCGGAAGGAGTTATTCAAATCATTGGTGCGAAATTGCGAGATGAGTACAACGTACCATCCTCAAACCGATGGGCAAAGTGAGAGAGTCAACCAATGTTTAGAAATGTACCTTGATTGTGCGATGAATGACTCTCCCAAGAAGTGGAAATCATGGTTATCTCTAGCTGAGTTACGGTATAATACCGGCCATCATTCAAAGACCGGCGTCTCCGTTCAAAGTGTTGTATGGTCAGGAACGAATTATGGGTTTCTTCCGCGGCTCTGTTGGTTCTTGGAAGAGGTGGCCGGTATTTTTACAGATCGTCGCGATGTCGAGCCATGATCAAGCGGCGATTAAGCGGGCTCGAACCGCATGAAGATGTATCTTGATCGGCATCGCAAGGAACGTCAATTTGTGGTGGGTGAAAAAGTCTTGCTAAAGTTACAACCATATGCTCAACATTACGTGGTGAGCAGGACTTATCCAAAGCTATCATATAAGTTTTTGGACCATATGAGGTCACAGAGAAGATTGGGTCGGTGGCATATCGCTTGGCGTTACCACCGTAGCCAGATCCATCTCGTATTTCACGTGTCCCAACTCAAGCCGTTCACTGCGGATTACTCCTGTTTTGCCGATCCGCCTAAACCGCCTCAGATTGGATTCTCTTCCAACCGACTGAACACATCTTGGAGGCGGTTGGTCAAACAGGTAATTTCGCCATCGTTCAAGGCACGATCAAATGGATGGGCTACTGAAGCGGCCACTTGGGAGAATTTGGATGCTGCTGTGAAATCGCTTTCTCGATGCCCTTGCTTGGGGACAAGGGTTCGATGGGGGCAAATGTCACGGACATGGGTACCGACTTGGCGGCATTCGTGAAGAAGAAGGTTGATAAGAAGATGAACGCTCTAACAGGCGTATGAAGCAAGAAAGGAAATTGAGCGGCTAAAGATCGATGTGGGTTTAAATGTAATCGATGAAACGAGTAAATGGTTGAGAGGAGTTGAGTTATTAGGGTAAATTTACATAGCGGTATTATATTGTCATTTGAAGAGTTGTTTTTGGCGCAATCGCCGAAAGTGCTATCGCCAGGAAAGCAGGGTATATAACCCATGTATTGCGGAGGAAGTAAGACCTATGATGTAAAAAGACAATAGTTCATCTTGCTAAAATTCCCCAAACTCTATCCCCTTGCGTTCTTTTCCTTGTGTTCTTGGGCGATCTCACGTTTCGGCTGGGAACCGGAGCCACGAGGGCGTCACAATTACGGAGCGGCCGAAGGGCTGATTGGTATGTTTTTTGTCGCTCTATAGAGGTTTCGGGGTTATTGGTAGGCAGAGTGTTCTGTACGTGGTGAAAGTAGGTGTTGATTTGGTAGGAGTGGATGAGCGGATAGTGCATTCATTAATGGTTGTGAAATATTAGTGTGATTTGGTAGGTTCTTGCCGCAGCGAAGGAAGGTAGCAGCGCGAGGATATGTTTGCTCCGTTACCTCCGTAAAGATTAGTATCGTAATTCAGATACATGTAGGGGAGGTCGTTGCGAGTGTGCTGGAAATCGGTTAAATCTATGTGTAAGCTAATATCGAAGAGCAGTGTACGGGGGTTAGAGGTTAGTGTGTGTGTTGTTCTATTTGGTAGCGATCTTAAGCGAATGCTGCTCTGTAATGTAAGTGCGGCAGTAATGCAGGTGGTGGCCGGAGGGTGCGTATTTCGCGTAAGGTTATTCTCCTTGAGATGGTGAAGAGTTTGGGTGGGTCGGAACCCAGGTATAGCAATCGTTTTGGACAAAGAGGTTTTATCGCAACCGTGGAGATAATGTTTCCGTCAGTGGGGACTGGGACGGAGTGGCATGTGGTGAAGGCATCTGGGTATGGAGCGAATACTGTCAATGACGCTGAGGAGAGCGCAGCTGTGTTGATGATCGAGAAAGTAAAGGCAGCCGAGAATATAGAGGTTGATGATATGAACTGGATTGCTAGAGTCAATGGAGAAGACCGTATTTCGTATTTGAAAAAAAAGCTAGCTGATGTGACGAAGGAAAAGAGCGCTGCGTTAAACAAGTGTAGCGCAGCTTTGAAAGGTTGGTCGGAGACACTGAATGTTTTAACGTCTGTTGAAGATGTATGTGAGGATTTTTGCTGTGCCGCTGCTGGAAGGATGGCGGAGAACGGTTCGGATTTATCCTGGTCGACGGTGCTGCACGATACGCATTGTCTGCGTGAATGGATTGAGGAGCATTAGAAGGAATCAACAGCCGCTTTGTATAAAACAATCGACATGTGAATGGGCTGTGGAAACGCGGTATAGGTCTGCATGGTATGTGTACAGGTCTAAGGGAACCAGGGCGTGTTTTCTGTATTGCAAGCTTTTATCGTGTGCAGTAGCACAGGTGAGGTAATCGTTTTGCAGGTGTGTAATAGATATAGATATAGATATATATATAGGTGCAGCTGTGTGTTTTGTGTAATAAGGGTATGTGTAAGGTGTAATGTGCGTGTGCACAGTGGTTAGGCGCAGGCAGCGCGGTGGCATGGCATTTGCAGCAGACGGTATAAACTGGTATCGTGTCTGTGTTTGTACACATGTGGATGTATATATATATGGATATGGATGGATTCATGTATTTGTCTGTATGTCGAGGCGCGTGTGTCTGGAGCCGGAAACGTAATGAGGTTTGTCTGTTGTGTGCATGCGGCGCTTAGCAGATGGGCCTGTGGTGATGGAATCTGCGATTATTCTGTCTGGTTTTGTCTTTGTTTATCTCTGTCTATGTATATATGTATGGATGCACGCATTTATTTGTATGGTGAGGT
This sequence comes from Guadua angustifolia, assembly GCA_036346375.1. Lineage (NCBI taxonomy): Eukaryota > Viridiplantae > Streptophyta > Magnoliopsida > Poales > Poaceae > Guadua > Guadua angustifolia. The sequence goes on from CM070515.1 coordinate 25,995,614, forward strand.
GTGGGCGTCTGGAGCTGTAAACGCAACAAGGTGTCTGTTGTGTGCATGAGGAGCTTAGCAGATGGGTCTGTGTCGATGGTATTGGTGATCATTCTTTGTGGCTTTGCCTTTGTTTGTCTTTGTGTATGTATATATGCATACACACATATATGTAGGCGATTGAGCGGGTTGCGCAAGTTTGCTGGGTAGGAAGGTCTTAGGATGAAGCACGAGAGGGAGAACAAGGAGGATGGCATAAGTAAATAGTATCAGGGCCGTAATATCTTGAGTTTTCTCTGGAAGAAGTAAACAAAATTATTAGATCAGATTGGTTGATTCTATATCCTGAAGAAGAAAAGGTGTAAATAACGATTTGAACTATAGTCTGTTGGGGTCGGGTTGAATACAAAAGGAATCATTTACTCTATGTAATATTTTGAAGGAGAAAAGGAATAACTGAAGAACAAAAACATATAGGTTGTCGCAATTAGGATCGTAAAGCATATATCTGCTAACGGTGCGCGATCAAACGGCGTATATCTTGATCGAATCGTGATTCTGTGGGAGAAGGAGCTAGCAGCTGGCTACATGTGTGAATTATGAATCCAGCAGTAGAAGAAGTCTGTTTTAGATAGTAACAAACCGAACATGAACACATATATGTATGTGGGTATATATACACAAGGAGCAGCGAGATCGGTGAACGAAGAAGAAAAGGGTTACAGGTAGTGGCAAGCCTGGTTACAGCGGTAACAGCTGGTGTAGTAAGCATGGCTGGATATGTGAAAGCATATAAGCCTACAAAAGACACTAAGCATATTGTTCTAACAGTGGCTGGCTACATATATACACAGCACAACGGTTATGCAAAATGTGCTGAGCGCAGTAGGGGCGTCGTGTGAAGTGGAACTGGATGTGGAACTGCTTCAAGCCCTGCCGATTTGTTGTCAGGAGAATACGTTTAATGAACTGGTATAGAGAGCGCAAACAGAAAACACAATTAGCTGTGAGTAATACTGTGTACGTAAGTACCTTTTTTGTTGCGAACTGCTTTGTGTGTCCAGGAACAGCCTTTTTTTGGCCGAAGTTTTTTTCTCAGAAATGCTGGAAACGAAAGCAAAATAGTATCATGCTGTTAGTGTTTTATCGTAATGAACTGCGGTATAAGGATGCATTTGAGTATTGATATAAACATAACCTTTTGCTGTCTTCAGGAGCAGGTGCATTGAGATGATCAGGCTGCTGATGGCGCTCTAGGTCGGAATGTGGCTGTGGAAAGATCAAAATACGAACGAGCTGAGGTATGAAAGAATACTGAAGCTGTAGGTTTATATATAATAAATACGGTTATGTAGGTAGATATATTATGGGGTCTCATATTGCTTGTTCTGTTACTGTATTATAGATAAGTGTAGGGAATATACGCTTCTACTATCAGTAATTAGAGTGTTTTGGGCATAGGTAAAAAGTGGCAAGGTGTCTAGTAATTAGAGTCTTGTGTGTTATAGGGGGAAAATACTAAAGTGTCTAAGTAGGGTTTGGAAGATGTGTACTGTCTGCTGGATGTGTAGGCAAAAACCAGGGCTGCGACAGATGTTTTTTTTGTAGAGAAATAGCAGTACTGAGCATCTATAATGTGAAAACTCTATGTAGATATCGTTAGTAAACCAAACGTGTAGGCATCCTATATCTAGTGGATTCAGCTATGCATGGCTAGATAAACATATGCGGAATCTTGGAAATGAAGCATAGGACTGAGGACAAACCTTGTGAGCAGCAGTAATGTGTGGACATATATCAAGTGATGCAGCAGGGGTCATTGCTTCGGGCTGAGGATTGTCCAGGTGACTATTCTTCTTAGAGGTAGGCAACTGTTTATCTTGTTCAAAGCAAAGTGGCATATTGTCTTGTGGTGCTGCTCCATCACGAGGTAAGATAGCTGGTATTCTATGTTCAGTTCGCGTATTGGCATCAACAGATTCCAGTGTAGGGAGGAGAGCTAAGATGGAGTCAACTTGGTATGATATGTTTATCCATTGCAGAGCTCTCCTTGCGACAGAAACCTTTAAAGTGCATTGTCTACCATAGAGACTCGTTATCTGTGGGGGTGTGTAGTTTTCAACATTTTGACCATCTGTGACAAGCGCTAGTGCTGTAGAGCCAATCAACTGTTCGGCCTTTTCTGCGAAGAAAATAAATTCTGCTGTTTTGGGCTCTAGCTTATCGACTTCGTCAGGGGCAATACCGTGAATGGCCATTCGATACCTATTGCAATGTATGTAGGTATTTTTTATTGATATGTGATTAGTATACAGTAGGAAAAGAAAGATCTGTAAGAGATCAACAGGAATATACCTTGTATCAGCGCTTGTTATTCCACATCTAGAGCATTTGTAAGATTCTCTTTCGGTAACTACACTTTTCTTGCAAATAGTGAGGCTAGGTACCACCATGGTTGGTGTGGAGCAAGGCCTTTTATAATAATGTCAATAATGTATTTGTTTCCCTAGGTACATCAATATCTGTTAGGAATATACAGAGGGATCGATTGTTTTATACAATATGTGAGCCTAAATGCATAGCAGACTGTGTTGTAAGAAGTGTAAAGGAAACACACGAATATAAAAGCAAGTGTAGGTGGTTCTGCTGACTATATTATTTTGAATACTGTATGATGTAATGGAGAATTAAGCATTGCTGGTGCAAGCAATTCTGTCAGCAAATGTTTTTTTTCAGATAAGTCATGATATGTGTGGTATCTGATGGGTGATGTCAAAGAGAATAATCGATATGGTTTTTAGAATCAGCAATCTTATTTTTTGCTGATTTTCGATTTGTGTATATATATGTACGTGAAGCAGGAAGTTTTAATGGGATAAAAAGCGGGGTAGAGTAACGTGGAAGTACCACAATGTCATGTGGGTTAAGGCTACAGATCTGAGGGACTGTAGTGGGGACAGGCTGCATTTCTGTAGGCGGTTGGCCAGTCCATTTAATCTCGTATGATGTGGCCTCCACGCTGTTGCATTTGTAGATCATGGTACACTAATGTTATCAACGGTATATGTAATTAAAGATGATGATACAGCTGGATGGCTCAATGTTGTGAGGATAACTATATGAGTTGGATACAAATGTTTTTTTAGCAGCGTACCTGTTTTGTAAAGCAGCAACCTCTGGGAGGGTTGGATTCGTGTACCATTTGCAAATAACGCTTCCTTGTAAAGTGAGGCGCGCTGTAATCCGGATACAGGTAAGAATGTGTGAAGCACAGTGTGGCATCTGGTGCCAAACGAGAGCGAAAAAATAAGGGAAGCACAAGTATTTACCATTACAGTGATCAAGTATTAGTCTAACCAGTAGGAGTAGTGTAGCATGTGGTGTCGAATGGAACAGGGAACAAAAGAAGGGAAAACAGATGTGTGTACCATTATGGAGTTTAACCATCAGTCCAACTAATAGAAGAACAAGCGGACCACGATGCGATTCACGGTGAATAGCGTCAGGATCAAACTGAACCGCATGCGGTCCCCATAATGTGACTTCAATGCTTTCTCTGTTATTTATAAACATTATCAGACGAGTACACATTTCTGATATCAACAGAAGAAGATGTGTAAAGAAGTGGTTTAAGCTGTAAGCATGTGTAGTGTGTATGGATATGGTACGGCTGTGTATGCAAGCACTAGGTGTTTATAAGTCATGAAAGTAAGACATGGTAGTATGAACATACCTGCCATCTGTTATCAAAATATTTCGAAGCGGTTTCGCAATACCTTTGACAGTGACTGTTTTTATATGTGAGATAGATGTAACAAGTCCTACGGTATCTGTACAGAGGCAATATCAGTACCTAAAACATATTGAGTGAAGAGAGTCTCTGTTTTGGATGTGAGAGGTAAAGATAACCTGACAATAGCTTGTTGTCATTTGCCCTAGTTCTGAGGATCTCGAATGAAACAATGCTGCATGCATATGTCGGGAATCCCTGTGGAATAGGAGTAATTTCTTTTATCTTGGTGTAAGCAGTGAACCTGGCCATTAGATCGTTGTTGACAGGTCGGTAATTCATGCGAGCATTTGCAACCTCGAAGTATTGTATGTAGTATAACGAATCTTCCTTCAACAATGGAGCGAACACTGATAGGTGCCTTTCTGGGACCTGCGCCTCTATCATAGCACCCTTCAAGTAAAATGAGAACTATGTAAGTGTGGGCTTGGTCTTTTGCTGTAAGGATTGTCCAAAGAACAAGGAGGGTTCTTTTTACCTGTTCATCAAGAAGAATGAAGTCAAGACGTAATATTCTATCAGGTTTGTCTTCAGTAGTGTATTCTGAGAAACGTGTGGCCTTTACACGTATAGACCAGTGATGCGATTGCTGGTTGATGTCTTTTAGTAGGGTGTAGTCCATCTGTATATACAAAAAGGCAAAGAGTTAAATTCATGAATCAAGATATCTGCCATGTGAGGGTGTAAATCTAATAGCTGATAGGGATAATAAGTATGGGCTATGTAAGCTAGATATGGGAATACGGTGAATAAAGCCAGCACAGCCAATGATTAGGCAGAACAGGGAAAAAAATGTAATAGCTGTAATGGAAACACAAAAATACGCAGGAACGTAAGGGTACTGCTTAGGACTGTATACAGAAGGGCAATACAAAATAACAGTAGAGTTGTACTAATGAGCAGACAATAAACTGACCTAAAGAGGCAAGCACAGATCAAAAGGAGCGCATAATACAGACGAACATCGTATGCGAAGCGGGGAAATGTAAGGGCAATTAAATAAACGAAAGAATTTCATGGTAAACGATATTTTTCGTCATTGACCCAGCAGTTCCATCTTCATTTTCTATCAGTATGGTCAGGCCTTCTCTGGAGGTTACTCTAGAGACCGCAACATAAAATTGACCGTGTGTAAAGACTGGATTCCTTAGGTAGATACCCACTTTGTTTAATGTTTGGCCTTGGCACTTGTTTATCGTCATTGCATAGCAAAGCCTGATTGGGAACTGCCTACGCTGTAAAGTAAATGGCCATTTTGGGCTTGTTCCATTAAGGACGATTCTCGGTATACATACTGCCTCACCGATATGTGTTCCTGTCATGATTGTGGCCTCTAGAATTCGATCACTGAGTCTGGTTAATATAAGGCGTGTACCATTACATAAGCCAAGGGATTGATTAATGTTCCTAAGAAGCATGACAGGGGCACCAATCTTTAGCGATAACCTGTGCTGAGCAAAGTTGTTTATGACAATTGAATGGAGAAATTCAGGTGGATATAAAATATCAATATCCGCAGGCTGCTCACTTGGGTTGGCTATTCTGTCATAGCTCAAATATTCTCTAAGGTGTGCAGGCACTTTAGCAAGCATAGCACTGTTTATCTCATCAACTACTGAATTGACGGGACATATGATAGCACGGTTAGCCAAGTAAATAGCCTCTGAATAGTTGTTTTCAAAATCATCATACACAGCAGCGGTGATCGAGGCCACCTTATCTGGGCCTGGTTTCAGCAAAAGGTCATCCGGAATCCGAATCCATGATCGGTCTGCACTTCCTGGTTGGGTATGTGTTGGTATACGGCCATCACCTATATCAATAATCCACTGGGCAAATTCTTGCAGCTTGTTTTTTTCCTCTAAGGATAAAGAAGGATCTATTAGGCGCATGTTAGTTGTTAGGTGCATAACATCTATATATTTCCAAAGTGGAGATTTTGGAAGGGAAGCGGCAACTATGTCTGCTCGGGAGCCACCTTCAATAACAGGTAATATCTGTCTAAAATCACCACCAAACAAAATCGGTTTACCACCAAAAGGCTTGGTAGCATTAATTGGATCATCAAGAGAGAGTATGTCACGGAGAGTTCTATCAAGAGCTTCGAAGCAAAATCGGTGTGTCATGGGAGCCTCATCCCGTACTATCAAAGCAGATTTTCTTACTAATTCCCCAAGAACAGTTCCCCTTCGCACGTTACATACACTTCTGTCGTGAATATCAAGCGGTATGTGAAACCTAGAATGGGCAGTTCGGCCACCTGGTAACAGCAAAGCGGCTACTCCAGATGAGGCCACAGTTAAGACAATCTGCCCTTGGGACCTGACTTTGGAAACGATGGCATTCCATAGGAACGTTTTCCCTGTTCCTCCATTGCCTGAGATGAAGCACACACATTTTTCTCTGTGTAAAATCCTAAACATCACACTGTTATATATAGCAGCTTGGTCACTATTAAGCATGGCATACATAGAATCGGATTGTGTAGAAAGTTCAGCTGTGTTGTAAGATAACTCTTCAAGAACTAATCTGTTAGTAAGGGCATCGTCAGAACTATCAGATGGCATTGGAAGATTATATGCTGATATAGACAAACCATTATTTAAAAATAGCACAGTAAGCTGCCTCAACAAGCTGTTGCGCAGCATGATATCAGGAACCACATAGGCAACATCGTTAAGAGAGGAACGGATGCTATAGGCAATATCATCAGCCATATATCGCCAATATTTATTAAATAAAGTGCGGACATCACCAACATCACAGTAGATAAGCACCGCCATAAAAAGATTTCTCAACTGATGCGACGTTGCCCACACAACCCCTTCGTCAAAGAGAGCAGCCCACTCGGTGTCATCACCAATCAAGCCACGCGCTTTGCATGCCTCACGATAATTGCTATGTAAGGTGCCTTCATATGTTCGAACATCTTCATAACATTTGGCACCGCGTACAACCATCAGTAGCATCCTTAAATAAAAAGGTTCACCAGTAGAAGGATGGATATGCCATAGTCTACCGATTTTAGTCCCTCTCTTTCGTTCGGACCAAATCTTCTTATCTGATTGCCATGTCCACTTTGTTGGGAATTCGCAATATGTTAGTTCTCTAGCAGCCACCGATCTTTGGTTAGTGACAAACCATTCTGTCAACATGGTCTTATCTGAATTAGGGTCCTCTAGAACAGCAGTCAAGTCTGAATCTTCATGGTATGTAATCATATGCATCCCCGGCATATGAACAAACAACCTTTCTACCGCTGGTGTTCTACTATGGATATCAAAGCCAAATATCCTCCAATTTGACTCACACGAAGATAGATATCTTGACTTCATGTATTCTGAAATTTCATCAAGGCCCTCAGTACCATGGCTGGCTTCGCTATTAGAAATGATAGGTGGTGTACCACGAGAAGCCTCACTGCCTGCTTGGCTGACATGTGATGCATTTGGTATGACCGATTAATACTGGTTCAGCAATGTGTTCATGGTGCTGTTGTACGGTTGGGAAGGTAGGCTGGGGCGGTCTAGCGAGTGCACGCAAAGACACAGTGGCACAGTCATGGCCCTTTGTGATGTATTTAAAAAGATACTTCACAAGGTATGTTTTGTTACACCACTCAACATTTATGTGAGCTTGGTATTTTTTTAACAGTTGCAGATTATATGGCACCACCCACCTGTTATCAAGCCTGATACCCTGTTTGATAACAAATCGGCCATCATCCCGCCGACGATAAACGGGGAATCCGTCATGATCGTGCGATGTTTCAGAATGGAAAGCCTTGGGGTATCTTTTTGAACACATGCCTTGTTTCATACAAGGACACTTAGGATTGAGGCTGCCACATGGGCCATGGACCATGAATTCTGAACAAGGGCATACCCTAGTGGGTCAATCGATATATCAGGTAGTTCAGCAGAAATGATACCATCAATGAAGGACGGTGAAGGATCTCTGTCTTGCACAGCTAACCATGCAAGGATATGAGCATGGGGGAGTCCTCTCTTCTGAAATTCAATAGTATGGACAGCTGGAAAATAGGATAAACGGACTCGAACTGTTACAAAGCGAAATATCATCAAGAAGGCAAAATGATGGACTACCAATAAAACAAACCTGCACGTATAGGGCCAAAGGATGTGCCGTCTTTCAAGTCAGCCATGAATTCATCTAATTTCATTTTGTAAACACGTGTGACCATATCAGATCTGTCATGCGGCTTTTGGCCTGGCTCAAAACTGATTCCTTCAACTATCTCTGGCCATTTAGGGTTGCATGTAAAAGTGGTGAATAACTGAGGAGGTCCGTAGGCTCGGCAAATCGACATAGAATCATGATAGTTTTGTATCATATACCTTTTCCCACCGGTAAAACTTGCTGGTAAGATTGTTTTTATTCCAATATCTTTTCCTAAGCTGTTTCCCTTACAAACAGCATCCGATATACCTTGATAGGTTTCAGATCTAAGCTTATCCTGATTGAAAAAATGAAAGGACAACCGGCTTGCCTCAATGCATGAGTAGGCATTAACATTGAGCTGATCGGAAAGTCTACCACAAGAAGTAAACGGATTTGGTTCACCCTTACGATAATGAGCTTCATAGCGATAGTATTCCAACATCGAAACATCTTCACGTATGCCTAAAGGCTGATCATCAACTTCCTTCAGTTTCATGCCTAGATGGAACCCTCTGTCACCATGAGGAAAGAGCAAAGGATACTGTAAAGCCATCAAGCTTGGATGGACGGGTGAAATATGCTTGAATTCTCCAGAGTGTGTTTGCACCACAACATCAAATCTGCAAGTATCAACCGACATGCCTCCAACCAATAGAGCAGCTAATTCTTAGCCTACCGGCAGGGAATAGCGCCCATCATCCATCTTTTGCGGACCAATAAGCTTTATAGCAATATCGGGAGCATTTGGCGATAGGAGCCTATCACGTGCAAGCCTGAACTGTTGGACAATAGGATTACAGCTGTCCAACATAGAAATAATATCTGCCACTATGACTGGATCAGGAAGGTCATTGGCAGGAGCATCTGATGTGCAAACGTTCAGGCGATTTTGAAGTTCATTCGCAGTGTCATATATATAGAGCTGGGCAAATTCAGGGCGATGGCCGGCGGCAGGTAGAAGAGACCCAATACGATGGTGCACAACACCGTTAATACGGAAAACATAAGGACCATTGCCGGTATTAATACTTGTGTCAATATTAACTCCAAGAGAGGCAAACACAAAAAGAGAATTATATTGTCTTATTAGCCGCATTAAAGTATTGGATCGGGGACCTCCATTGAAACGAATAAGGTCTCGTAACGGAGGCGGGAATTGCCTGTGCGGAGGCAGCGAGATTCTTCCTCCACGACAACAGAGGTTATAGGCAATACGGCCGTGTGTATGTGAACTTTGGCTCTGTATCCTTTCCTGGTACCAAAATATGGCTGAGCACTTATCACAAGTATAATCAGGCCCGCCATAATACGATCTACCAGGATAGGTAGCTACAACACAAAAATAGGGGATAATGATGGTCAAACAGTATAGCGCAGAGCGACTACGGGAAAACGGGACACAAGGCGGGGTGCATCAGATACGACACAAGCATACCTTTTAACGAATCAACATACTCTTTTGGAAAAGAATACGCATGAGCAACAGGAGCGTACGGGATGGAGCCTTTAAGAGGCACCGATGTAAGCAGGCACGAACGGCAAAACGCGGCCGCAAAAACCAAACAATGGAACGAGCACACATATAAGTAACAAAAAGGAATGATCGGGAGAAGATCAGGCAAGAACAAAAATACACAAGGATAACCTTGTCTTGCGAGTCGCGAAAGGATGTTAGCAGCACGTCTTTTGGAACGGTTCTGACAAGCAACAGCGGGCGGCACAACAGGCAAAAGGCGGTCTCCTGGACAGGTTCATACATATAAACCACGACGTGACAATAAACAGGCAACGCCGAAGCGAGCACATAATGTAAGCGAGAGGCACACGCCTTATCAAGCGTCTGCCGCCATCGAGACATCGGCAAGCGATCTTGAGCGGGTTCTTCGCCAAACAAGGATGGGCCGTGCACGAAAGCGGCGACCCTGATACGAAAGCAACGAACAAACAAGGCAACGCACACAGAAAGAATAACATAAGACCACAGACACTAATTCCGGGAAGCAGGCACAGCTCACAAGTATAAAAAGAAGCCGACGATGGCGTCCGAAATAAGCACAGCGTGAACAAGTATAGGTACGGAATAAAACGAAAATAACTCCGGTGCACAGGGCTAGTTCAAGCGAAAAGTAACAACGAAGAGCAAGAGAGAGTAGTGACGGAAGATTTACCATAAACCGTAGCGCAGAGCGGGGGGAGCAAACGCTCGGACCGCAGGGACGATCAGCCGACCACGGACCCGGACAACGAACGCAGGCGGTCGAACCGATGCACGTAAACGAAAGCAAAGCAGGAAAATCGAAGGAAAAGCGAATAAGATCGGCAAATAAATATAACAACTAGACTTTAGGAAACCCTAGACCTATGACTGGCTCGAAACCCAACCAAAGGAAAAGCAATTGCATTGCCAAAGAAGGAAGGCAAAGGAAAGGCGTGCCATCAAAGCGGAACCAGCAGTGGCGGTGCGGCAAGCGGCACGATGGAACGAAAGCAAAGCGAGTAAAATCTGCAGGAAAAAGCGAGCAAGATCGATAAAACACATATAATAGCTAGACCCGAAACCCTAGACCATTACCCGCTCTATACCATATAAACCCAGCTCAGGAGGCTCAATCAAAGTAAAATAAACCGAAGAAGGAAGGTAATGGGCAAAAGGTGTAGCAGAAGCGTAACTCTGAGTTGAGGCGCGAAGGAAAGAAGATCGCGGCGGAGAATTGGACCACGGAGAAAGGGAAGCGTCAGGCGCAGCACGGACGAACAGAGGCGATACCTTCGAGAGGAAAAGCGGAAGAAGCGGGAGGAGAAGCAAGCGCATGACCGAGGAAACAATGACGCAAGAAGAATCGGGAAAGCGGTAGTAACAAGGCTCGTGTACGGCGGGCGCCAATGACGGTGGCCGAAGCAAGCAGCAGAAACACATCGGCTCCGATTCCGCCCATATAGCGCAACCCGCGGACGGTCGGATGGCGCCCGCGAAGGATGAGCGAGCGGAAATCCGACGGCGTGGCCACCGTGGCCGGGCGCCGATTCCTTCCGCTTTAATAGGCTAGTTATATATGGCCTTGTATTTGTATATGTCTTAACTCCTGAGTGCCGACGGAGGTACCATGTTAGGTTGTGTTATAAATAAACTTAAAAAATAGAACCATGGCGTTAGTTCCTTTCGCACCCGACGTATGTGCAGATGCCGGGCCCACTTTCCGACTCCCGGCTGTCGCTGGGCGCCCAGATTTCGCGCATCGTGTGACCTTCGTGGCGGCACGGGACGCCGCACACCCACTCTGGCTGCTCGTCCTCCTGGATTGTTGCTTCTTCCTCCTCTCCCACGCAGCAACGCTTCGGCCTTCGGACAACGCGATGGCGGCAATCCGGAGCGCAACCACCGCCGCCGCCGCCCCCACCGTGGCGCTGCACGGCCGTGGCGGTCACCGCCTGCCCCCATGCGCCGCGGCACCGGCACGTCGGGCGCGGCGCGCGCCAGGAGCTGCCGTCGCCACGAGGGGCTCCCGCGCTCCGCCCTGCGCGCCAGTGCCTCCCCCGCCGTCACCATCGGGGAGCTCGACGAGGCCGTCGTGGTGAGTGCTCCACCCCCCCACCCACTGGCGCGTTCCGTCGAGCGGGTGGCGGGCCCCGCCGGTCTGTTCCTCGGATTACACTCTGTGCACGTCTCCCCCGGCGTTTGAGACGATCGGGTTGCTGCGATTTCTTTTCTTGCTTCTTATAGGGAATTTTGAGCGATTTCGATAGTGGATGATCAATTGTGCAGGAACCTTTGGTGGAAGCGGAGCCGGAGGTCAAGCTGAGCAAGCTGGCCTGCCCAATCTGCTATTACCCCCTCGCAAGCTCGATCGACCAGTCCGCGTATGTGGTCTTGCCGTCTGCGCATCAGCAGCATACCTAACGTGTTAATCGCTCGGCTTCCCCGTTTGATGGTTTGTTGGCTTCTTTTCAGGCCGATCAAATCCGCTCCTGGTCTTGAGTGTTCTACCTGCAAGAAAGTCTACCCCAACAAGGAGGATTACTGGGATCTGACAGTTGCAGTTGGTTCTACCGAGTACTTGGAGTCCATGCCGGCAGCAACTGAGATTTTCAGGTATCTAAGCCAATGAGATTAGATGAACAGAGGGCATTGTAATGAGGAAATTAACATGCTGCAAGTTGAAATAGTAATGTCTTCTGAATAATGGGCATAATGTAGTCAAGTTCTTCTGGTTAAAAAAGAAAAGGTTTTGTCTCTTCTGAAATTAGTTAACCCGATGGGGTTTGGTGAACGGAGGGCATTATAAGGGAAAATGTAGTCAAGCCTTTTGCATAGGTTCTTTAAGAGTAATAACGATTATATAACATGTTATACAGTCCTAAGGCCTGTTCCACACAACCGCTGAAAGCATGCCTTAGGACTGTATGACATGTAGTGCAAGAAACCCTCTGAAACCTTGAAAATGTTGGACCAGCTGGAAGATGTGGTACAGAAGATGTCTCCTTTCACGTACAAATTGTTCAGTATGGGTTTGCTAGTTTTTATTGCTTACTATTTTTTTTCGAGAATAGGTTGTTGTTACCTACTAAAATCAACATCTGTTGAACTGTTTTTGCTGAGCTGTTGGGGGCCAAGAATATGACTTGTGTACTTGACAATTAGTTCTATTCAGACTATTCCTTATGGATTATTATTTGAACAGGACTCCGCTGGTATCGTTTCTTTATGAGAGAGGATGGCGCCAGAATTTTATATGGGGTGGTTTTCCAGGCCTAGAGAGAGAGGTTATGTGGCTCAACTATACTTGTATGAATGAGGATGTTCGATTGCATTCGTGAAATAACTGTCTAACAATCATCATTATATAAATTTGCCACATTTTGTTGCTCTATGTGAAAAAAAAACTGGTACTTACAGTGCTGTGTTAAACTGTCTATCCATACTCGTGTGGTAGTAAGCTACAACCAAATATTGAGAAATATACTATCATATATGTAGGCAGTAGACCTGAGCATTTCCTGGGTTGGGCCAGGCTAGACAAAGCCATGTTTGCATCCAGGCCTGGCCCAATTAGGCGGTTGGGCTGACGGGTCTGGGCCACCAGCCTTAATTTTTTTTAGGCCACTGGCTTAGGGTAGGCTGCGACCTGGTTCATTAGTAACTGGCCTATAATCTCAAGCTTGTCTTGGCTCTAAACAAATGCTTGAACCGGGTTAAGGTTGCTTAGGTATATGTTTAAGTGTTTATGTATCATTTGTGCATGCAAGTATAATTTGTAGACTTTCTAAAAAAATATTGCAATTCAACTGCAGTTTGAAATGGCTAAAACTTATTTGAAGCCGACAACTGGAGGGATTATAGTCGATGCAAGTTGCGGAAGTGGCCTGTTTTCAAGATTATTTGTTAAAAGTGAACTGTATTCTCTTGTCGTGGCGCTGGATTTCTCAGAGAATATGTTGAAGCAGTGCAATGAATTCATCAAGCAGGAAAACATTTCAGATGAGTATGGTTTGCAGTTCCATGATCAAGTTTGTTTCTGTAACTCCTTTGTGGCATATGATTTATGAAGTCTGAGCAGCCATTTGTCTCTTTTGTGTTGGTTTTATGCTATGTAGATTTTTCCTGTGATTATTGGTTTGTTATAATGTTGAATGCAATCTCTGATGTTAAATTGTTGCTGTTTCAGGATATTAGCCTTGGTGAGAGCTGATATATCCAGGCTCCCTTTTGCGAGTGGTTCAATTGATGCTGTGCATGCAGCTGCTGCTATTCATTGTTGGCCATCCCCAGCTTGTGCTGTAAGATTCCTATTTGAATTGCAAATTTATGTCTGCGAAAATTCTCATTGCTTCACTAAGTCTTTTCAAAATTGCTGAGGTGAACATGCTTTTGTGCTTCAGGTGTTCCTTTCATTATGTATTTTCTATATTAACATACCGACTTGGTTACTCCATGTTCTTCTGTGCACTCAAAATACATGTGAACATATGCTAAACGCTTACTTCCATCCATAAAAATCATTGGAAATGCACATAACGTTACAGTGAGAATATGCATACGTCCCCATCACACCCATTTGTGTTGTTTTCCAATCTTCTGTAGTCCACACAACCACCAAACAATATATAAGAAAACTTACTCAGGTCGTTTCCTACGAATCTATTAAGCTTCACTTCATAGACTTAATGAAGAGCAAGGTAACACTTTCGTGAAAAACTATAGTGCATTTTAAATTACATTTCTCTATGTATGCTAAGCAACTCGTCCAGCCACAACATTATTGATCCAAATTTTCTATAGATCTAATACAGTGAGATCTACCTTTATGCTATTTGCTTTCACCCATGCCTGGTTATGAAGGGTAAAAGTTCTTATTTTGTTATGGCCTTTTCACAGGTTGCAGAAATTAGTCGAGTCCTTCGCCCTGGGGGTATTTTCGTTGCTTCTACTTTCATTGCAGATGTTCTTCCACCAGTTGTTCCGATATTGAGGATCGGACGCCCGGTAATCCTGAATTCTAATCATCTACAAATAATGATCTTTCAGGGGACAATACAGATCAACTTGCTTCACAACATGATAGTAATTTAAAATTGGGCTTATTCTTTAATAGTTCAGCACCTCCAAATTAGTAGATGCTGCTATTTGTGGGGTTCACTTTGTTCAGCCCTGTTTTGTGACATCTGTCTTACAATTTTCTCTCTTTGAATCATCTTGCAGTACATTGGTCAAATAACTGGAAATAATATCTTCTTATCAGAGGTGGAGCTTGAAGATCTTTGCAGAGCGTGTGGGCTGGTTGATTTCAAATTTGTCAGAAATGGATTCTATATAATGTTCTCTGCTACTAAAACAAGCTAATTTAAGAACTGCACGGTCTTGTGAAAGTTTATTGTGAGACTCCTTGACTTTGCACTGTAAGTGGTGAATAAACTTTTCGATAATTGAATTAAATGAATTGTACTTCATTAGTTCATTTTCTCTTTCACTATCTCATTCTAAATGTTGAAATTTTTTGTTACAGGTTTTTTTGTGCCCTTTCTATTCGGACTAATAGTTTTGCTCAAGGGACGTTTGGCGTGAATAGTGAATGCACATGCTTTACTTGACCGACCCATTATGAGATTGATCATATCGATTCTTTATGTATAGCACCAGTGGTCTTGTCGTCCTGTAAATTCTGTGAACTGTTCTTGGATGTGGTTGATTCGAGAGCTACGAGCTGATATTCTGCTGGACTCTTCTGGAATACAAGCTAGATTAAAGTATCTGCAGAGTATGAAATAATCTATTTTCATTCTAAATCAAAAGTAGCTGGTGTAGATCAACTCAGAACTTGTATTGCTCAAATCTAGTAAAAGAAAAGGATATAACTTGTTTTAAATACCACCCAAAACAGCGGATCAGCTTGTATTTTTTTTTTGGAAGCTTATGCTATGATATTATTCATTATTGTGTGTTCTCAGAAAAGCGATGTTGCTATAGTATCTTTTCTTTTGTTGCTGGAAAGCTTCTATTGTTGTTCATACAACTTTTGTACTGTAATTTGAATGTGATAAGTTGATAACTAAGAGATGCTTGAACCAATCATATATGTTATGTCACTCTTGTCTAAAAATATGTGTACGTCAAGCGTTGGGCGTGTAACTATAAAATTTACTCAAGATTCAAGAGTTCACTATTCTTTTGTAAGGCGGAACGTTATTGGCATGAACAAGGAGCAAGCCAGCAATGCACCTTGGATACTTCAGCACCAGGTGCAATGTCACCACATCACGTTCTCAATTTTTCAGGAGTTCTGCTATTTTAACACCACTTGATGACCGATCTGGTCTAATGTTGCATATTCAATTGGACTGCCAGGAATATAAGTAGTTAATGTTGCTGTGGCGCGTTTTCCAACTCCTAGCTCGAGGTGATTCTTTTCAAATAGGCATAAACCCCATAGATGTTACAACGAGTTTGAAACCACCCGCTTTACTTTGGCAGTAACATTGAATAATTCGAATTTGCATACAGTAGCATGTGCACGTAGCTTACCAAAATGTACACTTGCACATTTCAAACGATTTATAAAAACATCATGAATATAGGGCAGAGTGTTACATGTACGGTTGCATAACTTATGTACAAAGGTTCACTCATCTTTTCTGTATGGCGCACATATGATCATTCTTGTGCTTATCTTTTATGCATGTATACATATACAAACATGCCTTATATCTGCGAATTTTGGTTGAATTTTTGGGGCCAAGGTTATACGCAAGCCAAAATAGGTGCACACTACACCATTATCTGCATAAAATCTGCACCCAACAACATTTTCGTGAATATTTAATTGGCCGTATGAAAACTAGCAGAGATTTGTCTCTAAGAATAACTTCACATTACTACTATTCTATTAGGTTCTATGACTACTGCATATCGATAACTAAAGTTGCAATCTAGAGACCATAATGAATAATATCATGTTGTTGTGACCAGAGAGAGCACCCTAAGTTTTGCGCTCTCCGAGGTGAAGTTTTTAGAAATCTCAAGCAAAAACACAGCTAGTTATTTTCAAGGAATAAATAATTTAGTCAATTGTATGGATGATGTAACATGATCTAAATTGTTTTCTTGGTAGCCGGGTTAAGTCCCAATCGAGCTATACCAGGTGACTGGTGCCACAGTGCACAATTCAGGCCTTTTGGGTAAATATAATTGTGATCCGACTCACATCTGCAAGGAAGGAGAATAATGATGAAAAATATTTGGAATAAGACCCAAAGCCCTCTAGGTTTTGGTAATTGCAAAATAGTACTTACTATTTTGCATAAATGCAAAAACAGCCCTTGCTATTTTGCACTAAGACCCTCCCAAGTTTTCTATGGTTGCAGACCAGCCCACTTCTCTGGAGTTTTTGGAGCTGAGAAACAATCCAACCGTCGCTAACTGTGAAAAGAGTAAATTGCACTTACGCACGCGATTGCACAGGCAAACGAACATTATAAGTAGATATGTTTGGTACTAAAACTTGTATAAGTGAGTTAAGGGAGATCCAAAAATGATTTCGACAGCCAACATGGCATCCATATGGCACGAGAATACGACATGTGACATGGCAATTTTTTCGCTGACGTGGCGTACGTCCTCCCCCCTCTCTCCCCCTTCAATTTCCCCTCTCCTCTGCATCCTCTCCGCCTCGCCCGCTCCCCCTCCGGTGCCAAGATTTGCACGACGATCCGACGGAGGTTGGCTCTCGCTTGGAATCGCCTCCTACTGTCTTGTCTGGGGATTTGCTTGCTTAACAGGGGAGCAGAGCAGTAACAGGATCTTCCGAAAGAATTGGACAATTCATGAGCAAATCCTCCAATCAATTAAAGATGAGGCATCCAACTGGGTCTTCACGGGAGCGATGCACCTTGAGAAAATCTTGCACCGATATCCTTAGTAACATGTTTCTCTTCTTCACTTTATCGTTTCTGGGTGCCCCCTCTACACCTATAAACTATGTACCTTGTACTCTGTTCCTTTCTTCTTATAATATAATCATGGCACGCTGTTTAAAAAAAAAGGGGAGCAGAACAGGCGAGGTGTCGTCGTTCTGGAGTCGAATTCCACGTAGGGAGATTGACCTGAGCTGGACCTGGCATAACATAATCTGCATCTGCATCTCCGAAATGTGGATTGTACTTCGGCACCTACAGAAATTATTTTTTAGAGTGTTTGTTTGTTTGCATCGCCTCTTCATGTAAGTTGAATAAATTTTGAAACAAACAAAGAGGTACTTAATCACCATCAACGTTTCACTCACGCTTTAATTTTTGTGCAGCATTCAAATAGGAATACATAGAAGCACATCCCATTATTGTTTTGCTCAACCAGCTTTCTTACATGGAAAAAAAATGAAAATGAGATTGAAATTGATGGATGTATAAGTAACAAGTTGCCCATGTCCTCAAGCTCAACGATATTAGTCTACATATCGTTACGTGGATAACCATCAGATACAGTAATTGCAAAACAATTACTACGGAGTATTTGTACCTTCTAATTAACGACAGCCACCACAAAGAAATATCTGCGCAGGAAGCAATTCGACCTGTACATACACTGGCAGTTTAAACACCAAAAGGGTGTGAAAAGAGCAAGGTAAAAATTCTGCTAATACAAATAACAGCGCCCACCGTGGGGCTCGAACCCACGACCACAAGGTTAAGAGCCTTGCGCTCTACCGACTGAGCTAGACGGGCTAGGACGGCAGCAGCATCAACAAGTATCTTCTGGAGACATCTTGACATACCACATAATACTACAGCAATGAATTCAATTATTGACACGCTGCAGTGTGGTTCCGGCAATTATAAGCTCGACCAAGTTGGTTTAGAGAAGACGAAGAACAGTACATGACCAGCCATTCCACCCTACACTTTCTTTCCGTGATTCATGAAAATATTGCAAGTGAACACGAACGTCAGTATGTAAAAGAACTGAATCAACCTATCTAATCTTTCCTTTATAGGTTAGCTGCTGAAGTAGCTCTACATTTTTCAAAAACCAGAGATACGCAGCCCCAGCGATTTACGTAGCCAAAAACTGGTAGGCTGGTATGGTTTCTGTGGACACAAAACTGAAAAATTCAAAACCAGATGGTTGTCTGTGAACTCATGTCTAGCTCATTTCATACCGGCGCTTTGTTCAACTTCATAGCGCATTAATGTTTTCCTTGTCATCATCGTCAACATCCAACCCTTCATCTCCATACTCGCGATCGATCACCGCCGCATCTTCTCTCCTATAATAGTCTCTGATCCCTTGAGATCTTTCCAACTCGATCAGCTGCAGCTCTGCTGTAATCAGAGTATCCATTCTTGCCCTCTCCCTGTCGCGAGGGTACGTTCGGTACAAAAGGGTGTAGATGAAGCAGCAGAGCAGCATAGGGACTGCTATTGCAGTGTAAAGAGCCTTGGCAAAGGGCAGCAGCATTTTTCCTGTCCCTTGTGACGCTGCTCACGCTGGCTCCGTAGGTGATCGGGTTGTAACCGTAGGCATTCTCCGCTAAATATCCAACAATGGGTGGAGCAAATGAAGCCAAGACAGATTGAAAAGAGCGATCGAGTGCATAAATGCTTGTCCTTGATCTCTCAGGAACAATCTCTGCAAATATGGGGCTGCAAGCAAAATAAATTAGTCACAAGACTCGCAATGAGCAAAGAGCATGAACTTTTAAAGAGTATCAATGTTTCGTATATCAAACTAGATATATGATGTGAAACCAAGAAATCATGAAATGGCCAGTCTAGCATATGAAGCATACATATCCTGTAAGGAACGTATATTTTATCTTCATGGTTGTAGTATTTTACCTTGGACAACAACTAAAATTTTTCTCAAATGGTTTACAGTGGCACAAAACAATATTTCAGCATCTGTTCAAATTATTCACCACAATCGCCAGAAGCTAAGAACTATGCGCTGTTACTTACTTGTTAGTAGCAGGAGCGTTCCAGGAGATGCTAAATCCCACAATGAACATGACAAGACCATGCATAAAACCAGTAGATGGGTCATCAGGCAAGCCTAGTAGTAACAAAGCGGCAAGTGGAATTGCAGATGCTGAGCTTATCTGAGATATGACTATTCTACCAGAATTTGGATAGCGCCAAGCAAGATAGTCCCCCATCTTTCCACCTAGTAGTCCTCCAAGTGAGCTTGCCACTGCAGATGTGATCATGAGAATTCCAGTTCCTTTGTGTGTAAAGCCGATCAACTCCAACCACATTGGAGCAAATGATAGGGCAGACCATGGAAATGAACCTGTGATCCCCCCTGAGCTACAATGATATTTGTTGTGATATAGCCATACTGTTCACCGGATTTTATCAACACATTGTGGTATGAGCTCGCTCCGCAAGGGCTTGCTCGTACGCTCGTGTGCCCGGCCTGGAGCCCGGACGAAGATTGCTCGCTGACGATTCCGCCGAAGGAGCAGGTAACTTGGCTGTTTTCGGAGCCACCGCCTTAATCTCAATTTGTGGCAAATTCTGCATGCCCTTTTCTTATTTCTTTCTCCCTCTTATAGTTTGAGGTACAAAGGAAAGTAACAACCCAAGGATAGAAATAACAATCTGATTGGAAACTAACAAACGGGAAAGATACTAACTACTAATCCTGAAAGGATAAGGAAAGAAAGATATTAACTACCAATCTTGAAAGGCTACGAGCAGATCGCCTGCATGGTGCTGCGCATGCTGTGATGGGCCCAATCGGCGAGATCCTTACCTCCCTTTCCTATAATAGACTCTATCTGTATCATTACTCCCCCCCTGGAAAATAAGCTTGTCCTCAAGCTTGCAGTCGGGATAAGATTGTCGAAGGGCGATCGCATCCATCGAGTAACTTCTTCTTGCGCTCACCCGTCCAATGGACCAAGAAGCGGCGATGACCCTTGACAAACCGCCGGGCGAGGAGTTGATGTGGCTCAGGCCGAGCTGGAGCCGTGGAAGGGGTTAGCTCGGCGGCAACTCAAGGGTCATGACGGAGGATCTCCTTATCTTTGCTTCAAGAGGAGACATGGAACACATTGTGGATCTTGTGATGGCGGGAAGAACAAGGCGGTATGCCATGAACCCACTTGAGCCTCGATCAAGTAGGGTCCATAAAGCGGGAGACAACTTGCGAGAAGAACCCCGTGGGCCGCCGCTTGCGGTGTTTTGTAGCTTTAACCATACCCACGAGCACGCCTCGAATTGAACTTCACGATGATGTTGATCATCTTCTTTGTTTCATTCTATTTTGAGCTGGCGAGGTGTGCCTTGGCGGATGCCAACAAGAGTCGCGATCAACTAAGCGGCGATCAATGAATCAATGGTTGTGGCGCCCGTCTGGCGATGGGGCGGTGGAGCTCTTCCATAGACTAATTCAAGCGGTGTCATGCGAAGAGCTGAATGGAAAGAGGAGTTATGTGAACTACGCCCATAGAACCCTTGGACCCGAAGCAGGATGGTCTGCCGCCAAGCACCTCAGGTACATTTCAATGGTTCGGTTGACAACCTCGGTTTGACCATCCGTCTGAGGATGGTAGGCGGAGGAAAGCAAGAGTGCAGTGCTGCTGCGTTTGAACAAATCTTGCCAGAATGCGCTTAGGAACACCGGATCTCTATCCGACACGATGGACTCGGGAATTCCATGGAGCCGGACCACCTGATCGAAGAAGAGCTTGGCAACTGTGGATGCCGTGGCCGGACGGGAGAGGGCAAGGAAGTGTGCATACTTCGAGAGCCGGTCCACCACCACCAAAAGCGCCGTCTTGCCAGAGGTCTTCGGCAGACAAGTGATCAATCCATGGAGATGTTAGCCCAAATCTGTTGAGGTATCTTCAAGGGTTGCAGCAACCCAGCCGGTGACAATGAGCTTGCCTTGTTGCGTTGACATACGATGCACTGTGCTACATAGCGCTCCACTGTCTGGCGCTGATTTGGCCAAAAGTAGGCGAACTTGACTTGGTGAAGCGTCTTCGGATGCCTTCATGAGTCAAATCGTGGGTGAAGCAATGATGGAAGCGATCAATGGAGAATCTGGCGGCACAAAAGCGGTTGTTGAAGTATAGCGACCCATCGAACCGCCCAAGCACACATCTCCGTATCATCGCCGTTCGGTGTGGTCTCTGTTCGCATCCGGAATGCGGAAAATACCGCCGCGCCACTGCGGCTGCTCTGGATAGTCCGTGGCGTTGTGCCTTTGTGGTCGGCGCTAGAACTTCCGGCCGACCTTCGCGAGTGATGTTCTGCGCTAAAGACAGAGCCGCACAAGCTGGATCTTCCTGGGAAACACGGGACAGAGCATCTGCTGCTTGATTCGACTTGCCCGATTTATATTCAACTTGAAAATCAAGCCCCATTAGTTTGCTAAGCCAATGTTGCTGCGGAGGAGTCACCAGAGCTTGGGTAAGCAAGAACTTGAGGCTACCGTGGTCTGTGCGGATGATGAACTTCTGCCCCCATAAATACGGACGCCAATGTCTAACTGCCTTGGACAACCCGATGAGCTCACGCTCATAAGCTGCTAGTTTCATGTGTCGTGCAGCTAATTTTCGGCTATAATAAGCAATGGGGTGTCCGTCCTGTTGTAACACCGCTCCCACGCCGGTCCCTGACGCGTCACAGTCCACCACGAATGGCTTGGTGAAGTCGGGCATCTGAAGTACTGGCGCTGTCATCATCACTTGTTTAAGATGAACAAAAGCATTCTCGGCCTCATCACCCCAGCTAAAGCCATGGCGGCGCAATAAGGCTGTCAAGGGCTCTGCCACCACTGCATAATTTTGAATGAAACGCCGATAGTAGCCTGTGAGTCCAAGAAATCCCATAGCGCCGATCTTTGAAGTGGGTCGTGGCGATCGGCTCTTGCTGGAGTTTTGCAGGATCTGCGGACACTCCATTATAGGAAATGATGTGTCCCAAATAACCCAAGCGCTCCTGAGCAAATGCACACTTGGATTGCTTCAAGTATAGTTGGTGGCCTTTGAGTAGATCAAACACAAGCTGAAGATGGTTGATGTGGTCCTCCGCTGAACAGCTGTACACCAAGATGTCATCAAAAAATACAAGTACAAATTTGCGCAAGTATTCTTTCAGTACCCCGTTCATCAATGCTTGGAACGTGGAGGGCGCGTTGGACAACCCAAACGGCATCACCAGAGACTCGTAATGACCGTGGTGAGTACGGAAGGCCGACTTGGGAATGTCGTCCTCGTGTACGCGGACTTGATGGAAGCCCGACCGTAGATCCAACTTGGTGAAGAAGCGTGCGCCTCTTAGCTCAAATCGATGGTTCCTCCACCACTGGGATGGGAAACTTATCTTTTATGGTGTGAGAATTCAACTCCCGATAGTCCACGCAGAACCTCCAAGTGTCGTCCGCCTTCTTGACTAACAATACTGGCGATGAGAAGGGGGAACGACTCGGGCGGATAATCCCCTGTTGGAGCATGAACTCACTGCTGTCGCTCAATCTCATCCTTCGGCGGAAGGATCAAGTAGGCCGAGCAGCGATGGGATTTGTGCCTTCCGCTAAACAAATGCGATGGTCACAGTGTCGCGGTGGTGGCAATCCCTGTGGCTCCTGGAAAAGATTGCTGTATTCTTGGAGAAGCCCCTGGACCGCTGGATCCTCCTGGAGTGCCAAGTGCATCAATTGCAACGACTTCCTCCACATGCCTCGGAGAAGCACTATCGACCCTTGATGCTGGAAGGACATGGTGAGATTTCCAAAATTCCATTGAATGTCCCCCAACCTCTGCAGCCACTGGATGCCCAACACTACATCAAAGCTCCCCAAAGGAATGACGATGAATGGCGCCTCAAACTGATGCCCCTCAATAGAGAATTCCACCTCATTGACAGTACCAAGACAAGGCAATTTCCCTCCCCCTGCTACCCGGACATGCATGGAGTTGTGGGGTGAATGCTTCCATTCCAGCCGACCTGCCGTATGACCACTCACGAAATTATGTGTGCTACCACTGTCAATGAGCCCATGCAATACATTCCCTTGGACCCTGAGGAGTACCTGCATGGTGTCGCCGTGTTTAGGTCCCAACATGGCAATCATGGATAGGGATGGTTCTTCCTCGTGCGACTCATTTTCGTCCTCTTCGTCCTCCTGTTCTTCCACCTCAAGATGGAAGAGGCGTTTGCACCGATGATTGCGGCTATACACGTCATCACAGTTATAACATAAGCCCTTTGCTCTTAGATTCGCTATCTAAATGCGCACTTAGGCGCCGCTTTATTGAGTCATGCAATTAACCGCCAAAAGCCCACCGATGTTGCCGGCAATGAACCCGCACGGCTTTGCTGCGGTGCCTTATGAGGTGCCCCCAGCGTTGTGGCAGTCTCCGAATTCATTGCCCTTCCTCCCAAGCTGTGTGCCGGAGCGTTGGTTGGTGCCGTGGAGAACGAAGCCGTGCCTCGACTGAAAGGCGGCCGTATCCGCCCCACATTGGACATGCTCTATACTGCCTTGGCGATCCATGCTTCTTCCCTTACTTCCGGCTCCCTCGCAAATCCGATTGCGTCTGCCAAATCGCGGGGCCTCTCCCGGCGGACATCTCCAGCCAAAGCAGCCGACAACCCTGCTGTGAAGGTCTCAATCTGATCAGCGTTTTTCATTCTGGGTGTCCTCGCGAGCAACCTCTGAAACTCGCGTGCATACTCGTCTACCTTGCCTTCTCCTTGTTTCAGGTTCACGAGATCCCCCAGAGGACCGATTGAGGAATGCCGGGTGAATCGGTGCACGAAGGTGTCATAGAAGTCTTCCCACTGAATCCAAGGTGTCTCCAATTGCCAATTATCCAGTACGTCCTGGGCTTCGCCTTGGAGGTGAAGCCCCGCCACCTCTACGTACTCCTCCTCTGGAATCTGGTGCACCCGGAAGAATCGCTCACACTTCCGCAACCACCCCAGCGGGTCCTGCGAGCCGTCATAATCCGAAAGATCAAATCGTGGTGGGCGCGGCACCCATCGACGATCCTCTTCTCCGTCCCGATCCCTTCTAGCTCCACGCCTCCAATTGCGATCACCTTCTTCACGGGGAGGCCTCCAATGGCGGCCGCCCCCTTCGCCTTGAGCCCTGGTCGATACCCGCCCCGCCGCCTGGTGATTCCTCACGCCTGGCAATCCCTCATGCGGGTATAATACCGCCTCGCTCTGTTCTGGATCTTCTGCCGCAGCCTTTCCCTTGACCAATCACAGCATCTCTTCCATCATGGTCTTCAATCCTTTCACGTCCTCCTCCAACTTCCCAACGCGATCTTCCATGACTGCTTCGGTGCCAGGGCCGAACGGCTCTGATACCAAATTGGTATGAGCTCGCTCCGCAAGGGCTTGCTCGTACGCTCGTGTGCTCGGCCTGGAGCCCAGACGAAGATTGCTCGCCGACGATTCCACCGGAGGAGCAGGTAACTTGGCTGTTTTCGGAGCCACCGCCTTAATCTCAATTTATGGCAAAGTCTGCATGCCCTTTTCTTATTTCTTTCTCCCTCTTATAGTTTGAGGTACAAAGGAAAGTAACAACCCAAGGATAGAAATAACAATCTGATTGGAAACTAACAAACGGGAAAGATACTAACTACTAATCCTGAAAGGATAAGGAAAGAAAGATATTAACTACCAATCTTGAAAGGCTACGGAACAGGACTGCCCTGCATGGTGCCTGCGCATGCAGCATGGCCCAATGCGGCAGATCCTTACCTCCCTTTCCTATAATAGACTCTATCTGTATCATTACTCCCCCCCTGGAAAATAAGCTTGTCCTCAAGCTTGCAGTCGGGATAAGATTGTCGAAGGACGATCGCATCCATCCAGGTAGCTTCTTCTTGCGGCTCACCCGTCCAATGGACCAAGAACTGACGATGACCGTTGACAAACCGCTGGGCGAGGAGTTGATGTGGCTCAGGCCGAGCTGGAGCTGTGGAAGGGGTTAGCTCGGGCGGCAACTCAGGGGGCTGTGACGGAGGATCTCCCTTGTACTGCTTCAAGAGGGAGACATGGAACACATTGTGGATGCGTGCAGTGGCGGGAAGAGCAAGGCGGTATGCCACTGAACCCACTTGAGCCTCGATCAAGTAAGGTCCATAGAAACGGGGAGACAACTTGCGAGAAGAACCCCCGTGGGCCGTCGCTTGCCGGTGTTTTTGTAGCTTTAACCATACCCACGAGCCTGCCTCGAATTGAACTTCACGATGATGTTGATCATACTGCTGTTTCATTCTATTTTGAGCCTGAGCGAGGTGTGCCTTGGCGGATGCCAACAAGGAGTCGCGATCAACTAAGCGCGATCAATGAATCAATGGTTGTGGTGCGGCGATCTGGCGATGGGGCGGTGGAGCTCTTCCATAGACTAATTCAAGCGGTGTCATGCGAAGAGCTGAATGGAAAGAGGAGTTATATGAGAACTACGCCCATGGGAACCATCGACCCGAAGCGGGATGGTGCCGCCAAGCACCTCGGTACATTTCAATGGTTCGGTTGACAACCTCGGTTTGACCATCCGTCCGAGGATGGTAGGCGGAGAAAGCAAGAGTCAAAGATGCTTGCTGCGTTTGAACAAATCTTGCCGAATCTTGTTGAGAACACGGATCTCTATCCGACCACGATGGACTCGGGAATTCCATGGAGCCAGACTACCTGATCGAAGAAGAGCTTGGCAACTGTGGATGCCGTGGCCGGACAGGAGAGGGCAAGGAAGTGTGCATACCTCGAGAGCCGGTCCGCCACCACCAAAAGCGCCGTCTTGCCAGAGGTCTTCGGCAGACAAGTGATAAATCCATGGAGATGTTAGCCCAAATCCGTTCGTAAAATTTCTATGTTCTAAATGTACCCTAAACCATATGTAGATTGACTAAATAAAAGCACTCATATGACATGCATGGAAAGCAACAAAATATGGCCGGTATTGAAAAGTCATGCATTTAACAAGCATGAATATGAACTTACGCATTCAACAAAGAGCGTGGATATGAACTTTCCTGTTAAGTCTGTGTGGCTCAGTTAGCTTGTAGCGATGCCCGTCTAAAATTAGCTTGTAACGATGGGATTCTCTTTTATGAAGACTTCGGTAAAATCATACAGATATGTAATAACTTAGAAGTAGATTATCAAACTTCCTCGCATGTTTGGAGGTAATTAGCGGGTTCAGCAAACTAACTATCATAAAGAGAAAGTTGCTAATGGGAAGGTGCTGCCTGCTGCGTAAATAAGTAGTAGTGCATAAAAAACGACAATGGCAGGGTGCCTCGCCCTAGAAAGCAGAAATGACGGGCGGCCAAGCTTAGTAGATTTCAAGGATACATAGCGAATACAAGATAAGCAACGGAAATTTTGTGAGCTCTGGAAGTTTAACAAAGAAAAAACAGACTAATACATAATGTATGAAAGCTTTGGATAGTTTTTCGTTTATGATGATGCGTTTTAAAGAAAGTGCGGAAGTAGCGAAATCACAATGCAAAAAATTAAGTGTCTTTCTGTATAAAACGACGTGCTAAAAATAATATTTGAAAGCTCTAGAGGGGGCGCGAGAAATTTGAGTGCCTGTGTATAAAAAAGCAAAAAATTAAATAGTATCTATCTTGTGGCGTTTTTCGTAGTTTTTCTTTCGGTGACGTTTTATTTTTTAAATCGTCAAAATAATGAGCGAAAACGGTTGAAAGAACACAAATTTTTTCATGGCGTAATACGCCGCGCGTGCCGTTTTTCCGTAGGAAAAATTACTTTTTTTTCGGCGGCGCCTTATTTTTTAAAACGTGGAAATAATGAGTGAAACGGGGAAAAAATAGAGAGATAAAGTTGTAGAAATATCTCATTCGACGAATTATCTGAAAAATATTGGAGACCGAGCTGGGAAACCGCAGTGGGGAAAAAGTCTAGAGGGAAAAGGGTGAAAAACTATTAGAGATGACAACTTTCTTTTGTCGAGTCTAACACTCTACACGTTCACCGAGTAATAATACATGTTCTCAATAATATCAGAGATCGTTTTTTATAGAAAAAATTCCTTTTTTTCGGTGGCGCTCCATTTTTTAAATTGTCGAAACGATGTAAGCAATTTGGAAGAACAAAAAAAAATTGGCGTAATACGCTTGCGCGTCAGTTTTTTTAGAGCGATTTTTTTTCCGGTGGCGTTTTATTTTTTGAATCATCGAAATAATGAGCATAACGGGGAAAAAATAGAGAGCTAGAATTGTAGAAATATCTCTTTCGATGAATTATTTGGAAAATATTGGAGACCGAGCTAAAAAACCGCGGTGGGGGAAAAGTCTAGAGATAGAGCTGAACACATTTTTATGGTGACGAAAACTTTTTTCCCGAAGAAAACGGAGAAAGGATCTAAACGTAAAGAGCAAGGACCTAAATGTTACGTTTTTGGGCGTGTCGCTATCTTTGAAAAAATTAGAAAAGGGCTTGTTCGCGATTTGGATTTAACGGGAGGGTTTTTAGTAAAAGCGGCGCATGAGGACCCAAAGCGATTTAGAAAGAAAATCTTCCCTCACAAAAAATCACGAAGGATCTATTAAGTAACTTATAGGGACCTATCCGTAATTTAGAAACACAGGGGTTTTTGCAAAAGCGCCAAGGGGACGCGTGGAGTCTTGTCTCGTGAGAACTCTGCGAACTTTAATTCATGGTATGATTGGCGAGGTGCGGCGGAATATTCCACCGCGTGGACTTAGTCGTGGTCTCGGACCTGTGGCGTAGGGGTGTAAATGGAGCGGATAATTTCCGATCGATCTGAGTCCAAATTTATTTAAAACCCGATTCGAATCCGAAAAAATAATATCTGGTTATATTCGGATTCGAATCCGCCTATTCGAGAAAAATATGGGTTAAGATATGGGAAGAGAAGTATCCGATTCGTATCCGATCCATACCCTCATATCCGAGATATCCGAAAAATATCAGTGTAAATTAGTGAAACAGATATCCAATAATAGATCCGATAAACATAAACATTATACATCATATAAGTTCATATGTTGATTGAAATTATACTTGGCTGCATATTATTCTTATGTAGGGAAGACACCTATTATTGAATTTGAAACACTTATATGTCTTGAAGGTTCTAGTAAAGTTTTGTGTATAGTTGATCGATCCTAATATGCATGACATATATGGTTTCCGCTTTCACGCATTATCCGACTAACTATTCGTGACCGAGACTAATCGTATCTGGAACGATCTGTATTCGCTCCGTATTCACGACCGAAGTAATCTGTATTAAGTATTGAATCAAGCCTTTGTCCGTATCCGATTCTATATCCGAGAAAAAATTTGGAATAGGATACGGAATGAGTGAAATCCGTCCGTATCCGATCCGTTTGCACCCCTACTTTGGCATGGTCCGGAGCGAGGATTCAAATTTTGCGAAATTTTGCTGAAATATTGGATTTTGTATCCTCACGAGATTTAAATTATCGGTCAAATAAAAAAATTAAAATCATTATTGTGATTCGTTTTTGAGCGAAATTTTGCTTAATTTCATGAATTTAAACCGGATTTTGCTGGTTTTTTTTGGCTGAATTTGACCGAAATAACATCAATAACTCATAAGAAAGTGATTTTCAATGAGTTCACTTAGAATTATGTGCCTGTTTTTTGGAACTTGCTAACGAGGAAGTCCCTATATTGATCGCAGTAGGTCGGAACACGAGGAGTCGTGGATGTTATTAGCTTTGCTTAGACCTCTGCAAACGAAGTGGCGGCAAATTACTTGACATCTACAAATGAAGCGGTGGCCAGTCTGTACGAGGGCAACGACTGTGGTGCAATCAGCCCTCCCGTGCAATCACCGTGCAATCCAACTAAGAAAAGTTTCGAAAAATTCTGAAAAAAATTATGGATGTACATCTCATCTTACCCCATCTACATATAAAATTTCATGATCAAATTCGTCCTATACTAGAAGTTACAAAAAAGACAAATTTCTGACAAACTTAAAAAGTTCAAATGCACCTCAAATTTGTCTTTTTGTAACTTCTAGCATAGGACGAATTTGATCATGAAATATATGTAGATAAGATGAGATGTACATCCATGATTTTTTTCAGAATTTTTCAAACTTTTCTTAGTTGGATTGACGGTGATTACACGGAGGCTGACTGACTACGCTGTTACTATATGAGTATTACAAGTCTACTTTTAGCTCTGCAAACAAAGCGCCGTCCAAGCAGCTTAACATGTTCCTGAGTGGCAAGAGTTAACAAGGCTACTTTTACCTCTGCAACCGAAGCGTCATCCAAGTAGCTTAACATATTGATCATGATCTTAAAATTTTATATGAACATTAGTGATGCATCAAGACTATCCACAAAAATTTTCAAAATTTTCTAACAGGGTTTGAACATTTTTCATTTGGTTGAAATTTGTCGGTCAGCATTCAGTTGCACTCTCTAAATTTTTAAAAATTCATGAAGCTTGATCATCATTTGAAAATTTTATGAGAACATTAGTGATGCATCGTAACCATGCAAATTTTTTTTAAATATTTTTAACATGGTTTGTACTATTTTTCATTTGATTCAAATTTGTTGGTCAGCGTTTTATCAAGATAGTAGCAATGTTCAAATCTTTAAAATTCTACAGATTTGATAATTATCTGAAATTTTTATGGAAATATCAATGTGTGTCAAGAACCTCTGGCATTTTTTCAATCATTTTTCATTAAGTTCACATTTGCCAAAATTTCAGCAATTTCGAACGAAATTTCAGATTTTTGGCTGAAATTTGGGAATTTTTGGTGCAAAAAATTTTGGATTTGAATTTCATCCAAATTTCATCTGAAATTATGATATTTCACCAAAATTTCGGATTTTGGATGATACCAGTACGTAACCCAAAAATGAAATTTGGAACCCTGGTTCGTAGCAGGTTCAGAGATACCGCGATTATGGAATGATTTTTTATTTTTAAAAATCAATAAAAATAGGTTGAAAATCAGTAGAAATCAAAGAAGTTTGAATTCAAAAATTTTGAACTCAACGGTGTCAAAAAAGTCAAAAATCGAGTGGTTTTACCGATTTTCCACCGTTTTCTTCGATTATGATCGATTTTCAAGCTTCAATTTTTTTATTTTCGGGCATTTTTTTTTAGCATACCAAAGGAAAATTGAAAAATTTTAAAATTAAAAAATTGGAAAAATGCCAATTAATCTACAGAACACCTATAAAAAATTTCAATAATTTTTCTATTCATTTGGTACTTCTGGAAAATTAAAAAACAATTAATAGAAAGGAATAGAGACACTGTCAAATTTTTATAAATATTTTCAAGCTAGGTCATACTCTTAAATTTTA
The DNA here is from genome assembly GCA_036346375.1 of Guadua angustifolia. Classification (NCBI taxonomy): domain Eukaryota; kingdom Viridiplantae; phylum Streptophyta; class Magnoliopsida; order Poales; family Poaceae; genus Guadua; species Guadua angustifolia. The sequence goes on from CM070515.1 coordinate 26,026,376, forward strand.
ATTATACTATAAAGAATTCCCAAGGATCATATATTAAAATTTTTAGAAATATTAGACTTCATTTATTGCCACTACAAAATAAAAAATAGAAGAGCATATATAAAAATCAGGACTATTATAATTTTTAAAAATGCACATGTCTGATCATCATCTAAAAATTTTACAAAATCATTATAATTGCTTCTATACCACATAATTTTTAGAAATATTAGACTTCATTTACTACCCCTAGAAAATAAAAAATAGAACATTATATAAAAAACATTAGCACTATCGAATTTTTAAAAATACACAGATCGGATAATCATTTGAAAATTTTACAACATTATTAGTATTGCCTCATAACCTCACACAAAAATTTCGAAAAATTGCTAACGCATTTTGTTAAATTTTCCAAGTTTTCAATTTTTAAATTGCCATTGAATTCCACCAGTTTACAGAGCGGTTTTAGATATCAAACCAGCTCGATATGGTCAATAATTGCGATATTCACAAGATTATTGATAATATTATGAACCTTAGTTCGGATTACTAGTCTCCTGCTCACATGCGGTGGAATCTCGTACCATCCTTTATTTTTCTCTGCCCTCAAAGTCTCTCTTATCATGACATTGAAGTGTATTTTTATTTTTATTTTTTTTCTTCCTCTATTCCCTTCATCTCAAACTAAAAAAAAAAATACTTTTTTTAAGTTCTTATAAAAATATTTTATCCATTTCAGAAAGTCTTTTAACTAAATTTTTTTTACCCAAAATTTTTTTAGCCAAAGTGTTTCAAACCAAAAGTTTTTTGGGTCAAAACTTTTCAAAAGAATATTTTTAACTGAAAGTTTTTGAACCGAAGTTTTGAAAATTTTCATTGTGAAATTTCCTCACTTGAATTTTTCTAGTTGAAATTTCATTGTGACATTTTTCTAGTTGAAATTTTCTCTATTGAAAGTTCCTAGAATTGAAATTTTCCCATTTAAAAGTTCAGGAATTGAAATTTCCTAAGTTCAAAATTTCCTGATTTGAATTTTTTGAGCTATTCAATTTTTTATAAGTTGAAAATTCAAATTTGAAATTTCCAATGTTGAAATTTTTTCTAGTTAAAAATTTTCGAGTTGAAATTTTCAAGTTGATTTTTTTTTGAATTTGAAAAAATTTAGTGTTGAAACTTCCTATTTAAAATTTTAGAAGTTAGAACTTTTTAATTTAAAATTTGTGTGTTAGAGAGGAAGGAAGGAGTGGAAGAGTGAGTAGTGAAGGAGGTAGGAAGGAGCGGAAGAAGTGAGTAGGGAAGAAGGAAGTAGAAAGGGTGCAGATGGATGGGTAAGATGAATAGAGATAGGGATGGCAAAAATACCCATGGGTCAGGGTGCAGTCAGGTGCCAACCGATGGAGTGCAGGTGCAGGTCTAAATTTGGACCCATGGATATATATTTTGGGTTGGTGCAGGTGCAGGTCGGGTCCGGATCTCATTTTGGACCGTGGGTATCGGACCGGACGATTAAGTCGGCGGATCAAATGCTCAAGTTACATTCAACAAATCTTTGGATCAAGAAAAAATTGAAAAAGCAGCCAACCTGCCACTAGCCCACACGAGTAGCGTGCATGTGCGGCTTGGCCAGTTGGCCCACCCTCGTGCCACACGGGATTTGGCGGCTTGGCCAGTTGGCCCACCCTCGTGCGGGGCGATGCATCGCCTGCTGAGGGAAGCGGAGTAGGCCCGTAGCGCCCATTTCGGCCATTCCATGCACAACGCGTGATGTTTAGTACCGCACCGCTTAGTGAGCTTGGTTGGGAGTAGGGAGAAGGCTATATAAGCGACATCCCTGCCCTCTGAGAAACATGTTTATCTGGACGGGGTTAGTATTGATAACGGGTCCGGGTACCCGTTCGGGTCCGGATACCCATCGGGTCTGAGTCTGGGTCCGAGTTTGGACCCGTGACTGACTTTGGGTCCGGGTCCGGATCTAAACTTTGGGTTTCGGGTCCGGGTCCACAGAGGCTGGACCCGGAGGTACCCGGACCCGTTGCCATCCCTAAATAGAGAAGATACAGGTAGCAAGGTAAACTCAAAGTCAGTCGTACCTATCGTAGTTCACCGTCAGGGTCGCTGATGGTGTAGAACACCACTGTCTCGGCATGAGCGAATGGTGAAAAAGGTCAGTATGGGCGGCGGTTTCCGTGGCCTAGCTATGGCTCATCCCATGCAGTGCACTTGCTGTATCAAATCTAACCATTAACTGTAATTCCCGAGTATTGCTTAATACCACGAGCACGGCTATCAGAATAGATTTTACACTCTGTAGAGATTATGCGCTTTACCTATACGACATGATATTCTCCTTGTGTGTGGCCATTAGCAAACTTCCTTCGGTATGCTAGTAGAGAAATCATGACAAAACATTTACAACTCTCTATCGTAACTCAGTACTACCCATTAATGTTTCAACATTGAAGGGACTGGTTACCACAACAGGCCCCCCTCTTACGCCATCTGGGTTCATAAAAAGGTAGAACCTCATAGCACCACTGCTAGTACCAAAGCTAAGACATTGCAAATTAATTAACTAGGTACATCCCATTCTAGATATGTGGTTGCATGTTTGACTCAGGTCAAAGATTTGCAAGGTTAAGTCCTTAAGATGATTAGGGCAAGACTTCCACATACCCTCTGCCTTTCTGGCCCACCTTGGAGCATTGCCTCTTGCCACTTGCCCAAATTTAAATGATTACCAACCTAGTTGATGACCAAGCACCAAGTGCTATCAACAAGTCAATATCGTTGCGTGACATCCTCGTCACTGCAACTCAACATTATTTTGTGACAAAATCTGACACACTAATTCCATAAACATGTTCCATATTTCATTAATCAAGATTAACTTTTGGTATCTCAAGAGACATGTAATGTACGTGGCATAGCTAAGCATACTAAATATGGTCTAACTAACCCATGTTGATTATTAATATTGACCAACTAGAAATGAACTAATCTAGGGTGACAATTAATCATGGTATGTAAATAACAAGGTAGGGTATATATCAACTAGATAGATTAACTAGATCCCAAATTATTTTGAAATAGTTATACACTTAAAATATTATGCATAAAGTAAAACAATATAGCAATTTTGTAAGCTAGGTTCAACATGATCAAAGCATAACTTGCCTTAGAAAAGCCCTTATTCTTGCTCTAGACCTTAGTCTTGAATAAATAATTTCTCCTCGGATGCTACGAGCACTTGAGGTTTACGTGTAACAAGAGAGAATACCAAATAAACACAAAAACAAAGAACAAACAAATTATAAAAATCAAATAAAATTAACTATTAAATAGATCTCAATTTTAAAAATTTTAAATTTTTTTGTGAAATCTCAATTGGAGCTTGTATGAGGGAGAACAGACTCTCAAAAGATTCAATTAAAAAGGAAAAATAAAAAAATCATAATTTCTCTAATTATATTTCTATTGAAGAAACCCGATTAATGACGCAATGTTGACATCAGCAACCAAATTTCTCAAATTAAATAAATCTGGAAAATCTAATTTGGCTGACATGTGTGTGACCATAGGTCTATGGACTCAGTTCATGAACCAACGCAAGACCACCTAGGACTCGATCCTTGGATAGGTTGACCGGCAGACAACGCTGACGTCAGGGGTGACACCAACGGACGCGGGGCGCGACGAGGGTGCGACACATGGCGGACAGAGGTGGGCAACATGCGGTGCTATCGAAACCATACATGTGGGAATCCGATAGCTAAGATGTGTTGGGATGGTAGTGACGAGCGCGACGGCGGCGCATCGCCAGACCCAAGGAAGACGAAGCCCAATCTGACAAACAGCAATGGATCTAAAGCAAAGCCTACTGGATCTGGTAGCATGTGTCTCGGTGAACTCAATAGTGAGCTCGGCTTCAACGGAGTTACGGCATAGAAGGTGATCAACGGGGTTGAACGGCGGTAGAACTCGATGACCTTCGGCGAGCTTGAACTCGGTGACTCTGGTCCCTCCGGTGACGATACTCAGGATAAAACACGCGGCGCAGAATAGGGCACTCAAAGTGAGGGTCAGTGGCCTTAAATAGCCCCTTAGGAGGCATGTTAGGTGAAGAGATCGCGGCAGATTCGGTGGAGTTCCACGGAGCACAATTCTGGATGAACACGACGGAGGCGACGACTGGGGTCCGTCACGTGGCAAGATCAATAGTTACGATGCATCTAACATTGGCTCAATCTAGATTGTTCACGACATCCGACAGCTATAGCTAGCAAGGGTTACCATCTAACCCGATTGATCTTCGCCGCGTAGCCATGATCTGACAGCTAGGATTCACTAGTGTTCGACAACTTGATTAGGCCGGTAAGCTGGGCTGAGCAAACGTGGAGATGGGTTGCGCGCATTGGGCCGAACCAGGCTGACGCACGAAGGGAAGACAGCGCAGGAAAACGGGCCAGCCCAAACACTTTTCAAATAATTTTCAAAGCTTTTCTCATTTAAAATAATTTGAGAAAATAGTTTAGACTAAATAAATAGAAAAAGTTTAAGTGAAATCTAAAAAAAATTCTAAAAATACTTTGAGACATTTTAAACTCAAATAAAATATTTTCAATAAAACTTTATTTTGACTTTCTCATAATTTAAATAGTTTTCTCAATAGGCCAAAATTAAGAAATATTAAATAAATTCCAAAAAAATTCAATAAATTCAAGAAATTCACAAAATGCATATTAAATTCAAATAAAGCCAAAACTTAAGATGTTACAATAGATGACTCAGAGAAACCATTGTTCCTGGACTACAAGTCAAAATACACAAGGTTATTATCTGTGCTTGAATTGCTGAAATTGAAGGCCAGCAATGGTTAATCCGACAAGAGTTTCACAACACTGTTAGGTCTATTAGCAGGTATACTTTTAGAGGGAAACGAGTTGTCGATAACCACCTAGAAAGCCAAGAAGCTTCTTTGTCCCTTGGGAATTGAATTAGGAAGAATACATGCATGTTCGAACATCTGTATCCTCTACCGCAGAGAGTTCTACCGCAAAGAGTACATAAACTTGCGTATATATCCGGTGTGCAACGCATCCCGGTACAAGTGTAAAAATCAATCAGATGATGAAAGTGAGGACATCGATATGAAGAAAGGACCTCCTACTAAGGTGGCGTGGTTTCTACCTGTATTCTCCATTTGAAGCATTTGTTTGCAAAACCAAATGAGGTAAACTGCTGTGTTGGTACTCAGAGGAGTTGGTTTTCAAACCCAAATGAGGCAAAACTACTATGAATCCAAATTTTTTGGTTAATTTGGTTTAGTTTTTGATTTTGAACTGAGAATTTTGATAGCCAATTTCCAAAAACTGATTTTTTTCAAAATAAATAACCCAAACCGATTTGACCCAAAAAAACTAAATGCCCACCCCTATGTATGTGATAGCTTGTTTGGTCTCTTACTGAACATTGTGGGCAAAACAAAGGATGGTATCAACGCACGGCTTGACTTGGTCGATATGGGCATTAGACCTGAGTTAGCACCAAAAGAGATCGGTAAAGACCAAACATACTACGAACTTGCTTGTTACACTTTGTCCGAGGTTGAGAGAACTAAACTATGCCAATGCTTTCACGGTGTGAAAGTTCCGTCCGGTTACTCCTCCAATATAAAGAGACTTGTTTCCATGCAAGATTTAAAATTAACTGGTATGAAGTATCATGATTGTCATGTGTTGATGACACAGATGCTCCCTGTCGCAATTGAAAGTATTTTGCCGATTAATGTCCGGGAGATGACCACGAGATTGTGTTATCTCTTTAATACAATTTCTCAGAAGGTCATTGATCCTGAAGGACTAGATGCTTTGCATAGTGAGGTGGTGATAGCTCTATGTAATCTTGAGATGTATTTCCTTTTGTCGTTTTTAGATATCATGGTTCATCTCATTGTTCACCTTGTGAGAGAGATAAAAATGTGTGGGCCTGTGTTCCTACATAGCATGTACCTGTTTGAGATGTATATGGGAATTCTTAAGTCCTACATATGCAATCAATCTTGACTGGAGGATAGCATTATCGAAGGTTATGCAATTGAACAGGTCATCAAAGTCTGCATCGATTACATGGCTTAGGTCAAATTGATAGGTGTGCCTCGATCTCACCAAGAGGGGAGGCTCAAGGGTATCGAGACCATTAGAAGGAAAGCAATTATGCTGGATTGATTGCATGTATTCAAGCCCGTTTCACGGTTTTGCAACACATGGTTGTGATGTCCCCGTATATCAACGAGCACAAGCACTGGCTACAACAAGAGAATCTGGTGCTGCAGGAGTCTTGGATCACGAGACAACACAACCTTCATTTCAACAAATGGTTGAAGGAGCAACCCATCACTGGGAGCTTGTTAGGTGATATGCTGATATGGTGGCAAAAGGGCAAACATTTACAATTAAGACATGAAAAGGATACGACTTAAATTGGAACACATTTTACACGAGAGATCAGAATATGAAGAGTACAAACCAGAACAATGGTATCTACATAGATGTGTTCAATATCGCTGGGTCGATGAGGAGCTCCTACTGTGGATTCACAGAGGAGATTTGGGAGCTCAACTATGTACTTTTCAAGATCTGCCTGTTTTGGTGCCATTGGAACCACCTCTAGCAGGTGAGGTTGACAAGTATGGTGTTACTACTGTGGACTTCGAACATGTCGGATACCAAGAGGAATCGTTCATATTTGCTAACCAAGTTGATCAAGTCTTCTATGTAAATGACCCATGCAACAAGAAGCACCACGCAGTTCTTTAGAGAAAAAGGAGGATTGTCGAAGTTGAGAATGTAATAGATGAGGAAGAATGCAATCAATTTGATGAGTTGCCTCTTATTGGAAATGGCATAACAGTCGAGGAACAATAATCTGAGGAAGTTAGCTATACACATGTCGATCATCGTGAAAGGCTAATTTTTATACAAAAGAATAAGCTAGTGGAGTTATGATGAGGTCTGTGTGTTATACGCTATATGTTATTTCTCAAAGCGGAGGATGAAGAGGATGTGAAGGAAGAGGTACCTACACTTTGAGTGAACTTTTGTGTAATTTGTATATTTGCAGATTGTGATGTTGTAATAAGAGTGAACTTCTAAACTTGCTTACAAACGTTGATGTTCATTCAATTTCTATTAATAAAGTATGAATGCTTACTAACATCTGATGACTGATGATAGATGTTCACTCAATTGCTATTATTTAAGTATGCTTGCTTGCTAACATCTGATGAGTCATGACAATCAACCATCAGGTGTTATATTAGATGTAGGGCCAACACAGACGGTTCTATAATAGCACCGTTTGTGATTAGCGCTCATTAGAGGCGATTCTATAATAGGACGGTTTGTGATGAGAACACATCATAGACGGTTCTTTATCCAACCATATAAGATAATGCTGGTACTAAACCCCTCCTCACGCAGACCGACACTCACTACAATCTTCCTCGCGTAGATGGCCTTTCCCCAACCCTAGCCCCCCGTGTCCCCCAGCGTCCTCCTCCCACTGTCGTTGTGTGCCTCCTTCCTGTGGCTCTCCCACACCGTGCAGCTCCATCTCTCGGCATCTTCCTCCTCCACTCTCGATGCGTGTCTTCCTCCTCCTTCCCCTGATGTCTTCCTCCTCCTTCCTCAGCCTCTTCCTCCTCTCCAGGCCTTGGCTACCTCATCCTGAACATGAGCAAGGTCCTCCTTTGGCCTCGGCGACCTCGTCCCAACGTGCGAGAGCAAGGTCCTCCCCCGGCATCGACTACCTCGTCGTCCTCTAACCTGGCCTAGTGAGATTTGTCACTATGAGATTTGGGCAAGTTTTGAAATCTGATTGTTGTTGTGCTGAATTTGAAATGCTGATTATTAATTACTGCAAGATCAATGCCACATCAAATTGTGTTTTTGTTTGTACCAACTACCAAAGTTAATTCTGAACTAAATAATTTACTTTACTGTGTAGATGATTGGTCATATAATCATATTGCCATGGAAACCCTATCCTTTGTAAGTACTTACTGAAAGGCAAAACATACAAATGGGTCCAGAAACTTGGTAGCAAAATAGAAGTCAGCATGCAAATGATACATCTATATTTTCAATATAAAATGATATGTAGGGATATTAACAACCTACAATCAATTGTATTTTTATTGAGTTTTATTTACGTTGTCTATGGGTGTGACTGTTGGACTCTGTTTAGCAATTAAGCTAGTATTTATTTTTGAGTCTTTGTTGCTAATATTTGACATCTACTGCCAATAGAGAACTAATAGTGTTTATATGGATTGCTGTTTGGCTCTCTTTAAGCATGTTTTTAATCATGTTCTCTCTTTTGAGTCTTTGAATTGGGAAGTGGTTACATTTTCTCAGCATCCGTCTTGTAAACAACTTTCTACAACATGATAGAATTTAGCACATCTAGACCAATTTGTTCTTCACAAGCTTTAGTCATGCACACATTCACATTGACATGCACAGCGCAGTCTATGAAAAACTCCTGCCAATTCATCTATCAAACTAACCCACTCTTTATACAATTTATAACACTGAGTTCATCGTTAGTTTCATTGAGTTAATGATATTAACAAAACTACAAATCTGTATACATGATCACTTATGTACTTTATTGTTTGCTTGCAAAGGGGCTAGACATTAATTATCTTGGGGACCTTGCTTGTTGGGCTAGCATTTACTCTGTGAGGATTGGGGTTGTAACACCCCAATTTTTGCTTTTCTTGCATTTAAATGGTATTTTGAATTTTTGGGAATTTCTGGAATTTATTTGGAATTATTTGAATTTATTTTGAATTAAACCATTTATCAAATTAATTAAATAATGGAAAATTTAAAATAAATTTTTGCTAAAAATATTTTATTTGAGTCACAAATGTCTTAAAATATTTTTGGGAATTTTTCAGAATTTTTACGATATTTTTAATGCCCCAGATAAATTACTTTATTTTAGGGATTTTTTAATCGAAAAGAATTAAAATCGATGAACAATCTCGGGCGAGTACTATGCGCCCGCTCGAAAAACCCTAGCGCTTAGCCGTTCGATCTTCATCCGGGCCCTCATCGCGCCACGCCACCTAACCCGATTCCTCACGGATTCCGCCGCCTTGTGGGCCTCGGTTTCGCGATTTTCACGAAGTTGAGGGCGCTATTTATTGCGCCGCCACCGTGTTGTAGATCTCACTCGCGCCGCACCCGTCCAGACACTCCACGCCGCCGAGACGCCCGCTTTGCCGCACGACTCGCCAAAGTCCGGCCGTCATGCGCTTCTTCGTGTTGTTTCATCGCCACGGCCACTTCCGCCGTCGCGTACCACCGAACTCACCTCGTCATGCGCGTCGGAGCATCACCGACGTCGCCGGAGGACCACGGAAACGCCGCGCCAAGACGCGTCGTCGTCTTTGTCTCCGGTGAAGCGAGCCGCGCGCCATCGCCGCCGAAGTCGAGCTTCCACAGCCGTCCGATCTCCAATCAACGACCCGGATTACGCCACATCGCCCCATAAACAGTAAACCCCATCTTCTAATCCCTGCCGTTAGATGTAGGTCTAAGGGCAGGCGTAGTTCCACGTCGCTCCTCACTGTGCATGAGACGCTGACAACACGGACCCACATGTCGGGCCGCACCGCAATCGTTCACACGAGACGCCGACAAAGACGGGCCCACTCGTCACCGACGCACCGCGCGTGTGACGTCACCGCCGACGCTATGCCGACGTCACGGTGGGACCCACTTGTCAGTGAGATAGCCGAGTCGTCGGCCGGCGCCACGATGACGTCATCTTGGCGACGCCAAGACGGAGCTTGTCAGTACGCGTCGGCAAAAGGCCACGGTCATTCTCGTGGTGTCGACCGTGTCATTAATGACGCAATAATCAATTTTCCGAAAAGAAAATATTTATTTAATTCGGTTTAGTGATTTTAAATGTATTTTGAAACTTCAAATGCTTATAACTTTCGCGTTTTAACTCCGATTTGAGTGATTCCAATTTCTATAAATTTGAAAAATTGGGATCTTTCTGTTTATGAATTTTAATTGAATTTTTGAGCACTGTTTGTCTACTGTTTATTTATTTTATTGTTTTGTGTATACGTTACACGTAGACGTTGAAGTCCCCGAAGGTTTCGAGGGAGAGGTTCTGACCTAGGAGCAAGCTCAGGAGCCAGAATCAGCACTTTTTGAAGGCAAGTTGTGTTTGATCATGTTGAACCTATTAGAGCAAATTACTTTGATTTAAACTATTGCATGCTAATTTGATAGAATGACTTTGAATAAGTTTTTGGGATTAGTTAAATGCCTAGTTGCTGTATGCCACCTTGTCGTATATAATTGTATGCCATGAATCATTTGTCACCCTAGGTTATGGACTAATAGTTGGACATTAATAATTTGCCAACATGGGTTGAGTAGACCAAGTAGTATGCTTAGCCTCGCCACGTGACATTTTATGATTTTGGAATACCAAAGTAAATATTGACCTAATGAGATATGGAACATGATTTGAGAATAAGACATGTGTTATTGTTGATGATGGCACGGGTGCAATGGTAAAGAACCGGTGGGAAAATGATTTAGACCGAGGCATGTGGCAAGATTGTTTACGGTGGGCCAAGAGTGGCAATCAGGCGGTCGTATTTGGTTTTATTGGTTTTGGATGTTTAAGGTCATTTTTGGTTAGTCTTGCCTCGGTCAACTAAGGACTTAACCTTGCGAGCATTTGAACTGAGTCTTTCATACAACCACAAGCTCCGTGAATGGGACGGGCTTAGCTGAGTAAACCGGGAAATCTATTCTTTGGTCTTGTCGTGGTGGTGTGAGGCTCGAGAAGCGGATGAGAACTCACATGGCGCAAGAGGGGGCCCTGGTGCAGTAACCAGATCCCTCCAAAGTGTTGAAATCTTAGCGGCAAGATCTTGGGTTTAGATGGAACTTTGGAAAGGCTTCGTTCGGTTATTTGCCTTGGTGGTACTTGATCGTATCTTGTGGGTAAAGTGTATAACCTCCGCAGAGTGTACAACCTATTCAATAGCCGTGCTCACGGTATTGAGCATCGCTTCGGTGATTACTGATCAAGGGTTAGATTTTCATAAAAATGAATTGTTTATGGAAAAATGCTTGGGTTGGTAATGAGGAACTTGACGAGGATGGAAAAAGGATTTCTGATTGAAATGTTTGTGAAAGCTATTATTCTTACTCTTGTTTTTATGCTTTGCAATCTATTCTTGTTTATTTTGAATGTCAGATCAGCTCATGAACCATAGCCTATCCTTTGTACTAAGCCATGCATGTAGAATATTAGAAATTGCATTACATGCATGACTTGCTGAGTGCTCAAAGTACTCACCCCACAACAACACAACTTCAGTTGAAGAAGAAGCAACACCCTTTCGGGAGGAGGAGTATCGGAGGAGCCAACGAACTAGGGAGCGAGCCCGATCGAGTTACTGTGGCAAATTGGTTGGCGCCACGAGTTTATTTTATTTCCGCTGCATTTGAATACTTTAATAATTCTTCGCCCTGCGAGGCGTATCTTTGTAACTTGACCATAAGGTCAATCAACTAGTTTGAGTATTTAATTAAAGAACTTATTATTTCGTTGGTTATGACTGTGATATGTACCAATGTTGAGACTGTGTGCACTAGCGTGATCCTGGACTAGTGCTGAATACACAGAGGGTCCGGATTTGCAAATCCGGGTCCCGATAGGGGTGTAGAGAGAAAATTTGTGACAACATATATTCAGTGGTCTAAATTTGACATACTTGAGGATTGGGGTGTACGAAGATAACTTGTGACAACATATATTCGTTGTTAGTTTAGCAATGTAGTTTGTGCAGTGTGTAGATGAATGTGCAAAATTTTGGCTTATGGGGTAGATGAATGTGCTTATAATTACCTCAGTTCATTAGATAAAATGTGCTTAATGAGAAATGGGGGAAACAGAATGCCCATAATTATATAGAAGGCCTGGATGCATACATGTGTCTCACGGTCATTCTAGCAAACTAAACTTTTGTTGTTCCATTACAAACAAAATGCCTTCAGTAGGATGAATTAAAAAGTTCCAAGCCATGATGACACTATGAGAAGAGAAGGCATTCACGTCAGCATTGTGCTAAACAGGAAAACCACAAAGTTATAAGACAAAAATGTCAAGCATCATTTTCAACCTGAAGTCAGCTAGCATTTGTGACCTATAATCCTCAAGTATTGAAATTTGATTGATAAGACTGTAGAAAGATTGCCACAAATTAATCTATGATCCTATCTTTAGTGGTGAGGAGGTCTTTTAATTAAGGCAGCCTGACTTCTGAGAGCAATCATTAATCAACTTGAGCTTTTGTACCTAGTTGAAAGCTTCTGTACCTACTTGAACATGAGCTGCTCTTATGCTTTCATATTAGATGATATCATGTTTCAGTATCAATGATATGTGTGTATGAGATCATTACTCCAATTTCCTTTTACTTCAATTTCAACATCCAAATATGAATTTGTGTATATATATGTGTGTGTAAATAACTGAGTACAACAAATAGAAATAGGGCTTAAGGTTAGGAAATACTCCCAGACGCATGGTCTGTGGCGTGCTTGGACTTGTGGATCCAAGCATGTTTGAGCATGAGGTCTCGAGGAGTTCTTGGTTCTTGAACACCAAGTATCTTTTATCGTTCTTCTTACTTTATTCTTTTGATAGTTATCTCAATGTTTGTTTATAGTTAGACATGGCTCGAGCGCGTAGTCTCGAGGGGTTCTGAGTGCCTGAACACTCAATTACTTTTCATTGTTCTTCTTCTTTAATCATTAGATAGGTATTCTAAAATAGAGTGGCGAAAGAGAGTCAAGCCATCTAATCTCTTTCCTTGTTCTAAAGAATAAAGAAACCCCTTTTAAACCATAATCTATTCAGTAAACAAAATATCCCTCATCTTGCAAATACAGTGTGATAATGACAACTGTCCAACCTGATGCCAGATAAAATTTAACTCTCTTACATCGAGATCTAATTTACTTTCCTCTACATCATTGAAAGGATGTGAGAACCATCCAAACTGATCGCATGTGAAAAGAAGATAACATTCCCTCATTCTTCATCACCGACATGATGTGATGAGTTGATGAAAGAAAAACCTACTCGTAGTCCAAGAGGATCAAATAAAAGGCCCACAGATTGATATACTATCACGGTAGTTGATCCAAAGGATAGGGCCCCTACCCAACCTTGGAAGGCAGCAATAGCATTCAGGACAATGTGCGGGACAGTTGGACTAGAACGGGTCACCATCACCTGTCCATCCTAGAAATTGCTGACCAATGAGATCCACAACAACCTAGTGATAGAAATTTTTGTATCGTTCGAGATCCTAGAAGACTCCATGTGCCCAGTGCGACGGTACACACTGCTAGTGGCGGCAAAGGTGTGGAAGAACTTCAAGAAGACACTTGTCACATAATACATCAACAAGGACAAAACTCCCTTCTCTAATGTGTTCATTAATGAGGATGTATGGCAAAGATTTGTTGAGATGAAGATGACGGAACAATTCATGTATCAAAGTGAAGTGCACAAGGCCCTACAGGCAAGAAACACCCACCCCCACAGACTCGACACTGCTGGGTATGTGGATAAGAGTGTGCAATAGGGGAGGGAGGATGAGGAGACCTCCCCACCATTTACCTCGATCATTAACTAGCACGCCCACAACTGACTAAGAGCGAGGTTACATACCACATCTTCTGGCACTGAGTCCTTTACAAATCACATGGACGAGGAAGTGTGAGAACACCTGCTAAGATATCGAACAACCAAGTTTGTAATTAATCCATAACTTTATAAGTGAAATAGCATGTTGGGATCTGTAACATCCCAAAATTTGGGTTTTCAAAAAATTTATATTAAATTAGCTTTCCGAAAATGTTACACCAATCTTATTTGATTAAAGAAGCTTAATCTAGAATTTTCTAAATCTAAAACAATTTAATGTGCCTTCGGTGTACATTAAGTGATTTAAAATTTAGTTTTTACAATGTCCTTTGTATCTCAGGGAATTTCCCAAATTTGAGATTTGCTAAAAAAAATAATTAAAATTATTAATTTAAACATTTGGATGTTAATTGGATTTTTATTTGATTTTTAATTTGAATTATTAATTGTTCGGGCAATTCTATATCCAAATTCCAATTCAAACCTTTCCTTTGAAGTTCCATTTAAATTCAAAATTTGGATTTCCTTCGATGTTCTAATTAACCTGGCATCCATATCCTTCCAAAATTCGGAGTTCAATTCTTTATCGTCCGCAAATTCAAAATTTCAATTTCCGGTCCTTATTCGAAATTTCACCCGAGTTCCAAAATACTCCAAAAATATCAAAATTCATGGAATTAGGTTTCCAATACTCTATAATGATTTTGGGAATTTTTCTAAGATTTATAGAATCTCTCTGGTATTTTATCTCTCGTGGTCTTTCGTTAAATCCAGTATATTCGTCCCGGAATTGTCTAAATTCCAAAACTCATCAAAATTTAATGAAACCAATTTTATTGGGTTCCAAATAATCTCTAGTATTTTTAGACATTTTTCCAAGATTTTTAGAACATTTTTGCTATTTTATTTCTCGCGCTTTTGTCTCTTCATTTCTTCCAACTAATGAGAAAGCGACACGTGTCCAGCACTGTTCATCTTCAACCTCCAGCCGTGTGACTGTTCACGTTCCAGCCCCATTTGCAGCCCAAACTTCAAATGCTCATAACTTTTGCAATTATCAACTAAATTGAGTGAGGTCAGTTGCAAAACGACCGTGTCATCAAGGACTTCAATTCTTCTGTAGTTTCCCCTACTGAAATCAAGTGAAACAAAATCTGCAAGCACTTCTTTGCCGTTTCTTGTTTGAGCCATAACTCTTTCGTTTCTCATCCCCTCATCGCGTGTGACCACCCAAAATGAGCGTTTCATTCTCCCCAACACGGTGCTCACCTTTGCCCTCCATCTCCAGAACATTTGCCCTTCCAAAAATCGAAGAAACGGTCGCCGGACGTCCTCCGTTGACATCACCGTGTCATCTTTTGATCCGGTAAGGCAAATCGAATTCCGTTCGCGTCATCTTGTGCGCATTAGTGTGTAGATCATAACCCCTCAAGAAAATCCAGGTTTCGTCAAGCATTGCTCCGGGAAATTGCGTTTGTTCGTCGTCAAGTCGAGTTCCGTTCGTCGTCGATTCCTCCCAAACCGGTAATTCCCAATCAAATTCCTTTTAGATATAGCCTAGTATGATCTTGCTCTACGCCGTGCTCTCGCTAGTTTTGAGAAATTTCACGTTCTATTGTGTTTTTGGCCGCCATGCCATTCGGGCCGTTTTTGGTCGCTCCGGTCGTCCATGGCGCCGCTGCCCTAGGCCTCCCCGTGGTCGGCCGACGTGCCCACGAGCATCCCCTCACCTTGCCGCCCCCATCCCACCCCTTGGCCACCCTTCCCCGCTGCCGGAGTACGCCGCCGCCATGCGCCGCCTATGTGCCGACCAAGCCGCCGCCGCACCGCCTTTCCGCGTCATCCCGGCCCTGTCCGACTGCCTAGCAAGCATCCTCACGTCGCCGCACCCCTTCTACACCCCCTGGCCGGCTCCCCACGCCGCTCCCTCGCTGGAGCACCGCGCCGCCACACCGTTTGCCGCCCGAGCGCCGCCGGTGCCGCTTCCGTCCTCCGTTCGCCGCTCCGTCACATGCTCCAGCACCGTGTCACCGCCCTCTTTCCATTTTGCTATTTGCCATGCGCTGCCATGCCCCCAAGCTCCGGCAATGATGGTGCAAAAACCTTCCAATGGTGCTCTGTCAGGAAAACGAAGCACTGTAGCTACAGTGTGATGTCTTATTTTCAGGATTTTCTTTCTAGTCAAACTTCGTTTGATCCGTTCTCCTCCATCCGAACTCGGAATCAAGTGATTCAAATTTCTAAATTCATCTAAATTCATTCTCTATCTGCCAGTATTTTTATTATAATTTTTACTTCCTATTTATTTTATTTTATTCATTTGTATCTCGGCTATTAAATCATTGATCCGTTTTGCGTAACAACTGCCTCGGCAGTACCCATTCGGCCAGCACAAATTTGCTATGTAGTTGCCATGTCGTGACCTCGCTGCCCTATCTATCAGCCGATGGTCGCCACTTTGTTATTTCATATGCGTCTCGTCATCGCTTCGCCTTCGCCGTTAACGTTTCGCCGTTAACGTTTCGTCGTTAACGTTCCGACGTTAACGTTTCGCCGTTAACGTTCCGCCGTTAATGTTCCGCTGTTAACGTTTCGTTGTTAACGTCCCGTCGTTAACGCTTTGCCCTCATTACATATGTGTTTAGCCTCGCCTTCATATCATTGTCGCCTTATCATCGCCCGTCTCCTCATCGTAGTATGATCGAACCCTGCATCAAATCCTAGCCCGATCGATTTAGACCCTTGTGTCGATGCCTTCTCCGTAAACCTTAATCTTCTAGAAACACGTTCGTGGACTTGACCAATAAACCATTGGCCCATATGTCACCTCTCAGATCAAACCCTAATCTCACTCTCACATCACTCTATCTATTCCATCACCAAAAAAGTCAACACCGTGCTTGAGTTTAGTTCATAGTGAACTAGCATATCTTTATGGACCCGGTCTATAGATCGAGAGCCCATATGCCATTGTCTGTCTAATCAAGATAGCAACTTCAAAGGAAATATTCTTGAATACTATTCCTTCCTTTCCGATTATTAATCTTTCTCTTCAAAGTATTCTCCAAAGCCGTTCTAATTTGTCTAATCATCGACCTAATCCATTCAAGTTCCTAATTTCATCTAAGCCACAGCCCAATCCTATTCGTTCTTAATTTGGAGTTTACTTGATTTGCTTTTTGAGTTTTGTTGTATTTATGTTTGTTTATCGTTAGACGTTGCTGTTGAAAGTCGTCAAGGAGCCGAGAAGCAAGCAAGCGGAGATTGAAGATCGAGGATCAAGGATTGAAGATAAAGAGTAAAGAGCGATTTATAGCAAGTGCCGAGCAAGTCGTGCTTTGATCATATTGCTCCCAGTTTTACAAATTTACTTTGATTCAAATTATTGCATGCTAGTTCAAGAATTAAAATGATTTAAATTAATTTGGGATTAGTTATACAATCCAATTGCTAATATCACCTTGTCATGATTATTTGTATGCCATAATTCATTTGTCACCCTAAGATGGTTGATTATTAGTTGGTTGTTATTACTTGCCAACGTGGGTTGGTTAGACCATGTATAATTGCTTGCCCTGCCACGCAACTCATGTCTTTTGAAAATAAAAGGATAATACTGATTAATTGACTATAAAATGTGTTTGTGAAATGGTGTGCGTGTTGCCACACGATGATGTTGATATGTGGAACTAGTGTGGTTCTACATGGATGTTGAGTTGTTGTTGGCATTGTGTTGCTAATAATCAATCGGGGTGATAAAATGTTTTAGATCGAGGCAAGTGGCAAGAGTGGCATTGAATATGTCGCTCGGTATTTGGCGGTATTGTTGGTGAATTTTGTGATGGTATTGTTGGTGAATTATGTGATGGTATTGTCGGTGAATTATTCGGGTAGCCTTACCTTGGTCACCCTAAGAACTTAACCTTGCAAGCCTTTGACCGAGTCTCTCGTACAACCACATGTCCGAATGGGAAGACCTAGTTTAGTAGGATTCGATATCTCACCTTTGATACCTGGGTGGCAAGCATCCGAGGGTAATCAGATGGGGAGCGTGCATACGGCTTGGTACCCGCCCAACGGTGTTTGTCGGTCCTATACTTCTCTGGCGAGGAAGTGATAGTGAAGGCAACCCGAGAGGTTCCTAGGTTGAGCTAGAAGTTTTGAAAGGCTTTGTTATGATCGCTCATTCGCATACTTTTGTATGGCGATTCACTACCGACGTGATGAGTTGATTGTATCTTGTGGGTAAAGTGTACAACCTCTCGCAGAGTGTAAAAACTATTCAATAGCCGAGTCCGCAGTATTGGACAATGCTCGGGATTACAGTCAAGGGGTAGAGTTTTGAAAATAAAATGAGGATGGGAGTGTGAACAATGTGATATGGAAATTGGTTAAGGATGAGAAATGTTTTACTTGAGAATGATTATGAAAGTTATTATGGGTATTACTTGTTTTACTGCTTTTCAATCTATTTATGATATTCATTTGTAAATGCTGTTTATGCAAAATAGCCAATTCAGCCATTCAATTGGAATAAGCCGCATATAGTTATTTAGACTTGCATTCAGGCACGACTTGTTGAGTACGGTTGTGTACTCACCCTTGCTTTAACAAAACATCACCAGTTGAGGAGAAGTCTCTGCTTTCAAGAAGGAGAAGTTCTGGCAAGAAGGCGAATATCTAGGAGTTGAACCTTGTCAAATGCCTGTGGTATTTTGATGGGATTCACCGACGTTCTTTGTTCCGCTGCTGTTCGTTTTACTCTGAGTTGAAGCCATCTAGGCTTCACAATTGTAAGTTGACCTTAAGGTTGTTCAACATATTATATTAAAAGATGAATTCTTTATTTATTAATCCGCTGTGTATGATTGTGATATTCATCTTTGTTAATCAGTGGGCACTAGCTCTCGATCCACGGGACTAGTGCCGAAAACACGAGGGTTTTGATTGCAATTCGGTCCCGACAGGATCTTAGAAGTAGCGTTGAGTACACAATTTTTTCATAGCTCTTTTTGGCCAGATAGGGAGAAAGACATACTCTCCATAGCCTTGGGAAACAATAAACACCCTGGTCGTACACGAGGCAAAGGGGTTTTCATTCCCTGGAAAATAGGATTCCCAAACAACTCCGACAAATATTGAAAAAGGAAGAGAGCCAAAGCTGAGCATGAGGAACGGCTTGTAAAAAAGATTGAGGAAAGGCTGAGAGATGAATTCAATAATTAGATTAGAGGCCTCGAGGAAAGGATCAATAATCAGATAAGATGGCCTACGCAAGCCCCAGACGTATGTATGCAATTCAGCCCTACTACTTGTGAGAGTAGATGTGTGTCTGCTGCTCACACAGATGAAGATGATGGTATATTTTCTGTCTGTGATATCAAGGTACTAATATATATCTCTCAAATGCTTCATAGATATAGCTCTTGGATGCCTTAGCTAATTATGTACCGTTATGTAGGAGGCCACGTAGTGCAATCTTAAAGCAGATCACGGAGGCCCTCAACTATCCAATTGCCTCGTTGGCCCAGATATATAAGCTAGGAGAGCCTTTAGTAATGGGACAGCACCTAAAAACCTTACATTGGATTGCATTAGATTGCATGATTGGTACACGGAACAAGCCAACAAGCTAGTGCCAGAACATGTAACGAGTATCACGTTTGGCTTCAAGGGCTTCTTTGGGACTTCCATGACTTGTTCGATCTCTTCAACCTTGACGCCCTCGATGCCTCACTCTTAAGATGCTGGACATTATAAGTGTGTGCAATCACAGTGTATTGGTCACTCAAAAAGATACATAGTACCTGTTTTTACCACACAACCTAAGCTAAGTGTTGCACTACTTTATATTTTGATATGTATTATAGACACAACTCAAAGTTAGGTTGAATGACCATGGTGACATACCTTTGTAGGTTTCACTCGGTTCTAATTGTAATTCAACCAAGAAAGAATTGGGTTATTGTAACATCTCAATTTTTGGCTTACAATAATATTTTAATGTTACTTTTGCATTTTCTAATTTTTTTGAATTTTTGGGATTTTTGTGGAATTTATTTGGATATATTCATTAATTTTGAATTATGGTCAATGCAGAAACTATTTAAATAATGGAGAAAAGTTAAATAAACTTTTTTTAAAAATATTTTATTTGACTTCCAAATTTCTTGAAGTATTTTTAGGATTTTTCCAGAATTTTCCTGATAATTTACTATTTTTAATGAGTTATTCTAATTTCTAGAAATATATTAAATTGAAAAGTATTTTTAAACCCGTAGAAACAGTGTTGGGCTGGAACCCATCAGGACCTGTCCATTTTCTCTGCTCTACTTAACACAGAATAGCCACCCTAGCCCGCACCGTGAAACCCTAGGATTTCGACTGTTGGATCAGATTAACGGTTGTGATCTAGCAGGACCGTTGGTAACCCTAGCGCGATCTAGCCATTGATCTTTGTTTGTGGTATAGATTGGTCCATGTCATTGCACATCATGGTCATCCGTTGCGCGCGTGGATGGCCAAGATCTATCCGTGTCACTATAGCCATTGCATGTACGGACTCCATCGCCGCCTTATCTGCCTCGGTTTTTGCCTTGTACAAGGAAGCCAAGGGCCCTTATAAGCCTAAGGACCGCCGTGCTATGTTCCCCATGTCACACCATAGTTGTTGCTTTAGAAAATGTCGCTCAAGATGCTCGCAAGCCGTCGCCCGAGCTCGCTGTAGTTCATGAAAGCGCCGCCATTCATTTTCATGAGAGTCCAACACCGTCAAGCATTGTTCACCGCCACCGAGACCGGATCCGAGACCCCCACACTAGGACACTCCAGATCTACTACTTTTGGGTTGCTAAGAACCGCTGCTCCGTGGAAGCTTTGGTCATTGTCTTCATCTCCAGTGAGATTCCACCACCACCGCCATGCCGTTGGTTCGAAACTCATGATCTGTCCAATCCATCATGAACGGTTGGGATCACGTCGCATATATGCCACCTGGGTCTACTATGTGTTTGCGTCATCGTCGTTGTCTCACATTCAATCGTGACCCATCCGATTAGGAGTGAACGGCTGAGATGTTGCTAGGTGTCATGCATCAATTTGCGGTTGTGTGGCATTCTTTGCTTCGACATCGCATACGCCTGGTTGTTCCGCCAACATGCATCGGTGATAAGTTGGATTTGCTAATCGAGGCACCATGGATCGGGTCCATGCACCAAGGCGACGTGTCAGTATATGATTGGTCCAATTGGTGCTAACATCAGCCAACGTCATTAATCCTATTTTCCAATAGAAAGATAATTCGAGAAAATACTCATTTTCTAATTTTCTAATTTTTTCTTTTACTTCAAAATTTTGAGAGTCTATTCTCCCTCATACGAACTCTGATTTAGGTGATTCAAATTTCTAAAAATTTGTAAACTGAGATCTAATGGTAATTTTATTTAATTTTTAGAGTTTGTTTGCTCTCTATTTTTTGTTTATTTGCTATTTTTCTCAATTCGCATAGATGTCAAAGTGCTCATAGCATCTAAAGGGGAAGTGTTGACACGAGACCAAGGTCCAGATCAGGATCAAAAGATTTTTCAAGGCAAGTTGTGCATTGATCATGTTGAACCAGTTTCATAAAATTACTATATTGATTTATATTATTACATGTGTACAATTGATTTCAAATTAGTTTGGGATCTAGTGTCTATCCAATTGGATTAAATCTATCTTGTATTTTGCATGCCATTATTATTTATCACCGTAGGATGGTTCATTACTAGTTGCTTGCTTTTAAAGATCAAAATGGGATGGTTAGATCGTACGTAGTTTTGTTTAGCCATGCAACGTATAACACATGTCTTTTGAAATATCTAAGTTAATCTTGATTAATGGAATATGGAATATGTTTATGGAATTGGTGTGTCATGTGTTATCACATAATGTGTTGGGTTGTGGTAACGTGTGTTGTTCTGCAATAAAATTGAATTGTTGATGGCATGTGCTACACATTAATCAACTAGGGTGGTAATGATTTACATTGGGGCAAGTGGCAAGGGGCAGCGTGTCAGGGTGAGCCTATGTGGTGGTTAGGTTGTGAAAATCTTGCTTGGTCAACCTTAGGACTTAACTTTGCAAGTCTTTGACCTGAGTCAAACATGCAACCACATATCTGGAATGGGACAAACCTAGCAGATTAATTTGCGATGTCTTAGTTTTGGTACTACTAGTGGTGGTGTGAGTCCCAGCTTTATGGTTAAATTCATATAGTGCAAGAGGGGGCCCTGATTGTGGTAACCAGTCCCATCAGCATTGAAATCTTAGCGGATAGTACTAGGTTAAAACAGAACATTGTAAAGGTTTTGTTGTGATCTCTCTATCGACTCACCAAAGGAAGTGTATTAATTCGTAGGCAAAAGGAGATGATCATGTTGTGTGGGTAAAGCGTATAACCTTTGTAGAGTGTAAAACCTATTCGAATAGCCATGCTCATAATATTGAGCAAAGTACAAGAATTATAGTCAAGGTTTAGATTTTATAAAATAAAACTTAGAAAGGGAGGCTGTCGACGTTTGCAAAATAGGTTTCCCGCTGAGCTTACTTGTTAATTGAGGGATCAACCAAGGCCCCTTTCTCGTGAAGGGTTTACGTTCGAAGAATGCTGTTAGAATGCGATGCTCGAAAGGACAGTAGACAAAGAATTTTATACTGGTTCGGTCTCTCATGATCGAGATAACAACCCTACGTCCAGTGATATTACTATTTCCTGAGTTCTTACAGGAAAGCTTGCGTGTGCTGTGTGTGTATATGTGCGTGTGTCTTTGTGTGTTTTTTGTATCTCTTCTCTCTGTACTCCGATCTACCGCAGGAGTATTTATAGGTGATTAAAGCAACTACAGTCGAATAACATGCCATTACTGTGCTTGAACGTGACTATAACTGCACCCTTGATTTTCGCCATGCTGTGTCGTGGACATGATGGACCCAGATCGTGGCATAATGGTCCTTAATCGCAGCGTAATTATCGCCACGTTGTCTTTATGGGTCGAGCATGACCTGTTGGACATGCTCAGGATTTTTACTCAAGTCTAACCGACCGTCGCGCACATCTGAGCAAGCATGCTCGGGGAATTATGGCACATACTCGGGAACGAGCCTAAGCATGATCGGGGCGGACCCACCAGCTGGTCCATCCGAAGATCTTTCTTGGGGACGCCATCCAAGGGCATGCATGGTCGGCCGAAAATCGGCTGCCGGGGTATAATGGTCTTTATGGAAATTATCCAATCTCCAACAGCTAGCCCCTAAGGCTCAAGTGGAAATTTACTTAGCGGGGCCTTCCCCTTGAGCCTACAAACTCACATGAGGGATTGGAATTTTGCAGCGGAATACTACTACAGCATCCGAGCAACACCTGCTCAAAAGACGAGCACGATCGACAAGGATCAAGAGAAGCTCGTCCTCCGACCAAGGAAAGCTCAGGAAAAAGAGCATCAAAGGTCGCGACGGTTCCTTCCCCGCGAAGCCTTGTGGGAGCAGTTCGGATAGTTTTTTGGGAACCGCACCTTTATTGGATAGTTTTGAAGATTACGCCGCCGCGCGTCGGTTCATTAACGGGCGGGAGAGGTTTTTGGCTTCCAAAAGGTCACGCCTGTTCGACTTCTCCGCCTATATATACAAGAGGGAATAGTGATGAGAAAATCCTTCATCCACACTTCGCAATCAGACCCCTAGAATCTTTTAAGTCCCAAACTCATTCACTCTTGTGCTTCCTTCCTCAACTCTCCTCATGGCAAAGTTTGGTCCGAGCAAAATCAGCAAGGAGAGATTGCAAATGCTTGAAGACCTTGGCTACCTTGATGTGGGCTCCTGGCAAGTTCCTGATGACGAAGGGGCCCCGGTGCCGTACAATGACGAGATCGTCTCCTGCGACCTCTACACCGTCAACGGGCTTAGAATGCCCGAGAGTGAGTTTCTCGAGTCCGTACTCGCCCAATGCGAGTGCAAGATTACCAATCTTAACCCTAATTCCATTCTCATTCTGGCCATCTTCTCGCATCTTTGCGAGGGATACGTGGACACGATGCCCACGATGAGCCTTTTCTTCCATTTCTACTCCTTGTTTCGCACTGGTGGGACTTCTTCCACTGGCTCTATATATTTCCGCCTTCAGCCCAACCGACCATATGAGTACCCAGTCTTCACACTTAATGACTCAGTGTCAGGCTGGAACGACCATTGGTTTTACTTGAAGAAGGTGGAGGGAAGCTCTCTCCACTACTCCGAAGCAGCGACCCCGACCGTCGAAACTCTGCGCCCGCCCGTGCAAGCCGAGTAGTAGCAAATGCTGATGACGATCAGTGAGCTCACCAATATGGGACTCACTAGTTGGGACATTGCACGGGACTACCTCATGAACCGGGTGTCCCCATTGAGGAGGAGGGAACACCCTTTCTTCAAAATCTCCGGGTGGCAAGACCTCACCTGGGAAGCTGATTCTGGTAAGCCTTTTGAACTGCATAGGTAACTTCTATTCCTCACGCGCAATTTTGCTCGTGCTTATGCTTTTGTTGGTCGAATACAGCCCTGAGCATGGCTTGGGTGGAGAAACGAGTCGCCGAGATGTTCGGCACTCTGAAGGGTAAGGAACTTGAGCGTGGATGCTAAGTCCCAAAGAATGTGCTCAAGCAGAGCGAAGTGGTAAGCATCTTCGCAATTCATACTCAAGGAAACATATCCCGAGCATTTCTGACGTTTTCATTGCTTTTTGACAGGAGAAGATTGCCCTTGAGGCTGCAGTGGTCGAGCTTAAGTCACTGTCACGCTACCAAGGAGGAGCCATCCCCACCGCCAAGACCAAGAAGGCGAGGGGCAAATGTCAAGCGCTACCGCCATTGCCGCCTGCCTGACCCTTAAAGAGGCGGGCGACTTCAAACAAGAGCCCTCCCCGACGACATTTGGAGTTCTCCAATAGAATGGAGGTAAGCGACTTGAGGACATGGATGAAGGAATACAACGAGGGAAAACCGGGTCTGATGGCTCACTTGCAGCAGCTTGCGGAGCAGACGAGGCTGGCCAAGGAGGCGAAGAACTCCGAGCGCAAGGTGCTAAAGGGGGAGATCACTACCCTTCAGGCGAAAGAGCCTGAAGAGGAGGATGAAGACCCGGCGCCCCTCACTTTGAAGCGTCGGAGGCCATCGGAAGCACAATCTAGGTCCATCGATGAGTGCCTACACAAAACAGACGAAACAAGGCGAGTAGACGAAAAAGATAGCAAACAAAAATAGAATGAAAAATGAGCACGCGTTTTCAGAAAAACACGGTAGTTCGTCCCTACTAAGCCCCTGCTGTGAATGAAGGTCGTGCACCTAAGTTGCGAGCATGAACTCTTTCACAGGAGAGTTAGAAAAACTGCGCGCTCCTCCCCTTAACGACCTAACCACCACTTCTTCGAGTTGCGAGCATAGGTTAGATCGGGAGAAAGAAATACGCGCACGGCCTTAACTTCCCAAGCGTCTCGAATCGATGCCCCTAAGTTGCGAGCATAGTCTTGATGAGGAAGAACGTGTGGTTGCCTGACAAAGCGCATGACGACCAAGCACGCGCGGATTGAGCTAAGACTCTGGACCATTCAAGAGGGTGTCTGTATGCGATTGTGAACTTGTAGCGAAGAACTACTGCGAACAATAATTGCCTTATGTAGACTGAAGCCTCTGGTGGCGAGCTTAGTGAACCGGCGTTGGTTGTAGCACTTTGAGCGTTCTTGCGTATGCTAGTCGAACCTTAGAATGATCTGAATGAAGCGAATGTTCTTGCCCGCGCGCTCTCATCCCATCATCAAGACTGTGAGAAGGAGAGTGTGCCCTTGTGCAAGACTGAGTCGGCTTACCAACGGGCAAGGACCTCGAAGACATTCACAAAATCTTGGAAAGAATGGAAATCACGGGGGCGAAAGAACCGAATTTTAAAGAAGAAATTGGCTGAACTTACGTAAAACACGCAACAGATAAAAGCTAGACAAAAAAATTACACAGTTGATCGACGTTCCAAGAGTTGGCGAGCACCCGACCATCCTCCATCGCTAAACAGATAGCCCCCGGGCGTGCTACCGAGACGACCGTGAACAGACCCTCCCACCTAGGGGATAACTTGTTAGCTTTTGACAAGTCCTAAACTCGACGTAGGACTAGATCGCCAACTTGCAAGGTCCTTGGTCGGACTGATTTAGCTGCTTGCCTACGAAGAGCTTGTAGGTAAATCGTGGATCGCAGCAAAGTCCGTTCGCGTGTCTCCTAAGCGAGGTCTAGTTCTATGAGACGCTCAAGCTCTTGGTCAACGCTGTCAACCAAGTGCACTGTTGGAGAATCTAGCACTATTTCAGTGAGCAATATGGCCTCTGCACCATAGATAAGCTGGAAAGGGGTTTCACTCGTAGCTCGGTTTGTCGTAGTGTGAACTGACTAGAGGACAGAAGGGAGCTCGTCCACCCATGACTGACCATGCTAACTGAGGTTTTTGAAAATCCTCCTTTTGATTCCTTGAACAATCTGCCCGTTTGCTCGCTCGGCCACTCCATTGCTCTGCGGATGCGCTACAGAGGTGAAGCAGATCTTTGTCCCGATGTCTTCGCAATAGGCCTGAAACAGTTCACTAGTGAACTAAGTGCCATTATCTGTGATGAGGCGATTGGGAACGCCGAAACACGTCACCTCGTTGCGGCGAAGAATTTCTTGGCCGCTTGAGCCGAAATGGTCGACACGGGCTCGGCTTCAATCCACTTAGTGAAAGTGTCAATAGCCACGAGTAAGAATTTATAGCCCTTCTGACCTCGGGGGAAAGGTCCGAGTATATCGACTCCCCAAGTCGAGAATGGCCATAATAGAGGGATGGTTTGAAGCACGTATGCCAGCTGATGTACCTTGCGAGCATGAAACTAGCATGCCCTGCAAGTTGTTATGATCGACCGAGCATCGGCTAAGGCCGTTGGCCAATAATAACCCAATCGGAAGGCTTTACTCACAAGCATCCTAAAAGACGAGTGAGCTCCGCACACTCCTTCATGGATAACTCTAAGAAGGTATTTGCCCTCTTCTTGAGATATGCACTTGGAGAGGACTCCTGCTCCTTTATGTACAAGGCGCCTCGATCAACTTGTAGGAGAGGATCGCTTATAAGTCGGGAAAACTCGGCTTCTTCTCAAAGGTCCCATGTGCAAGATATTGGACGAATGGCGTCATCCAATTCGCACCATGCTCGAGAAGAGAGACGTTACCGCACGTCTCTAATGCCTCCTCTACAGAGGGAATGGAGGGCTTGCATAAGTGCTCGATGAGCACTCCTGCTGGAGTGGAAATTTGGGAGAAACCGACCTTTGAAAGATGGTCAGCCAGGGAATTGTCCTTCCTGGGGATGTAGAGTACTTCAAAATCCTTAAAGTACTTCTCTATCTTCCTCACTTCAACCAAGTAAAGCGCCATTGAGTTATCGGAACACTGATACTCCTTATTGACTTGGTTAATGACTAACTGCGAATCGCCTCTTACAGTTAGTCACTGGACTCCGAGCGCTTTGCATGTTTGTAGTTCGGGCAGAAGGCCTTCATACTCCGCCGCATTATTGGTCGCAGTGAAGTGTAATTGAATGGCGTACTGGAGTTGATCACCCTAAGGGGAGACAAGCACGACTCCAGCTCCCGAGCGCTCATAGGCTCGAGACCCGTCAAAGTATATGGTCCAATGACCTTCTTTAGATCTATCGAGCTCGGTAGCGAGTGGCGCTGGATTCATCCATTCCGCTACAAAGTCTGCCAAGATCTGGGATTTGATCGCCGTACGAGTTGAGAACTGGATATCAAACTCGGTAAGCTCCATGGCCCATTTCGCTATTCGACCATCGGCGTCTTGATTTCTTAGGATCTCCCTAAGTGGAAAGTCGGTCGGGACTACGATCTTATGGGCTTGAAAATAGTGGCGCAGCTTTCTGGAGACCATGAACAACAAGCACAAGAGCTTCTGGACCTTGGGGTATCGCTCCTTCGGTCCATGCAAGACCTCACTGACATAGTAAATTGGTCGCTGCACCCTATCTCTTTCGACCGTTAACACCGTGCTTACGGCTTGCGGGGTTACTGCTAGATATAACAGCAAGTTTTCCCCCAACCTTGGTGTGGTTAAGATAGGTGGACCGGACAGGTACTGCTTTAGCTCTTCAAGAGAGTGGTTTGCTTCTTCTGTCCATGTAAAATCATCATGCTTGCGGAGCGCCTTGAAGAAAGGCAGCCCTCGCTCGCCTAACCATGAAATGGAGCGACTTAGAGCCACCATACATCCGGTCAAAGCTTGGACCTCCTTTACACAGCTGGGTGGTCGCATTCTTTCGATGGCTTTAATCTTTTTCGGGTTTGCCCCGATACCTTGTGGGCCGATCATGTAGCCAAGCACCTTGCCCGCCCTTACACCAAAGACTAGGGGTGTAAACGGGTCGGATACGGACGGATATTGCTCTTCCCGTATCCTAACCCATATTTTTTTCCCGGATTCGGAACCGGATACGGGCTAGCCGGATCCGGATACGGATCCGGATAATTCGGGATACGGATTCGGATCGGAAACGGATAATTCGGGAACGGATAATGCACACATACATAAAGTAATATATGTTGAATCAAACCACACAAATACATGACAGCAGTAGCAAGATATATCTCAAACAAAGCCATAAGACTAATAAACATTCACAATACTCAACAATATGCATTACAAGATCCATTCTTCATATGTAAGCCACAATACCAAAGTAATCAAATGCAAATAGACACTTCTCAAGTCTCAACAGCATCAATCTAGTCGATGCAAAGTGTCTATTTCAGAGTTCGTCATGTTACCACACTTAGCTTTCATTACTGTCAAACGGATAATTGGCATTACTGTCTACAAATCTAGTTGAGAGAGCATTAGAAACTACAAGAGACTAGCACTGGAATGCCAGAATTCATGTCTCCACCTTCATCTGAACAGCTACTTGAAATGGCATCCACCAGAACTGTGTGTTACTTGAAATGGCATCCACCAGAACCATCAACCATCTGAGAAAATCCTACTCCAGTAAGTTACTTATGTTGAGCGTGCGTATGGGTGATGTATGATCATATACATACCGCAAACAATGAAGAGTTTGGTTATTGAAAAGTTAAGACTCTAGTGCAAATTTCGTGGTACTTCAAATTTTACGACGCCTTAAAATGAAGAAAAACAAAGAACTAGAATTGTTGGGGAGAGCTCAAATAAATGTGATATGTACTACAAATAATGGTTATACTTGCAAGTTGTAACCAAACAAATTGGCAATGTGCTGAAATGATATGCAATCCGAAAAAATCCCAAACATGCTTAGTCACAATAAATGCACTCAATCCAGCTGAAGTCAGAAGTCAACATGTTTGTGCATGGCAATTTATGATGCGCACAAAGAACCATCCTGTTGACTGTTGCCAAAAGCCAAAAGGTTAGTGCATAAATGTGGTGTAGGAAAGAACCATCCTGTTGGCTGTTGCCAAAAGCCAAAAGGTTAGTGCATATTTTGTTGGCTGTTGCATACTGTGAATAAATCAAAGAATGGTTTTTTTTCTCTGAGCATCTTACCTCAAGAATATCTAGTACCAAAATTTACCTGGACTCCTCAATCCTCATCATTAGCAATTTCTTCTTCAACCTACAATTTTGTTATACTAAATCAGAATAAACATACAAGTTAAAAGCAAATACTAATCAAGAAATAAAGAGTGCCATACCACAATCACCAGATTCGCAAGAAGGGTTTCCACAACCTCAAAATCATTGATTATAGATGCAACCTTGTTACGAGAATCTGAAAATTTTAAAGAAATATACATCAAGAATAATAGACTTTCTTACACCATTATATTATGGATCGAGAAACGATATAATCTATCACCTTTTCTAGATGCTTTTACCCAATCCTTCATGCATGATCAATGCCTCTACAATCTCGTGTTCTAAGTGGTGCATAAATGGATCAATGACACGACCACCAAAGATCAACGCAGATTCGTATAAACAGATTGACACTTGCATGGCAAACACATCACGAGCGACTTGTGAAAGAATTGGATATACATCTTGCTGATTTTTCCACCATGATAAAATATCAAATTTCGATTGATTTAGCAAGCCTCGAGTGGTGGTTCTCGCCATGTATTTATCCAAGTCATTTGCATCACCTCGATCACCTCATGTGTATCATATAAGAAGTTGTCAAGTTCATCATTTCCTTCTTCCATAATGTCATCTTTTGGTTCGGTGACACTAGGTGTAGTAGTACTCTTTGAGTAAGAAGAAGCATAAGCATCATATAATTGCTTGACAACCTTAGTAAATTCTTCAAGTTCAATTTCATACAATACTTGACCGTAAAACTTCTTCATGTAAAATTCTATACACTTTCTTTCTCCTAGGGTCAAGAAAGCAAGCCACAAGAAGAACAATATTTGACTTCTTCCAAGACTTTTCAAATTTAGCTTGCATAGATAATGCCATCTTACTAATAGTGGTATCATCGCTAGAACACCACTCAGAGATCAAAAGCTTTATGTCACAAAAACTTGGATAAAACAGATTTGTTGTTGGATATAAAGTACCGAGAATAGCTCAAGAACATCATTGAATTTCTTTAAGCACTTACAAAGTGTCAATGCCTTTTCCCATTCATCAATTGATGGAGTCAGATTCTCATACTTACGACATTCCATGCACACAAGTCGCTCAAAAGCTTTCCTATAATATAAAGCATCCCATAACATGTGATAAGTGGAATTCCACCTTGTAGCAACATCTAACGAGATACCCTCTTTGTATCTAATCGACATTGAGATGCACATTTAAACTCCTCCCATCGTAATGGAGAACCCTTTACAGCTGCTACGAATAATCGAATGTGATGAACTGCAGATGCAATTTCTTGCAACCCATCTCTAGCAACAAGATTTAATATGTGACAACCACATCTCACATGGAAGAACATCCCATCACATATTAGGGGACTCTGTGTTTTCAGTTCAGCAATTACATCTTTAACACACACTTCATTTGCTGATGCATTATCCAAAGTTAGAGAAAATAGTTTCTTCTCAATATACCATCTCATAATGCTAGCAAGAATGATTGATAAATTTTAGCACCCGTGTGCCGACCTCCTACAAGCATAAAATTGATAATTCTTTTTCGAATGCACCAATTATCATCGATCCAATGAACAAAGGACACACATATATCCTTTGTTTTGATTTGATGTCCACATATCCATAGTTGTGCTAAAGTTTACCTTTGAACAGCTTTTAAAATATTCAAGCAATTTGTTCTTTTCTCTACAAAGATATCCATTAGTTCCTTTCTAATAGTGTTACGACTCTTGATTGGAAAGTTGGGACGCAGAGATTTGATGAACTCAACAAAATATTCATGCTCAACGATATTGAAAGGGTACTCATGCATGATTATTGCCATATAAAATTTTCTCAAGTGGCTTCTTGGTCATACTTGTAAGGCTCAACCTCACTTGTACCATCCTCATGATTCTTTTCTATTTTGAGTTGTCATATTCTGCTTCAAACTATGTTTGTTCCTCAAATGGTTCCAGAAGACCTTTGTGCCATTGGCACTCAAGATCTAGTTGTGTAAACACAACGCTTGCATTTGGCCCATTGTTGAATAACCTTCTTTCCTTCCTCCATAGATGTCATCAATACTTGGTGAAGTACTCCCTGACAGTGATGTGGTCTTCTTTTGTTTCTTTACTTGAGGCTCACCATCCTGCTCTTCAACATGCACAATGGCAGCAGGATTTGTATCTCCTGTGCTACTAGGCCCACTACCCACAGTTGGGACAGTTTGACTTGGCATTGTGGATGATACACTTGCACTTATACTTGCACTTGTACTAGATGCAGATGCCATGTTCTCCCTAGTGTAGACAAAGTAACAAACCATTGGGAATATACATACAGATACTTGAATTAGCATGCAGAGATTTAAGGGAATATACATACAAATACATGTGGATCAAAGAGAATGCTAACCATCCTATGGCATATCAATATGATAGTACTATAGATGTAGGCTTAAGTTCCTGTACTTATCAACTATCATGCTGGTAGACTGACATTTTCACCCCTACCAGCTAATGCAACCATGACCATCTACCAGGAATGCAATACTTACAAGTTACAAATCAAATGCAAGGGCGCTGGAGGGAGCAACCACCGGTGCCTGGAGGCTGGAGGGAGCAGCGGTGGCGACTGGATTGGGGCCTTGGGGGGAGTAGCCGCCGCTTAGACCAGAGGAAGCAGCAGCCGCCTAGACCAGAGAGGGAAGCAACACCCGTCGCTTGCCGATTTGGACTCTGGAGAGAGCAAAGAACCATCGCTGCCGATCCGAACTCGAAGGAGTAGCACTGCCGCCGTCTATCCGGGAGCCGCCACGATTCTCGATGGAAGCACAGAGTGCAGCACTGAAATTTTGGGGAGTCGCCACGATCCGGGGAGCCGCCACGATCCGAAATTTTGAGGAGTCGACGGCATGGCAAGAATCTGCTCGGCCGATCGGTAGAGGAGACTCAGGAGTCACGGTCTCACACTCTCACAGTCTCACGGATTGAAGAGTAAGCCGGTTAGGGTTATTAGGGTTGAGTCGTTGGGGCATTGGGCTGGCCAGCCATCGCCCATCTGGCCCAATCTAACCGGATATCCGGATAGGAATACTACCCAATATCCGGATCCCGTCCCAGTTTTTCTGGATATTAGACATCCCGAATCCGATCCCGGATCTGAATTTAAATATCCGGATCCCGTCCCGTATCCGACCGGATATTTAAATTCCGTCCCGGATCCGGTCCCGGATCGGGCGAGAAAAACTCGACCCGTTTACACCCCTACCAAAGACACACTTTTCTGGATTAAGCTTTATTCGATGTCTGTTGAGGTTACAGAAGGTTTCCTCAAGGTCGGATACATGACTTGAGGCGAGCTTACTTTTGACCACTATGTCGTCCACATAGACCGAAAGACATGGTCGTATAGCAGAACGTGCCGAATGGGGTAATGAAGGAAGTTTTCTCTTCATCTTCAAGTGATATGTTGATCTGATGGTAGCCCGAGTAGGCGTTCAAAAAGTTCATCACTTGGGACTTCGTTGTTGCGTCGACCAACTGGTCTACACATGGCAGCAGGAAATTATCCTTGGGACATGTGACGTTCATCAAGCCCGTGTAGTCGACACACATGCGCCACTTGCCCCCCTTCTTCTTGACGATGACCGGATTTTCTAACCATTCCGAATGCTCGACTTCTCGGACGAAGCCAGCCTTGAGGAGTTTGCTAGCCATTCTGAATGCTCGACTTCCCGGATGATTGCTTGCTTTTCTGGGGAAAAACACCTGAGCTTCTGCCGCACAAGTTTCTTATCAGGCCAAACAGCTAGCCTGCGGCTCGACATTTCCTTAGGACTTCGGCATGCTCTGACGGCTCTCAAAGTAACACATCCACATTCTTCCGAAGGAAAGTAATAAGCTCGAGTTCCTATTTGGGATCCAAGGAGGATCCCAAATGCACAACCTTGGTCGGATCCGCTGCCACGTGAACCGCTTTGGTTTCTCCTCCCGGCCGAGGGCAACTTTCTACCGAAATTTTGGCTCTTGGTCGGACCGCGCTGAGGCAACTGCCCGACCATGTCAAGCGACTTTTTGTCGCAGTTCAGGGCCACCTTTTGATTCCCCTTTACGGTGATTACATCTCCTAGGCTAGGGACCTTCAAGCATTGATAAGCATGGTGCGTGGCGGCCATAAACTTGGCAAGAGCTGGCCTGCTGAGGATGGCATTGTAAGCTGACTCAAAATCGACCACCTCAAAGGTGATCATCTCTGTCCGGAAGTTGCTCAGACTCCCAAACGTGACGGGCAAAACGATCTGGTTAAGAGGCTTGGCCAAAGTGCCCAGAATGATCCCGAAGAAGGGGATCGCTATGCTCTTGATCTTGGATCGAGAAACTTGCATCTCATCTAGGACCTTGGCGGATATGAGATCCAAAGAACTCCCGCCATCAATGAGGACTCGCCCCACCGTAGTATTGTTGATGGTCGGATTCATGACCAAAGGGAGTTTCTGAGGCTTGGTCATTCCAAGAGACAATCATCCTTGGAGAAAGTGATGGGCAGCTCGGACCACCTGAGCTGCTGCACGGGGGGCTTACCTTAAACAACATGGTGCACCTCCCGTGCTGCCTCCTTCAAATCCCTGCAGGATTTATAGGCTGAGGAGCCCCTGAATATTACGGCGATATGATTGCAGGGCTCTTGGTATTCCATATCCTTGTCGTCGTCATCAGCGGGCGACTTGCCCTTGCTACTCTCACCCTTCTCTAGGAGCGTGGTCATAGGACCCTTGCCGTTGTAGAACCTTTCCAGGCAGAATGCCCAGGTCCTGCAATTGTGAAGATCGTGCCCGTAGGCTTGATGAAGCGGGTAAAAACGATCGTTTGGTGGAATACCTTGGTTATCATGACTTTGGTCATTGCGATTTTGGTCGTTATGCCGCTGGGGTGGTCGGCCCCTGCCTCTCCCGCATTGCTGCAACTGTGGAGCTCGTGGCAGATGATGCTCGATAGATGCCACTATGCTCGGCGCAAACGACCTCTTTTTCTTCTTTATTTTCTTCTCCACAGAGCCTGAATTTTTCTTACTCGTGGAGCCTTCTAAGCCCGGCTGAGGCGGCAGCTTGCCTTTGTCCAGCATCTTCTTCCACTGGACTGCCTCATCGGCATTTGCATACCGGTCGGCCATGCGGAACATCTCGCTGGCTGTTAGGCCCGGATGGATCTCCAGATCTTGCGTGAAGCGTATGTCCTAAACTCCAAACTTGAAAGTGTGGACAACAGTTTCATCTGAAATATTTAGGATAGAATTCTGAACCTTGATAAACCTTTGAACAAAGCGTCTCAAGGACTCTCCTTCGATCTGGATCAAGCGCTCGAGATCGCGCTCCTTGCCCGGGCGGATGTAGCAGCTTTGAAAGTTTGCCTGAAGCACTTCGCTGAGTTGTCTCCAAGAGCGAATCAACCTCTCATTTTGGTTGAAGATCCACGTTCGAGCGGCCCCATCCAAGACTGTGGGCAGGAAGTTGACCATAACTCCCTCATCCCCTCCAGCTGCCAGAATTGTAATGGAGTAAATCGAGAGGAACTCATCCGGATTTTGAGTCCCGTTAAATCTCTCAATATGACCAGGCTTGAATTTGTTCGTCCACGAGACATTACGAAGGGACGCTGAGAAAGCTCGGCACCCGAAGGCCGGGCTGTCACGATAGTCCCTCCGTCCATGTCGATCACGGTAGTCATTACTGTGATGGCTTCCGACGCGAGGATCAAGGAGAGAGAATACCTCTCCATGTCGGCGCGGCGGAGACCACTCTGAGGTCGAGTATTCGGTATGCCCGTGACTGGATCGAGCATATCTTTGACCCCACGAGGTCGTCCGAGAATCGCTCCAAGCGTCATCCCGGTACCGATCGTGCTTCCTACGGCCTTCCCGAGTAGGACTCCGGGGGTCACCGTGATGGGAGCGAACAGGAGAGTGACACCGATTGTCCCGGAAAATACTCCGGGCTTCTTTGTCACGAGGCAACCCCGAAAGCTTCATGTTGACAGCGAGCTTCTCCAGATTTTCGACTACAACCATGCCCATTGCCTCTAGGTTCACCTGACTGGGGAAATTCCGAAGATCGTGCACGACCGTCGCCATAGCCTGCAACTACTCAACACTCTGCGGAACAGGAGGAGGTGATCTTGGACGTCGATCGCGCACATGCTCCGGCGAAAGGTGCCCGCGGGAACTCCCGCGAGCTGAGGATTCAGCCCTGGCATCCGGTTTTTCATGAGCTTGGCGACGAATGCTCGCCAGGGTCCTATTTAGAGATGCCTCCAGATGGCTCTTGGCTGCCTCGTAGTGACGACGACGAGCAGCCCCCGAGAATTCAACCTCAGGATCTTCTGTTGGATGATTAAAAATTGCACTTCATGAAATGCGAATCCTTTCGATGAGAGTACCCTCCTGTGAAAAACTTTTAACAAGATTTAAGTCTCTTAACACCATCTTCAGAGGTGGTGATGTAATTAGAAGAGCTTGACAAGGTTGCCCTCTAGAGATGTCAAATCTCTGCGAGGTGCTAGATTGACCTCTATAGTACAAGCATTTGGCCTTGACAACAGATTTTTGCTTTTCCTCCATAAGTCACTCTTATTCATTTTGAGCGGCTTTTTTGACTCTTTCCTAAGCTTCGTGCTTTTCGCGTTCCACTCGCTGTTCCTGTCTCGGTGGTAACCACACAAGTACGAAAACTTGAGTAGGTAGAAGGCGTCAGTCCTCCATCTTCATATGATGATGGGCATAATCTAGGTCTTGGAGACAATCTTTCGAGGCTGAACTTTTCAAGCAATTATTATTGTCTTTTAACTCATGTTCATTGTCAATCTTCATGGAACATACTTCAGGGGCATCTTCCTCCAAACCCACCGGTAGAATGACTAAAGATTTACCTTTTGATTCTTTTGATGATTGTTCTTCAGCTTCAACCTCCGCTTGGATCTTTGCCAATTCTGCTTCAGAAACATACTTAGAATAGAAATCACACCTACAATCTTCTTCGTTTAATAGTAGTCTCCATTGAGATCAATATAGTCACGAGACCGAACCAATTTCTTCATCCATCACAAAGGATTCCTTTATCTTGATTACCGGAAGGCCCTCCTTCTAGTGCCAACTGTTGATGTCCAAGATTTAGCATCCCTTCAAGCTTCTGAAAATATGATTGTGGGCTCCTAGTAAACCATATGAGGAAAACAATATATGAGGATTGCTTCTTTATTAGCCAAGCGGCTCTATAGAGTATATAAATTACAGAATGAATGCTCTCAGATATTTATTGCTTATTCTGGTTGCGAATCAGATGCTCTCAACAGCATGATTAGCCCCTATTTATATTGGTTAAAGAGGTGGTAGTTATTCTCCGTAGGAGTATTGTGTAACCGAGAGGTGTCTTTCCACCAAATGATGTCTTCTCGCCAAAGAGTACCTTTTCCAGAGATAATTTTCGGGTAGTTATGTTGTATACATGTAAAATAACTGTCCGCACAAAAACATATGCGGAGATAACCGCTCATACCTGACTATTTCACTAGTCAGGAATGACCAATGTAAAGTAAAGTTTATTGATCACCTTAACTGAACTAGTTAGAGACTTAATCGTTCGGATAAGGGTGAACTTTGTTCTATATATTAAAGGTTTTATAAATTTAGGCCTATTAATAGAGTATAGTCATGAATAATTTAGGGCCCAAATAAGTGATAAACTTTTAATCCTCGTAATTGGGAGCTCAGCTCAAGAAATGGCCAAGTGGGGGCGATTCGATCTAAGGGTGGGGAATTTTGTGTAACGTGTGATTCGGCTATTTGGGTTTTGGTTAGTTCAATTTCCAAAATGAAACAACCGAATAGAAAACCAAGCTTGAGAAGGCCAAAATAAAACCCAAACATAAACTAAGAAAACCTTTTCTTCGGTCAAATTGTAGCACGCTAGCAAAGAAGAGAAAAAATGATGTCCAAGTTAGCAATTCACTTTGTAACAAGATGTACACAGGTTTACAATAGGGTCTATTGCGGTTATTCAAAGAAAAGTTTGTACATTAATTAAGCATATTGAAGTATGGAGAATAGAGATAATACTCAAAGCAATCCGGTACCGCAATCATTGGCTTAAAACATTCACCAAAATGCCCATTCGAACCACCTATTGTAACACCAACGTGATTACCCATAACCTGCAATATCACAAATTAATCCAACCAACAGTTATTTGGAATGTTCATTCAGATAAACTATGAAGTCAATGCATATTTTACAGAGAACACAAAAAAGAAGAGTGATGAGATGTAATATAATTCAGACACAACCAGTCAGGTATCAAATGCATGGCTTATTTATGGGAAGTAAGGTTTAAGGGTTTCTCTTGTACAGAACATGGTGGCAAGACATGCTATAATAGTAGCATCCATTTGTACGTAACTTCTAATTGTTTGTCACAGATACCTATCTAGAAGCTTCTTCTCAAACATTTAATTTTATAAAGCAGAGTAAAAGGGCATTGTATAAACAAGATAGATCTCTATTCTCTTCTCGGGAAAAAGGAACACCAACACAAAGGCGCCTAGAGGCTAAACAAAGCAATAAAGATATGAGATGAATATGTAATCTGACACAAGGAATATGGGATTCAAATTAATAAAAAACATCAAACATCACAATTATATATGATATGACTAAGCAAATAACTTAACAACAGATAGGAATGAACAGATTAAATAAGCAACACTTGTCGAGCAAAAGTGTAGAGAAAATGGTCATTTGAACTAAAAATAAGTAGATTGGAATTTGGATTAATTAAATTGACAAAATTAAGCTATAAGTAGTGTACCTGAGCACAAACCATGGTCAGAGCCTCACATTGGGTGGGATTAACTTTTCCCTAAAAGATAGAAGTAGTTAAAATCAAAGCTTAACAACGATGTTCTATTTGGTAAACAATTAAAGAATGTGAAAGCCTGAAACAACAAAATGTAATAGAGCAACAGGATACTTACAGGCATAATGCTGCTCCCAGGCTCGTTTTCTGGTAGGATAAGTTCGCCAAGTCCACACCGACGGCCACTGTGATTGTATTGGAAATGATCAGTGAATGACCCAAGAAGGCCAGAATATTAAAAAATATTTGTTATCTAAAAAAGAATAGAAGATTGACAAAGAACCTTCCCAAAGAAGCGTATGAGAGATGCGAAATTGTGTTTATAGCACCACCGCTTCTCAACAAAAGCCGTAGATAAGTTATGACACGCCAAAATTAAGAGGTTTGCTTAGGATCCAACCTTCTTAGCTGGTTTCTTCTTTGTGTTTGCTAGTTTCGCAATTGCAGCTCCATAATCTTCAAGCACCAAAGATCAAAATCGATGAGTGACAAGTGAAACAAAAAGCATTAATGGAAACACAAAACATTAATTGAAACATGAGCCAAGCAGGTCTCAGAGCAACAAAATAGGTAGATGCTAGATACTTACTTTCCTCCGTAGTGTCATACTTGCGAATTTTACCATCCGAGTCAAACAAGTGCATGTTTGTCGCTCCAATTGTAGTTGTCAACTTGAATTTGTTCTCCAAGCCTTCTTCCTTAGCTATGTTCATATTTTCCTCATGCCACAAAATTCCACAATGTCTCTTGGATTATTAACCAAAATACAAGACATGCCACATAACATATAGCGTAAATCAAAATAATTAAACCATACTCATACTACAAGTTTGCATCATTTTTCATACATCCAAATCAAGAAACCATGACACGCACTCACAAAGTCCAGATAGATAGTATAAAGAACCATGACAACAAAGCTCACAACTGAGGAAAAGGAGGTAATCCCATGTAAATTCACAAAGAAGAAAGAAGAAAAGTAAGGATCATTGCCTCGAGTAAGTCATTTTAAGAATTAAAGAAAAGGAAGAAAGAGTTATTTACACTTTGTAATGAAAAAAATTGAAGTAACAAAAGCCTAAACTAGTTTCCTAAACTAGAAGCCTACGGGTCTTCGGAGGTTGGAGACACGTGATGTGAGAAATGAGTATGGAGGAGTGGATCGTTGTTGTCTTCGTCATAAAACTCGCCATTTTTTTTAGTACTTCCTTCATGATGAAGTAGGCGTAGCCGCCCTGAATGGCTTGGATTTGAACGAAGCGAGTCCTATCAGAGAGCGGCTTGAGGCTACTGTAAGTATGAAAAATGAATTAAGAGAGTATATAGAAATTGAGTGGCGCGAATCGATGTGTCATGTCTGCATGGTGACCTCCACGTCATTGTATTTTATTGTGCAACCTAAGATTTCGCGCATGTATTGGCAATACGAAGTACCCACATAAATTTGTTCCTTATGCCTCGCCAGACACTGCGAAAATCGAATGAGCTAAGATGTCGTTGAAGGAGCTATTTACTATGAAATACGATATAAGAATATTCCTTGCGTGCATCTAGGAAAGTTAGTACGGATTGTAAGGGATTTTTTGTATGGGCGGTGTCTCGTGCTCTTCTGACAATATCTTTTGAACGCCTCATTTATTAAACGTGTCATCACTTCATAGTCTGCTTTAGGTTTATCCAGTGGATCCATGATCAACATCTTGCTCTTATGCTCGATGAATTACTACGAGAATCAATGGAATCTGGATGCCATAGCCATTAGTCCTTACGTCGGAGTAAATAACGAAATCAGCGAGTAATTTAACTAGCTAGTGAGGAACTTACGAAAATTATATGGTACAAGTATAAACTCCTTGTCTTGTAGTTTAAGCAAAGCTTTATAGGCGTACTCCTCGACCTCCTTTGGTACTCTCGATTTCTTCTTGGCAAACCATTCCCGGTCGAGGAATCCCATCGCCCCTTGGTTCTTCGTAGTTCCTTCATCTCGTATCTATATAGCGAAATAGTTAGACATGACATTTATCGGTATTACGTGAATGTAGACCAAGATTGATATATTAGACACTTACGATTGTCCAAACATCTCAAAAACATATGTCGAGGGCGCCGTGATAGAACAAGTTGTGCAAGTTATCGAATTCTATTAAGAAGTAGCCAAAGCCCTCGTGGTGAAAATGTTCCTCACGGAAAAGCTGCGGTGATCACCTTGAGGAGTATGTCTTGGTTGGATCGCTCCATGTACCATGCATGTAATCGCTGCATCATGGGTGTTAGATGTTTAACCGAATCGGTGACTAAGGGCTTCCCTACCTCGAATTTCAATCTTGGTTGATTATCTTGTTCATCAGACTTCCCCTTGCCCTTACTTTTTTCACGCACGACATCATACTCGGTCCTGGCTTCCCCTGATCTAGCTGATACGGCCTGTCTAATGTGCCATTTTTTGGGATCAGGGGTTGTAGGTTTGTCCTTTGAAGTACCAGGTGTTACAGGTTTCTGCGTTGGAGTACTAACAGTGGCCATCTTTATGGGGTCCTCAATGGATTTCTTTGGTACCTCATCTTGCTTCTTCATCGTTTCACTCTCGTGTCTTTGGTGACGGATCGCGCGGAATTGCTTCGCAGAGAGGTCGGCATTGCATGGTCCAAGACGATGTCGAGAGGTCGCCCATTGGATGGTCCAAGACGATGTCACGCTTGCGCCCTTTGGATGAATGAGTGGGACGCACTTCCTAGAGTTGCTATCTCGTCATTGGCGGGTTTTCTAGCTTGATATCGAGAAAGCGTGTAAATCTTGTGTCCACTGGACCTTTGCATAACTGGCGCTATCGGGGCATTGTGCGAGATACCCCTTGTTGGCGCGGATAAGCTACCTCTGAGCAAAGATGTAGAAAGATGTTCATCACGGACACGTTGAGTGACGAGGTGTGGGGTCTGTATGTAGATCCACAGGATAATAGTTTAGGTCCGCTTGTACTAATGGCGTGGACGGCCAAGAATCGCTGCGACACTGCAGGGCTAGAGAGAGCGTTTTCGACTGCGTCGGCTCAAGGGCGCTTGTACTTGTCGTTGAACTTGTTCTTGAATGGTGGGTTATAATTCTCGCAGAACCCTTTCCTTCATATTTTCCATTTCTGCTTTCGGCCCGCTCTTCTTTAGCTCTCTTCCGACTCCTATAAGAGTCTTCGTCCGAGAGAATCCCATCTTCCATGGAACCTTGACCCGACGCTCGTGTTCGACCGGGTGCTCTTTGTTTCCTAGGGCATTGTTAGCTCGTCTTTCTCCTGTTTGGGTGGAAGGATCCTTGGGTGGACTGGACGTAAAACTGATGAACTCTTTGCGTCATTGCTTCGTCTTGCTGCTCTTGAATGATAAACTCCCAGTAGACAAGAGATCTGCCCTCGCTAGCACGTAGTGCTTCACTCGGTCTGGTAGTCCGACCAAGGGACTTGCGCCAGTCTGTTGGATCGCTTGTAATTCCTGCCTCTCCCATTGAGCAATTTTACCCGTGTACCCACTCGTGCCAAGTCTGTGGGGGTGAGTATTCCTTCTTGCGATGCTAAGGTGGTCCTCACTGGACTTCCTTGCTGCTTCTGATTGCTTCATCGCCACGAACTCATCCCAGTATGGCTGTAATCTTGGGTAGTCTCCGACGGCTGACCGGTTTTGCTTCACGTAATTTACGTTCAGCCTCGCCTTGAAGTTTCTCCACGCCGCATCCATGGTCATCAATGCATCACGACGCATGAGTTCTTCAACTCCTTCGGGGAATTCGAAGGTTCCTTTGAGCTCTGTCCACAGATCCTCTTTGGTGGCTCGGGGCACTTTATGCCAATCCGAATAGGTGATTGGAACTTTCTCCTTCGATGTACCCGCATGTTGACCTGTATTTTCTTTCTTGCCTTTTTCAGGCAACAGGGCCCCATATCTCGAGACCTCCGAGATGGTGTGTACGGCCTTCAAGCTTCTTGGTTTTCCTCATCCTCGGCGTCTTGCAACAGAGCAGCATCACTGCTTGAGAGCGGCATCTGCTGCAGCGGTGGAGGCCTCGGCACCTTCAAAGTGGTTGGGGAGGGTAAGGTACTGCTCGGGCTCTCCTCCATTATGAGCTCATTATCGGGCTCCATTAGAACTACTCAATAGAAAGGAGATATTTGAGAGGGAAAGAAAATATGTACTAAGCTGAACAGACACGGACTAACAATTGCTTCTTTGGAATAAGATAGAAGATGTACTAACTGAGGACTATATTAGATCCTTAAAGTCCTTAGAGTTATTTGTTAAACTGTTCTTGCATGCTTGCTTTATGAGTTTGTCATACTTGGTTTTACAAGACTAAGTGAATTGTTCCTGGGAATGATATCAACTATCTCAGTAAAAAGACTAAGGGCAGGAGTTATAGATTAGCTCAAGAAGGTGTGGCCAGGTCTAAGGCTTGGGCCTGGGCCCTTTCTTGGTGAGCTCAAGAGAGGAGATATGAAGCAGAATGATCAAAATTAACCATGAAGCAGAATGATCAAAATAGCAGACAATCAGAGATATCAACAATGGCATGATCATTAACAAATCAAGTAGCATCTAGCTCAAGTTGTTTTAAATTTAGAGTGTTCTCAGATGTCGGGTTGCCTAAAGGCCCTCCTCGCCACGGGGAACGAGCAATAGACTGATTTGTGACAACCTTACCTCTATTGCAATTTTACTACTTGACAGTTTAAAGCAAATCAATTGTATATTTGGTATGCACAGGACAGAAAATATCTAATAAGCTTACTGGACAGAAACCAAGATATATTAACAGCCGCAAGGAGATGATAAACAACGAAGAAGCACAAGGTGTCTAAACTAGCATATACTGTAAAGATGATAATTGAACTAATCAATCAAGCTGTAATAAATCACAAGTTTTGTTGTCACAAATAGTCTATTTCAGTCCCTAAATCATCATTGAACACTAAGCCCCACAAGCAAGGTCCCCAAGCCAAAGAACTGATGGCCCCTTTGCATTCACAGAAATGTGGCCAATATCAAGTAACCAAACGAAACCAGTATAAACAAACTAAACCAGCATTGACTCGATAAAAGCATCCCAAGAATTCATCAAAGGCAAGCATTGACTTTGAAGGACACAAATGTAAAGCTAAGTTCATTCATTGTAAGTGAAGCCATTCATTCATTCACTCACAAGATGGACAAAAATAGCAGCAGTAGTATAATGCATTCATAGAAAATTCAGATGTCGGGTTGCCCCACAAGCAAGGTCCCCAAGCCAAAAGAACTGACTGGTGTACCCAATCTGCTTCAAGACTATAATAATCAGGCACTCAATTCAGGTGCTAGCTATTCTAGTTCGAAATGACAACTCAATCCAAGAGCATTCATTCACAAGATGGACAAAAATAGTAAGTGACATAGATAAGATAGAACTTAGCAATTTGAAGTCATCCATTAATATGAAATATGCCTTATATCTCAAAGAGAGAATTAATTTAATGTGCTCTCAGATTTGGGTATGGATGAAGATAAGGATCTTCACCACAATCACAAATGGGCTAACACTTTATTCAATGAAATAGGCCTTGAACTCTTACCACCTTAAAATGCACACTAAAGAATTCTACTGTCTAGATATATACACTGCTCAGATTATAATCAATAAGTCTTGCTAACAGGAACAGAACTCCCAGATCAGCAATAATATATCAAAACCAATCAGTTCTATATGGTTATCAACACTTTCAGAATATTCAATATATCAGAGTTAATCCTTTCAGTGACTGAAATACGAGCAACCAGAAGCTAGTCAAATGAGTAGTACTGACAGAAATGAACTGATCAATAACAGGATATCAAACAGGTATAATCTGGGCAGCTATGTAAGCAATTCTTTCAAGCATTTAAATCTATAGTTCAAGGCCTAAACCACATAAATAAAGGTTTTGATCATTGTAGTACCCAGGTTCATCACAGAGTATCACCCACGTATTTGCTTACCGAGGCTGGAGTGGCGGCTAGGGCACGGCTTTCGAGTGGCGGCGGCGTGAGTGTCTCCCCACGGCTTGGAGGTGGCTGCATGGGCCAGCAAGGGAGCTAGGCAGGAGGCGATGGTGTGTAAACCAAGAGACGGCGAAGTCATTGGAGGGCGGCGCGCCGATGGGGCGGCGTCGCCAGGGAGGCGTTGGAGGAGGCGGGAC
Organism: Guadua angustifolia; assembly: GCA_036346375.1. Taxonomy (NCBI): domain Eukaryota; kingdom Viridiplantae; phylum Streptophyta; class Magnoliopsida; order Poales; family Poaceae; genus Guadua; species Guadua angustifolia. The sequence goes on from CM070515.1 coordinate 26,070,878, forward strand.
GGTGGGAGGGCGCGTTAGGGCACGAAAATGGCGGAGCGGCGGGAATGCGAAGATGATCGAAGAATGCGTAAGATGATGGGGAAATTGTATGGGTTATATAGGGGTTATCGAGATGGTTATTAATTACAACCGTCACAAATAATATTATCTCGTGCGGTTTGTAAATAGAACAAATCCTTGAAACTATATTATCGATGACGGTTTTCATTAATAACAAATCCACGAAACTATGTTATCGATGGCGGCTTTTATTAATAACCGCCACTGATGAGGTTTTTCAGAATCCAATCCAACACATTGTTACTTACAGATGTACTGGCACAGATACCCCTTTCACATACACATCCAAATAAGCAGAAGCAGAAGTGAGATGGACAATGAGATAGATTCTACATATGTACAGCCTAGTGTATATATATATACGTACTAATTATTTTAAATTCACCATCTAAGAATAAGCGTACTAATTATATTAAATCCACATAAATGTACATTTCTTACATCACATTTCCATTACTCCATATAAATGGCGACATGTTGCCATTACTCCTAGCTAATTATTTTCTTTCACAATTTGGCCTTCGTTGTGATCATCGCGATGATAGGTAACTTCTTCAGTGGTTTCTTCCTCGGGCCTGATGCTGTCGCCTGCGGAAGGAGGCAACTCATCAAACTGGTTGTACTCTTCCTCGTCCACGACATTCTCAACTCCAACGATCCTTCTTTTTCCTTGTAGTACTACATGGCGCTTCTTATCTGTCGGGTCGATTATGTAGAATACTTGTGCTACTTGATTCGCAAGTACGAATGGTTCGTCTCTGTATCCGACATGTTCGATGTCCACAGTAGTAAAGCCGTACTTGTCCGCCTTGACACCATTCGGGAGTCGTACCCAATGACATCGAAACACCGGGATCTTCAAAATGTAGTAGTCCAGCTCCCAAATCTCCTCTATGAACCCGTAGTAGATGCTCTTCGTACTGCTTGTGTTGTCGTAGGCGTCTATACGGACACCACTGTTTTGGTAAGTGCTCTTGCTATCCCGAGCTCTCGTGTAAAATGTATATCCATTGATGTCATATCCTTGCCATGTCGTGATTGTACCGAAGGCCCTTTTGCCAACCACCTCAATGTAACACTTTCGTTTCTTCACGGACATGTGCTCCACGAACCAATGAGTGAACAAACGATTGTGCTCTTTTGTTATCCAAAACTCGACTTTCCTCGGTTTTCCTCCTTAGCTTACCCTTGTGTATGTCCATATACTGGTACACCTCAATCGATGTTGTAATCTTGTGAAATGGGCCTGTTCAAACAAAATATTATCGTAAGAATTTGTAGATTTCTTTCCTATTACACCTTTCCCACCTAGCCTACCCTCATGGCGAGATCTGAGGCACTCCTACCGTTCGACCTCCTCCATGTAATCGACCACGAACTCAATAACCTCCTCGGTTGCATAACCTTCTACAATGGAGCCTTCCGCCGAGATCGACACGTACATATTTCTTGAACACCCATATACCTTTCAAATGGGTACATCTCGATGCAGAATACGGGTCATAAATATTTATCTCATTGACAAGGTGAACAATGAGATGAACCATGATATCAAAAATGATGGGGAAAATACATCTCCAGCTGGCACTGAGTCTTTACTACATCAGCCTGAATTTCATAAAGTCCAACGGGATCGATGACCTTCTGTGAAATCGTGTTGAAGAAGGAACACAACCTCGTGATTGCCTCTCGGACTTTGTCAGGCAAAATACCTCTAATTGCAACAGGAGCATTTGTGTCATCATCACATGACAATCATGAGACTTCATGCCGCTTAACTTCAAATCTTTCATCGATACAGTTTCTTGATGTTTTGAGAATGCAGGACGGAACTTTCACACCATGCGAGCACTTGCAAAGTTCTTTTTCTCTTTCTTACTCAAAGTGTAGCAAGTCGGGGAAGGTAAAGCCGGCCTTTCAAATGTCTTGAGGATGTAGCTCGGCTCGATCTTCATGTCTTCGAGATCCCTTCGTGCCTTCATCCATCCTTTGTTTTGCTAGGAATATTCAATAAAGACCAACCACTGCTGTCACATACATTCTTCTCTACATGCATGCGTCGATGCAAAGTGTCGAACTTCCAAGTCCTTCCAAGAGGGTAAGTCCCAAAAGATGGATCTCTTCTTCCACGTGGTCTTCTCAATTATGGGACGCGATGTATTGCCAGATACTCCTTCCGAAAGTACAACATTAAGATCCCTAACCATATCATACACCTCTTCCCCACGAAGACGCCTTGGAGCTAAACCGTCCTCCTTTGTCCCGTCGAATTGTTTCTTCATATTGCGGCACGGATGATTCTCGCGAAGGAACCTCCGTGACGCATGTACTTTATTTTCCTCGAGTTGTTGAGCCACACACTAGCGGTTTCATCCATGCATTTGGGGCATGCTTTGTCTCCTTTTATAGTACGGCCGGACAGGTTACCAAGCGCAGGAAAATCATTGATGGTGCAGAACAACAATGCGCGTAGAGTGAAGTACTCTCGTTTGTACTCGTCCCATACTTGTACACCTTCGTTCCACAATATCACAAGATCTTCCACCAATGGTTGTAGGTATACATCAATATCGTTGCCAGGTTGTCTCGGCCCTTGGATAAGCAAGGACATCATAATGTACTTTCGCTTCATACACAAACTGTGGTGGAAGGTTGTATATACGAGTCACGGGCTAAGTGCTATGAATCTGCTCATGTTACCGAAAGGATTCATTCCATCCGTACTCAAGCCAAACCTTACATTCCTCAGTTCATTTCCGAAGTTCTCCCTGAAGAGTCTATCGATGGTTCTCCACTGGGCAGAATCGGCCGGGTGTCTGAGTTTTCCATCCCTCTTACGATCTTCTGAGTGCCATCGCATCAATTTGGCATGCTTTTGTTTCCAAATAAGCGCTTCAAGCGAGGTATTACGGCAAATACCACACCACTTTTGCGGGAGCTCCTTTCTTCACCTCGATAGCTTATTTGCCATCGCCCTTACGCTTGTATCGCGACGCTTCGCACACGGGACATACATGAATATGCGCATAGTCTTTGCGATAGAGTATCTGATCGTTTGGACAAGCATGTATTCTTTCTACTTCCAATCCCAAGGGACATACAACCTTCTTAGCTAGATAAGTGGTTTTAGGCAACACATTTCCTTCAGGCAGTATGTCCGCTAAGAGATGTAACAACACCGTGAAACTCTTGTCGGACCAACCATTGGTCGCCTTCAATTTCAGCAGAGAGCACCGTGTGCAACTTTGTGTATTCCTTCTTAACCCGGGAACAAAGGTTTCTCCGAATCCTCCATCAAACCCTTGAATTGATTAAACTCTCTCGACTAGTGTAGTTCTCTTACGCATCGCGCAACATTTGAGCAGACTATTGTCGTCATCGACGACCAACCTATCCTCATCGGATCCATAAGCGATGTCACCGCCACATTGCCGCTCAAATGCGTCGTCGACGTTATCACGTTGAAGTATGATCTCCTCTTCACCGTGCCTTGTCCAACTTGTATAGCTGTGTACAAAACCCTCCGGATCAAGTGCAAATGGATATGGTTTTGTTCAAAACATCTTCTCATTCTTGCAATCAATGCATGGACAGATGTATGTACTCCGTCTTCTTTTGCAAGTTGTTCTCCTCACGCCCTTAGAAAACAGATATACCGTCGATATATTCTTGGTCGCAGCAGTTCGCATCGTACATCTATCTTCGGTCCATCTACAGTTCATTAATTTAAGCAATTTATTAATATCCAAAAATCTTAATTAAATAAATTGTTATTCAATATTCAACAATATCCACTAACGGGCAACATTAATACTAAGTAAATGTTGCAAACTTAATTAATTAATTTTAATATATACTCATATGTAACCAAAAATTATATATATCCTCCGGAAGATCAACATAATAAATTCCTCACCTCAAAATTTCATGATCACCCAACTACCATATTAACTAAAATTTATTTATCATTCACATCCAACAATCTTAATTACATAAATTGGGTTTATATGCTTCATAAAAATTCACTAACAATACCTAATTCCTCATATCTTAATTACATAAATTGGGTTTATATGCTTCACTAAAAATTCACTAACATAAATTGGATGTATATGCACGTACTAACAAAAAAAATTAATGGTAACTAAGAAAAAATATTAACTACGTAATTTTTATACATATCCTTCGGAAGAGCAACATAATAAATTCCTCATCTCAAAATGCAAGGCAATTAACTTCATGATCACCCATCTATCATATTAACTATAATTTATTTTTCATTAATATCCAATAATCGTAAATACATAACTTTGATATATGCTTGACAAAAATTCATCATCTAAACAAGGTAGACAACTTAATCTAATCTGACAAGGTAATAAATTCATCATCTACAAATTGCTAGGTAAATAAAAACAAACTAAATGTTGACCTTGCATCTAAACCTTAATTAAGCTAGGAATAAACCTTTAATGGTAATTTTATAGTACAAATGAAGAGAGGAGACATATTTTACACACATTGGAACAATTCTAGGAAGTAGAAGCACAAAATCTTGGCCAAACAAAATCTGAAATCAAAAGGCTAACTTTTCTAGTCGGGCAACAGTGGAGGAAGATGACCAGTGATAGAGGATGAAGATGACCAGCGCACAGGGGTATATATACAAATCATTATTTGTGGCGGTTTTAAATCCAAACCGCCACAGATAATTATATTAGTGGCGGTTCTAAAACCAAACCGCCACAGATAATTTATTATCTGAGACGGTTCCATCTACCAAACGCCACAAATAGTCCCAGCGTTATCAGTGGCGGTTTCAAATAAAAACCGTCACAGATAATGTATTATCTGTGGCGGTTTTTGGATGAAACCGCCACAAATGATCCTCCCGCCAATTTCCATATAGAACCGCCACTGATACATGTATTTGTGACGGTTCTAAAAGAACCGCCACAAATAGGGCGTCACCTATGTCCTATTTTGTAGTAGTGCCGTTTTGCTAAATAATGCCCATCCTAATTCGGTTTTCGCTATGCGAAATAATGCCCATCCCTAACAATTTGATAGCATTTTGATTACCATCGCTATGCGTGGGATAGAAAATCCTGGCCGCTTTACTCCCGATGTTCAACTTGTCCAAAAGGATTTATTAGATCAACAAATCTCTCCCTAAAAAAATAAAAACTTTATTGGGTGCAATCACGATCTGCCAAGTACCTTCAATTTGGCCCCAGCTCAGGTAGCAGACTAGCAGGTGCAAATCTTCTCTCTTACTAAAATTTTGCAGATGTACGTATACTACATGTATGCATTCTCTTGGCGTTTTTGAAACAGTCTCGTGCAATTTTCACGAATAGGATGCACACGGCACCTACAAAGCAAATTGCAAGGAGGGCACGAAAACTGTGTTCATTTTTTCAAGGTGAGTTAAAAATTTGTAAATTTCCTTTTCCTTCATTTCTACAGGAGGCTATATTACCTGACCTCGTCCTGCTACTCCCTGCAAAACCCCAAATGCTACCTACACGCTCTAAAGAGTAAAAAAGCTCGCTTTTTTATGTCCAGCTATGTCTGTCTGTTTTGGACAAAGAAATCTTCGACGAACTCATCCAGCTAGGCTCGATGGTTTCTGCTAGGAAAAGAGGGGGCATTCTCAGGACAGCCGCAACAAGTGCTCTTGTAATTGGTCATCATCAAAAGAGTGTTGTCCATGGTTGGGCTCTCTGTAAGGAAACAAGATGGACTCTATCATGTTCATGTCATGTGAGGTAAAGGGCCCCTATCCTATCATCTTATCCGCTTCTTTTCTGCTTGCTCTTAATCTTGCAACCTTTTTTTTAGTGTCCTTAGTCTAGTATGCATTGCAGCGGCACGGTTTGATTACTTTTTTATTTTGAGCACGCATGGATTCATTCCTCGTATGATGGGAATTTACGTCCAGCATTTGAGGGTTGGAAAAATGTTCACTGGGCTAACTACTCAGAATCGGAGACACACGTTGTTTCGAACATTTACACGGTCAATTAGGCAGTACTTTAACCGCTTCTTTCTGTCATTTAATATGTAGTTACAGATCACAAAAAGTATATACTATGAAAATATATTTCATGGCTCATCTAGCTATACCAATTTCATGTGACTAGTCTGGATAATTTTCTATAAGTTGATGGTTAATGCTAAAAATGTTGACCAGTGTATGGGTCGTATTACAACTCATACTTGCATTTGCAATTGCATATTTCTACTATGAAGTTTCATCTTTTTTTTTACAATAGGAAAGGAATCCCTATTGGAATTTAATGTCCCTTGTTAAATTCGTTCGTTTGGAATAGGGGCACTGAAATATTGAGAAGTCTGCATGTATCACATTCGGTATGTAGTTGGACGGTTGGGCTTCCAACAATTCTGACCGTATCTTGCTAATTTGTGCTTAATCATTTATCATTAATCTATATGGGTAGAGTGTTGATGATTGTCTATTAATTAAATACTATTAATTAAAATAGCTATAGACATCTATATAGATTCACCATTGCAAGGGTTTACTATAGCATGGTATATAGATGACATGATCTTACTCTCAATTATCTTATTGCGGATGCCCTTAGAGTAGAGTGTTGATGAGATATTACTGAATTACCTTTAAATTATTCTACCTCTCGATATATTTATCCTTTAAATTTTTAATACCTCTCGGCACTAATCCAATATATATTTTGATTCCTCCGAAGGACAGTAGAAGGTCTCTGATTAGAGTAGCAACCGGGTTGGCTTGCAAATTGAGACAGCAATTGCTGCTAAAGCAGTACCTAGTTCTCGAAGGAAAAATGTTTGCTACCCCTTTAGGATCCCGAATCCATGGCCTTTCTCTTTTGCTCCCAATCCGGTAAAGATCACCCCGACCATGTCACGCATCGCTGGCAAAAGCAGAGGGCACTTCTGCTTGCCATCGCCCTGTCTCGAACTGTAGCTTGCTTCCTAGATTGCTGACCCAGAGCTAGCCACGGTGAAGTCCGGTCTCCCATCGATGTGTTCGTGCGATAGTGACGATTCGTAAGGCTGACAAGCGCAGGATGACGAGGATGATTAGCAGCGCTGAAAGTCACGAGCAACGGCACAGTTCACTTCACTGTCACTCGTATTGGTACAAGCTACAGCATAAGAACACTTGATCATCAATCACTCTACTTGGCCCATGGATCTGGCAAAATTAGTCACCACAGCTTTACGTGTAGCACAGGGAACATCTCATTCTCATGATCTCATCATGTTCCTGCATGCGCAATTATTTTATTTGTGCTAGCCGCCATGACCTTGTTTTCGCTGGAAGAACAGAAATCATCTTCTTCTAGCCACCTAACAAACTTTTTTTTATATAAATTTAGTTCATTTTCAAATGTTGTTAAAATGTAGCATCATCTCTAGTCGTGAAAGTACCGAAAGGTGATATGTATCACCTTCTGCACTCCCACACCACATAAATGGCTACCGTTGTCCCCTACCGCAGTAGCTTCGGTGGCTTGCCACGGTTGGGCACAGCGACAAGTGCTTTAGCGGGGTGAGAGCATGGAAGGTGATACGTATCATCTTTCGTCGCTTCCATAGTTATAAATAAGATTATTTTTGTAATTGTGCTCGGAAGGAGGCCAAATTTAAAGAAAATTACACATGAGACTAGTGTGGCGACTCGCATAATTAGTCCAACGTAACAACAATAACGCCGCCATTACTTTGAAATAATTATACAAATCTCAGCAAATTAGCTAATCAAAACATCAAGCGCACCCGACGTTTTATCAATTAATACACCGTGTTCAGAGTATTGTAGTAGAACAATAATAAGAGATTGAAATGGAAACTTATTATAATCTATTACCACACATCGCTACAAGTCTAGTACATTAATTATATATATGATCCAAATACAACAAAAATATAATACAAAAATACTAATTACTCCCAAAGGCTAATGAAGCTAATGTACAACTTACCAAACAATCTAGCTCTCTTGGTAGTCCACATCCTCGTAGTTTTGCTCCTGTGGTTGACCCTCACCCCATGCCTCGTAGGCAAGTTTGTTGGGATCTATGTCCCGACCTGACACTTGTCTACCGGATCAAATCTCTAAACAAAGATGGAGTTAAGTAAGGGTGAGTAGAAAATACTTAGCAAGTATTAATAATAAAATGCAACATATGATTTTTTATCATTCATCACATACCCATCTCTCTCACACATCCATTTTTATGAAATACATACACATATATATACATATATACACACACACAGACATATGCATACATACATACATACATACATACATAGACACGCTATTCTTTAGCTACATGTAGAATATACTATTCTGCACACCGACCAGTTTACGCAGTGGTGACCAAGTCGCATTGCCTGTATTTATTACTTGTGCTTGGGTGCATGGACCATTTATTACTTGTGCATCATCTATCAATGAGGAAGGATTGGATTACTGGTCACGACGTTCCAGCTTTGATTATATATACACACACACATACATATGTATATATAGGTATGTACATACATATATATGTATGTATATATATATATGTATATGTATATATGTATATATATGTACATATATATATGTATATGTATATATAACGTGTAACAACCTATTGTTAAGATAGTAATATTGATTCAATAAAGTATTGAATATGTACTCAATATATAGTAATATTGATTCAACTCATTTTTGCTACACGTATCAATAAATTTTACTATCAATAGTAATAGATTTTACTATCAATTCATATGGCATTTAGTGGTGAAGCTTGTATTATTATGTTGCTCTCGTTGTCAATAAACTACTGGTGAAAATCAATCGTAAATTGAAGCTACAAGTAAAAAGATATGGCTAAATAAAAGGAAACAAGATTCATGTACAAACTACGGTCACAAATTTACTTGTCATTGGGCATACATGGATTTGTTGGATTACTGGTCACGCCGTTCTAGGCTCAATTATTATATACATAACATCATAACTATATATTACTGAGATAGTAATATTGATTCAGCCCAATAGATAGTAATATTGATTTAATAGATTTTTACTACATGTATCAATAGATTTTACCATAGTAATATAATACCCCTACTAATGTGGCAAAACTTCCCGCCTGCCGGCTCAAAAAAATATTTTTGCGTTTAGGTCCTTTCAAAAATCCATAATTTCGTATAGGTCCTTTCCGTGGTTCTTTACAAAGAGGACTTTCTGGTTCAGAAAAATCGTGGGTCTTTCGTGAGAGGACCCTAAATAGATACGGAAAAAAACGTAGTGACGTTTGGATTATTTTGGCTATTTTCCACGAAAAAGATCCTTTCGATTTAGCGCAATCGCAGATGCACTTGTATCATTTTAACCGTTTCTCGCGTTTCCTCCACAATTAAAAAAAAAGAACAAAGAAAACGAAATTGTTTCCGCGAAAAAAACAACGCATGGCCGGCCGGCTCAGCTCGTTTTTTTCTTTTCACATGTAGGTCCTAAAAAATGCGTGATTACGTGTAGGTCATTCCCGCAGTTTTTTACAAAGAGAACTTTCTAATTTAGAAAAATCGCGATCTTTCGTAAAAGGACCCTAAATAAATATCGAAAAAATGTAGTGGTGTTTGGATCATTCCAGCTATTTTTCAGGAAAAGAACCTTTCGATTTAGCGCAATCGCGGATGCGTTTGTATTTTTTCAATCGTTTCACGCGTTTCCTCGATGATTTAAAAAAAACATTGGCGAAAAAAATGAGATTGTTTTCGTAAAAAAGATAACACACGCGGTGTGTCCCGCCGCGAAAATTATTCTAGTAGTTTTTACTATCAATTCATATGGCTGCACTACACAGCTAGAGATCAAAGCTCACGATCGAGCTAGCAAAAGCTCACGCACTGTACGCCATTCTCAGCTAGTAAATGTAAATAATCATTTTGTTTACTTCTTCGCCCAGTTTCGGTTGCTATTTTTAATATTTTGTTTAAAATAACTAAAAATAGTTGTTTGAACAGTACCGATGTGTATTAGGCTATTTTTAATATTTTGTTTAAAATAACGAACCGATGTGTATTAGGAAGTTAGTTTATAAGAGATTTGGTCGCGATGTTTCGGGTAGTTTCGAGTTTCTTGTTATTTTTTTACTTTACGGCAGACAATATTGTTATATGTATTATAGTAAAATTTATCTATACAGACAATACTTTTATATAATCAGATAATGTAAATTTTATTTTTTAGATAGTAGAACTTGTGTAATAGATAGTAATATATGTATGGTAGAAAGCGCATATAACAGTACTATCTATACAACATGTATCATAGTAAAACTTACCAATACGTAGGAGCAGAGCCAGCCTAAGGCTAAGCCTCGGGCTGATCCAAAAGTTATTGGGCCAATTTATGATTTTTATAAATTTTTAAGAGAATTTGTATGGACTTTTTGGGCCAGGCCTGGGTGGCCTGAGGACTGGCTCCACCCCTGCCTATACGAACATGTATTATAAGTACTATACATATACAGATAGTATTACTATCTAACAATTTGAATAATGGATAGTAATATATTATTTTCTAGATAGTAGAAAACAACATATAATGTGTAAACCATTTCTATCATGTAAAATTATATGTACAAGTTTTTAAAAATTTTCAAAAAATTACCATAAGTCGGGGAGGTAAGATTTTACATCTCTGTAAAATTTGAAAATCAAAATCAATTTAATTTGAAAGATATAAAATTGAAAAGCGCTAATCAGTGATGAATAGTAAATTTATCCTTTTTATATATTTCAAATGCAACTGAGTTTAGTATTCATATTTTACAAGATTGTAGAAGTTAACATCCTCTACGTATGGTAATTTTTTGAGAATAAGCTCACATCCCATATCGTAAAAAAAGAAGAAAGAAATTACTATTAATTTTTATAACATGAAATTACTGTATCTATAATTAGAAATTACAATCGTACAGTATAATTGAAAAATTCTATATAGATCAGTCATTTGGCACTAAAACTATATGCACAAGTTTGGAAAATTCTTTCTTCTTTTTTTTAAAAAATTGGCCAGGACTATAGTTCTTTCTTCTTTGCCTCTTCAATTTGCGTATATAACGATCAAGGCCTGTTTAGAACGCCAGAATTATAAAATAATATTATGGAAAATTGGAAATCACTCTTGTGTTTGCTATAAATTGTCATAAATTTCTTTGATCTGGCCATCATAAGCGTTGAGACTTCACATCGATCGGGATTAGCTGGTCGTCTTGGTAGGAATGCTATTTTGGCCTAGCTTGTCTGACTGAAAGAAATCTGCCAGTCTAGCTTGACCGTCCAATGCCTTCCTAGCCATTAGCAACTATAGCAGTACGTACGTACATACCGACGACCAGTCAACAGTTGCACGTGACGACGATGCCGCGTTGAGACGCCCATCTTGTAGTCCAGTATACTCGCGACACCGTGCATTGCCTACGCGGCAAGAGAGATGTGCAGCGTACACAGCGCCGCGATCGCATCTGTAGCGCCGTACGCTGCTGCGAGCCTGCGAGTTGCTCAGTCGAGCGTGGAAGGCACCGCTCGTTGATCGATGGATGGAGCGGGTGTGCAGGGGAAGCGAGGCGCGCTAGATGAGGCGTTTGACCACCGGTCCACCACGCGCGGCGCATTCGCCAACTGCTTTTCCGCCTCACGTCTGCGATCGACCGCTTCTCTCCGTGTCAGGCCCGGCCGGCCAGGGTGTATCGCTGGCACACTGGGCGTAGACGCAGTTATCACCGAAGCTTCACTGCACATTTTTTTTTTACTATTGGCTTGTCAAGAGTCCTATGCACGATAAGTGATACATGTCTATCTTCTCCTCTATCACAGTAGGTCGTGACATTATAATTCTTCTATTCTACTGCACTATCCTAAATCAACACTAAGCTCTTGCTATGGTATATAGGTAAGACAAGTAATATGTATCATTTTGCAAATCTAACCACAATCGAAAAAAAGTGTACAGAAGGACTTAAAAAGGCTAAGGATTCGTAATCATCATCATGGCAGGCGAAACATCACTTTTGTCGCTTTAGCTGGTGGGCGACCCTGCCTCCGTTTGCGTGCGTGCCTGCTGAGGCGCTGAGCTACCTGCAGGTCCCGGTGTGGCTTGCACCACACCGGGTTGCAGGCCACACGGTGAAATGGTATAAAACTGAGCTAAAGATCAGCTGTTGGTGGTGGTGCCGTTCGTATCCTACGGCTGGGGGCGCTGCGCACTGTCATAACTTACAAACGTGTGGGAAATTTTGTCGCCATTATCCTACGCATCGGAGCTAAATTACTAAGCAATATAATCCGTGCGTTAATTGATTTGTTTCAGAGTTGTTCTTCTGCTACTGCTAGCTCTTGACCTCCTGGCGGAATCGGTGTGGTTTACGGAGAGGACGCAAGGCAGCTACACGAGACGTCCGTACCCTGGCACTGTGCCGTTTGTGGCTGACTCCATTTTGGTGCTTGCTGTTCCATGACCAGTTTGCGTTTGGTTCGAGGCTTCAGCTAGCAGAGCCTCCTGCGTTCCATCCACTTTGTCCCCCTGAAAAAGCTACCACTCTCGATTCACGGCTTTACCTTTTGTGCTCTTGGAGACGATTTACGGCTTTTGACTTGCACATATCAAGGTATTAATATGTATTAATTATAAGCCGTGCTAACCCTGGTAAATCATGCCTCTAATAACGTGAACTGCATCTCGTACAGTTCGATCCATCGACACGGAAGATGTTCATTGAGACCAGGGTTGTTAGCTTCCTCTGGGACAGTTTAGGCATGATTTAGTATGGCAGGTTTGGTGTTTGATAGTCTGATTTTTAGGTGTGATAGGTGTGGGTAAAAAATAAGGGTAAGAGTGGTGGAGTTTAGGATCTTATACTTGTATGGGAGAGTAATTTTCTTTGACTCTAATGGTAAAGTCAGATTTTCAACCAATCGAAGCGTGGAAAGCTAATATGTACTGTAAAAGACAAGTGCTATCTTAGTTTGAGCTGTAATGACCTGTGTATAAGGGCATTTCTAACCCTCCACCTCAGCTGGTGTCTATAGAATTAATTACTGCCGCCAACTAAGCAAAAATCGATGTGGCATAGGAGTTAAGGAAGGATAAGCTCAGTAACCTTTTTATACGGTGCTTTGCCGCTGGATTCTGTTTAATGTTAAATGTGCAAATTAAGCCAGAAGATGCCATAATAGCATATTTACAGACTGCTTTGGTTTTTTCTAGACTACATGTCACGGGGATGTTGCCAGCCGTTTGGAACAGCTTCTGAATTCTAGAGGGAAGAAGCCGGAGCTAAAGCTATTCCAAATTGGGCCTTAACTTGCTATGATTGAAAGGGTGCAAAGCCAATTTCATTCTACAGTAGTAAGATGAACTTTTAAAAATAATATATTTTTAAAATAATTTAATAAAGTTAATACATCGAAAAAATTACAAAATAGACCTCTGTCACTATTTTAATTTGCGATAGAAGCTCTGTCGCCACTCAAACAGAGCTTTGGTCACCAATTAAAATAGCTATAAAACTCTGTTTTGTCTCGGATTGAATTGGGAAACATATTATTTTGTCAGTGATTCATTTGGTCAACAAGGCTTAGACTTCTATTGCCATTTTAATTAAACATGACAATCCACCTAAACACTCTTAATGTATCTAATTCATTTGGTGATAAATTTTGGAGTTTACTGCTGTTAATTAAAATGGATTATAGTGGTCTATTTTTGTAATTATTTCGGTGTATTATCTTTGTAAAATTATTTTTTTAAAAAAAATCATAGTAAGATGGTTCAGATGATGAGGTTTATTTTGTCACTAGTAAGCTTAGGCCTCGCTTTGTTTCAAAGCTAGGATTGTGGAAAGCCTTAATTTGCAAAGAAGTCGAAGGGCAACAAACAGAAAAGAAGCTTTTAATCTAGATTATAATAATCTGGAGGCCAAATTTAGCAATCCCGGAATCCACTGGGAAACATATTATTTTGTCGGTGATACATTTGGTCAAAAGGCCACAATACCCATCCATTTTAATTCAACCAAAATTACCCACCATTGTCCCCAAATTCATTTGGTAGCTTTCCAACTTCAACCAAAATTACCCACCATTGTCGATAACTATAATTTTTGTTACTAAACAACCATGAGCTTTCAACCTCCAAATTTTTTAACAAAAAATTATAATCTAGTTTTTAAAAGATGATTTCAATCCCCAATGAAACAAACAGGGCTTAATTATTTGGATGGATGCTGATTAGCTAGCTAGGTCCAATCTTTTGGACTGGGAGAAATTTTAGTATAATTTCTATGCCAATCCGAAGAGAGATTTGGACCTTACGGAAGGGCGATCTCTCTCTTGATAGATTCCCTAACTCTACAAAGTAAAATAGCAACACAGGAGTGCTATATTGAACGTTTTTTTTTGTCATTTATGACAATAAAGGCGTGCAACTTAAAATTTATTTGAAAAGAAATAAGCATTTTCACATTTTAGCGGATAGATATTGAATAAAAAGAACCTTTTGAATTAAGGCAATTCACATGACTCAGCGTTGTTCTCCTTCCACTTCCCCTCACTCCCATTGGCACAGAGAGTAAAAGAAGAATGTAAAATTATTACGAAAAGGTGTAATATAGGTAACGTTTATAACTTACATAAGATATAGCTATTTTAGTCCGAATCTCAAAGCACAGTCAATGGTGCAGATTATGGGAAATTTCACGGTTCTTGCCAGCATTTGGCACAATACCAACAAAGTTGATACTCGCTCAGTATGTGACTACGAAAGTTAAGCCACGCAATTACAACGATGCATCATGCATGCAATGATCATACCAAACGATTAGCACGATGGTTGATGCATCATGCATGACAAACAAACCCAAACTTTGGCCTTTGTTACACGAAAAATCCAAGGACAAACCATCAGAAAAGAACGAGTGGACCAGGCTTCTCACCCTCTGAAAAAGCCCTATATCCTTTTGTGTTTGGCTCGAAATTATATGCACGCGCTGAGGTCCTGTAGCGCGAGAGCAATGGATCATGCATATGCTAGCTCGGAGGTGGCACAGACACCCACGCCATGTAGGCAGGCAGCCATAGATATGTCGCCGCTCACTGGCTCACATGACCAGAAGATTGGAAATAGTATAGTAAGGAGGCAGCAGAAGAGAAGAGAAGAGAGAGAGAGAGAGAGAGAGAGAGAGAGCAGGAGAAGCATCATTGCAAAGCAGCAGATTATTCGCTGCTGCCATGGGCAACCATGATGCCTTATTGCCATTGCCACCACAGCAAGGGCTCACATGTCTGATGTCTCAAACCCTCATCTCTCTTTACACTCAGATAGAGAGAGAAGAAAGCTCCAGGGAAGAGAGAGATGGAGAGCTCTGATCAATATTTAGTAATCATCCCTACCTTTTCTGTGTCCATCGATTTGCAGATCATCAAGAGGAGGAAAGGAGTGGCGAATTAATAATGCAACTTTTGCACCCAAATTTTATAGATAGCCTTTCTTCTGCAAGATTGCAATGCATTTATACGGTAACAGAGGCGCATGCCTAGCTAATCATCTCCAGATCATTCTTTCAGAAAAAAAAGAAGCTGCACCTTTAAGAGAGAAAGGAAAGGAAGATTGATGAAAAAGAGGCTGAGTACGTGTAGATGGTCAACGTTACAGTCTCTTGCACAAACAGTACCCCACATGCCAGATTCCATAGCATATTATTCACATCAAATGCAAACAAACCGCATCCGATATATGGTAAATTCAATGCAATTCGCTGTCCCGAATTTGGGACTTTTACACCATTCTCTCGAGAAATTGTACTGTTTTCTGTAAAATTCTTATGAAATGTGTGGAATTTCTACTAAATGTCCAACCAAGAAAATAGGAAGAGAAGATATGCAGCTATTGGCGTAGGAAATCCTCCATACTCGACTACTCTTCGGGTGGAGTGGCTATGCATGCGTACAAATGAAATTTCCACGGGAATTTTCTAAGATGGTGTACCTCACATATCATATTCTGCTCCGTGTACATATTGTCCTCGTCAAGAGTAGAGAAAAATCACAAAGAAGAGAGATTCTTGCTCCTTGCATATTTTAAGCGGCTGCAATGGTAAGGTCGAGGAGATACGGTTGTTGGCCTCTATCTTGGCCTCCCCAGGTTGTCTATTCTATTCATCATTTTCTATTATATTCTTGCCTCCATGTGAAGCAGGTAGCCGTCTAAACTTGCATGAAAAGATCTAAAGGCCAAAAGAAATCTCTCACAAAAGCCCCTCTCTTTTTGTTCTGCTGAGCCAGCTCATGTGGTCATGAACCCTACACACACATACATATATAGCACAGATTAACGGCTGCGTAAAGCTGTATAATTAATTTTCCCTTTTAGATTTACGTTATGAAATCTCACCGCTAATCGTGGTGATTCCATGATCGAGTAATAAAATCTTAGTTCTCTTTGGAAGCACTAACATTAAATTAACAATGCAATGGAAGCAGCTTCCAGCAGCAGCACGAGGAGAGCAACGACTCCTACACATCACGCACACGCTCTTTCTCATGTGTCTATCTATACCTACCAGCTTGCGTCTGACGAAAGCAAGTCGGAACACCAGCGCAAGGACAAGCACACGAGCTGAGGGGGAAAGAGAGAGAGAGACAGGAGTTAAGCTGCTGCTAATACATACACACATGTCCATTAAGAAACTGTCCCCTACTCGTGTCATGCAGTATTCAGTGATGAAGTGATTATTTAACGATCGATAAACAAAAGAAATGATAATATGATATGATCTTTCTGATATAATCTACACAATAATTAAGCATTCAAATTGAAGAAAACCAAGAAGTAGAGTTTAACGAAGTGGCGAATGAGCTAGCTACCTGGGAAAATCAATCTGCTCTCGTCATGTACTTGAACCTACTCCGATGTACAAATCCACGAGTCCACGCCTTGCGTTCTCATCGCCGCCGTTGCCGCAGCCGCGGCCGTCGTTGTCGTCGTTGCGGCGATGCCCGCCGACGTGCTCTCTACATTGCGCTCAAATAGAGGCGTCGCGCGGGCCGAGCTGGCGGCGGAGGAGTAGGCCGTCTTGTAGCTGCCGGGGCGGCCTCCGCTCCCGGCCCCGGAAGCGGCCCCGACCAGACCGGACAGCTCGTCGGCGCCGTGGCCGTGCCCGTGGTCACGGTTTCGTGGGTGCAAGTGCGTCCCCTCGGAGCCCATGATGCCATGCGTGAGGCCCAAGAAGTCGGCCGGATCCTGCAGCGTCGGCGCGGATGGTGACATGCTGCGGCCGGCCGAGCCGAACAAGGAGTGCGCCGGGTACTTGGTGTCGCCGCCGA
Source organism: Guadua angustifolia (assembly GCA_036346375.1). NCBI lineage: Eukaryota > Viridiplantae > Streptophyta > Magnoliopsida > Poales > Poaceae > Guadua > Guadua angustifolia. The sequence goes on from CM070515.1 coordinate 26,088,335, forward strand.
GCTGCTCGCCGAGGGGGCTCTGGAAGGAGAGGTAGTTGCTGCTCTGATCCTGCATCCCGAGAAGAGTGGACGGCCCCGACGCGTGCTGGTGGTAGCTGCCTCCTGACGCCACCGCCGTGGTGCTTGGGCTGGAGGACGCGGCGGTGAAAGGCGTAATGGCAATGTTGGACGGCACCTGCGACGACGTGGAGGGCGAGGGGAAGGGTGGGAAAGGGTGGAGCTTTTGCACGAAGGGGCGGAGGAGGTAGGGCGGGAGCGAGGCGGGGGTCGCGCCAGCGGCGGCAGAGCGGAGGGAGGGGGAGGGGAATAGGTGCTCGAAGCGGGAGCGGGTGGACACGCCGCCGGCGAAGGGCGGGGAGGGGATGCCGGTGAACTCCTGCACCATGGCGCGAAAGTTGGAGGTGTCGGTGGTCAGCACCGTTGTCGGCGCGCGCCGCGACGCCCGCGTCCGCTTCCTCGACCCCCTCGGCGGCGCTGGCGGCGCCGGCTGGGCCGGTGCCCCCTGGTCAGCCGAGGTCGGCACACCATGGGACGACGACGGCGGTGAGGTTCCGCCGCCGGCTGGGAGGGCCGCCGACCAGTGATGCACCGCTTGAGACAGCGGCGGTAGCGGCGGCGTCCCGAGTTCTTGAAGGCCGTAGAATGAGCCGCCGAAGTCCGCCACGGAGGACGACGCCGACGTCGACTGCCGGAGCAGCGCGCAGAGCTGCGAGGATTCCACGCCCCGCCGCATCTCGAGTCGAACTCGTCGTCGCCGCCGCCGCTGGACGACTGGAGGCTGCCGCTGTTGCCAGAGTCCATCCCAAGAAGAAAGCGCACACCCACGCTAGGCTGCCCTGCCGGTGGTGCAAGTTCAACCGCAACTCACCACCAAGCTACGACAATCGTAGAACCATCCCACCAACCAAAGCAAATATCAACTTCTCCTCCAGAACGGAGAGAGATCTAGCCGCGAGGGGCGACCAATTCGGGAGACACGCCTAGGCTAGTATGATTCGGCGAGATCGAGAGGGAGACCGAAGGCAAGCAAAGGGATGAGTTGCGATGAAAGCTAGCTGGGATCGAGGGAGAAGAAGAGAGCCTCTCTCTCTCTCTCTCCTTGCACCGGTTTAACTGGGCTTTGCGCCTCTGCGAGTGTAACTGCGGTGCGGTTGTTTTGTGTGGCGACAGATACCGCCCTGCCCCGCGCTGCCGCGCATGATTAGGCGCTGAGAAAAGTTGCGTGCGGCGGGGGCCCCGGCGCGCGTGTTGCCGGGCAGGGCAGCGATCCAGAGGTTTATTCAGGTCGGGACGGTGTCATGTGTTTGCGTACGTCTAGACCATGCCAATTGCCGTTCTTTTTTTATTACCAGTACTCTAAGGTTGTGTTCGTACCAAGGATTTAAATTTTGTTTGGACAAAAATATTGGGAACGTATATGGTGAAAACTAAGAAATGGTGAAATCATGAAAGCAGGTAATTTCAAGCGTTAGATTGATCTCGGACGGACCAGATTCAAGCACAATCCCACTCCTCCACTTCAATACCCTTTTACACATAACCCCCTAGCAAAAGTTGATGCCTGCTGAACGAATCCCATGCGCTTCTTCGTTCCTCGCCCGATCGCTGTCTCTTCGCCTACCTCCCTCCCGACTCCATGTCGCGCTCGCCTCCGCCGTTCGCCCTGGACCCGAGGACGCCCCTGGATGATCGCTGGCGAGCGCACGAGCCAGGAGCGCAGGACCGACTTGTCTCCCTCCCTCCCGACTCCACACGCGCGCCGGCTCCGCCCTTCGACGTCCACCCAGAAGGCGCCGCCGCCGCAAGCATGCCGCCTCTGCCCGCCACCGTCCGAGCTGGCGCCTCCGCCCTCACCATTCGGCGCCGCCTCCTTCCCGACACCTCCATGCCTTCCACCCGCCGCCTGCCGCTCCACCCTAGCGACGCAGCCGCCCTCTCCTCTGCCTTTTGTTGTTCACTCTAGCGATGTTGCCGCAATATGCCCCTTTGCCGCCAGTTGTACAATCTGCATCGCTTCCCTTTCTCGTCCCCTCGCCACAGCAAATATGCCCCTTTGGTCGCCTCTGCAAAGATGTATTTAGTCTCGCCTAATTTGTCTATTCGATGCTAGCTTCTGTTCAATTAATTAACACAAGTTCTTTTTGGTTGATAGATGGAGCCCGTCGATAATTCTTGGGACATGGCTTTGCATATCCATCCATTCGCCGATGCACAATCAATAGCGGATATCAACTCCCCCTCGAAAGATTTAGATAACGTTATTACCCCCAAAAAAGGAAGGAGCAGCAGCGGCACATTCTGTGTGAGTTGATTTATCCACATTATCATGTTTTTATATGGAACAATTGGTACCCTCTGTGACAATGTTGTCTCAGACTCATAGGGCTCATCATGTGCACCAGATTTTGACAATGAAATAACTCCAGAGTGGGCATGACATTCGAGAATTTGGAGGTCGTTAAAAGTTTTACAAGGATTACGCCACAATGTAGGATTTTATGTGAGAATTGGGCGAGATGTATCAGAATGGTGTGGTGACGTGGAAGCGTTACATGTGCTCTAAAGAAGGCTTTCGCTCAGAGAAAAAGAAAGGTGAGAAGGTTGTGTGTGCTAACAAAAGGACATTCACAAAAAAGGTCACTAGATGTGGTTGTCCCGCCATGATTAATGTAAAGCGTACCGAAGATGGCATGTACACAATTTCAGAATTTGTGGCAGAACATCAACATAACCTAGTGTCACCGTCTAAGCTGCATTTAATCAAGTCTAATAGGAAAGTTAGTGAAAAGGCCAAGACCACATTGTTCACATGTCATTCAGCAAGCATTGGCACTTCTGGAGCTTTTCGATTGCTTCGTATTAGCGAGGGTGGATTTCAGTTCGTGGGGTGCACAAAGAGAGACCTACAAAATTACCACAGTGAGTTGAGACAAACTTTAAGAGATTCAGATGGCCATATGTTCATCGACAACCTCAGAAAGCATAAGCTTATCAACCCAGCATTCTTTTTTGATTATGTTGTTGATGAGAAAAATCGGCTTACCCATGTGTTCTGGGCTGATGTTTCAAGCAGGAAGAACTATGTTCTATTTGGAGATTTGGTGTCTTTGGACTTTACATATAGCACCAACCAATACGGTATGAAATTTTGCCCATTCATCGGAATAAACCATCATAGGTCTAGTGTGTTGTTTGGTGCTAGACTGATAATTGATGAGAAGATAGATTCATACAAATGGGTGTTACAAGCATTCTTGAAGGCAATGGAAGGTGCAACACCTAGGCTAATAGTAACCGATGAAGATGGCAGCATAAAGGTTGCTATTAGGGAAGTTTTGCCGACAACTATCCATAGGTTTTGCATGTGGCACATAATGAGAAAGCTTCCAGACAAGGTTGGTCCTTCTTTGAGAGACAACCAGCATTTCTACAGTGTTGTCAACTGTTGTGTGTGGGGCTCAGAAACGCCTGAAGAATTTGAGGAGAGGTGGTTACACATGATTTCTGAATTTTGTTTAGAAAGTAATGAGTGGTTGGCCAATAGATATCACATCCGCAAGACTTGGGTACCTGCATACTTCAGGGGTGTATTTTTGGCTGAAATCATGAGGACCACTTCAAGGTCGGAAAGTGCGAACTCTTTTTTTAACCATTTTATTGGTTACAAGCATGCCTTGGTGGAGTTTTGGATAAGGTTTAATACAACCGTGGAAGATCAGCGCGAGAATGAGCTCAAGGCTGACAATGAAAGCCTCCATTCAATACCAACTTTGGTTACAACTTGGGGTAGAGAGAAGCATGCAAGTGAGATATTCACCCATGTGGTCTTCGAAGATTTTCAAAAGGAGTTGGTTGCAGCCAGAGATCTATGCACTATTGATAACATGTCACAAGAATGCGAGGTGAAAACCACTATTATACATGATAATTTTTCCAAATACAGAGAAGTTATATTCAACACATCGTCCTTGAGTGCTCAGTGTTCTTGCATGCTATTTGAGGCACGTGGAATTCCTTGTCGACATATCCTTATGGTTTTTGTAAATGCAAAGTTGATCGAGCTTCAATCCATTTCATTTTAGATAGGTGGAAGAATATGGTTAAAAGGTCTCCTGGTATGATGGGAACGGAACTTGCTAGAAGATAAGTGTACACAATCTCGTGAAATGAAAAAGCGAAAACTAGTTTCTGAGATGCGCCAAACATTGGATGAGGCCATATTGTTGGCCCAAAATCCGACGATGTTATGGAAGAATTAAGGATTGGTGTTCGCGACCTAAAAAATAATGTAATTCAAAAGGTTCCAGCAATGCATACTAGTAGACAAGAAGAATTTGAGGCCTATGTTGGCTGTGAGATACCTCCCCAAATTGAAATCCACCCTCCAACTGATGTTCATTCAAAGGGGAGAAGCAAGAGGATTAAAGGTCATTTAGACAAGGGTGGGAAGCAAAACAAAAAAGGAGGGCAACAGCAAGGTCGTCGGCTTCGCAAGTGCAACAAGTGCAAGATGGTTGGCACTCATGACAATCGTAACTGCCCTAACAACCCATCACAAGTGTAGCTACAGGTAAATATTTATCTTAGATTAATATATGAATGAAAAAAATGCTAGCTACTATATCTAAAAATTAATCATCTTCATTTGCCTATGTCATTTTGTAGGTATTGCTGTCTTGGTGTGGTGAAGCAGCAGAAACTCAGCTAGACGGAGTAGTAAACTTGATACTTATACCAAGAAAACATGAAAAAAAATGGAACATCAGTAGTGGATGCTTCCAAAACTTGCCTATGTCATTTTGTAGGTTATAAGTTTGCTTCCGAGTCAGTCTTCAAATTCGTTTTGGTTTCAGTGTCCATATTAGTGCCGGATTAGGAATAGTAATTAGTGTATGTAAGCTTTTGATTCAGACTTGGTTGGCAAATGAAGATGATTATACATTCCCCATCAAGAGATGGTTACTACACTATTATTGAGTTTGTGAATGGTTACTGCACTATTACACTGAATGCATAGTTTTCAGGTTTTGATGACTGAAGCTTGGAGCTTTCAATTCTTATGAGAAATGAGGTTTAATGTCTGATGCTTTCATACTATTATGCTTACTGCACTATTATGCTTTCAATTCTTATGAGAAATGAGAAATGAGGTTTAATGTCTGATGCTTTTATACCAGCTGTTGACATGTGGTCTGTTGGTTGTATTTTTGCAGAGCTTCTTCATGGAAAGCCAATATTGCCTGGAAAGAATGAGGTATGCACTTTTTTTTAGTCCTTCAGACATTAAGTGGATAACCTAAGCATTTTGATCGGCATGCATTGGATCTGTTAGAGAAGATGTTAACTTTGGATCCATCACAGGTATGCTACATTTAAACAATTGTGAATATTGATACAAGCTGTTACTTGTGCAAATGATTAATCTTATTGTTCCTACAGGCCTGTGTGTTGTCAGCACTTTTCATTTGCATTTGTTTTTCACTGATGTAGAATTTCAAACAAAGGATTGCACTGCACTTCATAAATTTTACACACAATGTGCAAACATTACAAATGACAATTGAACTGCAATATTTGACAGGCACAAAACATACATTACAATCATCAAACAAGATTACATTGCACATCATTACACACACACAGAGCTCATCCCTGGCATCAAAATGGAGTCCAGCTAAAGGAGGGACATGAGAGCTCATCCCTGCAATTCCCCAATCAAGAGAGGATCATAATCACACACACGAGCTCAATCCGGAGGCGCGAAGGATTTCAAGGCGGCGGTCAAGCTGCCCAAGGCAACGCAGCGAGGCATCGGGCGATTTCTCCGGAGCCGGCGGCGGCAAAGGCGTCGAAGGATTTCCTCCGGTGGAAGGCGGAGGTGCCGGGAAGGAGGGCGCCAGGTCGGAGTGAGGGCGGAACCAGAGGAGGGCGGCGCCGGGATGGTGAGGGCGGAGGCGCCAGCTCGGATGGTGGCGGGCAGAGGCGGCATGCTTGCGGCGGCGGCGCCTTCTGGGTGGACGTCGAAGGGCGGAGCCGGCGCGCGTGTGGAGTCGGGAGGGAGGGAGACAAGTCGGTCCTACGCTCCTGGCTCGTGCGCTCGCCGGCGATCATCCAGGGGCGTCCTCGGGTCCAGGGCGAACGGCGGAGGCGAGCGCGACATGGAGTCGGGAGGGAGGTAGGCGAAGAGACAGCGATCGGGCGAGGAACGAAGAAGCGCATGGGATTCGTTCAGCAGGCATCAACTTTTGCTAGGGGGTTATGTGTAAAAGGGTATTGAAGTGGAGGAGGTGGGATTGTGCTTGAATCTGGTCCGTCCGAGATCAATCTAACGCTTGAAATTACCTGCTTTCATGATTTCACCGTTTCTTAGTTTTCACCATATACGTTACCAAAAATATTAGGTATAATCGAAATCTGAAATTTTGGATAAATTTTTTGTCAAAATCCAAAAACTAAAATTCAAATTCGATCCGTTTGCCACTGAAAAAATATGAAATTCGGCGAAATTTACCGAAATTTCGGGCAAAATTATCGAAATTTTACTCATTTTGTACTGGCTGAAAAGTAGGTCAAACAACGACAAGACATTTTGAAATTTTTTTCTAGAGAGTCCTGGCATATTGATGATATTTTTATAAAAATTTTAGATGATTATCAAATCTGAGGAATTTATAAAAATTCTAATATTGCTACTGTCCTGATAAAACGCTGACCGGCAAGTTTGAACCGAATGAAAATTAGAACAAACGAGGTTATAAAATTTTGAAATTTTTTGTAGATCATTCTGACACATCGATAATATTGTCATACAATTTTCAAATGATGGTCAAGATATATGAATTTTTAAAAATTCAAACAATGCTACTCATATTAAAAGCCTTACCAGCAAATTTGAACGAAAGGACAAATAGTCAAATCATGTTAGTAAATTTTGAAAAAATTTATGGATGGTCCTGATATAGCATTAATAGTTATATAAAATTTTTAGATGATGATCATGCTTAACAAATTTTTAAAAATTCTAAAAGTGCTACATCTTGATAAAAGACCGATGATCAATACATAGATTTGCTTTAGCAATCAAAAAGGTTTAAATTTTAAAGAAGGGTGATAAGGAAATGTTTAAGATCTCATAAAAATTTTGAATCATGATCACACTCTAGTGAATTTATAAAATTCTTACAAGGCATAGTAGCATTTATGTTCTTTCTCTTTTTGATTTTTGAAATATAATATAACAAATGAAGTTCAGTGCTTACATAGATTTGATTGATCAAACAAAAAATTTAAATTTTTTTGAAACTTTATTGAATGGTACTGAGGTAATTCTTAATCTCTCATAAAAATTTTAGATCATAATCACACTCGAGAAAATCTGTAAAAATCTAACAAGGTTACTGTCCCAATTATGTTAATTCTGTTTTTGATTTTTTTAAAAGATAACAAATGAAGTTCAATTATTTTAAAAACTTTTCTGTATGATCCTACAGATAGTACCATAAAATTTTTAGATCATTATCAAGCTTGTACAATTTTATAAAAATCTGACAGTGTTTCTACCTAAATTTTAAATTGTCTCAAAAATTCAATTTTTCAACAAATTTTCATGAAAGATGACTTTCTTAAGCGTTATTGGACTAAATACGGTCAAATAAAAAATCATTAATTTCAGTTGTTACTGTAGCAATTTCAATTTTTTTATCCAGCCGGTAGTTTGGATTTCGTGTAGCCCAAAATCCAAAATTTTTTGAAATCTGTATCCCTGGTTCGGACTAGGCTGATACAATCTGAATAATGAGTCTTGTCGGATCTAAAAATTATGCACAATACGATACAACCGATTCAGCTATGTTTAGGCTGATCTAACATAAAAGCATTTGGAGAAAAATATCATATCTACAGTCCAGCCAATCTTCAACTACCTTACCTCCGCTCCTCATACCATCATCAAATACTACATCTCTCCCTTCGTCTTCTCCCATGACCCACCCAACACAGTCGCCATCTCCTCATACCTCCATTATCTCCTCTCTCTCCTCTCTCTCTCCCCTCTTGCTCTCCTCCACTTCTGCTTCCTCTTGTCGACCTAAAACACATGAATGATCTAGATATTGGGGAGTAGTTAGTATGTATGCATGTTATTACTATATTCTATATATACTCTTCTTCTTACGAGGGGAATCCCACTCTGGAGCGTAAGGTTTTTAATGATATGGTAACTTTATATCTATAGTCGATGAATAAATAAAATTTAGTTCTTTTCTCCAACTAATTGTGCGTACTAGATCCTTGTCGACGTCGACCCTCACTCCTCATCTTTGGTGGTGTCCATGGTGATGAATCGATGATGGTGACGTCCACAACTCCACATGTCTAACATGACCAGGCCTGTATGAATAGCATAACACGGCAAGGTGGCCATACACAGCATACCGCAACCCGAAGCCTGTTGGGCTGGTGATGTGCCAGCACAGCATAGCCCAACTCCCACCTCTACATATGTATAAGCATTTTTTGTTGCTCCGAAACACATACATATATATTGCAAATCTAGCCCCTATGAATGAATTTGCAAAACTAACCCTACCACTGAATGCGGAACCAGTAACAAGCGACACGTGTTATTTGTCTCACTCCCATACCGTAACACCTCGCTGACGAGCTCGCCAGTAGATTCTACTAACCGATAACCAGATAGGTCTTTACCAAGTAGCCATGCCTCAATAGGCTAGTAAATGTGACTAATTAGGTATGTGATTAATTAAATAAGTGATCAAATAGGTAATTAATTAATTAATTAATTAAGTGGTTAATTATTTAAGTGATTACTTATGTGATTAAGTAAGTGTGAACATGATGCCGAGAAAATAGCAGCTCAACAAGTCAGTGAATGCGGTACCGAGCCAAGGGAGCTCGAAGGCCAATGGGAGGTAGTTGCCGCGCTGCCATCTTTTTACCATGGTATGGAAGTACAGCTGGTATTGCTTCCACAGTGGGGAACGAGCCTAAGTTTTCAAATTATTTTTAAAAATAGTTAGCGGGGAGGCAAAAAGTAGTAAACTTAGGTGTGTTTGGTAGAGCTCTAGCTCCATCAGATTCGTGGATCTAGTGGAGCTGGGTATTTTTAGTTCCACCAGATTCGTGGAGTTGGAGCTATGAGTATATTAAGAGTGTTTAGAGGATCATCTTGTTTACATTTTAGACCAAAAATATAAATTTAATTCACTTTATTTTAGTCTACAAGTTTCAGATCTCAGGTGAAGCTGGGATCTAAAACTCTACCGAACAGACCTTTAGTGTGAACGCGTGTCTGCGTCTCGTTGGGCAGAGCCGCATAGAGAAATCATGCCGTGTGTTGTGCGCGCGTCTAACTTTTCAGCCTTGATGAACTGCAAAAAGGGAATAAGGGAGGCAACAGGGGGCTTGGAAAAAAGATCAACTTCGTTTGAATAATGGGGGTGGTAAAGGTTGTAGAAACTAGAAAGTTGCGGCTCGGTTTGCTTGCCAGAGTGGGGCATTGCTTTGCTACATGAAGTATAAACTGTATGAGAACTCAGCTGGGCATAACTGCACAGTGCTATGTGTAATTTTTTGGGGCAAGGATGTGTTCCATCGTTGGGAGACTAGAGTACTTATGGCATATCCAACATTTGGAGGCTGGGTAGCCGATTTTTTTTAAATGATGCATTTTAAAATAATTTTATAAAAATAATACCCCAAATTTTTTTTAAAAAAATATGCCTTGTTAACCAAATGAATCCACAACAAAATAATCTGTTGGCCAATAAAATCCGTAATAAAACAGACATCTACCGCTAAATGAAATGATGACAAGCTTTTATCGTCAATTGAAATAGCGATATAAGTATATTTTTGTAATTTTTTTGGGTATTATTGTTGTAAAATTAATTTAAAATGTAGTACTTTTTTAAAAAAATTCATAGGTAGCCTATGAGCCAGGGTTAACAAAATCAACATGGGGAAAATCGCTCGAAATTCAAAATTCAAAAATTCAAAATATCCAACCGAAAATCGGTCAAAAATCATAGAGTTTCAAAATCAAAATTTTTGGGGAAAAATCAACCATTTTCATGGGAAATTGATGAACTAGTTGAACTTTTGGCAGTCAATTTTTTGAGCGATTTTCTTCAAAAATTGAGTGATTTTCACCGATTTTCGACCGGTTTACATCGTATAAATTTTCTTGATTTTTGAAAATTTTGAATTAGACCAGTTTACCAAATGGTTTTAGAAGCCGAGTCGCGTCGATGCGAGTGAAAATTGCACAAATCGAGCGATTTTCATCAATTTTTTGAACCCTCCTATGAGCTAGTAAGTATAGCAAATCTTAAAAAATATTTGTACTTTTCTTCCTGCGTGTAGTATTTTAACTAGCCTCTGAGATTAAACTCACCACAAAATAAATTATATCCCATGTCTATTCCCAATTCCCCTCTAGCCCAAAACACTTAATTAGAGGCTGCTACTTGGAATGTTTGGACTTTGGAGGCAACCTCTGAAGGTGCTCTGTCTCATGCTTGGAGGCTGTTTCCAGCCACACCACATATGCTTTTTCCTGACTCTTGTTAGCATTTCAATTGGCGACACAAGTTTTATCCCCAATTCAATTCTCGACAGAAGATTTGTTATCAATTAAATTGGCAACATGGTTCTATCACCAAAAGCATCATAAGCCTTAGTCTTATTGACCAAATGAATCCACAATAAAATAATGTGTAGGTAAATTCAATCTACAACAAAATAGATATCTGTCACCAATTCAATTTGTGATAGAAGGTATGTCGCCAATTATGTGTCACCAATTGAAACAGTGAAATAGGTTGGAATTATTTTCCATACATATCCCTAGTTCCCTCAGGCCCAAAATTCTTAATTAGAGGCTGCTACTTGGAATGTTTGGATTCAACTTCTGATGATCATAATAATGATGAAGAGGCGGACTATCCACCCAGGAAAAGTCCTTCTCCTCCGGCGTCACCCAAAAAGATCCTTCTCCTACTCTAGCGCCACAAAAAAGTAATCAAAGAGCACCGCAATCTCAAAATTCTTCATGGTTAGGGGGGAAAAGTTCCTCATTTGTGAAGCCAGCACAATCTCTTAAGAAACAAGCATATGATCTGACCGAAGAAGAAACCAGAAAGGAAGTAGACGCCAGCATAACAGCTCACTTCAAAAAGATGCCACTACCTGATAAGGTTGTAATCGAAGTTGCCAAAAGGGATTTCTTTCTAGACTTAGCGACGGTTAAACAAACAGACGGGTAACTGAATCTCCTCAACTTAGCCAACGATCAGACTATGAGCGCATCTCTACGAAGAAATCTAAAGAAGATGGTGGTAAAGGAGTTGTTGCTGGAGACCAAGGAGGTGCTAAAGGGCAGGAGCTCCCTCTAAGGTGGCCATTCGTTAATGGGGAAGCTTTGGTGGATCCAAACGAGAAGCCCAGACTGACAACACAGTTATGGTGTCTACATCAATGGTACCGGCAGTGGCAGTTTGACCAAGAGACAAAGAGTGATGCGTTCCCCGTCAGATACAAAGAAGTGGATTTTCACAACATGGACGGTATTTTCTGGGTAGAACACAGAGAAATATACCAGTTGTACTAATGAGACACCTTGGACGTGTCTATATTAAGAATGTGGACTTTGTAAGTCTCTTGTATAATTCATGCTGTACATTCACGTTCCCTTAAATTGAGGGTTTGACTTTTTTTATGTAGAATGGACGCAATGACACTTAGAGCGGACTTAAATGAAAGGGTAGGATTTCTCAACCCGAGCTTTGTCAACTGCAAACTTATTCTAGATCCAAACACGCTAAAAAAGATTGAGGAGTGCATACTCAAGACGCCGCTAAAACTACAAGATAAGACCTACGTACTTTTACCCTACAACTTTCAGTACGTGTTTCCCTGCCTACTAGTCTCACATATTTGATGCACAACACTATATGACGACTAATTGGCTTCTGCAGCTTTCACTAGATCCTCCTCGTTATCATGTTAGACAAAAGCAACATCACTATCTTGGACTCAATGAGGAAACCGACAGATGATTACAAAGAAGTAATAGAGTTTCTAGACAAGTAAACTTGGTCGTTGCGTTATTATTTCAGTAATCTTCCATTCCATTGCACCTAATTAAGTTTAATGACTACTCAAAACCATGCATAGGATGTACGCAAAATACCACAAAAAAACCAGCGGTGTCTTCCATTCATGAAGAAGTTCAAAATAAAAACCAATTTTCCATGCCTCAGATAGTAGCAAGGGAACAATTTATGTGGATACTATGCAATGACACATATGCACGTGTTTGTCACTAACAGTACCGACTACAACAGCGAGATGGTATATCATTACATGTTGATGCCTACTTTTCTTTATAAAGACGATGGTACTAATTAATGCTTCAATTTCTCCAATGACAATGCGGGAAGCTGGGCACTAGCAGCCTGCTCGACAACGAAATTGAAGCCCTTCGAGAGCAGATGACTGGATTCATCGTTCGAGAAGTTATCAACCCAAAGGGCGAGTTTTACGAGCCACATGCTATAGCTTAAGTGAGATGTGAACCATTGTGAATAAACAATATAATAATTAAATATTATGATGCTTCAATGTATTTGAATTACGCTTTAACGATGTTTTCGTTAATGTTGTGCATAACATATACCATACAGAATACATCTACTGTACAATATATATGCTACAACATTACATAATACATATACTGCAAAAAATATATATATATAAAACGGTTTAAAACCTATCACGGCCAGTTTTAGAGAAAAATAGGGTAGTGATAAGAAGTTATCACTGTCGGTTACCGAAGGAATTGTGGCAGTGATAATTACTTATCACTGCCGGTTATCGAGGAAAATGTGGCAGTGATAATTACTTATCACTGCCCGTTGTGAAAGATGCAATGATAGTTATTATCACTGCCGGTTGTAAAACATGAACCGATAGTGATAGTGATTATCACTGTCGGTTTACATCTGGCAGTGATAGTTCTCGACTATCATTGCCACTTAGGTAGTGCCGAGTCCACATCTGGCAGTGATGACGATGTGGACCCGATAATAAAGACATATTCTGTAGCGGTGTAACCAACAACAGCTAAAATTAGGCTTCGTAAAGTTAGAATCAATGGACTTCTAGCTCGTACGTACCATAGACGGGGGAGCCTCGACCTTGCACGCACGCACGCTAGCCGTTCAGAAAACACTGTAAACGTAGGGCGAAGTGAAGTGGAGCACAAATCTGTCATTTGGAACCTCTTGTTGATTGAAAGATCGCTAGCTACACATTGTAACTTATTGCATCCGTGGACCTCATGGGTACACTACTTGTTTGTCCTCTTGCATGCTAGCTCTGGCGATCAATATAATTAACTCAGGGTAACAACAACAATATTGTTATTTGTGATAATTACACTAATCTTAGCATATTAGCTAACACAATATTAGGATTCCTTGATATTTTATAAGTAATACACCGTGTTCAAAGTATTACAGCAGAATAATAATTAAAGACTTAATAGAAACTTATTGCATTCATTACCATGTAGGACTACAAGTCTAGATAACATTGAGTTATATATAATATCTAATTACAACAAAAGTCAATACATAAAGCCCTAAATACCCATAGATCGATGAGAACTAGTGTAGGGTCCACCCAGTACCCTAGTTCTCCTCGTAACACTGATCCTGTGAGTGATTATCTCCCCATGCCATGTAGGCAAGTACATAAGAATCGATTTCTAAGCACATGGAGAGTTAAGTAAAAGTGAGTACAAAAGTACTCAGCAATCATTAATAATAAGATGCATCATATGAATTTCTCCAACAACCATCTCATGTATACCTTTCTCAAATCTTTTTTTCATAAAATAGGGTTTTATTAGAAAAAATTGTGTTTCCAATTTTAATTATTAAAAGTGATACTAGCACATATATGAGGCAGACTTAGCTTTCATAGCCTCTAATTCAGGAGACATGCATGAATTCATAATTTAACCATTTGCAGATTTGTACCACTTTACCTATAGTTATCTCAACATCCATTATGACCCCAGAACGTTTATCACTACTTAGATATTAGATCTCTAACCCCTGGCAGTCGACGAATCATGGTGTCCTTCATAATGTTCCCCACCTGCTCGGATCATACAAGTTGTACTCCAATTTCAATGCACATTGGAAGTACTCATCTCATGATGTTTAAATATTGTGCCCCAAAACATTCAACCGCAATTGAGTTCCAAATTCGTGTTCTTATGGGCCTTCTGATCTACCCAGTTTTTCACTCTTAATTATCTACTCATATCCAATATAGAGATGACAACATCCTCATAAGCCAACTTTTTCTTGTCATTTCCATACACTATGGGTGATATGAAAAATATGACTCATTGTCTGAGTGTAGTGTTTTATCTTTATATTCTAGCCTATGTAGAGGGCCCCACCTGCACTACCCTTCTCAAGGCACCCTCTACCCACCATATATATACATACACACACCACAGGGGAAGTATACGGTAAAAGCATACCCTGGATCAAATTTAAATGGTTCAAGGCACCTCCTCACTTAAACATGTTTTTAACCCTAGAAAAATTATGAAACCTTAAGTGGAGGAGGTGGGATTCCACCTAGATTTGAACCATTCAATTTCAATCCAACATTGTCACTTTCATGATTTCACCATATGTCTATTTTCACCATATACACACATATATATACATACACACACACACACACACACACACACATATCTACTACTTCTAATTAGGCGTTGGTGGTGGTACTTGTGTTCTCCACCCTTCAGCTCCCTCACATCCGTTCTCCACCCATGCGCGGCCCGCGCAAACTAAACTTCTATATCCAAACCCAAAAACCTTTCACGCGAAGGCAATCTCCCCTGCTATCATCATCTCCGAGTAAATTGATATTTTGCCATTCCATACGTTGTGCTTCGCCATAATGCCATTAGTCACGTGAACTTTGCTATAATGCCATCCCAAACGTGAGTCTCACCGCCAGAATGCCATTTTATATTTTCTCCTATATTTTCCTTTTCTTCTCCCTCATTTTGCCACATGATCTGACTCTTTTGCCCCGGGCTTATGATCTATACTTGGTTCTCGCTGGACTCCACAACACCGTAGTCCCCCATCCTTGCCCTCGCAGAGTCCCTCCGTGGCGCCAGGCACTCCCATCCCTGCCCTCGCCCTCCGGCACCCTCCCGTGAGTCGCCACCACCCACATCCCTGCCCTCGCCCTCCGGTGCTAAGCGAATTCACTCGGCGGCTTCATCTCCTCCATTGGGCACCTTCATCTCCTCCAGTGGCCTTCCCCGACGCAAGGCCGTCGTCCTCAGTGCGCGAGCTTTGACCCAACTCTCCCCTCCCACATTGGTGACCTGCAATGTCTCAGTCAAGCTATAGGCCGGCACTCAATGCTTCAAAGTTTGCCGACATTGGCCCGAGTGGTTTGCCTATCGTACCTTGCCTTAGATGCGCAGACTGGGTTCTGGAGCTTAGGTCCAATTCCACACGTAACCCAGACAAGGTTTTCTTCAAGTGTCACAGGAATGAAATTGATGTAATATTTATCTCATTTTAATCTTTGTTGGTCTCTATGGCTCTATGGATTAGGCCTAAAATTGCCTCATTTTTGTTGATAGATGCCCGGAAGATGCAAGTTTTTCAAATGGCTTCCGGATTATCATCGATTGCTTGAGGAGTATGATTTGATTGAATGTGAATACGGAACCAAGAAGAGAGAAGGAGAAGTTGCAAGCCCGATGGTAGTTGATGAATTGAAGCAGCACTTGCACATGTTGAAGATGGAAGTAGTGACTGCGGTCAAGTTGGGGCAAGTGTTGGTGGTGATAAATATTGCAATTCTCGTTCTGGTGTTCTGTGTGTTTGTAGCTGTTGTGAAGTGATATTATTTGTAATATTGTTGTTGTAAGAGTACTCTATTTTGTAATATACGAGCATCCATTTTATCATGCACCGTAAGTTGAAGCTGGTCCAATTAGAGAACTGAGTAAACTTTCTAGCATTGTATGTAAATGTCTTCATCTACTGTTGCTAAAGATGTTGACACTAGATTGCTCCCTTTAGAAATGGCACTGCACAATCTCTGAATACTTTTACACCAGTGTAACATATTCACATACTTCTTCACTAGCAGGATTGTTACATTCTCTTCTACCCTACAGGGCTATCACTTACAATTTCAAGGAACAAAACAGAGATATCCTTATTCTTTTCTTTCTTTTGTTGACTCAAAATCAGACATTGGCATTGTAGCTATATAAGCATTACTCCTATAAATATAATCCTACTTGTCTACCATGACATAAAAGTATACCATCCTTGGATAGCAAGATGTAGACTCTAGAAACATGGCAAGACAAACAAAAAATAGGTAATTTTTTACACAAAATGGCATTCTAGAAGTGTGTGATTATTGTTTTGAACTCTGAAGAAAACTGAAGCTAATGATCTAGCAGTTCTCTTCATATTGTATGAGTACTTTTACCAATGCTTGTAATTATTGTTTAGTTTCCATTATTGTTAGACTTAATCTTGATTTATTTAGTGTTTTGGAGTTAAGTGTGTGTGTGATCAAGGAAAGCATGGTGTGCATGCTTGTGTTAGTGGCTGTGTGTGCATGCAAGTCTCACGAGTTAGTGGTTAGTGTGTGGGTCATGCATGCAGCCGTGCAGCAGAGTGATCGTTCTGCAGTGGAGGCCGGTCGTGCGGATCTGCGCCTCACATGGATGCAGTTTCAAAGTGACGGATCGTGGGGATGCATGCATGCACGGGATGCCTCCGAAGTGACCGGTTCTTGCGGCCAGTGGGCGTCGTGGAACGGCATTTTTTGTATGTGCATGTGTGTTTAAAGAAAGCGAAAGCGCGGAGAGAAGTGCGGTCGTGTAGAGAGAAGGCGGTCGTGCTTGAGAGCGAGAGAGTGTTGTGCTTGCCGTGTGTGTGTTTGTACTCTTTGTGATTAGTGAATAAACAAAGGAGACTTAGTGTGTGTGACTTGCGTGTGTTTTCCTGCTTCTTGTGTTTTTCAGTTCGTGTGAGTGTTGTTTTGAGTTTCTAATCCACTGAAACATCAAGAGTGTGTGAGCTGTACCAACAATTGGTATCAGAGCCTACTGATCTTGCGGTGATGCCTCGAACTCGAAGTGCGGGATCGCAATCATCACCACCTGCTAGAGTTCGTGACGGCGACGACGTCGACGTCAACCATGGTGGCCACGAGCTGGTGCAAGTGAAGGAGGCGGGGGTGACACTGCGTTACCCCATGCTCGTGGAGGACAACTACGGCGTGTGGGCGGTGAATATGAAAATCTTCATGCGTGCACAAGGCGTGTGGGCTGCCGTGGAGGGCAAGGCGTCCGACGAGAAGATGGACCAAATGGCTCTCGCCACCATTGTCCAAGTTGTGCCGGAGGCCGTGGTGATGGCCATATCTGAGAAGGAGACGGCGAAGGAGGCGTGGGACGCTCTCAAGGAGATGAACATGGGTGAAGAGCGCGTTAGGAAGGCCCGAGTACAAACCCTCAAGAGGGAGCTTGATGGCATGTACATGGGTGAGTCTGAAAAGGTTAATGAGTTTGTTTTGAAGGTGACCACTGTCGTGAACGAGATACGCACTCCCGGCACGAAAGTGGAGGAAGCAACCGTCGTCGAGAATCTCTTGCGTTCCGTCCCCGACAAGTTCCTACCTATTGTGAGCACCATTGAGCAATGGGGGGATGTGTCGACGATGTCGGTGGCGGAAGTTGTCGGGCACCTGCGGGCGTTCGAGGAGTCTACAAAGGGGCGACGGCGTGACAAGGAAAAGGAGAAGCTGCTGGTGGCACACGCCGAGCCGCGGCTCACGCGTGCCGAGTGGGAGGCCATAGTTGCTGAAGAGAAGCACAACGACGATGCCTCCGGCAGCGGCGTCAACAACAAGAGTGGTGACAAGAAGTACCGTGGCAGGTTCGACAAGTCCAAGATCGATCGCCAAGAATCGTGGTGAGTTTGGTCATTTCGCAGATGAGTGCGAGAAGCCAAAGAAGGTGAGGAAGGCAATGGCGCAGACTTGCCATTGCGGATGCGACGACGAGCCCACGGCGCTTTGAAGTCGGTCTTGGAGGTGCAAAATAAAGGCAATCAAGATTAGTGTAACATCCCAAAATTTTAGCTTTTAATTAAATAATATTATTTTATTGCTAATTATGAATTTTGTGAATTTTCTGAATTTATTTGGATTTTCCGAGATTTATTTGAATTCTTTTGAATTAAAATACAATATCTTTTGTAAAAAAATAATTATAAAAGATATTTGCAAAATAAAGTTTTTGTGAAAATATTTTATTAAGTCCAGAATATCTCAAAGTATTTTTGAGAATTTTATTGGAATTTTTAAAGTATTGTTGATGCCTTAAATAAATCAAAACAATTAATCGAAATTATTTAGAATAGGAAATCCGAGAATAATTGGAATGAATAAGTAATGGGCCCGCCCACCATCTTGTCTTGGCGCTTAACGGATTTTAAAAGGGTTAAAAAAACCAACCGTTGGATCGAGGATCCAACGGCCTTCATCACGCCATGCCTTAAAAAGGAAACCCCAAACCTTCGCCCGCCGGATCTTGATCAGACGGCCCGCGTTCATCGTCTTCGAGCGGGATTCTTCGCCGTAGCCGTTCCGGACTCAAACGCACCGCGTGCACCTTCCTTCTTTATCACGCCGAGCCGAGTATAAAGACCCCTAGCACCCTCGGCGATCACCACATCTCGCCGCGTTCATCTGTTTGTACAGCCATCGCCGAAGGAGCACCGAGGAGAGCACGCGCCGCCGGAGTTCCGTATAGGTTCTTGTAGAGTCGTCGCCGCCGCCAGTATCTCTTCCACCGAAAATTGCGGATTCGAGGTCGCCAGTGTTACCCTTCATCTCGCCGCCGTTCGCCGTCACCGCAGAAGCGTCGAACGCCGCCGAGATAGTCATCGTCCCCGCCGCGGCCACTAGCACCGCCGCTTACGGTCTTCGCCGCTTCGGAAGCTCGGAGGCCATCGGATCATCATCGTGCGCTTCAGGATCGCCCACGTCGCCGGTTGAGGTGGGGTGATAAAACATCGACACGTGGCGCCACGCCGACGGAATCGCCGTGTGGCACCGAGGTGGCGATGAGTTGGCGCCACGCGAGCACCTTTGTCACCGACGTCGGAAAAATCGGATTTTCCTTTATAAAATAATTCGCTAAATTCGGAATTTCTATTTTCGAAGGTATTTTCAGGATTTTCAAACTTCAAAACCTTATAACTTTCGTGATCTGAACTCGGATTGAGGTGATTCAAATTCCTAAAATTTGTAAAATTGAGATCTTTCTAATGGTGGATTTTATTTGAAGTTTTGAATTTGTTTGCTCTTTGGTTTTGGTTTTATTTGCTTTTTCTCTCGATTCGTGAGACGTTGAATTGTGCGAGGCTTGGAAGGATTTCTCAGCTCAGAATTATTTTCAGACCAGAGCAGGAGCTTAACGAAGGCAAGTTGTGCTTTGATCATGTTGCACCCATAGATTAGATTGCATGCTATTTTGATTTACTTTATTACTTGATGTGTATAAATGATTTCAACTTAACCGGGATTAGCTATTGTACCCTTTTGAATTACACCCTACCTTGTTAATTTGTATGCCATGATCCACTTGTCACCCTAGGTTGGTTAATTATAGTTGGTTAATAGAAAATCAACATGGATGGTTAGAACGACATAGAATTGCTTAGCCATGCCACGCCATCACATGCTCATGGAATATTGCTTAATAATCTTGACTAATGGAATATGGAACAATGATGATAATTTGTGGGCCATGTGTGGTCGCACAAAGAGATTGAGTTGTTGTGGCAAAGAGAGTCACATAACGATGCTTGATTTGTGAAGAACACGTGGTGCTTGGTAACCAACAGGAGATAATCACTTTAGATTGAAGCAAGTGGAAGGGCAAGGGTGCGTGGTGGGCCCGATGGGCGAGAAAGGGTATGTGTAAGTCTTGCTTTAATCAATCCTAAGGACTTAACCTTGCGAGCCTTTGACCGAGTCTTACTTGCAACCACATGTGCGGAATGGGACAGACTTAGTCGACTAATTTGCAAATGCTTAACTTAAGTGCTATCTTGGTGGTGTGGGTCCGGGTTCACGGAGGAAACTCACATGGCGCAAGAGGGGGCCCTGTTGTGGTGGTTTAGCCCTTGATGTTGAAACCTTAGCGGATAGCACCGGGTTAAGAGGATGCATTGTAAAGGCGTTCACGATCGTTCGCTTTGTGTGGTGCATGGTTGTATCATGTGGGTAAAGTGCATAGCCTCTGCAGAGTGTACAATCTATTCGGATAGCCGTGCTCACAGTATTGAGCAATGCTGGGAATTACTGATCAAGGGGTAGTTAATTAAAATGAACAATCTGTTATGGGATGGCAGGATGCCATGTGGATAATGGAATTTGATTTAGGTTGAGACTTGGGTTGATTTGCAAACAATGGAATCTATTTACTCGTTATTATTTGTTTTACTGTCTTTTCAATCTACATATTGCTTATCTTTGAAAATCTTGCTACCGCTTAAGAACCACTTAGCCATTCCTTTGGAATAAGCCTTGCATATAGCTATGATAGAATTGCATTCTATGCACAACTTGTTGAGTACGTGTTGGTGTACTCACCCTTGCCTACAAAAATCATCAGTGCTGAAGAAGGAGTACCATGAAGGGACGAATGTTTAGGGTCTGAGCCTTGTCGGTTTCTGTGGTATCTTGAGGGTTATCTACGTCTTCATTCATTGCAGTTCAATTTGTTGTTCAAAGCCTTGTGAGGCATTGCTAAGTAAGTTGACCATAAGGTCATACAACTACTAATATTTAATATATTATGTCTTTGTCTTATTTACGTTGTGTATGATTATGATATTCACTTGGTGACTGCAATGTCTCGGTCAAGCTATAGGCGGTACTCAATGCTTCAAAGTTTGCCGACATTGGTCCGAGTGGTTTGCCTATCATACCTTGCCTTACATGCGCAGACCGGTTCTCGAGCTTAGGTCCAATTCCACACGTAACCTGACAAGGTTTTCTTCAAGTGTCACAGAATGAAATTGATGTAATATTTATCTCATTTTAATCTTTGTTGGTCTCTATGGCTCTATGGATTAGGCCTAAAATTGCCTCATTTTTTGTTGATAGATGCCCAGAAGATGCAAGTTTTTCAAATGGCTTCCGGATTATCATCGATTGCTTGAGGAGTATGATTTGATTGAATGTGAATACGAACCAAGAGAGAAGGAGAAGTTGCAAGTCCGACGGTAGTTGATGAATTGAAGCAAAGACTTGCACATGTTGAAGATGGAAGTAGTGTGCGGTCAAGTTGGGGCAAGTGTTGGTGGTGATAAATATTGCAATTCTCGTTCTGGTGTTCTGTGTGTTTGTAGCTGTTGTGAAGTGATATTATTTGTAATATTGTTGTTGTAAGAGTACTCTATTTTGTAATATACGAGCATCCATTTTATCATGCACCGTAAGTTGAAGTTTGGTCCAATTAGAGGCGAGTAAACTTTCTAGCATTGTATGTAAATGTCTTCATCTCATTGCTAAAGATGTGACACTAGATTGCTCCTTTAGAAATGGCATTGCACAATCTCTGAATACTTCTACACCAAAGGTAACATATTCACATACTTCTTCACCAAAGAGGATTGTTACATTCTCTTCTACCCTCTGAGGGCTATCACTTACAATTTCAAGGAACGTAAGAGATATCCTTATTCTTTTCTTTCTTTTGTTGACTCAAAATCAGACATTGGCATTGTAGCTATATAAGCATTACTCCTATAAATATAATCCTACTTGTCTACCATGACATAAAAGTATACCATCCTTGGATAGCAAGATGTAGACTCTAGAAACATGGCAAGACAGATTATTGTTTTGAACTCTGAAGAAAACTGAAGCTAATGATCTAGCAGTTCTCTTCATATTGTATGAGTACTTTTACCAATGCTTGTAATTATTGTTTAGTTTCCATTATCACATGATAATCAGTTCTTATAGCGAAACACCGATGAAAGAAGTTAGAGAATTGCTAAGTGCTCACATGAACTTCAACCTTTTGTCAACCAATTTAATACCCTGTTTTCATGTACATGAGAAAAGAACATAGTGGAAAATATGCAAAACGCATCCCTGATGATTATCTCCTTTTCTGAGACTGTTTCATGAATTAGTGATACAAACCAATTTGGCAACATATTAACAGTTGGGAAAAGTAGTTATTCACCAGATTCCTATCCTGGAGGGTGATTGAACCTGCAGCTCATGCCCAACCTACACAATCCCGTCCTGAGGTAGTAACAAGTGGAACCTCCAAATGACCAATTTCGAGCGAGTCATTCACATGCAACACAAGAGAGCAAAAGCGCTTTCCCTAAAACAAAAACACGCACTGTGTTCTTAACTTCGAAAACAAGAGGAGAAATCACCATTGCTGGGCATATCTAGTATAATAACACAATAAAAGCATTAAATATAATTCAAAACATCCAGATGAAAGGTCATATTTCTTCCACACATGTCTAGTTCTTTAACATAGAAAATATCCTTTGAACACAAGGCCCTATCAATAAGCTTGTCGACCCAGTTCATCCTTCTGATGAGCTCATTGATGTAGTTCTCACGGTTACCAGCATCACCACCCTCCACATAGTGGTTCCTCTTCTTCTTTAGACCTCCCAGTGGTGCCTTCAGCTTGAATGGCCATCATCAGATCAATTCTATAGTAATCTAACTCTTGAACTACTTCACACACTGGCTACTTGCACACTGGAAAGCTTTGCTTGCCTATAATTTGTTTCAAAATTTACTAACACCAGTGAGACGAATGGAATAAATATCAAGGAAAGTAAGTATAGGATGGAGTATTAGTTTTGAGCTACTTTTTAGAGACTTTTTTACTTCCAAAGAATGGCCACAAGCCAATCTCAATGTTGCTTTGGCTTTATTCTTCCTAATCTTCCTCGGCTAATAAGTTCAATTAAATTGTAAGTTGAGGCATCAAGAGAAGTAAAACAACATAACAGGGAAATTTGGTAAAAAAAAAGCTTGCCTTTCTTTGTCCCGTTCAATGGGCATTTGTAGCTAGCTTGCCTATAACCATAGTCTCCACATCTCAAGCACTTCGTTAGGCCTCTTAGGTGTGTTTTCTTTGGTCCACTAGAGCTACCACCACCTTCAAGGCAGCCCTTGGTCCTCAATTTCCTTTGCCTTCGGCAGTCCTTTTCCCAAGAGGTGCTTCCACCTCAACATCTACATCTACATGAGGCCATTGTGACTTGTCAAGTAGTGGCTCTATCCTTTTCTGATAACATTCTTTTTTCGATAACATTCTTTGAACTTCTCCACAGAATAGTACTCATCAACAAAGTCCTCCATCTTCACATTCCTATTTTTTTGTGCAATGATGAATGCCAGAGCATGCTGGCATGGCTTTCCTGTATGCTGCCACTCCTCACAACTGCACTCATGTAAATCTGCCTTAACAACATGCCTAGACAAATTGTTGCTATTATCCCAAATCTCTGCAGCCACATAATGAGCCTTCATAACAGACAAGTGTCCCAACCCTCTAGTTCTTGCCTTCAATTGATGAATGACGGCCGGTAGTATCTTGCCTTCCAGCCTTGCTGCTAGCCTCTTCCTCTTCTGCCACAGAGTCATTATCATATCCCTTATATGGTCAGTGAGCTCAGTAACAAGCAAGTCTTTTATGTCTCTAATCCAGTGATTGAAACACTCAACCAGATTATTGGTGATGTAATCACACTTGATAGCTGGGTTGAAGCTACATCTGTACCACTTTAGCTTATGATACCTGTTGAGCCATTCAAGCACTTCTATGCTCGCCGCTAGAACCTTTGCCATATGCTCATAAAAGATATCCGCTTTATATGCCCTTGCTACAGGATACATATATGAATTGGTGTCCCCACTAAATCTCTTGATAAAATTCTGCATAAGATGCCTAAAGCATTCCCTTTGCTCAACTACAGGGAACACCTCCTTCACTGCTTTCTCCAACCCTTTGCAAGCATCTGTACAAACAGCCAGAGGATTGACATCTCCAATACCTTTGTGCAACTGCCTCATAAACCATACCCAATTATCCTCTGTTTCTGAGTCTATGAATCCAAATGCAACAGGGTACATCCAATTGTGACCATCTATACTACAAGTTGAAGCTAGATAACCATTCCATCTACTATTGAGTGCAGTGGAATCTATACTAAGGTATGGCCTACATCCTCCCAAAAAACCCTGAATGCATGGACTCAGTGCACAAAAGAACCTATGAAAGTATACTCTTCCATCAACCACCCTGGTGTCAATCTCAACCACACTACCTGGCATCGTCTTCAGTACCTCTGCCTTCCATCTAAATAGCAGCTTAAAACTCTCATCCCAGCTACCATACAATTCCTTTAAAGCCCTCTCTTTCCCCTTCCACATTGTGTCATATGCAATGGTGCACTTGTGATCATCTTCCAACTTGGCCTGCAGCTCTTTAGCACCCTTGTGAGGAGTCTTCCTAAGGATAGGAATAGCCTTATCAGCAACCCATGCACTTGTAGGGGTGGTCGTCCTCCTCTTGCCACTGGATGTGCATGTGTGCTCATCGATCAACATTGTGACCTACAAAAACATGAAAATGATACAGTAATAAACACAAATTGACACACTCAAACAATTTAAAATGAAATGTGGCAAGTTAATGCCATAACAGTCATTTTATCAGACTGCGTCCTCCCAACAATGTGCCATGGACATCCTCCACCATGACAATAGCCTATATATCTTGATTTGTCAGTTTTCTCTATATATAGTTCAAATTTCTTGTTTATGGCAAACTGTCTCATAGCCAACCTAAACTCCTTCATGCTAGGGTACTTTGTGCCAAGATCCATACAAGGATTGTTCTTGTCATATATCATGGTCCTCTCATCTGGGACATCATCATCAACATGAACTGCTCCATTGTCAACATGAACTGCTCCATCGTCAACATGAACTGCTCTATGATCATCCACAACAAAGACATTGTCACCACTTGTATTTTCGACATGCTTCTCGGTACCCATTGATGCATTCGGTGGTGCTCTTTCATCCTCATCCCGCAAGTCCAACAACACATACATTTCATCTTCACCTAGGATTTCTACCCTTCCTTCCTCATCATGTCTTTCCTCTAGTAGCAAGCTATCCCAATCCACTCGTGGTTCACTGAATTCGATCCATAATCAACTAAAAGTAGTGCATCAGGTTCTACATCTAGCCTACATAGTTCAGTTCTAATTTCAAGTTCCATACTGCATAAAAGGAATCAATAAACTGCACATCAGTTTGATTATGGGCGTGGGGGGGGAACTCCACTGACCTTGCCACCGACTGAGACCTGCGGGGAAGAGGCGGCCAGCATCTTGGCGTCTCTTTGTGTCGGGGAGGACGACGGCGAGTTGGAGCTTTCGTCATCAGCGGCGCAGACTTGAGGAGTGCGGTGGCAGGGGCGGGCGGTTGGAGCTTTCTTTGTCGGCGACGGGAGTGCACGTGCTCTTTATACCTCGGGCGCCACAGCTATTGGATGGGGGGTGGGGACAGGCCGGCTATAGCACCGAGCCGCCTCCTTCCGTCGGGAGGCGAACAGATCTAGGGGGGCGCCCCGGAGGTGGGCGTAGGTGGGCGAATCTAGGAGGCGCCCTAGAGGTGGACTGTGACCGAGGAGTACTCATGACCGAGCGAGGATCTGAGGGGGGCAAAATAGTCAGCTCATGTGGCAAAATGAGGGAAAAGAAAAGGAAAATACAGGAGAAAATATAAAATATCATTCTGGCGGTGATACTCACGTTCGGATGGCATTATAGCGAAGTTCACATGACTAATGGCATTATGGCGAAGCATGACGTATGGAATGGCAAAATACCAATTTACGCCATCATCTCCTGATCTGGCTCATCCCTCCTTGTGGTGTTGGAACTCATGAGGGAGGCGCAGATGTAGCACGGCCTCCGTTATGGCGACTACGCGTGGTATAGGTGCGTGTCCCTAATTCCTGATCCCACCCGATTCAACGCCCTCCTAGATCTACCGCTCGTTTGTTTCCTCGGTCATGCCGTAATGTTTCTGGTTCGTGGGATCCACACGTGTAGATCCAATAGGGCTTCTTCTCTTCCCTTCTCTGATCTCAAATGTGACTTGTAATGGAGGTTTTCCATCAAATTGTTCCTTGCGATCCAAATTGTTCTATGCAAACCCTGCTTCATATGCTGGTGAAAGGGCTCTCGCCGAAGGAGATGGCCTTGCGGAGCGATCTGGTTGTTGCATTTCCCCATAGGATTTGTTGGGTTTCCTGGCTCCGACCGTGACTCGTCCTGCCTCCGCCCCCCCCCGACGCGTAGGCGCAGTATGGTGTCCTAAAGTAATGATACAAAATCCAAAGCCAAGTCGGCATTGCTATTCATGCATCCCTTCCCCAGTAAGTGATACTCGAGTCCCTTCTCACTCGGTTCTGTTCCTTTCATTCGATTTGTTCTTCTGTCCTCGAGGGTTGATGCTGTCATGGCGAGCGATATGGAGTAGCCTGTTCTTGTACCAGTAGGGTTGTTTGGTTGTTTCCGCGAGAGCTGAGAGGTTAACAATTTGTTGCCTTGTTCATGGGTTGTGGTTGAATTTTGGAGATTTGGATCGGTCTGGTAATCCTATGTAAGTGTTGTAATTAGAGCAAAAGGTCTAGAGATTTATGGGTGTTGCTACGTGATGTGAGGAGAAAATTGTCCTAGTATGTTGTTCATGAGGGAATATTTGGAGAATTATTATTTTTTAGAAGGGGGATTGTTCATGGAGAATTCAGGTCGAATGTTAAAGAGATTTTTGACTTAATTTTGCACACTAATGATCGATGTGTTCTACTTTTGATGAGGTTAATGTGTGTTGTGGCAGTTGAAAGATGGAGAGGATACCGTCTTTTGAGGAACTTCAATGCGTTTCCGCATGCAGAAGGGCACTTGTTGAAGAAGACTTACTCTGGTGCTATTGGTATGGAGATCCTATTGCTTAATGATTGTCTCTGCTGGATGCTTGTATTTAATTTGGAGATGTACGTCTAATTTGTGTTTTCATTGATACATTGACAGTGATGATTTTCGGGCTGATTATAATGGTTACACTATTCACGCACGAACTGAAGTTTTATCTTACCACCTACATTGTACATCAGGTATGATTAGTTCTTGCTGCCTTTTCTTTTATGACTAGCATATGCAACTTTACTGTAATATACATGTAGTTCTATTCATTCCTCCAATTTAAACATTTCTCATGATTTTTAGTTTGCGAAGGGTATATGTCTATAGGCCATAAGCACTTCTCCTGTTTTTGTTTATTTAGTAGAACATACCAAACCAATCTGACCAAAGAATTTGCATGATGACAAAAGCATGTCTATAAAAAATAAACAAGAATTAGTATTTAATTACATTGATAAAGAAGTCATGTGTCCTCTGATTGTTGAAATGACGGAGGCAGCAGTGGTGCAGCGGATCAGGACGACAACAGGAATGCTCCGCTGGGGATCAAGTTTGATTCTTTAGGTTTCTTTTCACTTGCAAACATATGTCTACTAAAATGGTGTTTCTATCTGTTTCTAGGATATAAAAAATTCTAATCTTTCATCTTCAGTGTAGTAACCAATGAACAGTAACCCATTCTTCAGGTTGTATCATTCTGTTATAGAAAATCCTATGTAGTGTGACAATAAAATTCCTCCCGTTCAAGGAGTCTAAACATAGTGATAAGGTTCTCTTCGGAGTTCACATTGACCGTGTTTATTGAATGGCGGCTAAATGCAGCTAAAACTTTTGATGAGGGCTACTTCTAGACTAGCGAAGAATCAGAGCAGTTTAGCACTGTATACTTTCCAATGGTATAATCCTTATCTTCGTAGCACTATATACTTTTTGATCAAAATCTCTTACCTGTCTAGTTAGCAATGCCATGTTATGCTCATTTAGGATAATGAATTTTATAGAATTATTTTGGGAAATTACATTGTTTCACATAAAAAAATCATGCATTCCAAATGAGATATTTTTATGTAACATTGTATACTATTTATTGTGTTTGTACATAAGCAATACTTATGTGCATCTATAATTTGCAAAATATTTTGCAACATGAGGGCCTTTAGATTGGAAAATTAAAGATAATTTTAGGCTTGAGTTTGTAAATAGGTGTTTGAAATTTGTATGCTTTGATGAATTGCTTTAAACATTCAACCATATTTGTCATGCCCGAATTTGCAAATCCGGACACTGTGTATTCAAAGACTAGTCCAGGATCGCGCTAGTGCACACAAAGCTAAACAGGTATAATATCACATCATACACAAATGAATATTAAATAAATATCGCAAACATTTATATAAACGAGTTGTGTGACCTTATGGTCCTTACAATAACTCGCCACACAGGCTTACAATAATCGAGTAACATAGTTCAACAATGAAAATAAATCTTCGTAGTGATCCATCTTCATCACAAACGCATACGACAGAGGCTTGATCCCTAGTTGCCTGGTTCTTCGACATACTCCTCTTCATAGGACGGCGTAGTTTCTTCTTCGGGTAAGTTTGTCCGCAAGGGTGAGTACACACCTTACTCAACAAGTCATGCACAGAATGCAGTTCTATTACTATATGCATGGCCTATTCAAAGAAGTGGCTTTATGGTTTATTTTGCTTTTGCATCAATATTTTAAACTACCACTTACTTAGTTTAAAAGCATCAAAACCATATAATCATTATATAACTCAAATTGTTTTTTTTTCCTCATTGTTTTGGATACACAGTCCCTTATCAACATTCACCATTTACTTTGGCACACAGCCTCCCACCCCATTTTATTTTCAAACACTACCCTTGATCAGAATCCTCGAGCATTGTCCAAGTGGACTCTACATTCAACAGCTTTTGACACTCTGCAGAGGTTGTACACTTTACCCACAAGATACAGTCGCACACCACAAAGGCGATTAACCATAACAAAACTTTTCAGAGACTTCTATCTTAGCCTAAGAACCTCTCCGTGTTGCCTTCACTATCACTTCCCTCACTTAGAGCCGAAGTATAGGACCGATGAACACCGTTGGATAGGGTACCAAGCCGAAGCACAAGCACGCTCCCCCGTACAGTTACCCCCGTGTAACTGCCACCCCGAGGTATCAAAGGTAAGACATCAGAATCCTACTAAACTAGGTCTTCCCATTTAGACATGTGGTTGTACGAGAGACTCAGGTCAAAGGCTTACAAGGTGAAGTCCTTAACTGACCAAGGCAAGACATCCTTCTCTCATATTTTGGCACACAGCCCTCACAACACTCAACCCATCCCCAGTTGCCACACAGGCCCACCTGGCACAAAGCCTCGGTCCACTTGCCCCAGTCTAAATCACTTCCACCCAAGTTATTACCAGTGCAACACATGTCGTATTCCTCCTTCCCGTAGAACCACACAGGTCTCTACCTTCCAGTATCAAAGCCAACCTCATTCCACCTTTTATCAAAATGCATTCACTATTCGTTAGTCAATATTGCTTTTGTATTCAAAAAGATTATTCACGATATAAGCATGGCTAAGCAACTATTCACGGTCTAGCCTCCGTGTTGGCACAATAATATCATCCAACATATGTTACCAAACTTAGGTTACTGAAGGAATCATGGCATACAAATATGAATATCAAGGTAGCATTTAACAATTAGGTTGGCTAGCTAATTCACCCAAAATATTTAAATCAAATTTTAGTTGAATTAGCATGCATAGTTTGAAACAAAATACATTTCAAAGCTTGGGATCAAAATGGTCAAAACATAACTTGCCTTCAAAGAGTTGTTGATCCTCGCTCAAACTTGATCTTGCTCTAGGAATTCCTCTTTGCGAATCTCCGACAAATCAGCGTCTAGTTAAAAGCAACGTACACACAATAAATTTATTTTACAGAGAGAAAACTCAACTATAAAAATTCCACAAAATTCACCAATAAATAGATTTTGATTTTACAAATTTTTAGAAATTGGAATCACTCAAATCGAATTAAAACACAAAAGTTATAACCATTTGAAGTTTGAAAATAAATCAAAAGAATAAACCGAATTTCTTTATTTATTTTTATACTGAAAATTCGGATGTGGGCCCCACTGATGACGTCATCCTCGGACACGTGGCAAACTCTCGCCGTGACACGTGTCGACGAACTATCAACCGAGAAGTCAATTTATTCCTAATCGTCCGATTTAAAACGAACGGCCACGATCTAACGTCGATTCGGCTCGGTTTACTGCAGTGGCGACACGTGGCGCAATGTCAACCATTGGTTCAAAATCTAACGGCGGAAAATAAACCAAATAACAATTCAACTAATCCAGTCAAACGCCAAGATTCGTGCGACAAGATTAACGGCCAAGATTGCACCGACGCTTTGGATCGTTACCGCGGTGCTGACGCGTGGCTTAACCGTGACCTTCAGATCAAGATCGAACGGCGATCAATAACCAGGTGACGTCAACAGCAGCGACGGCTCTGTCGCCTCGGTTCCCGCGTACACGCGTCAACGCGAGACTAGCTCGGCGCGCGGCGGAATCCGGTCCGTTCAATTTAAAATCTACGGCTCAGATTGCTTCGAATTTTACGCTTAATATCTCGGATCTAATGGCTACAGTTAAATGAGCTACGTGGCGAATTAGGAGCCACACGATCCGGATCCAACGGCTAGCAGTTGATAATGAGGTTTACTGTTGTGATGACCACGTGGCTAATTCCAGATCGTCCGATACGAATCCAACGGCTAACAATTAACTCAGTTTTTGAGCACACGCGGGCGATCCCAGCTACGGGCACGTGGCACTATCCTAGCCATCCATTACGAATCCTACGGCGAGGATCTACCGTTGCACTGCTCTGGTCTCTACTGAGAGGGAACACGCGGACTCACCGAGACAGTGCGATGCAGATCCTACGGCTGACGTTGCTCGCAAGCTCGGCGAAGGCATGGCGAGGAAGTGCTGCCAGAGATGAGGAAGAAGACCCAAGCGACGGCGTTCTAGTGCGGTTCCGGTGAGATGAAGTAGTCCTTCGGATGCATCACGGCTTGAGGAGTATCCCGGTGGTCTCGGCGACGGTGGAGAGTCACCGGAGTAGGCGCAAAGCACGGCGGAGTGACTCGGGACTTCGGCGAGGTCGTGCGGTGTCTACGGTGATTCTCGATATGCGTGAAAGGGCTCAACATGTGCGGGACGACGTGCTTTATACACCGCGCTAGATGATGAAGCGGCAGAGACGCACGACGTCGAGTAAATGCGACGGTTACGAATCGAAACGCACGGCGGCGGCGTTACTATCAAGACGAAGACGGTGGCGTGGCGACCATCCGTCGAATCCCACGGCGCATTTAAACGACACGCGGCCAAGTCTCAACCGTCAGATGAAAATCCAACGGTGAACGAACGACGGCTTTAGGGTTCCATACGGCGTGCCCAGTAATGGGCTCGGCCCATTACTGTTGCTCCGAATTTTAATAGTTTTTCGAATAAAGATAATTTTGAATATTCATTTAAATTATTTGAGACACTTAAAATATCAGAAAAATTCTAGAAAATATTTTAGAACATTTTGAGTTCAAATAAAATATTTCCATTTATATTTTATTAAAACTTTTCGTTATTAAATTAATTCCCGGAGAAAAGGTTAATTTCAAAAATTATGAATAAATCCAAATAAATTCCAAAAATTCTCAAAAATTCAAAATAAATTATAAAATTCAAAAATAGCTAAATTTGAGGATGTTACAATATTGCACATTCAAAGTGAACAATATTATTCAAACAAGGTTATTGCTCTTTGCAAATAATTTTTTTTAAATTGAGTTTTCGCTGCAATGCACGGGCACATGACTAGTGTGTGTATGTTTGTATGTATGTATGTATGTATGTATATATATGTATGTATGTGTATATATATGTATATGTGTGTGTGTATCACCGGCTCAATCGTTGTACGAGCCATCCTATACGTATCAATAATCACTGTCTCAACAGTTCACAATCAATCCATTCATTCCATCAATTTTTGATTTAAAGGTTTCTTGAAAAGAGTTTTCCAATGCATCGGTGATAATATGTATAATAAAATAGATTTAATTAAAATTATTCTAAATATGATCAAGAAATGCTTATCTGAAACTATGTAGAAATAAGCGTCCTCACTCAGATTTTGTGTGTGGCCTCTTGTCTGATTTAATTCACTTCCTAAAATTATAGAATACTATATTTCAGATGGCTAGGAAATTATTACATGTTTTATGGTATCCAACCTTTCTCTGATTTTTGTTAAATTTATACATGTAAACGGTGTGATTTAATCGATGTTGCACATTAAAATTTATATCATGTTTTCACTCGAATTGATGTATTATCCTCCTATTTTGATCATTATGGTGGTTGCTAATATTAGTTATTTATTTATTTATTTATTTATCTGTTCATATTCATTCTCCTTTCGCTTTTATTTAATTTTCTTCTAATAGCAATATTATTTCTTATTTGCTTTATTGCTACTTTTCTATTATTATTATTATTATTATTATTATTATTATTATTATTATATTTTTCTTTTTTCATTTTCTTTTCATTTTCTTTCTTGACCTAGCATGAACCAGTAGTCCCTGTCTCTCGTTCTTATCCTTATTGCCTCTCTCTCCCCTTCCTCAACCGACACTCCTTCGGTTCCCGATCTTCTTATCACCACGCCGTCACGCTGGTCAGCGACCTCCCCGGGTCGGCGCATCGGCTCCTCTCCTCTCCTGCCATCTCTTTGTCTCAGTCTCGACTCCCATCGCAGAGGTGGCCCCCGCCGTCTCCCTACCTCGGCCGTGGTTCCTGCCACCGATGCGGTCTCCTGATCGAACCCCCCTCTATCGTGGTCTGTCCCTGCCACTGATGCGGCTTCCCGGGCGGTCCCCTTGCCTTGGCCATGATTGTCGCCACTAATGCGGTCTCCTAACCAAACCCCACTCGCCCCGGGCTATGCCGCCTCGGCCCCTCCTCCGTTGCCCGACCATCGATCCATGCCACTCCCTTGGTTCCATCATACTACCGGTCTTCGTCCTTCCTTGTCTTTTTCCTTCTAATGTGATGTTTGCTTAACTAGTATGGTATCTAGTTGTTCATTATGGTTTACTTTACATTGGTTGATGATGATCACTTGCCATCTTTGGGTTGGTGGTGTTGCGATGATATCCGATGAACTCTTGTACGTTGGAGGGTACAAAGGCTATTGGACATGCATGGTGCCACCCCTGATGTAGTCATTTTCTGATACTGCATTGAGTTGTAGCTCAATTTACTAGCTATCTTGTTCATGCCTAGGACTATTCATATGTTCTTTGAGCTAGTACAAGGTGTATGGTGATTACTTGATGAGATGAAAACTTGAGGGTTGGGCTAGGTCATGATGCTACAGTGAGGTGCTAGTGTCCCTAGTCTCCAGTGCTCTTGGCTTGCTCCTTGCTCTTGGCCTTCGGTTGCTTGGTTTACTTCTTACTCCTAGCCTTCAATTGCTTGGCTTGCTCCTTGCTCCTAGCCTTTGGTTACTTGGCTGGGACTTGGTGGTCTCAGTGGCTTTGGGTGGCTTTGGGGAGGATGGCTGGAAAGTGAGGCTAGGTGTTGGTCTTTCTCTTTTTAACCGTGCTAGTTTTATCTTTTTACTATGTAGAGGTTTATCTTTTACTAGGTGATATTTTAGCACTATTCACCTATGGCTATGGTTACCAAACTAAACAGGTTTGTGTTCTACCTAATGATGAAACCCATTCTAGCGATAGGTGCCGACTGGCCTCGATGGTCTGGTATCTCGATAAGCGCTCACTACGGGTCTGATGGCACTTAACTTAGTTCTCAATTTCTTATTTGTTTAAATCTTGTTGTAATGATTTCATGTAATCGCGCATGTCATCTAGAACTTTATGCACAGTTCATATGTAAAATTTTTCTTGTACTCGTCTGTTGTAATTAATACATTGTATATAAACTGAATGTATGAAATCCTATTTTCATGTGTTGCCCTGCTGGTTAATGGAATGATGATTACTTCTATTACATGTTTTAATTAAGTGTGTTATTTTTTGGTTTATGATGTCTTTTGTGTTTGCTAATCTTTTGGGTTGTTTCACTAGCCGTTAAGAAGTCCAAGCCGCTAAAAAATTGTGGAACATTTTCTTTTTGAGAAGCAGCCAAATTTCTGATCTTAAGGTTTACTTGAAGATTTGTGCACCACTTACTTTCGTCTCCAACTCCAGTGTGCTCTGACGAGCTTGTTTAAGGGTAGTGTTTGGCCATATTAAGGCTCGGGTTCATCGGGTTAGAGTTTAGGGTTCATCGGGGACTAGATTTTGAGGGTGTCCAAGGTGACGGACGATGGGCATTGGGCGGCAGCGGCGAGGCGGCCGTAGGTGACGGCAGCGACGAGCATTAGGGCATGGCAAATCCGATGGCCGTAGCCATTGGAGAAAAGGAAGAATGGTAGGTAGGGGAGATGGTGGCCAATGACAATGACAACAAGAAAGGAGAAGGTGAGCGACGGTAGTAGCAGGGGAGGAGGTGCGGGTGGGCATCGCTAGCGAGGCGGCGGCATGTCAGTGGTGGTGGCGGGATAGAGTCAAGTCGGGTAGGGTTATTTTGGCTAGGCTGATATAAGAGTTGAGGGGGAGTGTGGACCGTTGGATCTATATCTCGATCTGATTCATCGGTCCATGAAATAAATGATTTTATAGATGAATCAGTCAATTTCTTTTAATGACGCTTAGCAAGAAATTACCTTGTCTAGTGCGCGATGAGATCTCGACCGCTGATCGTCAGGCGGGTTTGGGTGGGGTATTGTGCTAAGGTATGATATATGTCTGCAAATTTTGTGGACCGTGCCATCGATATGTCTTTTTTTTTTCACTCTCTTCTTTCAGTAATCCAAGCAAGGATTTAAAATTTTAAATCCTATTCCATATCCAGCATGCAAGTATACGATCTTATGTTTTAATGGACATATCGGCCGACCTAACCCGATTGACTGCTTGAAAACGTTGCGCGATTCTTTGGCTTTACCTAAACATGGCTTAATCAATCATTTGGACTGCTAGCTGCCTCGTCGCTTATCCATCCATCCTCCAATTATCCATCTAATTAATGGTTTTGTCTGCGCCAATAATTCTATGTAACTCTGTTTATCTCCATGTTTGCGCGAACCATTCTGCAACTATGGCATTTTGGTGTAGCTTCTCCGTGTTTGTTCGGAGTTCAGATCTGGCAAAAGACGAGGGCAAACCTTGACGATTTCTTGTACTTGCATCACGGCCAAAGGATATTGGATCCTCACCGTGCGCTATTTATCAATCTTGAAAAATATTGGATCCTCGCCAATAAATGAGCATTTATCCTCTTGTGAGTACAAAAAGCAATTAAAATATACACTTACAAAAGGGAAGAATAAGAAGAAGCTGCTGCTTTAGAAACAAGGTGCATTTTTTTTTCCTCATTGTATAACAAAGAATCATTAATAGTTGCAATCATATTAAAATGGCGCTTCCTCTATCTAAGTTTATAGGGCATATTTTCTTTTTGCACATATACCAATGAAATATTGGTAAATGACTAGACTATCCCAAATTATTATCCGTAAGCACTATATTTAGGCCCTGTTTGGGAGAGCTCCAGATCCCACTTCATGAAGCTGAAACTTATAGGCTAAAATAAAGTGAATTAAGTTTATATTTTCAGTCTAAAATGTAAACAAGATGATCTACCTAAACACTCTTAATGTACCTCTGACTCCGGCTCCACAAATTTCTGAGCTAGAAATACCTCGCCCACCAACTCCACAGACTGAGCTGTCCTAAACACCCCCTTAGTGTATGCAAGTAGAAAATATAAAGCAAGAGAATTTTAACTATTCTTGGGAGTTACCAAAATCTTCATTGAGATAGTACCAAGAGGCACCAAAAACTTTTCTTTCGTATTTTCTTCTTTCTTTTTGTTCTTTTCTCTTGTTTCGATAAAAAAACTCTATAACCGAAACTCTTTTAGGAAAGAAAAACAATTCTATATACAAATGAACGATGCATATATCACACCAAAACTCTTTTTCCTATATCATAAAGTTGGTACCTCATGGTACTATATCGATGCAAATTTTAGTGCCTTCTAAAGATGGTAAAAAATCCTATAAAGCAAATTTAGATATTTATTAGGGGTACAGAGGAAAAATCACATTAATTTTGCATAGGAAAATAAAACATATCCTATATTTATGTACAAGAATATTCAAAATGTACGCCTTATAAACTTGGACGGAGAGAATGGTACGCGTCATCACCACATTTACACCAACTATATTAATTTCAGCGAAGCACATGAGCTAGATTGTTGCAACACTTGCAACTGCCAATACCAGAATTGTTCTTGTCGGCTGGTATAACTTGTAGATGCTGCAAGCTTTACATAATTGTCCATTGACAATGGTCGAGCAGTAGATCGAGGTTCCCCTCACCAAACTTTGTACAAGCGTCTCCCTACCAAATTCCTTGTCTCCGCGTGATAATTGCACGGATCAAATTGAAAGCTTCTCAAAATGATAATACCTGAGCTAGGACACGCACATATATTTTCCATTTGGTCATCTTAGTTTGCTAGGTAGAACAATAAAATGCGAAGTAAAACTCCCATCCGGGTCCTATTAATGAGCTAGTGCATTCCTTTACCTGACATGTTATTAATACTAAGTGTCTAATTAAATCGCCTGGAGTTAAGGGGTTCACTCAATCTACACATCAGAAGTATTACAATTCCAAACGGAAATTATCTCGTTTAGGACTCAATCCTGCCTGTTGGATTAGAAACAAATGGACGGGATCGCATGGACCAACACTGTAAACCTCCACCAAGCGAAAAATCAAGGGTCCCAATCCACACAATGTACCATGTCTCATATAGTTATTAGATGGGAGCCATGGGACCGTGCAACCTCCTAACAAAGCCAAGGATTGAGAGCTCTGGACCCATTGCACTAGTATTTATATATATATATATTTTATACACCTTAAGGTGATAGCTACCTTCTAACCCTCACAATTTGGAAGAACCCCCTTTTTGTGCACAATTGATGGCATCTCTAGTACGTTATCTATTCTGGCCCAGAGATTGCAAGGGAAATTGTTAGTTTGATCCATGCATGTTACCTCCAACTACCGGAGTCAGGAGTTACAAATGGCTTTCAAGTCATAAATGATGCACATGAGATGGCTTCTGCATGTTTTGTAAATTACTTATGGGATTATTGGTAGCCATCCATCAGTTTGTGCCCCAAATTAGTCGCTCTCGCTGTTGCTGGCATCTGTACGAAATTGACAACGATATGACAAATGAATTTAGCGTCTAATTTTTTAAATAATAACAATTATAGGGAACACATACGATACAGGAGACAAAAAAACTCTCTCTTTATTAATTTAATTCTCTTGCACAATAAGGTGTTATTTATAAAAATTCATTAAAGATAGATTCGGATTCACCCACAATGAGATAGAGTCCCAATGTATTTGAACAACTAGAACTAAGAGTCATACTATATATCAACACTGCCCCTTAGACGAATACAACGTCATACATATGTCTCATAAAAAACTCCTTCCAAAAATCTAATAGTAAAAAAGAATAGAGGAAAGAGTATATTACACTTGCACATTGTGTTACACTTGTTGCCTCATTAAAAACCTTCATATGAGAAAATTTCACAAAAACTCACTGAGAAAAAAGGAGTGCAATTTATAATCTTCTGAATTATAGCAGTATTTCTAGGATCATACTAAGGGTCATAGTTCAGAGATTTACTCCCTATAAACTATACATATCTCTAAATTGTCTCATTCCAATGCCAAAACACATCTTTAGAAACTAGATATTAGCAAATATTTTATGAACAAATTTGCTAGATTTTCACATGACCTAGTTTGTAAAATCTTTACCTCACCGTTTTTCTGAAGTTCGTGAGGATAGAAAAGTTTAGTAGCAACATGCTTTATGATCACTATTACAAAATGGGCTATATTAGACACTTCATCACAGATGGTTTTAGTAACAAACCGTCTGTGATGTGTTTTTGGCATATCGCAGATGGTTTGTGGCTGAAACCGTCTGTGATGTCTGATTATCATAGACGATTTCATCAACAAACCGTTTATGATGAAAGCGAGAAGTTCACAGTCGGTTTATGGATGAAACCGGTTGTGATGAGGGAAATATCATAGATGATTTTATCGGCAAACAAACTGTGATGACAGGTATAACTTCACAAACGGTTTGTGGATAAAACAGTTTGTGATATTTCCCTCATCACAGACATGTTTATCTATGAACCGTCTGTGATGTTCAATTGAAAATAGTAAACACGCGAAACATGTCTTACAAAAAAGACTATTAGATTCAGAACTAGATTGCATTATATATATAAGAAGCATTACAAAAGTCTGTGATGATCAATTGAGAACTAGATTGCATTATATTATATGAGAAGAAGCATTATAAAAGAGTACTAAAGACTACGTACAAAAGTTTAACTAAAAAAGACTTCTCGTTGTCGCCGGAGTCGTCGTCATCGTCGGAGTCCTCGCTGCGGCCGTTCGGGTCCTCGCTCGAGCCGGCTCGGTCTGAGTCATCTTCCAGCTCCCAGCCGTCACGATATCCCTCTGACGAGTCGTAGCTATCATCGTTGTCGTTGTCGGAGGAGGAGGCTGGTGGCGGACGCTTCTGCCCAGCGCGACTGGAGGTGGAGGTGGCCGGAGGGGTGCTGCCTGGCGTGGCTAGAGGCGGAGGCGCCAAGTAGTAGGTAGCTGGTGGATTCATGGAGATGGCGCTGGCATGGCACCGTAGCCATTGCCGCAGGGGCAGGCTGCATCTGCTCGGAGGTGAAGTCGAAGGTGGCGGTGGTGGAGGGTTTGTAGGCGGTGCTACTGGAGGTAGAGCATTCGTGGGGGGGGGGGGGTGGAGCCAATAGAGGATGCGTTGGAGGGGTTTGTTGGGTTGCTCATGGCGGCATCATCGGAAGGGATTTTTTGTGTGGATGATCGAGTATAGAGGCGGTCGATCAGCCTCTCTGTTCTTATAGCCGCAGAAGTGCAATTAACGATCTGCATTAGGGAAACAAAACGCCGCCTGGAACATGGTTTTAATTCTCTCAGAAGACGAAACGATGAACTCAAAAGACTGCATGTGTATGCATTGGGAAGATGAAGGGAACATCACGGACGATTGTGGATAAAACTGTCTGTGATGACGTAATCGCAGATGGCTTTATCTACAAACCATTTGTGATGTGATGACATCACAGACTCACATCATAGATGGTTTGTGGATAAAACCGTCTGCGATTTAATCATCACAAACGATTTTATGCATAAACCGTCTATGATGTTCTACCTGTAAAAGAACAGAGAGCCCTGACCGCCTCTGTATTTTTAGGTTTTCCTAGATATTTCTGAGGTGGCTACGATTAAGAGGTGTTCTGGTGAAAGAGACCCTACATTTGGAGAAGTAATTGCAGATCCTTGTGCTCTAGGTCATCTAAAGTTAGTAATTGCTTCTAATCTAAATTACATTTTAGATCTAGCTTGGGAGAAATGAAGATGTGTTCTACATCTAGCCTGTTGTAGATCCATTTGTTTTCTGTGATGTAAAGTAGTAATTGGTCCAAATTTGCATTATATTTAATATCTATCTTGGTGAAGAGGAAAATGAAGCTGGTTAATTTGTTCTCTGTGATGTAAAGTAGATACATTTGCTATAACCTTGTGCAGATCCATTTGTACTTTTTGATCTAAATTAGTAGTTGGATCTTACATGCATATCCATTTATTTTTTTGATGTTAGGAGTTATATAGGTTAATCGGCAAGTAGAAATGTAGCCTATATGTAGCACATGTGCGCATGAGCACTCCTAGAGTACTTAATTCATCATTTAACAACTATTGTTACATATGTAGCGTAGATGGACCGAAGTTGGATATATGTTGAGAACCGTGCAAGCGCCGAGTACATTAATGGTGTCTCCGCTTTTAGAAGAGCTGCAGAAGAAGATATATCGAACAAGGGGGTGGAATTTCTGCCTTGTCCATGCATTGACTATGAGAATCTTTGGATGTTTTGAAACCCAGCATAGATTGAAGCACACTTGATTCTACAGGGTTTCAAAAGGGGGTATACATGTTGGACCAGTCATGGTAAAGAGCATATTACGTAGGGACCAAGTAGTACTACCATCGTGGATGAAGTCGACGATACTCTAGATATCGTCGACGATACTCTAGATATTGTCAACAAAGTCAACGATACTCCAGATGATATCGACTGTACTTTGGATGACAATCTAGATCAGATGCTAGGTATGTAGAAGGGAACCGTGATGAGATGGAGTACATAAAATTCCGGGGCTTGATGGACGACTCAGAGAAACCTTTATTCCCAGATTGCAAGTCCAAATACACAAGGTTGTCGTCCGTGCTGGAACTGCTGAAATTAAAGGCAAGCAACGGTTGGTCCGACAAGAGTTTCATGGCGCTGTTAGGTCTGTTAGCGAATATGCTTCTAGAGGGAAATGAGTTACCAACAACCACCTACAAAGCCAAAAAGGAGGATTGTCAAAGTCGAGAATGTGGTAGATGAGGAAGAATACAATCAGTTCGACGAGTTGCCTGCTATTGGTACCGGCGTCATAATCTAGAAAGACCAACCTGTGGAAGCTAGCTACACACATGTTGATCATTGCGAAGGGCTAATTTTTGTATCAAAAAATAAGCAAGTGTTGTCATGAGGACTTCATGTATATATACCAAGTGTTCCTGTATTATAATTAATTAATGACATGTATTAATTATTGAGATGTGCATTAATTATAATTACTGAGATGCATTGATTAAAAGTAATCAAGTGTATGTATATTATACTAAATGAGATGTATGTATTATGATTAATTTTAATACATGACGTATATGTTTGCATGGCAAAAAAATAATACAATGGCTCATCCCAGATGTTCCTAGGATTAAACCGTCTAGGATAAACATGTTTATCCTAGGCGGTTCTGGGATTGAACCGTTTGGGATGACTTTATCCCAAACGGTTCAATCCCAAAACCATTTGGGATGACTCTATCCCAGACAGTTCAATCCCAGAACTGTCTGGGATGGTCTTCCCGTGCCACTCAATAAATCCTGTGCTTGCCATTTCACCAAGTCTCGCGCACACTTAGTTTATTGCAACCCTAGCTATCGCGAGCCCCTCTCCCTCGGCGGTGCCCTCCCCCCGCAACCGTGCCCTCGCCCTAGCTCGGTGGTGCCCTCCCTCGGTGTTGTCTCCCCTCTCCCTCGGTGGTGCCCTCCTCCCTCCCCCTGGGTGGTGTCTCTCCTCTTCCTCGGTGGTGCCCTCCTCCCTCCCCTGTGCCCTCCCCCCTTCGTTTTTTTGTTGCCTTGCTTGCTCCATGATGGTAATGGGTATTGTGATGACTAGAACATTTATTTCTATGAACTAGGCCTTAAACCATAGGGTTAAACGCTAATTAGATTATATCTTGATTCAGTCATAGCATTCTGGTTCAATTTGTGATCCATGCACAGATTGAGATTGTTATATCAGTACATGTGCTATTTAGATGTTTAGCTAAATACACTTTGTTATCTTAACTGTTACTGGTGTGCTTAATTGAGTGGATCAGTTTTAGTGCTATTGTACTGTGACGGAATTATGTTGTTAAAATGCTAAACTGGTTGTCTATTGTTGATTCAGATAGCAAGTGCTTAATCTGCATATTAAGGTGGTAAGGGTTTAAGGCCTTATTCACTGAATTAATTGTTAGCCCATTCGTGATTAAGCTTGAAGGTTTAAAATATTCAACAACCCTTATCTGAGAGCAATATAATACAATCTTCAGTCAATTTGTCTAATTGGTCTTGTATGTACAAAATAACTCTTAACTTATCTTCTCTTAAATTTGCTTCTCTTAACTTACCTACTCTTAACCTTGCATCATACAAGATGGCGTCTCCTCCATCTTCGGTGCCGAAGGGATCTGATGACGCACCCAACGTAGAAAGAAATAGGCACGGTACAAGAGGGCTTAGTAAAAGGCCTCAAATCCGATACACCATCATGGTGGTCGATTCGCATGATGGGGCACTACCACGCCTCCAAAGGCTGCGGCAGCTTTCCTGACCATGTGCGGGATCGTTGGGCGTGAAAGGGTCCCCATCACCTATCTATCATAGAAGACGCTAACAGATAAAGAACGTGATAACCTTGTGATAGAAAAATTCGCATCGTTCGAGCTTCCACAAGATGCCATGCTTGCAATGTGACGGTAGGCGTTGCTAGTGGCAGGAAAGGCGTGGAAGAACTTCAAGAGCGTCCTCGTTGCTAATTACATCAATAAGGAAATGACTCCATTCCAGAAGTACAGGTTCATCTCTGAAGACGTTTGGGGACAACTTGTTGAGTTGAAGACAATAGAAGAGTTCATGCTTCAAAGCGCGGCTCACAAGACCGTCTAGTCAAAAAATACACACCCACACAGACTCGGCTCAACTAGGTACGCGGGTAAGATGATACAATGGACGAGGAAGGACGATGAGGCAGTCCAGAAGGAGGTCGCGCCACCATTTGTCTCGATCGTGGACCCGCGTGCCCGAAACTAGGTAAGAGCGCGGTCACATTACACTTCTTCGGACGGTGTGTCCTTTGCAAACCCCACTGATGAGGAAGTGTCCCAAAGCCTAATATTGTTGAGCACAGAATCTTCTCAGGGCTCTCTCACTTCGAACAGAGAGAAAGACACTCTCCACGTGATAAGGACATCACTACTATGGATATGTCCACACCTAGTTGGACCAACTCCAACAAGTCACCCATGGACCAAGAAGATAGAGTTATCAAATCCATCACGTTTTGGAATCTAATTCGGCCTCCTGAAACAGCTTGAAGTAAATCGAGCATAACTTTTGCATACGGTGTCTGATTGGAGAGTTCTTATACTTGACTGAAAGCTTATCAAGTCTACTTTCCAATGGATTTAGAATCATCTTCAAATTCCATCCGAGTCGATGGGAAACAGTAAAAGAAATGATGTCACTTTTTCAATCCGAGTTGATATGGGCCTTGGGCCATGTAATTTGAGTTGTAATTGGCCTCACTCTATTTGGTCCGAGTTTCCCCCACTTCTCCCTTATAAATAGCAACCACCGCCTCTATTAGGGTTTGGGTTTTGTTAGATTGAAAGTTAGCTTTGAAACTTCATGTTGTAATCGCATGTGTTGGCTAAACCGCCCGAATTACTATCTACGGACCCCCAACTATCTCTAGTTTTCATATTGAACATTTCTATTCATATTCACAATTTCAGATTGCTTTTACCATTGTTCTTGCTTGTTTTTGGGTTGCTTGCGTGAATTGAACCTCGTGTTCAGTTGATCGTGCCAACGCCGACATTGACAGGATATACTGTTCAGGTACATCTATTTGACACTGATATCTCTGTACTTTGTCTATTTTATTTGTCCAGTACAACGCAAGACTTTTCTTTTGGGTTCTGAAGAAGACAAAAAGAAAGGAACTAAGATCGGTGCAATGGACTTCTCTTGTACTCTGTGCTCGTTGAAGAATACATAATGACTAGCATTGTGCAGCGTTGATTGAACATGTGGCATTTAGCTGACACATGTATGGATCAGTGTTAGTTAATCTTGTTATAAAACGAAGATGACCGCTATAAGGCACAATGCACCGATGGAATAATACCAATTATAGGAACACAGACGATATAGGGAGGCAAAAAAACTCTCTTTATTAATTTAATTCTTTTGCACAATAAGTTGTTATTTATAGAAATTCATTAGAGATAAATTCGAATTCACCCACAATGAGATAGAGTTCAAATGTATTTGAACAACCAAGACTAAGAGTCATACTATATATCAACACTCCTCCTTAGACGAATACAGCGTAATACATATATCTCATAAAAAACTCCCAAAAATCTAATAGTAAAAAAGAATAGAGAAAAGAGGATATTACACATGCATATTGTGTTACACTTGTTGCCTCATCATATGAGAAAATTTCACAAAAACTCACTAAGAAAAAAGGAGTGCAATTTATAATCTTCTGAATTATAGCAATATTTCTTGGATCATACTAAGGGTCATAATTCATAAATTTACTCCCCATAAACTCTACATATCTCTAAATTGTCTCATCCCAATGCCAAAACACATCTTTAGAAACTAGATGTTAGCAAATATTTGGCGAACAAATTTGCTAGATTTTTACATGACTTAGTTTGTAAAATCTTTACCTCACCGTTTTTCTGGAGTTCGTGAGGATAGAAAAGTTTAGGAGCAATATGCTTTATGATCACTATTACAAAAGGGGCTATATTAGACACTTCATCACAGACGGTTTTATTAACAAACTATCTGTAATGTGTTTTGGGCATATTG
This sequence comes from Guadua angustifolia, assembly GCA_036346375.1. Lineage (NCBI taxonomy): Eukaryota > Viridiplantae > Streptophyta > Magnoliopsida > Poales > Poaceae > Guadua > Guadua angustifolia. The sequence continues at coordinate 26,133,047 of CM070515.1, forward strand.
TAGACGGTTTGTGGCTAAAACCGTCTGTGATGTCTGATTATCACAGACGGTTTCATCAATAAACCATTTGTGATAAAAGCAAGAAGTTCACAGTCGGTTTATGGATGAAACTGGCTGTGATGAGGGAAATATCACCAACGGTTTTATCGACAAACCGACTGTGATGACAGGTATAACTTCACAGACGGTTTGTAAATAAAACAGTCTGTGATATTTCCCTCATCACAGACGTGTTTATCCATAAACCATCTGTGATATTCAATTAAAAACAGTAAACGCGCGAAACATATCTTACAAAGAAGATTACTAGATTGAGAACTAGATTGCATTATATATAAGAAGAAGCATTACAAAAGAGTACTAAAGACTACGTACAAAAGTTTAACTAAAAAAGACTACTCGTCGTCGCCAGAGTCATCGTCAGAGTCGGAGTCCTCGTTGCGGCCGTCCAGGTCCTCGCTCGAGCCGGCTCAGTCTGAGTCATCTTCCAGCTCCCAGCCGTCACGATATCCATCCAACGAGTCGTAGTTATCGTCGTCGGAGGAGGACGAGGAGGCTGGTGGCAGACGCTTCTGCCCGGCGCGGCTAGAGGTGGAGGCGGCCAGAGGGGTGCTGCCCGACGTGGCTGGAGGCGAAGGCACCAAGTAGTAGGCAGCTGGTGGATTCATGGAGATGGCGCCGGCGTGGCGCCGCAGCCATTGCCGTAGGGGCAAGCCGTGTCTGCTTGGAGGTGAAGTCGAAGGTGGTGGTGGCAGAGGGTTTGTAGGCGGAACATCGTGGGGGGGGGGTGGAGCCAACAGAGGATGCGTCGGAGGGGCTTTTTGGGTTGCTCATGGCGGCATCATCGGAGGGGATTTTTTTGTGTGGATGATAGAGTATAGAGGCGGTTGATCAGCCTCTCTGTTCTTATAGCCGTGGAGGTGCAATTAACGATCTACATTGAGGAAATGAAACGCCGCTTGGAACACGGTCTTTCAAGTGGAATTAATGATCTGCATTGGGGAAACAAAACACCGCCTAGAATATGGTTTTAATTCTCTCGGAAGACAAAACGATGAACTCGAAAGACTGCGTGCGTATGCATTGGGAAGACGAAGGGAACATCACGGACGGTTTGTGGATAAAACCGTCTGTGATGACGTAATTGCAGATGGTTTTATCCACAAACCGTTTGTGATGTGATGACATCACAGGCGGTTTTATCCACAAACCGTCTGTGATGTCACTTCACATCATAGATGGTTTGTGGATAAAATCGTCTGTGATTAAATCATCACAGACAGTTTTATGCACAAACCATCTATATTGATCTACCTGTAAAAAAACAGAGAGCCTCGACCGCCTCTATATTTTTAGGTTTTTCTAGATATTTCTGAGGTGGCTGCGATTAAGAGGCGTTCTAGTGAAAGAAACCCTAGATTTGGAGAAGTAATTGCAGATCCTTGTGCTCTAGGTCATCTAAAGTTAGTAATTGCTTCTAATCTGAATTACATTTTAGATCTAGCTGAGGGAAATGAAGCTATGTTCTACATCTAGCTTATTGTAGATCCATTTGTTCTCTGTGATGTAAAGTAGTAATTGGTCCAAATTTGCATTATATTTAATATCTATCTTGGTGAAGAGGGAAATGAAGCCGGTTAATTTGTTCTCTGTGATATAAAGTAGATACATTTGCTATGACCTTGTGCAGATCCATTTGTACTTTTTGATCTAAATTAGTAGTTGGTTCTTACATGCATATCCATTCATTCTTTTTTGATGTTAGGAGCTATATAGGTTAATCGGCAAGTAGAAATGTAGCATATATGTAGCACATGTGCGCATGAGTACTCCTAGAGTACTTAATTCATCGTTTAACACCTATTGTTACATATGTAGCGTAGATGGATTGAAACTGAATGTATGTTGAGAATTGTGCAAGCGCCGAGTACATTAATGGTGTCTCCGTTTTTAGAAGAGCTGCTGAAGAAGATATGTCAAACAAGGGGGTGGAATTTCTACCATATCCATGCATTGACTGTGTGAATCTCTGGATGTTTCAAAACCTAGCACAGATTGAAGCACACTTGATTCTACAGGGTTTCAAAAGGGGTATACATGTTGGACTAGTCACGGTAAAGAGCAGATTATATATGAACCAAGTAGTACTACCATTGTGGACGAAGTCGACGACACTCTAGATATTGTCAACGAAGTCAACGATGCTCTGGATGATATCGACTGTACTTTGGATGACAATCTAGATCAGATGCTACGGGATATAAAAGGGAATCGTGATGAGCGGGAGTATATAAAATTTCGGGGCTTGATGGAAAACTCGGAGAAACCTTTGTTCCCGGGTTGTAAGTCTAAATATACAAGGTTGTCGTCCATGCTGGAACTGCCGAAATTAAAGTCAAGCAACGGTTGGTCCAACAAGAGTTTCATGGCGCTGTTAGGTCTGTTAGCAGATATGCTTCCAGTGGGAAACGAGTTGCCGACAACCACCTACAAAGCCAAAAAGGAGGATTGTCAGAGTTGAGAATGTGGCAGATGAGGAAGAATACAATCAGTTTGACGAGTTGCCTCCTATTGGTACCGACGTCACAATCCAGGAAGACCAATCTGAGGAAGCTAGTTACACATGTGTTGATCATTACGAAAGGCTAATTTTTGTACAAAAGAATATGCAAGTGTTGTCATGAGGACTTCATGTATATATACCAAGTGTTCCTGTATTATAATTAATTAATGCCATGTATTAATTACTGAGATGTGCATTAATTATAATTTCTAAGATGTATTGATTAAAAGTAATCAGGTGTATGCATATTATACTAAATGAGATGTATGTATTATGATTAATTTTAATACATGACATATATGTTTGCACGGTAAAAAAATAACACAATGGCTCATCCCAGATGGTTCTGAGATTGAACCGTCTGGGATAAACATGTTTATCCTAGACGGTTTTGGGATTGAATCATTTGGGATGACTTTATCCTAGACGGTTCAATCCTAGAACCGTCCGGGATGACTCTATCCCAGACGGTTCAATCCTAGAACCATCTGGGATGGTCTTCCCGTGCCACTCAATAAATCTCGCGCTTGCCATTTCATCAAGTCCCGCGCACACTTAGTTTATTGCAACCCTAGCTATCGCGAGCCCATCTCCCTCGGTGGCGCCCTCCCCCCTCGGCCGCGCCCTCGCCCTAGCTCGGTGGTGCCCTCCCTCGGTATTGTCTCCCCTCTCCCTCAGTGGTGCCCTCTTCCCTCCCCCTAAGTGATGTCTCCCCTCTCCCTCAGTGGTGCCCTCTTCCCTCCCCCTAAGTGATGTCTCCCCTCTCCCTCGGTGGTGCCCTCCTCCCTCCTTCGTGCCTTCCCCCTTCATTTTTTTGTTGCCTTGCTTGATCCATGATGATAATGGGTATTGTGATGACTAGAATATTTATTTCTGTGAACTAGACCTTGAACCATAGGGTTAAACACTGATTAGATTATATCTTGATTCAGTCACAACATTCTGGTTTAATTTGTGATCCATACGCAGATTGAGATGTTATATCAGTACATGTGCTATTTAGATGTTTAGCTAAATACACTTTGTTATCTTAACTGTTACTGGTGTGCTTAATTGAGTGTATCAGTTTTAGTGCTATTGTACTGTGACAGAATCATGTTGTTAAAATGCTGAACTGGTAGTCTATTGTTGATTCAGTTAGCAAGTGCTTAATCTGCATATTAATGTGGTAAGGGTTCAAGGCCTTATTCACTGAATTAATTGTTAGCCCATTCGTGATTAAGCTTGAAGATTTAAAATCTTCAACCAACCCTTATCTGAGAGCAATATAATACAATCTTCATTCAATTTGTCTGATGGTGTTGCATGTACAAAATAACTCTTAACTTACCTTCTCTTAAATTTGCTTCTCTTGACTTACCTACTCTTAACCTTGCATCATACAAGATGTCGTCTCCTCAATCCTCGACGCCGAAGGGATCTGATGACGCACCCAACATAGAAGGAAACAGTCACAGTACAAGAGGGCTTAGTAAAAGGCCTCAAAGCCGATACACCATCACGGCGGTCGATCTGCATGATGGGGCCCCTATCGCGCCTCCAAAGGCTGCGGCAGCTTTCCAAACCATGTGCGGGATCGTTGGGCGTGAAAGAGTCCCCATCACCTATCCATCATGGAAGATGCTGACAGATGAGGAGCGCGATAACCTGGTGACAGAAATATTCACGCCGTTCGAGCTTCCACAAGACGCCATGCCTGCACTGTGATGATACACGTTGCTAGTGGCGTGAAAGGCATGGAAGAACTTCAAGAGCCTCCTCGTTACTAATTACGTTAATAAGGAAATGACTCTGTTCTAGAAGTACGGGTTCATCTTTGAAGACGTTTGGGGACAATTTGTTGAGTTGAAGACGATGGAAAAGTTCATGCATAAAAGCGCGGCTCACAAGACTGTCCGGTCAAAAAACACACCCACACAGACTCGGCTCAACTAGGTACACGGGTAAGATGGCACAATGGATGAAGGAGCACAATGAGGCAGTCCAGAAGGAGGTCGCGCTGCCATTTGCCTCGATCATGGACCCGCGTGCCCGAAACTGGGTAAGAGCGCGGTTATATCACACTTCTTCGGGCGGTGTATCCTTTGCAAACCCCGTTGATGAGGAAGTATCCCAACGCCTAATATTATTGAGCACGGAATCTTTCCAGGACTCTTTCACTTCAAACAAAGAGAAAGACATACTCTCCACGGCCTTGGGAAACAAGGAGCACCCAGGTCGCACCAAGGGCCTAGGCGTTTTCGTTCCCTGGAAATTGGGATTCCCATAGGATCAGCCACGTACCAAAAGTAGGAAGAGAAGCAAAGTCGAGCGTGAGGAACAGCTAGTAGCCCTAATTGAGGAAAGGGTTAAGGAAAGGCTTAGAGCGTAGTTTAATAGGAAAAGATAGAGAAAAGGGTGGCTGAGAAGAGGCAGACACGGAACGTGCTAGCCCAAGAAGCACAAGTGCAGTTCAGCCCCCAACCAACTATCAGAGCAGCTGCGCGTCCGCCCCTGAGATGGACATGGATGAAGGCAGATTTACTCCTGATGACACCCGGGTAACATGTCTGCAATGCTCCTTACATAGACTTTAATGTTGGACGTGTTAGCTAATTACTTATGTACACTTATGTAGGTGGCCATGCCGTGCAATCTACAAGTGAGGCTTGCCAACGGCTCTGTTCCCCTACAGGTTGCTTAGGGACAAGCGTATGCATCCAGTGTAGGGGCATTAGTGCACGGTTGTACTGTAGAGCCGGGCTATGCGAAGGTACATGTCGACGGTGTACATAAAATTTTCAAGGCTGTCACGCTGGACATGCCCCCAAAAGATGAGATCATCACACTATGGGATGCCATCGGCACATTCATCAAGTGGCCCAAGAAGGATATCTCCTTCGACGTCCACCCAGGAGCACCGAAGCTACAAGTAGTCTAAGAGGCACCACATGATACGCCGCAGCTACTAGCACTACCAGAGCTATGCCATGCACTAAAGGAGCCTGCCAAATCGGCTATCGTGTTCGGTCACGCACAGACCGTTACTACAGTGAGGGCCCCACTCATCTCCTGTGAAGACGAAGTTTGGTAGAAGGGGATGTGGAGACAAGGGCAAATCAAAATTGACCACGTCAGCCGGTGACTTTCCGTTTGCCCTATTGGTGCGGCAATTCAAGTTGGGGCAACTGTTCATACCGGATGATCGCAAGGAGACGCTTTCATTAGCCTGCGTTAGATTGTAAGAATAGTACATGCAATAAACCAACAAGCATTGCCACAATGGACAACGAGTATCTCGGTGAGCTTCAAGAAGGAGTATTTCTTACACTAATTTTTAGATGGCATCTTCGTGGTTGGCTTCACCGACTTGTTCGATCTGTACAACCTCAGAGTGCTCGACACCTCACTCATAAGATGCTAGACAATGTAAGTGTGTGCAATCACCATCTACATTTCTGACGCACCGATAAATGTCATATTTATATCATCCTTGATTTTTATATGTAGATATATGATCCTGGAAGCAGTAGCAAGGGAACAACCGGTGGGTTTCGCTGATCCATACATGGTGTCCAAGCAAACTATGGATGAAAATAAAGAAGTCGTCTACGAGTACATGGAAAAAGTACCGCTGGCTCATTCGAACAAAAAATTCATACTTTTACCCTACAACCCGGGGTAAGTGCTTCATCTAGATGCTATACTCGTTGATTTCTACTATATATGACACCTCGAAGTTAGGTTTAGTGACTATGATGATATATCTGTGTAGGTATCACTGGGTTCTACTTGTAATTATACCAAGATAGAATCGAGTAATTTACCTTGATTCCAAAAAGGGCTGCACACACGATTTGAAGTCTATCAGAGATTTTCTCGACACATCGTTCGGTGTCTACAAATCGAGGGGAGGGCCACACAAGAAGGGCCCAGTCACTCTAACGCATACTTTTAAGTTTCTGGTATCCAATAGTATGTAATAATCCTTCACACTACATAATAATACCTTTGGAACTAATTAACCTATTATGTTTTGGCAGTACCACCAGTAGCCAAAGGGCACTGACCTATGTGAATTCTATGTTTGCCACAACATAGCGCTCCTCGTTGATTCCCAACAGACCAATGTCATATAGGTCTGTCAATCTTGCAACTATTATCTCCACTTATTAATTTATATACACGCGAGATTTTACTCTTCTCATTGACAGGCTTGGCAATGCGCTGAATCTGCGTTGGAACATGTTGACCTGCTAACTATTCGAGGATAGCTCTGTGCCTTCTTACTACGTGTGGTCTTAAATCCAAAGGGCAGATGCTACTCAGGGCTCAACGAATCATGAGTTGTGAATTTGTTACTTATCATACATTCAGATTAATTTGTGAACCTTGTGCTGTGAATTTGTCATTTCTACTTCTGAATCCAATTGGTTAGTACATATGTGAGTTGATTTCTGAAATGGATGTGATGTACATATGTTGTAATGTGCGATGTGAGTTCATTTATGAAATGGATGTGCTGTATGTTGTGTAACATGTGATTGGAGTACATTTTTTAAATTTATGTCATAATAATATGATGGTCATAATGTGTACTGTCTTTTGTTTCAGAGGGCATGGCTAGCAATTTCTGAGGCTAGCCAATAAATTAAAATTTAGTAAAAAATAGAAAATCAACATCACAGACGGTTCTAACGAAGAACCGTTTGTGAATAGGTACAAATTACAGACGGTTCCATCAAGGGTAATCGCTTATGATGAGGGCATCATCACAGACGTTTTCAAATTGGAACCGTGTGTGATATGTAACTCTTCACAAATGATTATTTCTTAAAACCGTTTGGGATAATCCCATCATCATAGACGGTTCCACTTTGAAACCGTCCGAGATGGTACCACACACAGACAACCATCTGTGATGAGTTTTTTCACAGACAGTTGGAAAACCGTCTGCAATGACTCTTTGTCATCACTGACACTTACTTACAAACGGTTCACAAAACCATCTGTGATGTGGTTTACGAACCGTCTGTGATGACCTATTTCTGTAGTAGTGGATATTGCTATTAACATAACCCATTTGTATTTGTGTAACACAAGCAACATTACATTCATACATAATTGTGGGGATATCAATGGTATTATTGCCATATGACTTCTAGATATGGGTAATTACACACCTCAGCCAAACACATTCACATGAGGCATATATAATACTATAGCCTCTAGTGGTAGGTAGAAGTAACTACTAAGGTCTACTTAAAAGACTGCCAAGAAATGGTTGTACCACTATAGAGAAATACAAAACCAATACGAGATTTGACACTTTGGGAATCGACAGATAGCCAACATTCATATATCCCACCATGGCCAAGTCATGGTCTTTCCGGTGAAATAAGCCAAGGTCTTGAGTACCTTAGAGGTATCTGAGTAAAGTCTTAACACCAGCTCAATTCTTTTGTTTAGAGCTTCACTGTGTCTAGCTAGTAAATTTACTATGAATGCAATATCAGGTCTTATGCAATTCACAAAATACATAAGGCTCCAATGGCGCTTAAGTATGGGAGTTCAGGTTCAAAGACTTCCTTATTTTTCATCGTCAGTCTGAATGGGTTTTTATCCACTTCAAGGGATATCACTACTATAGGGCCTTCAAAAGATGAGATTTATCTATATTGAATTTTTTCAGTACCTTCTTGGTGTAGGCAGATGTAATACTGCTAAATCGTTTTCCTGGGTTTTTGGCCGGAATTGTCTTCATTTTCTTGATTCAAGGATTTCTTCTGGAGAAATGTTTTGTCACTCGCAGTTTATTAAAAGTTTTGAGTTTTTCCGTGAAATATTTATCGGAATGGTTGTTTTCTCCGAGCCGCTTAGTTCTGCGGCAAGTTGTTTATCCTGTCATTTGTCTTATCGCGCCAAGAATTAAATTATTTGGGTCGCGGTTTCTGGTTAAAAGCTTGATTTTTGTTTGTAGGAGGGGTTTTTTGGGAATTTCACCTAACCTCTCTCTCTCTTTCTTTTATTGAGTGGCTGAAATTCTTGGGGGCAGTCATTTTTTCCTCATGTCTGCCGACTCCCAGAGTCAGGCGCCATTCCTCGGTCTTCTTCTCCTGCGCTCTGATCCAAATTGAAGTTCCTTGCGCCTCCTCATTCCTCCTCTCTAGCGATCGCTTCCTGGCGCCTCACCTCCTCTTTGCTCCTCCACCGACCCCTAGCGCCTCCCGCTGCAGCTCTCGGTGGCGGTGCCCTGCAGCCCTTGGTGGGCGGCGCCTGAGCCTCTCCCGGCTTCGGCGACTTGAAGAAGAAGAAGAACACTGCAGCCTCCCCACCTCCCTTTCCTCCACGAGTAAGAGATTGGAGGTAAAAACGCTAGAAATTTTGGGGGTGAGATTGCTTGCATGCATGGTGTTTGATGAAATGCCTAGCTAGGGTTCTTGTTTTGCAATGTATTTAGTTGAGGGATTGAGAGACTAGAGTGATTTGAAATTCTGGTTCGAGCAGATTTTCGTCCCTTGTTAGAGCTGCTGTTTGAAAATTCTACCAGCGTTTCCTGGGGGTTTGGCTATAACGAAAGTTGTAGATAATCAAATTACCTTTCAATGAAGTCTGGAATCTCTAAGTTTCGTTCAGCCGTTTGAAAGTTATGCCCGTTTTACCAAGTGCTGTCCCGGGTGGCAGATTTCTGTTCTCGGGTTTTAGGAGTGGGTTGCGAATCCCACTTAGCTATGAGTCTTGTGATGATTTTGGGCATGTTTTGAGTGGGCTATATCTATGTGCAGGTGGTGTGACCCCCGGGTGTGGCAACCTTGTCTCGAGAAGATTGAAGGCAAGTGTATTGTCTTCGGTTGTGGCTTGGGTGGCCAATTGGTTTTGCAAGCATAGAATTATCCATGTGTTATTTTAATATTTTCATGTTTGGTTTTGCTTGCGATGTGATGAATGGGAATGGTTAATTGCTTGTGCTATCGTTCAAACCGAGATTATATGCAAGTGCATCAATGTTTGTTTGTTAGGTGTGTCGATTGATGAACCATATGCTTTGTCATTATGCCATGGGTTTCATTTTATATATTCCTGGATGATGCTCCCTAGTATGATTAGGCTAAAGGGAATATAAAAGATATAAGATTTGAATTATGAAAATAGCTCAAATTGTGGTCATGATATGTGATTGTGGCATCTATGTGAGTGTTTATGATATATGTGACCTTATGGATATGAAAGTTGAGAATGCCTTTTTCTTATATGCGTTTATGAGAAAGTGCATCGTTGGAGTGGATACTTTGTGGGTTGTTCGTTGGACCCGTGATACTCGCCAAATTGACATATTGCTATATCACACGCTCATAAGATTACTTACTACTATGATATGTGAATGTGAATAATGAAGTTGTGAGGTTGGATTAATAGGAATAGTTGATTTGTTATCTTGAAAATTGATTATGTCTTTGGTGCGAGTGAGAATGACAGATTGACCATGTAGATAAGATTTGTTGAGAATATGGATCCAAGGGTTGAGAAGGTGACTTGAATGTTGAGAATGGTAATTTATGGATGTGAGAAGTGGTTGGCGTTGATGCATCTGGCTATGGCTACGAAAATGTGAGAGATGAATATAGGTTGTGAATTGGTCTATGTTAATTGCATTTGTGCATTCATGATGGAAGGGGCGACCCATTCTGATGCGGGCCTTTGTGCTCACATGTAGTGAGCACGAAAGTCCTACCTCGTAGTCCCGTATACATGGGTGTATGGGAGCGAGTCAGTAAGAGTAGGCACCCTCCACCACGGGGTGGAAGGGGAATGAGAGGGTGCATACCGACGGGTGTGCACTCGGCCATACCGGTATGTGCTAAGGAAGAGATGAGACATGCATATTGCATCATATGCATGAAATGTTATGTGAATGAAATGCATGGATGTGTTGCATTATATGGCATTGCAAATATGCATGAAATGTTATGTGAGTGAAATGCATGGATGTGTTGCATTATATGGCATTGCAAATATGCATGAAATGTTATGTGAGTGAAATGCATGGATGTGTTGCATTATATGGCATTGCAAATATGCATGAAATGTTATGTGAATGAAATGCATGGATATGTTGCATTATATGGCATTTCAAATATGCATGAAATATTAAGTGAATGAAATGCATGGTTGTGTTGCTCCATATAGTATTGCATATATGTATGAGATATTATGTGAATGAGAGCATAAAAGCATTTCATTACATTGTGTATTGCGATTGATAAATGTTGATTGATGAGAATGGAAAGAACAGGTTGAGAGTTGAGTCGTGGGCTCATCCAGAATTGATTGCCGAGGCATGGGTAAGGTTTTGTTACATTGTCGAGTTGGTTGAGGTAAGTGGAGCTGCTACTACTCCTGTACTGGATGTTTCAGTTAAGTAATGGTTATTTAAAAGATGAATTAATCGTGCTCTTATATGTTGGACCTTTTATGAATTCAACTGTTTCCTTTATTTACGGATGTCACTTTAAGGAACTGCTACTTGATGTCTTCTAATAGTTGCATTTTAGCCTGATGCCTTACTTTTCCTACTTGCTGCACTTTGCTGAGTCTCGGACTCACGCTTGTTTGCTTCCTGTTCTAGGTACTTTGAAGCTGATTCATCGGGTTGGGAGTAGTAACACGTGCACGACTGCGGTCTCCAGCAATTTATTCAACCAATTTCATCAGATCTGAATGTAATTAATGTGTTTGTAATTTATGGTTGATCGTAAGGAGATTTACTAAATTCTGTTGGATGTGTGATTGCTTAACTAAGGACCTGCTAGAATGATATTATAATTGCTGCTATTCGTTTGTCTACTGAGTGGATGTCCTCTGTTCTAGAGAGGTCATGCCGAAATTTTGTAAATTTCAGTGGCTTAGTTTCTAAGCCGGTCTTATTAGTTAGTGGGTTGGTAGCATCCGTGGCGTGTTTGGGCTCCGGGGTGTTACAGCAGATAGGTATATAAAAATTCCTTCTTAAAAATGCTCCAACTATAGGCCCAAGCAACATTAGATTTTACCCAAATCTTTCATCTCAAACTCATTCATAATTTAAGAGCTTGATTCCTTTATATCTCCTCTATGGTTCCGATGATATTTAAATTATCGACATAAACTAAGACGATACAAAATCCTTTCGGAGATTTCTTTATGAACACACAGGGATAATCATCATTATTGGAGTATCCCTCTTTCAGAAGGAATTCACTAAGTTGATTGTACCACATTCTCCCCGACTGTTATTACCTTTATTAGGATTTGGAATTTTAACTTCTTCATGGCTCTCATATAAATATACGTATGCAGTAGTGATCCATATAAATATGCAATCAGTATATTAATCAAATGCATTGATAAGTTTAAGCTGGCTGCCATTGATATCAAGTATCAAAATGTTATTCCACTAATTAACAGAGAGTAAGTTTCATTATAATCGATGTCGGGTCTCTGCGTAAACCCTTGTGCTACAAGACTCACTTTATATCTCACCACTTGGTTATTTTAATTTCTCTTCTAGATGAAAACTCATTATGATCCTACAAGGAACATTTTAGGAGGTTTTTGGTCAATAGAACCAAATACTTTTATTTTATTAAGCAAGCATAATTCTATCTCAATTGTTTCTTTCCATTTGACTCAATCTAAGTACTTTTGACACTCTAACATAGACTTTAGTTCTAGATTCAATTTAAGTGTTTTAGTAATTTTTGAGGCGAAATATATGTCGACAGTTGTAGTCTTTCTTCTATACAACTCTCCTGAATCCACATAATTAGTGGAAATCTATTCATTAATTTATTTTAGCACCTCATGATTCCCCACAAATGACGTAGTTTAGGTGTTCCAACTTTCCAGCGTCATATTATGTGCATAGATATTTTCTAGGGTTATCATCTTTAGTATGTCTCACTTTAGTGTTGGTGTTACCATTTTCAAGATGGTTCACTTTAGTGATTTTCTCAATATCAAGTTAAGCTTTTTCTACTATCTTGGGTAGTGTTATCATTTATTCAGTTCTCTGTTTATGTGGTCGTCTTCGTGGAATGGAGTTCCATGCACCTAAAGGCCTCCCCCTCTTCTTATCATGAGGGGTAAGATTATATTCAATATCCTTCTGGGTTATTTCCACTCTTTCAAGTGTGTTTACTACAAGTACATGAGATCTTGTCACTCCTTTGTAATCAATGAAGGCATCTAGTAGATTATTAGATATTTATTGTAGATTTATTTTCCTTTGAACTTCAAGTTCAAATTCTTTATTTTGTGGGTCTAAGAACTAAATGCTAGTGACTTTCCAATCTATTTCCCGAAATTCTTTAGTGTGATACATTTTCTCCCCTAACGCCGAGAAATTGTCCTCATCAACAAGACCAATCAGATATCTGCATCCACTTGTCATAGGCTATGTGTATGTAATAATTGACAGAGATTCATAACTTACATAGATCCCTAACTTCTGGTGAGAGCTTATGGTTGTATGTTGTGGTGGTGAGATTGGCATGTATACAGCGCAACCAAATTTTTATAGATGGAACATACTTGGTTCTTTCCCACGCGCTATCTACAAAGGGAAAATTTCATAGTATACACTTGGTCAGAGTTGAATTAATACAATAACATGCAACACTATGTAGCCTCAATAGCTAGTGGGTAACCTAAAATTCTGCAAGAGTGACCGAGCAATAAGTTTTATTTTTTTTAATTAATGAATCTGTATGGCCATTTTATGTATGGACATGAGATATTGAATGCTCTACATTAATGCCTAGAGCCATGCAACAATCATTAAATACCTTTGAGGTGAACTCGCCAGCTTTTCCCATTCGAATAGACTGGATCCTTTTCTTAGAAAAGAAGTTCTTAATTTAATAATTTTGGTAATTAATTTAGCAAAAGCATGTTCTGAGTAGATAAGAGGTAAATATAGAACCATCTAGTAGAATCATCTATCAGTATTATAAATTATTTGATGAGGCTCGATAGGGGCTAGTTAGGTCTATAAATATCACCTTGAATTCTCTTCAGGGAATTTAGTGATTCTTTACTAACTTTTAGATTAGAGGGTCTAATAATGAATTTTCCTTTAGCACAAGTAAGGCATAAGAAGTCTTCAGGTCTATAGAAGTCAGTAGTTTTTATGCTACGACCAGCAAAATTATTGATGATTCTTTTCATCATGTTCAACCAAATATGACCAAGTTGATCATGTCCGATCTTAGATATTTATGGGTTTTATAGTATGGTTTGCATCGCAATAGAAACTTCAGGTTATATATATATATATATATATATATATATATATATATATATAGGAGGGCATATTTGGTGCAGACCACCCTTACGGTGAAAACTCCGTGAAAACCACTGGTAAAAGTTTTGAAAAATTCTAACAAAATTACCATATGTAGGGAAGGTGAGGTTCTACAATCTTGCAAAATTTGAAGATGAAACTCAATCGCATTTGAAAGATATGAAAAAGACAAATTCAGCCTAAATAGTAATTTTGCACTGTTTAGCACTATTCATTTTGCTGTTTGTCTTTTTCATATCTTTCAAATGCGATTGAGTTTCATCTTCAAATTTTGCAAAATTGTAGAAGCTCAACTCCCCTACATATGGTAATTTTTTGAGAATTTTGCAAAACTTTTTTGGGTGGTTTTCATGGAGTTTTCACCGTAAGGGTGGTTTGCACCACATATTTAGCCATATATATATATATATATAGGGGACATATTCAGTGCTAATTTCGTGCTAATGGCCTGTAGAAGTTTTAAAAAATTCTCCAAAAATTACCACATGTAGGGGAGGTGAACCTCTACAACCCTGCAAAATTTGAAGATGAAACTCAATCGCATTTGAAAGATATGAAAAGACAAACAGCAAAAGAATAGTGCCAAAACAGAAAAAGTACTATTTATGCTGAGTTTGTCTTTTTATATCTTTCAAATGCGATTGAGTTTCATCTTCAAATTTTGCAAGGTTGTAGAGGTTCACCTCCCCTACATGTGGTAATTTTTTGAGAATTTTTCAAAACTTCTACAGGCCATTAGCATGGAATTAGCACTGAAAACACCATTAGCACTGAATATTTCCCGATATATATATATATATATATATAGGAAGCCTCTTTTCTACTCCCGGGAGTAATTACTCCCTATGCCGTATCTCACAACGTATGGGGTATCTCGTGCGATGGAGGGTATGTAAGCGTAGTATACGAGTATATAAGATCATCTAGGCGGTATGTGCATCTTTTCAGAGGTGGTATGTATATTTTTTGGACATACTCCTTTTTATATGCGTATATGAAGGTATTTGCAAAATACGCTAAAAATCATGGACTCTCTTGCAATTTTTTCATGTGGCTCATATTGGAGTATCTTATAATTAGTGTATGAGTGTACCCAAAGTAATAAAGGGTATTTCAAGTTCGTTTAGGTAGTATTTGTAGTGGGAGTAACTACACCGGAGTAAAAGATATTTTTCCTATATATATATATATATATATATATATATATATATATATATAGGAAGCCTTTTCCAGTACTCCGGTGTACATACTCCCACCTCTAATATACCATTTAAACGAATATGTTATACTTCTTTATCACTTTCTAGATACTTTAATAATAATTATAAGATACTCCAATGCAATATAGTTGGAAAAATTTCATCGAAGCTCTTTATTTTTTCTATATACACTATTCCATATGTAAAAAAATGTATACACAAATTATGCTATAAAAAGTGGAACATGATGAAATTTTTCATAAAACTCACTTTTGGAGTATCTTATAATCAATATTAGAGTATGTTCAAAAGGATAAATATGTATAACAACATCATTTAAGCAGTATACTTAGAGTGGGAGTATGTACACCCAGGAGTATGGAACCATTTTCCATATATATATGAAGAAGCCTTTTCTGTATACCGCTTAAATGATGTAGTTATATCAGAACGCTAGATATCAAGGCTTCTTATCTACTTGGTCTGAGTAGATAAGAAGGTCTATATATGAAGCTTTCAGTATACCACGTACTCCCACCTTCAATATACCGCTTAAATGACGATGTTATACCTCTTTATCCTTTTGAGTATACTCTAATACTGTTTATAAGATACTCCAAAGTGAGTTTCACGAAAAATATCATCAAAGTCAACCCTTTATAGTAAAATTTGTTTATATATTCCTTTTACATACAGAAAAGGGTATGTAGTAAAAAAATAAAGGGTTCTTATGAAAATTTTTCAACCATGTTGCATTGGAGTATCTTAGAATTATTATTGGAGTATACCGAAAGTGATAAAGGAGTATAAGCGTGTGTGTGTGTCTATATATATATATAGTATAACCTATGGGAGAAGGAAGGAAAATTTTCAACAACATGTTTATTGCACTCATTAAACTTAGCCATGAGTAGTTATTCTATATGATCTTTATTTTCTGTCTCCATATTGAAACCATCCAGACGAATAACTTTGATACTCAATACAACATGAATGGACTCAGCGTACATTAAATCATTATCTTATTATAAGAGTACATGTGGAGAGAACTATGATAGTTTTTTGGTGTCAACAATGAAAGTATCGCTTTTAGTGATGGTCATAATTTTTTTCAGCTTTCTTAGATAAAGCTTCAAAATATTTAGTTTCCCTAAGAATTGAATTTGTGGTGCAACTATTTACTAAATAGATTTCCTCCTTCGCCATTGAATTATACTTTATTCTATATTAAAAGTATGATTTAACTATCAAATAGTTCTTGCATTAGGAACATATTGTAAAATAGAAAACAAGCATAGCTGTCGGGACCCGAATTTGCAAATCCGACCCTCTGGTATTCAAGACTAGTCCAGATCACGCTTAGTGCACACAGCCTCAACATTGGTACATATCACAGTCATAACCAACGAAATAATAAGTACTTTGATTAAATACTCAAACTAGTTGATCGACCTTATGGTCAAGTTACAAAGATACGCCTGCAGGCTAAGAACTTATTAAAATATTCAAAAGCAGCGGAAATAGAATAAACTCGTGGCGCCAACCAATTTGCCACAAGCAACTGACTGGGCTCGCTCCTTAGTTCATTGGCTCTTCCTGAAACTCCTCCTCCTGAGCAGGGGTTGCTTCTTCCTCAACTGAAGTTGTGTTGTTGTGGGGTGAGTACTTTGAGCACTCAAAGAAGTCATGCATGAATGCAATGCTAATATACTATATGCATGGCTTAGTACAAAGGATAGGCTATGGTTCATGAGCAAGACAAAGATTTAAGAATAATAAATAATAATTTGCAAAGCAAACAAAAGCAAGAATAGGAATAGTAGCTTTCACAAACATTTCAATTGCAATTCATATTTCCATCCTAAGTCAAGTTCATCATCATCAACCCAAGCATTTTTCCATAAACAATTCATTTTCATAAAAAATCTAACCCTTAACAGTAATCACGAAGCGATGCTCAATACCGTGAGCATGGCTATTCAATAGGTTGTACACTCTGCAGAGGTTATACACTTTACCCACAAGATACGGTCAAATACCACCAAGGCAAATAACCAGTAACGTAAGCTTTTCCAAAGTTCCATCTAAACCCAAGATCTTCGCTAAGGTTTCAACACTGGAGGGACTGGTTACCACACCCAGGGCCCCCCTCTTGCGCCATGTGAGTTCTCATTCCGCTTCTCCGGGCCTCACACCACCACGACAATACCAAAGAATAGATTTCCCAGTTTACTCAGCTAAGCCCGTCCCATTACGGAGCTTGTGGCTGTATGAGAGACTCAGTTCAAATGCTCGCAAGGTTAAGTCCTTAGTTGACCGAGGCAAGACTAACCAAGTGTGATCTCAATTATCCAAAAACCAATAAAAACCAAATACGACCGCCCAGTTGCCACTCTTGGCCCACCAGAAACAATCTTGCCATTTGCCCCGCCTAAATCATTTTCCCACCCCAGTTCTTTACCATTGCACCACGTGCCATCATCAACTCAATAATCACATGTCTCATTCACAAAGCATGTTCACTATCTCATTAAGTCAGTATTCACTTTGGTATTCCAAAATCATGAAACGTCCACGTGGCAGGGCTAAGCATACTACTTGGTCTACTCAACCCATGTTGGCAAATTATTAATGTCCAACTATTAGTCCATAACCTAGGGTGACAAATGATTCATGGCATACAATTATATACGACAAGGTGGCATACTGACAACTAGGCATTTAGCTAATCCCAAAATTCATTCAAACCAATTTTTACTAAATTAGCATGCAATAAATTAAATCAAAATAATTTTCTAATAGGTTCAACATGATCAAACACAACTTGCCTTCAAAAAGTACTGATTACGGCTCGAGCTTGCTCCTCGGGTCGAACCTCTCCTCGAAACCTTCGGCACTTCAACGTCTCACGCATAACGTAAACACAAACAATAAAATAAATAAACAGTGGGAAAACAGTACTCAAAAATTCAATTAAAATTTATAAACAGAAAGATCACAATTTTACAAATTTATAGAAATTGGAATCACTCAAATCGGAGTTAAAACGCAAAGTTATAAGCATTTGAAGTTTCAAAATATATTTAAAATCAATATACCGAATTAAATAAATATTTTCTTTTTCAGAAAATCAATTATTGCGTCATCTGTGACACGTGTCGCCACAAGAGAGTGACACGTGGTCCTGCCGACGCCACCGACCGGCTCCGTGATGACGCCAAGATGACGCCATCGTGACGCCAAGACGACTTCGGTCAACTCATCGACAGTGGGTCCCACCGTGACGTCGCCGGTGACGCCACACGACGGCGCGCGGCGGTCGACGAGTGGGCCCGTGCTGCCGCCGTCTCATCCGACAGACACAAGGCGATCGACATGTGGGTCCCACGCTCGCTGACACGGTGAATAGTGCATGGTGCGGCGATCGACATGCGGGTTCGCCTTGTCGGCGCCTCATGCCTGAGGCGCGACGTGGCACTACGGCCGCCTTAGATCTACATCTAACGGCGGTGGTTAGAAGATGGGCTTTCTTGTTTTGGGGCGACGTGGCGCGGAATCCGGTCGTTGATTGGAGATCGGACGGCCGTGGGAAGCTCGACCTTCGGCGATGGTGCGGCGGCTCTGCTTCACCGGAGACGAAGACGACGACGTGCGGCGTGGCGTTTCCGTGGTACTCCGGTGACGTGCGGTGATGCTCCCGACGCGGCGCGACGAGGTGAGTTCGGGTGGCACGGCGACGGCGAGAGTGACCGGCGACGGCGAACGGGCGCAAGAACTCGGCCGGTAGCTCGGCACTTTTGGCGAAGCTCGCGGCGAGGCGGCGGCGTCTCGGGCGGTGGGAAGTGTACGGCAGGGTGCGGCGCAAAGTGAGGATCACGACACGGGTGGCGGCGCAATAAATAGCCCCCCCCCCCCGACGTCCGTGAAAAGCGCGGAGACCGAGGCCCACGCGGCGGCGGCGGCGGAATCCGGCGGCATGATTCGGATTGGGTGACGTGGCGCAACGAGGGCAGTCGGATGAAGATCGAACGGTGGTGGCGTTAGGGTTTTTCCGAGCGGGCGCACAATACTCGCCCAGATCTGTTCATCGGATTTTAAATCCTTTTCCGAATAAAATAATTCCCAAAATTCAAATAATTCATTTGGGGCTTTAAAAATACTAGAAAAATTTTGGAAAAATTCCCAAAAATATTTTAAGACATTTGTGACTCAAATAAAATATTTTCAGCAAAACTTTATTTTAACTTTTCCATTATTTAATTAATTTGATAAATGGCTTAATTCAAAATAAATTCAAATAATTCCAAATAAATCCAAATAAATCCAAATAAATTTCAGAAATTCCCAAAAATTCAAAATACCATTTAAATGCAATAAAAGCAAAAATTGGGGTGTTACAATAGCACAATAGATCAAATATCTCGGTACATAACAATTTATTTAACTTTAAATAATAATCACACATCAAGAGCATAGACCAATATTTATTCAGGAACTAAGACTAAATTGATAAGGAGACTCATAAAGAATATGTGATATTGACTAGCAAAGCAAAGAAATATTTAGAAGATTAATCGGGTCTCTATATGAGTCATTGGTATCCTTTTAGGACTCCTTGAGTTCAGTAGGATCAAGAACTATATCATCACACTTTTCAATGTCTATGTCAATAATAGGTTGAATGGTGAAGTGTGTCTCAACATTATTTCCCTAGTTTTTTTTACTTTTTTAATGGATTGCATGTAAAGATTTGCCAAATGCTTTGAGGTACGTTAGTTGCATGACCAATAGGCACTGCATCCACACCTAAAAAAGGATTGTATAGGGTTTACAATCTTGTTGACTGAGTCTTATTTCTGAAAGCTCCCTAGTCCTTTACCTTTACTTCTCCGCTTGGGTTTACCTCTTTCCTTATGTATTACACCATTATTCCATTTTTTCCTTTTTATGACTTCAGAATTTTTCGTGGCCATAGCCATTGTCAGCCTATTGAGCATTGGCATGCACTTTTGGTATTGCTATGTCCCATTGGGAAAATACGATGATTCTTCATCAGAAGTTCACCATGTTTCTCTACTTTTAGCAAAATATAAATAAGTTTAGAATACTTTTAGTATTTGGCATGACGATACTGTTGTTATAGTATCATCATGTTGAGGTGGAAGGTACACAATGTCTTGTCTATCGTTTCAGCATCTGTAAGTTTCTTGTTACAAAAACACATATTGAAGACAAATTTATGTACGGTAGAGTTATATGCTGTTACAATTTTATAGTCATGGAAGTGTAGATTGGTCCATTAGACTTATAACGTGAGCGAGTGATCATAATGTCTCTTTAGGGAATTCTACAGTGTTAGCGGTTCCTCATCTATCAGATAGGCCAAGTATTTGGTGGAGGAGAACCCGCTAACACAATAGAATTCCCTAATGGGACATTATGATCAGCAAAAATCCTTTCTGCTATAAGAAGCATGAGAGCATGGGATTTTGTTGGTACCAAAGCCAAACTTACAAAAATACACAATCTCCCTGTTGCAGCATGAGAGCATGGTTGGTTCCTACCACGATCCAGAAGTGTCCAGATATACTATTTGGTTGGTACAAATGCCAAACTTACAAAATAAATAAATAAATAAATCGAGTCAAATGGCCAAAATATTTGCTTCCACGTACACGCCGTGGCGCAGCCTACGAACCGGCGGCGCGCAGGAGCTCGGCGGCGTGGAGCCCAGGAAATCACGGTTCGCCCCTGTGTAACGGCTGTACTGCGGCGTGCGGTTCGCGAACCTGGGCTGCAGCTGAAGGCGGGGCCGGCCGGCCGCCTGTTGTCTTCGAACTCTGGTCGGGCCGCAAGAGGAAGAAACTGGCCGCCACTGCTCTTCTGGCTAGCGCACAGTGCCTGTTTAGCCTGGAATGTCCGCCGGGCCTGGGCAAACTTATCAGCCGATTAATGTCTCGGCTCACTGGCCGCTGTGCCTGCATTCAATAGCGTGCTATGCCCCCGGGTCATGAAACAATTGAGCCCAGAGTCTATTTTTTAGGAGAAAACCAATAGTCTAAGACCAAAAGTCTAAAACCATTAGTCTTTTTTTTTTAGGAGAACCAAGAGTCTATTTGGAATGCAGGAATTCTACATGAATTTCGCAGAAAATAATTAGTTTCCGCAGGAGCCTAAACAATTTCTGATTTTCAGACGTTCTAAGTACGAAAGTCGGGAGGTTTCTCTAAAAAATGTAGAGGATGTTCTTGATCAACAACTGGAGCCATAGGGCAAGATATATAAAGTTTTTGACAAACTAAGGGCCTTAAGATGTGCCATTCATAGATGTATTGCAGTACAAGCCACTGACTACACTGCAAAATATCCAGGTGAATCAGTATGAACATTTCCATGAGGTGTTTCTCATACCACCTTTGGGTCATCCTGAAGTGTTCCATCACGCGTCCTTTTCATTCCGGCCTAACATTCGCGCGCATGGGGAGGTTTATAATGATTACCACTGTCCTACATGAATGTCTTTTCTAGCTAATTTATACTCCTCAAATCATACATAGATATCCTAGATTAGGTTAATGGACAGACAGATCTACACGTATCAACCAGTAATGAGCAAATCAACACGTGTATATGCATGCTTAGTTTTCATGGCTTCTAGCCCTAGCCAGCCATCAATCATCAGTAGTAGATTTGCCATGGCTTTTCTTTCTCTCCCCCATATGCGAAAAGAGAACTCATTGGAAGTATGCTTCTGTCTTCTTACTCTTCTTCGCCTCAACACCAGGTGTGTGCTTTCCCTAAAGCAACATCGGTCCAACTAACAATTAACCGAAGTGGAATCCAACTCCTCTCCTCCCATGGCAGCACATCATGTGTCGATGGCTCGCTGGTGGAGGCAGTTCTCGATCCCTTTCATGGTTAATTGGCTCCAAGAGGACATCCCCCAGGGGGTAAAATTATTGGCATTACCCAAGATTCCACTTGGCCCCTTTGATGTGGGGCTGACTGTGATCCAAGGGGGCCAATGGTGATGCAGGATTGGAACACGTCGCAATCGGACTAAGATTTTTTCATGCGCGAAATCGCCGAATAAGCTAGTATATATGCCGCATTTACGCGTGTGCGAGTGCGATCCGTATAGATCTTTCAGTTGGGAACTTGTGGAGATTTAGTTTAAGATTCTCGACCAAACCAAGTCTTTGCTAATGATTGATCTGTGGATGCGTGGTAGAACTTCTCTTTCGTTGCTACAGAATGCATGCTTGCTTGAGTTAAAAGAACGAAGAGGCTGTACTAGAGGTGGGAGGGAAGGAAAAGTGCTAGCGTTTGTCTAGCGAAGTACACGGCTGCTTTCCGGCCACTTTCTGTAACTGAAGATTAGCACTAACAATTCTTCAGTTTGGTTAGCATCTAATCAGGTATGATCTGGTGCAAACAGTTGTAACTGCCGATCAAACCATAGCGGTTTGGTCCATGGTTCATTGTACCTAGAGATAAATTGCTGGTACTCTGCAGGTGTGCATCAGGAAGTGAATGTTTCAGTTGGCGAAGCCGAGATGACACCGCGACAGGAACAAAAGGCTGCGCCAAGAACCGAAACGTTTCGTCAGAACAGATGCCAAAAGCCTTCGCTAGCTTGCACAACCAGTCTTTTGTGATAGTACTCTCAGTGATCGATCGTAAGGGCGTAGAAATCAGGCGTCTCTTTCAGGGAAAGAAGGGGATAAGTAGAAAGGTGGACGGGGCAGAATTGACAGTGGGGGTTATTTGTCGACAGATCATTCCTCAGGTGCTTGCAGCCCCATAATAACGCTTGAATTGAAGGACGGATATTCAGCGGTGAACCTATGGACACAAAAGCAAGGGAATTAGGTAATAATCACACGCATTCATTGAGATGTAGATTGCACCAAACGCAGATGTACGTGAAAGCGGTTGGACAGCTGTACTTGTGGCTTAAGTTCTTTAAGGATGGTACGCTGTTGTATACGAGTGAATCTAAATCTATCTTTTATTGTATTCTACTGTATATTTGGCACACACTTGTACAAGACAATCAATCTAATAAAAAGAGATAGCAGAATTTCGTTTCTCTACATTATGTATACTACCTATCTATCCTTGCTGTTCTTTAATGTATCGTAATTGATCAAGAGCGGATGACATTGTTTTATAACATGTTATTAGCATGAACCTCTACCAAGACCGTTCTTGATTATCTATCTGCGACAATCTACACTGCATCAAATTTGACCGGTATCAGACGATTAAATCTACTACAAGCCTTATGTAAGTTTGAGCTACATAAGTTAATCGCACATGAATAGCCTTTAAAATTCTACTGATTAATTTTCCTAATTGCCTAGATTACCTATTTAATCTAAATAGAAATTTGGGTTCTTAGATTATGATGTTCATCCACGTAATAAAAAAAGGGGGAAATTGCTCGAGGAAGAAGGATCTGGCGCTCGTGCGAGGCGCCATTGAAGCTGGCTCCCGTGTCTGCTAGCACCACTCGGCCGGCCCGGAGCCGCTGCCAACGAGCTAGCCTGTGGCGCCGCCTACCGTGAGTCGTGCTTGGAGCGGAGTCGCTTGCCGCGAGGACCATCATCGCTGTTGCACAAGCGCTAGAAGGGCGCGTCGCTGGGACCCGCCGCTGCCTGCCGAGCCTGACGCGTGCACCATTGCCGACGGCCCCGTGCTCCGCGGCCTTTGTGCCACTGCCGCCGTCCTTCGTGTCGGCCCAATCCACGCTCGCAGCGCCGTCTCTTGCGTCCGCCGCATCGTCGCCCACAGCACCGTCGCTCGCATCGGTCGCATCTGGGCCCGCAGCGCGGTCGCTTGCGCTGGCCTCGCCGTCGACCACGCCTGCGGCATTGTCGCTCGTGTCAGCTGCATCCACGCCTACAGCGCCGTCGCTCACGTCCGCCGCATCGTTGCCTGGCGAATTTTTTTTAAAATAATATATTTTTCATTCAAATTGTAAAAATATATCTCAAATAAAAAATTACAAAAATATACTTCTATCTTCTTTAAAGAACACGAGAGGAAAATATCGTCTGTTCAAACGACGATAGAGCACGTGTCACCATTTGAACGAGCGACTGACGTCCACGTTGACGCCATGTAAACAAGAAACCCGTTCGGCTTCCTCTGTCGCCAAACCATACGACAACAGAGAATAAATTGACCGTTGGTTTGGCGACAGAGAGGGTGCACGCCTCTGTCGCCAAACCAACTGGCGACAGAGGTACGATATTTAAATCACGGCGTACGTACTGTTGCCACACGAGCTCATTTCTTCAGCCGAGTCGAGAAGAGAGGAGCGGGAGGAAGAGGAGAGAAAAAGGAGAGGAGAAGAAATTTGTAACCATGCGAGATTTGTGCAGATAATTTTTTTCTGTTTATTTTGTTTAGTAATAAATCATGGTAGGTTAGAAAAAATTTTAGATCTAGTTAAATTTAGAGGTTATGAATAGATTTTGTATATTTTAGTAATTTAGTTGGTTTGTACTTGTACATAATGTTTTTAGGAATAATAATTTATTTTTAGGAATATAGATGTTTTTTACGAGATAAAAGTACATAGATATATAGTTTTAAGAGTGTAGATGTTTTTACAGATCGAAGCAAATACATGTATATTTTTAGAAATGTAGATAAATCTAGGTAGATATATATTTTTAGGAAGTTAGTTATTTTTTACAGATAGGTCTAGATTTTTTTTTAGCATATAGATATATTTATGTTAGGTGTCACAGTATTTTTTACGAAAAGTAATTAATTCGTAGGTTAATGAACTGGTTCGTAGATATGTCAGAACAAGTTCCATATAGAATCTAATATGGAGAAAGGGTTGTCATGTATGTATTAGAGGGTGCAGATCTGAGTAACTTCCAGTATGTAGACAGAAGTTTAAGTAGGGTCAAAGAGCGTATATTTTCTTCTGTGTTGAATTGGTTGTATTATACTTTCGGATGGAACCAGAGAAGTGCCAACTAAAGTTATTTTGCCTTTATAGTATGTGAAATGATCCTGTTTATTGGGAGTTAATTAAGGTGAAAGAAACTGCATCGTGGAGATCATATGTGGGGGGGGGGGGCAGAGCAACGTCGATGGTATCGAGTGCTTTTAGTGCAAGTATATGATAAGGTTGTTGCCCTACAGTAGCAGTTGGACGCCGGTAAGTGTAGTGAATCTCAAAATGAGTTCAGTTATGCTGACACAGAAATTAGGGAATATAGCCATGAGCAACATGTTCAGGAATGCAACGAGGATATCATTTACCAGAGTGGTGAACAAGTTGAGATTGGGGAATACGATGAAAATATTGGACAAGAAGAGGGGGGACAAGTAGACGAATGTGAGGAAATTGAGGAAATAACAGTAAGGATGGAAGAGAAAGATCATGAATACACCAGAACAGAAGTGGAAGATGACGATAACTCGGATGAGGAAGATAGAGGTACGGAGTTGCTTGTGCCAATAGATTGGAGTACGCATCAATTTAATAAGCTGATTGTGAATGAAAGCAATGATACACCTTGGCAGTATAATGATAATGAGGGTAGGCTTAACAATATGTACTCGACAAAAGAATCAATGTAGGATGTTGTGAAGGATTGAGCCTTATCAGTAAGAAGGACTTTCAGGGTTAAGAAATCCACCCCAACCTGCTACGACGTGACGTGCGAGATCCATGGATGCCCCTGGAGAGTGCATGCATACAAGCCCAAATGGGGCATCCACTGGCAATGTTCAAAGGTTAAGCAGCATAGCTGTATGACTAAGGAAACCCTGATGGCTCACAGGAACTTGTCATCCGGGTATGTCGTGAATATCATGTACCCAGAGATAGTGGAGAACCTCAATTTTGAGTTGTGTGCTATTATCCAAGCAATCGAGAACAGATATTAGTACACAATTAGCTACGGGAAGGCATGGAGGGCGAAGCAGAAGGTCTTAGAAATGAGGTTTGGAAAATTTGAAAACTCATACCATACTATGCCCGCACTGCTTAGTTGTATTCAGGAAAAAAATTCTGGCACTTATTACAATTATTAATACTATCCGTCAAGCAAGTGGCCGACCAAAAAGCATCTGAAGAGAGTTTTCTTTGCATTCAGAGTATGCATTAAGGCATTCTATCAATGTCATCCATAGTTGTGCGTGGACGGCATATTCTTGACCAAGAAATACAGAGCGCAAATAACGACAGCTGTGGGCGTTAATGGAAACAACAAGATTTTGCTTGTTACTTTCGCCTTTGTAGAAAGTGAGAACTATAAGAGTTGGTTGTGGTTCCTACAGAATTTGAAGATCGGGGTAGTGAAAACTCATCAAGATGTGTGCATGCTGCATGATAGCCATGCTAGTCTGCTTAGTGTATCAAATAGTTGCAAATAAGGGAAGAGGAGTAATTTCCATGGCCGATTACAAAAGTCATAGGTAGCAGCTTTATCAGGATAAATTGTTAAAAAAGAAGGTATCCATTACCTTTTGCAGTGACAAGTTGTAACACTCTACCCAATGTCTACTTTTAACTCTAAATTGACCACTTATTGTTGACTTTGAACTCTAAATTGACTGCTTATTGCCTACTTTTAACTCTGAATTGACCACTTATTGCACAATATATTTGTCAGTACTGAAACCTTGCATGCATGACAGCCTGACTTGACTACACACTCCAGCATTTTGCTGCCCCTCTGCACGTTTGAATCTTACCTTCCAACATTTAGTCCATACACCACCCCTTGGAGACTATATAAGGCCAAACCGCAGGCACACATACACAGCTCCCACTCACACTTCACCATAGGTGGATACTCAAGCAGAGCATTCTCGTGGACACCTGATATGAGCAGCGTAACCCTTCATTACATGTTAAAAGTTATGTGTAATAAGAAGGATGATCCGTTCAAGGTGGAGAACCTAAGTAAAATGGTGTCCAAATTGCAAGAGTGGCATCCGACATTATCGAGACACAAGGTGACAACCTCTGGCTTGAACCTTGTGACCTTCGATGACCTCAATACGCACTTACAAGGGTGGCGTTAAAGGTAATTAAGGGTGTATGAACTAGCCGACCACCTTTCTGCTACATGTTTCTCTACAAGATCTTATAGTGTACTGATACTGCTTGATCAGTATGCAGAGCATATTAAGGTTAGTTATTTCATATTTGTTCCCTGTACTAATCTTTTTAGCATTATCCATAAGTTCACTACTTCGTATGCTCATCTTGTGTATTAGTTATTCCCGAAGGATGAAGAGTTCCTGAACAAAGATATCTCAGAATTCATAGCAATGTACATGCTCTTCGGCGGGGGTGTGATACCTGGTTCGCACAAAAAACGTAGAAGAGGATCTAACTAGAGGGGTAGAGGTCCACCCATCACTGTTGTAGCAGAAAGTTCAAGAGGACGTTCAACCAGCATCGAAGTAGGGGTACCTCATAACCGTATAAATGACGACGATGATGATTTCATGCAACCTAGGCCACGAACCTTACATCCTCAGAGTTCTCCGAATCCTGACGATGATATTACATTAAGCCGTATCAGGTATCCAAATGTAGTACCCCGTCATGAACCAATAGATAACTATCGTCCATTTGACCATGACCTATTCCAACAACTATGACCATAGAATGTATGGTTTTGTGATTTAGTTCTTCACCAGAGGTATGTACCTATGTTGTATCCCAATTTTATGAATTCCTTCTGTATCTTTGGTGTTGTTCACATGCCACATTATTGTAGTTGATGTACTTATTACACTTTGTAATATAAATATTTTATTCAATGTTTTACTATGATTTGTCGTCAAATTTGTTGCACACCGAAAGTGAATGAGGAACAACAAAATTTAAATTTTTGTCAACCAAAAGAGCTGAATAATAATTTTGTAAAATACTACATGAATTATCACTAATAAATATGAATTTCTCTTAATTTATTGAACCCCGGTTTGAACTCTAAAATTCTAGCAACTGTCGAAATAACACTGACTTTCAATAATTAATGCTCACAAGTTATAGCGAATTTTTGAATGAAATCAATGAAAAAATGTTCCTCATAAATTTAATTTCCTTCAAAAAATTTAATAATTTAATAATTCATTTGGTTTGGTGATCTGTCGCCGAACCATTTTGGCGACAGAAATATGTCACCAAATGAAATGGCGACATATTTCTATCACCAAATGGTTCGGTGACAGAGTCCTATCTCTCTTTTATTTGGTGACAAAGAGGCCACGCCAGCATTGACTCCGCTTTTTCTGTGCTTTGCGATCTTGTCACCCAACCATATGGCGACAGAGGTATATTTTTGTAATTTTATTCAAGGTATATTTTTGTAATTTGAATAAAAAAAGTATTATTAAAAAAAATTCTTTCCTGGCAATGCCGCTGACACCACTCGGGCCACCCACTCCTGTGCAAGAGGCACGCCCGACGGCTGGAGTTTATAACCCTAGCCACCCATCTCTATTTTCCTTCGACTGTACCGTGCGAGCTATGGGCCACTGCCAGCCCGCATGGGTGGCCCACGAGCCACATGGGCTGGATTTTTTCGATAAAAAATAAATAAACAAACAAATAAAAAGAAATTAGAAAATTTATGGTAAATCCTAGAAATCGATTTTCTAGGTATATGGACTTTCGTAATTTGTTGAACCTTAGACTTAGCACGTATTGGAAGCTCTATATCTCTGGGTTTATTTTGCTGTCATTATTCCATATTTATATGTGCTGAAATTTATTTTTTGGTTAATTAGTAATTTCAAAATTTCCTTGATAATTAGCAAAAAAAAATCATGAAAAATGCCAGGAAAATTATGGATTGCATGTTGGAAATTCCATGCCTTTGGATTTATTTTTCCTAGCATTTATCCATGTTTATATTTGTTAAAATTCATTTTTTGTTAGTAAGTAATATAAAAAATTGCTTAATAATTATCAAAATATTATGAAAAATACTTGAAAATCATAAGAAATATGAGATAATTATCTACTAAATAGATATAGACTAACTTTACTGATTTAATTATAACCATGCAAAATAATATTTTACCTGAAGTAAAATTCCTATTTTGCTTGCATTATAGGATATGTCAAATATCACCAAGAGATAATTTACTAAGCTTGCCCTAAATGACAATCAACCTAACAACCCGATCTCTTGGAGCTACAATTTCTCTGCCAGAAGCTAGTACCCCTGCTCTTTCTAAAGTCGCTAAGTGTACGGCTTTACACTTCTTGAGGCACCATCTCCAAATAGACCTGAAGGCCGAATATTTAATGGAGGAGGATCCACTGGCTGTATAGAATTCTCTAAAGGAACGATATAACCAGCAAATATCTATTCTATTACCAGAAGCACAACATGAATGGACCCTCCTACGCTTTCAGGATTGTAAGCCTATGGTAGCATACAATTCTGCCATACACAAGCTTGTCACCAAACTGGTATTCTGTAACTAGAAAGTTACTAATACTGAAATGATCTACAAGATATTGTGCACATTCCACCCCAATACGAGGATACTGCAGCAATAGTACCATCATGCAAAGTACTAGACGTACTCTGAGCTTATATAAATTCTTCTAGAAGTAGAAAAGCACGATGAACTCCTAATAAAGAATCATTAAGTCCTTTCTAGTGAGAGTCATGCAGTGCTTGAAGCATATGCAAACGTTCAACATGCTAATAATAGCCGAGGCTGTGGAAAAGGCCAAAGATATGGAGGGGACAAATGGAAGAATGACAGAAATCAGAAGGAAAGAGGTAAACCCTAGTGGCAAGTGAAAAAAATTGGTAACTTTTAGAAGCAAGGCTTAGCCAATAAGGCTGCAAATCCTCCTCAGCCATGCTTTAGGTGCGAATGTACATACTGGCCATTGATCATGAACATGCCGCACCCCAAAGCATTTGGTGGAACTTTACATGAAATCCACTAGGAGATTCCAGAAGAATCAAGGGAATAAAGCTGATGCACATTTTATCATTCAACCTATTGTTGAGGAGGAAATGAAAAAGAATGATGATAAAAAGAGTTCAAAAAGGGCCTTCTTGGATTTGGGGATTCTCCCATGAATGAAGATGATCTCCTTGGGATTGAGCTAAATGAATTCCAGAAGAATACCATAGATTCCTAGTAGTCCATAAATGATTTATATGGAGACAAGTAGTAGTCTCCTTGTTATTACTTTTATTTTAAGAAGTTGATGTCACATTTTCCTTTTGAGTCTCATTTACCAGTTTAGTTTTTGTGTTCCTGAATGAACATTGGTCTACGCTCCTATTGAGTGATTATCAATTAAATTAATTAAATGTTATTTCTAAGATATTTGTTTAATTATGACATGCTTGTTCTATATTTTTAATTTGTTCCTGATGCAACAATTGTTTGATTGAAATTTATATCTTTAATATAGAACATTCGTATAACCCAATGGCGAAGGAGGAGATCTATCTTGTAAATAGTTGCACAACAAATACAATTCTTAGAAAAACTAAATATTTTCACACTTTAACTAAGAAAACTAAAAATATTATGACCATCACCTGAAGCGACGCTCTCATAATTTGCACTAGAAGAGCCATCATAGTTCTCCCTAAGAGCACTTGCATAATAATGAGAATGCCCTATTATACCCTTAGTCCAGTCGCACCCTCTTAAATTTTAAAGACATCTATCTGAATGGTTTCCACATGGAGATAAATTGAGGATGGTACAAAATATGTAGTCATGACTAAATTTAATGGGTGTAATAAGTTTGTGATTGGAAAACTTCCTTTCTTCTCCTCTGGGTTATATTATACATATATAAAACCTAAAGTTTATGTTGTAATGAAAACTATCATTAAAAACCCAAAAGTATTTAAGATCTGGCATGATTGACTAGGTCATACTGGGTTGAATACGATGAGAAGAATAATAAATAATTCTGCTGGCCATAGCATAAAAACTACAGATTTTCTTAGACCTGAAGATTTCTTATACCCTCTTCATCTCATCTAAAAGTTAAGGAAGAAACACTGGATTTTCTGAAGAGAATTCAAGGTGATATCTGTGAACTTATTCAGCCCCTGTCCCTTCACATACTTTATAGTATTGATAGATCCTTCTACTAAATGGTCCTATGTATGTCTCTTATCTACTAGAAACTATGCTTTTGCTAAATTAATTGCCCAAATCATTACATTAAGAGCCGCCTTTCTAGAAGAAAGGATCCAATCTATTCGAATGGACAATGCTGGTGAGTTTACCTCAATAGCTTTTAATGATTATTGTATGGCTTTGGTTATTAACGTAGAGTATTCTGTACCTCATGTCCGCACTCAAAATGGCCTTACAAAGTCATTAATTAAAAAAGTAAAACTTATTGCTAGGCCACTCTTGTAGAACTGTAGGTTATCCACCAGCTGTCAGGGCCACACAATGCTGTATGTTGCGGCATTAATTCAACTCAGACCACCTACATACCAAAGACATAACAAGTGAAGAGCCATAGAACTAAACATCGATAGTGAAAGTTGAGTTTTCTCTAGACAAGCTAAGAATAACTTAGAATGACAAAAACATAACGGTACATGGATGCAATCTCACTCACCAATCCATTTGATCATCTAGTCTTGAGAGAATAGGATAAAACAATTATCAACCAATTTGATCATCTGAAAGGCAAAACCTAATGAAACAGTGTACAATTTGCGCCTCTCATGTCTATCTTTTATTGGAGTTATGTGGATTCATATGCAATGGCATCCAGATTAATCGAAAAAAGAAGACATCTTAACCATGCCAATTGTAGATTGATTGAGCCAATGCATATATGGATATGAATAAAAAAACATAGCATAGGTATACAATGAGAATCAAACTAATTTATGCCATCTATTAAATGGGTACAACTTCTAGTTAAGTCCAGATAAAATAAAGCTATTTCCTAGACTTTTTGTAAAAATAGATTCTCTCACAAATCAATGAGATTCTTCATGAATGATGATTGAATGTCAATATGCATTGTGACTAGTTATAGCTTGTTTCAGTGGTGCCTTACAGCTCTTCCTTTTCACAGGTCTATGCATATAAAGATGGAAAGGTCATAATAGATACTGTTGCTGGTATGTTAGGAAAATACTATCCACGGCCTGTTCAACCTGGATATCTCTTTCTTGTTTTCTTAGTGACAAAGAGTATCACTGCTGGGTTGGTACATTGGCCAGATGTGCATAATGCTATTTAGAGAACATTGAGCATCTTTTGCCTGCTACCTTATGCTTCCTGTATGCTTTGCCTGGACTACTCAAGCATCCTGTTATTTGTAACTAAGGATATGTGGGATTACATGGATGCTTACCTTCAGATGGCAAAAATGGTGAGAAGTGATAGAATGGAAGAGGTGGAGAAGGGTAGCTGCAGAGAACGAGAAGGTATAAGGAGAATAAGTATATGTACCTTCTTTTCTATGCAAATGAAAAAATCACAAGCAATATATTTACAGGAAAATCATAGAATAAGCACAAAACATAAATTTGAAGGATATAAAGTCCACAAACAATACAACACAATTCATTTCACGGTTTCCTACTGCACTAAACGTAGCAGAAGAATGTAATTTACACAAAATTCCAAGCAACAATTTATTCTTTTGGAGAACCAAAACGTAACATCCCAATTTTTTCATTTTATGTTTTATTGTGCATTTTATATTTTTGTGAATTTTTTGAAATTTATTTAAGTTATTTGAAATTTATTTGAATTAATCCTTTTGTTAAAGTTATTTAAATATTTGTAAATTTTAAAAAACGTTTTGTTGAAAATATTTTATTTGAGTTCCAAATGCCCTAAAATATTTTTCTAGAATTTTTGGGTATTTTTGCCATTTATTTCTGCTTTATCTAATTTCTGTAATTATTTTTATTAGGAAATTTTTTAAAAACCTGGTGAATAGTATTGGGCTGAAACCCAATAGGCTTGGCCCATTTTACCCATAGCCTAGCTGGCCCAAAGTCGCACCATCAACCCACTCGCCTGAAACCCTAGTTGTCGACCATCGGATCTTGATCCAACACATAGAAGTAAGCCGCGTTGCTCTTGCGTGCAAACCATTGAATGGATGCCATGTGGACGCTAATGATTGAGCCACATCATCGCCATCGTATCCTATCCGAATTCGCCACTGCCGTTGCTATTTTTGTTGGGGTTTTCACGCCCTACACAAAAGCCGAGACCCTTATTTAACGCGCCGCCACGCACATTGAAGTCCTCACCTCATGCCACACATCCTTCCCTAGGCACACAAGTCGAGATGCTGCCGTTTGTCTACGTGAGCTCGCCGGAGTTCAAGAAGAAGACCGTTGTAGTTTGTCGTTGTTTTTGTCGTTGTCGAAGCCCATTTGTTGTGCTTGAGCCCAGATTCAAGGTCCTTGCGTTGAGCCACATCAGATTCGGGTGATAATGTCACCGGGAAGCCTCCGCTCCGCCGAGACCATGGTCGTCTTCCTTGTGGCCAATAAAGCTCCGTTGCCGTGCCATTGCTGTCTTCGCGAGCTCCTTTGACCGTTAGATCCAGGGTGAGCCATTGGATGCTCACCACGCATTGCGCACCAGGCCAATCGCATCGCTGTTCTGTGTCGCGAGATCTTAGCCATCGAATCTAGTGTGTTTGGTTTAGATCTGTCGAAGGTTAGTGATCGACAACACACTTATATCTGGGTACCTTCGAGATATGCAGGGTCAAACACACAAGAGGGAATACACAATGTAGATAGGTTCGGGCCTCATTGATGAGTAATACCCTACTCCTGTGTCGACTATGATTGAGATCGATAAAGAAATTATAGATTGATGGGGGTATCCCTGATTACAAGAAAGAACTACGAATCTGGGGGATGGCTAGACTACGGCTTGTGCTAAATTGCTAAATCGCTAAGGGTCACAATGGCTTCTTCAGGCTTGCACTCGCTTCCGATGGGCTCTCAATTGGCTTCGTGGACTTGTTCTGGCTTTTCTTGGTGGCGTCCTCCCTGGTCCTTACATAGTAGGCTGGAGTACCGAGTCGTAGTCGATGAGGAGTCCTTCTGCCGTTATGACTCCCGTGTCGTATCTGAACTTCCATAGCCGCTGAGCGTATTCGAGTGGGTTTCCTTATATCAAGAGTATGATCGAAGATTTCTCTACAGGGGA
Organism: Guadua angustifolia; assembly: GCA_036346375.1. Taxonomy (NCBI): domain Eukaryota; kingdom Viridiplantae; phylum Streptophyta; class Magnoliopsida; order Poales; family Poaceae; genus Guadua; species Guadua angustifolia. Next base: position 26,167,323 of record CM070515.1, read on the forward strand.
TATCCTTTTCCACGTATACCTTATCCCGCAAACTCAGGCTAGAAATATACGGAATATCATGTACTTGTAAATATGTGCATGATGTGATTTCCGACTTTATGGCGCATGCCCATATCCCATATTTGGATATTTGACAAGATCATGCCATGTGGCTGAGGTCCCTGGTTGCCATGTGTCCCCACCGCTTCGCTACCCTCGAGCAACCACAACCGTTGAATTCTGATCACATGCATGAAATTGTACCACGTGTCGGCTACCGGGTGTTACTGCATGTGCGGTGCCATGCCCAATCGCATGCCACTGCATGTCGCACATAATTGTCTGGCGTCATGGACTGGGTCTGCCATGGATCGAGCTGGTTCCGTGGAATGGGTCTATGCGCCGGAGACATGTGTTAATGTGTCATTGGTCTACATGGTCACTAATGTCAGCAATGATGTCATAATTAGGTTTCCGATAGAAAAATAATTCAGCCGAAATCAAAATCAGCCTTGATGTTAGCATGATATCATAAACCCAATTTTTCTGTAGAAAAATAATTCGGTTAAATAAGATTTATTCTTTTTCTTTTATTTCAAATTTTAGTGTGGTCATTCTCCCTTATACGAGCTCTAATTGAGGTGATTCTGGTTTCTAAAAATTTGTAAAATTGAGCTCTATTTCATAGTGAATTTTATTTAATTTAGTGTTGAGTTTACTCTCTATTTGTAATATTTATTGCTTTATTTAATTGTTTCAAGTAAACGTTAATGTACCCGAAGTGTTCGTGAGCAAGGAGCCAACTCAAGAGCAAGGTTTAGAGTATGATCAAAAATTTTTTGAAGGCAAGTTGTGCTTTGATTGTGCTTAGCCCATATTTTAAAAGTTATATTGTTTTAAATTATTGTATGCTAATTCAATATATTATTATTTCAATTAATTTGGGATTAGGTATTCAACCAATTTAAGTTTATGTCAACCTTGTCATTTGTATGCCATGATTCATTTGTCACTCTAGTATGGCTCTTTACTAATTGGTAACTATTAATTGCCAATGAGGATGGTTAAAACGTGAATAGTTACTTAGCCATGCAACGAGTTATTTTTATCATTTTGTGTATGCAAAATTAATCTTGCGTAATAGAATATAGAACATATTTATGAAAAGGTGTGTCAGGTGTTGTCACACAATGTGGTTGATATTGTTGATAGCACGTAGTGCATGGTAATCAACTGAAGTGGTAAAATGATTTAGATCAGGGCAAATGGTAAGAGTTGTGATTTATGGTGGGCCAATGTGACATGTAGGCGACCGCATTGGTGTTTTTGATAAATGGAAGTTGATAGTATGGGTAATGGTTATTGGAGTTTTTTTGGATGTCTTGCTTTGCAAGCATTTGAGCTAAGATAATCATACAACCATATATCTGGTATAGGATAGACCTAGTTGATTAACTTGTAATGTCTAGACTTTGGCACTGTCATGGTAGTGTGGATTCTAGGTGCATGGGTAGGCTCACATAGCACAAGAGGGGAGTTCTGAGTGTGGTAACCAGTCTCATCAATGTTGAAACCTCAACGGGCAGTACTGAATTTAGACAAAGCATTGTTATGATTACTTGCTTTTGTGATGGGATGATTATATCTTGTGGGTAAAGTACATAACCTCTGCAGAGTATCAAACCTATTCGTGTAGCCGTGCTCACGGTATTGAAAAATACTTAGAAATTAAAATGAAGGGTTAGATTTTAATAAAATGAACTTGAGAATAGAGGTAGCATGCCTATGGAAGTATGGAAATTGATTTAATATTGTGAGTTAGGTTATTTGAGAAATAACTGAGAAATTTATTATTGTTATTATTTATTTTACTGTCATTTCAATCTATTTATATTATTCATTTCTAAATGTTGCTTTATTGCAAAATAACCAATTCAGCCATTCGTTGGAATAAGCCATGCATATAGATATAGGGGGTGTTTGGCACAGCTCCAGCTCCACCAAAATCCATGGAGTTGGTGGAGTAGGGTATTCCTAGCTCTAGAAATTTATAGAGCTGGAGCTGTAGATACATTAAGAGTGTTTAGGTGGGTCATCTTGTTTACATTTTAGACTAAAAATATAAACTTAATTCACTTTATTTTAGCCTACAAGCTTCAGATTTGAGGTGGAGCTGGGATCTAAAACTCTGCCAAACAAGGCTATAATAGAATTACATTCTGTGCACAAATTGTTGAGTGCTTTATGTACTCACTCTTGCAACAACAAATCACTAGTTGGAGAAGAGACTATCCTAGCTTACGAGGAGTACCAGGAGGAGATTATCAACTATGGTGCGAACCTTGTCAGTTGTCTGTGGCAAATTGAAGGGTACTACGAATAATTTATTTTCGCTGCAGTTTTATTTATTTCTTAGTCTAAGTCCTCTGTGACGTATTCATGTAAGGTTGACTTTAAGGTCATTCAATAGGTTATATTTATATAGATTTTCACTTTATTAAAGTTTTTGCTGTTTATGATCGTGATATCTATCTATGTTGAGACTATATACACTAGCATGATTCTGGACTAGTACAGAATACACAGAGAGTCCGAATTTGCATATTCGGGTCCCGACACCAAACTAGCATTTTTCTTTGCATAATGTACCAATGCACAATTCCACCATGCATGAATCATGCCAAAAAACACATAACTAACAGTATAAACACATGTAACAAACATGGTTGGATACATGAGCAAATATTTGAGAACCAGATAATTATAGAATGAAGAATCACCTAACCAGGAAGCCCTTACGTCCTTGACCTCCTGGCCTTGAGCCCCAACTAAGTTGCGTTGATCCACTAAATTCTTGTATTGAGGCAAAAAGGAAAAGATAAATCAAAGATTAAGAAATCCAAGTTGATGAAAGAAACATGTTCATGAAAATGGAGTGAAAGAGAGGGGGGAGGAAAGTATTTACCCCATCCTATTTTTTTAGTGGGAGAAGTCGAAAGAGGAGTTGAAGAATAGCTACTTCTTATGTATTGTTGAATTAGGTAACCGCCAAGCTAGTGGATGCAGTTGTTGAGTTGAATGAATCAGTTAATGTCCTCGTGCCGTTCCCCTACAACGACCCCAAGAACCCCTAGATTAGGCATATGTACACAAAGAAAAAGAATAGATCAAGCTGTTTATGGAGGGATCAGGGGATTGGGGTAGGGTTTGCTTTGTATTACTGGTCTGTTGCATCTCTGATTCTCTTTTAGGGCTTGTTTGGATGCAAGGGAATAAAAACCCAGGGAAATAAATCCCTAGAGGGATTTTACAATGCACATGGAATCCCCCTTCTTCCCCATGGGAAATATTCCCTATTGCTATTTGGAAAAGATAGGGATAAAAATTCCGGCCATGCAAAAAAATTCAAAATAAATGTAAAATTAAAAAACAATATCATAATTAAGCAAATCACATATTGTATATAACAACAAAAAAATCTTTTCGTCTCTCATATGATTATTTACTACATTTACACTAGATCATGATATGACAGCCTGTATCTAGTTAATGACCAAATTTTTTAGGACATCAAAATAACACAGATTTTCAAAAAAAGAAAGAACGTCTTATGATTTACAAACACACGGTTCTTACGTGGTTCCGACGGACAAAATCTTGCTAACACTAACAAAAATCTAGAACCACTTTGTGTTGGATGACCTTTTGTCCTCTTCTTTGAAATTTCGCATTGCCAAGCACGAGGAAGGATTAAGAACTAGATAAATTGAAATATTCACAAACAGATATGAACACATGCAAATATCTTATATAGATAGATTATAGAATCACCAACAAATTTTAACATTCAAATTTGAGGTGCAATCTTAAATCGGACAAACATGCAAACAAGAAAAATAGTAGCAATCACCAACCAATCATCATCCCTTGTATGTTTTGAGAATTGAATAAACAAGAGAGTAGAAGAAATAAAACAAAGACGCTCGATTTATGTAAATGTAGGAGCGCCAACCTAGAAACCACATGTGAAGACTCGCCAAAAATTCATACTTTTACTCGAATCGACATTGCAATGTTCCACAAGGCCATAATCGAGGTCTATAGGCAAGAACGGGATACAAAAAGGATTGCGATCATCAACTTGCAAAATTCTATTTCTTCTTATCAAGAACACCAGTGGACTCAAGATACCAAAAGAGAACATTGAGCTCCTCTATCTTTATTATTGAGAAGGCAGAAAGAATTCACAAAAACTTTATATTCCTATTTGCAAAATTCAGGAACTTTGACCATGCAAAAGAAACAATTCAAGAATCACAGGCAATTGAAACAAAAATCAATGAACAGTTATGATGCTGTAGGCTGCATGGTTATCAACAACACCTCATCTTCCATGTGTACATTGTTGTCTACACTACATGGCACTCAATGTATCAAACATATTAGAAAGTTTATCTGAAAGCCACACTAACATTACCAAACAATCCTACTGGAAACAACCAGTCAACTATGAAATGCCACGGTAGCATTTGAGTCATTTACGTCGTCGCCCTCTGGCATAGGAACAAACTTGGATGGATCAATGTTATTTGGTTGATTATCCAACCATCCCTCTTCACCATTTTGACCACGAATAATGTTATGAAATGCCACAGCAGCAGCTGGGATCTTAATTTGAGTCGTAATTGGATAGAAGGTGCCAACTTTTAGAATAGGGAATCGCTTCTTGACAACACCAATACCCCTTTCGATATGGTTGCGAAGGATAGCATGGCGATGGTTGAACAATTCTTTGTAATCTATATAGTTACTTCTTTGAGATGAACGACGCCTCCTAAATTCACTGAGATGGTAGCGAACTCCTCGACATGGGGCAAGGAAAAAAGGCGTGTTGGCATATCCACAAGAAAGAATTTTCCTTCTAGAACTTGAAACCCTTTTGTCAGCGTACTCTGCGCTGGGGTACCCTCTCCGCCGCACAAAGGCAGTCAACACGGCGGTCAAACATGGCAGATCCACGTGGTGCCCGGCGAGCAGGTGGGCGAGCACGCCCTGCTTGCCCGGCGGCAAGTCCACGTGGCGCCCGGCGGCGGTGGGCAGCGCACCGCCGCCCGGCGATAAGTCCACGTGGCGCCGGCGAAGGTGGTGGCGAACACGCACGCCGCCGCCCGGCGATAAGTCCACGTGGCGCCGGCGGCGGTGGCGAGCACGCCGCCGCCGCCCGGCGATAAGTCCACGTGGCGCCCGGCGAAGCGGTGGCGAGCATGCCCTGCTCGCTCGGCGATAAGTCCACGTGGCGCCCGGCGAGCAGGTGGGCGGGCATGCCCTGCTCGCCCCGCCGCAAGACAAAAAGGCGGTGCAAGATGGCTTCACCTCGAAGGCTCCTTCCCTTGTCGTCTGCTCGGCGACAGACAGCGATGTCGAACACATCAACTGCAAGGATTTCTGCTACAAGCCCATTCCTCTGACGCCTCTCACCAACCCGTCAAGAAGGGGTCACATCCCGGGCGGACCAGGCGAAGCCATGCGTCGGCATTTAATGAGGCTGGAGGAATCGGACAGCACGGGAAGGGGTAATAAATGTATGAAGATAAGCATGATGACCCTCCCTTTACCTACTCCCGTTAGCCTGGCCTATATAAGGGCCTCCGGGTGCATGGGAAAGGGGGTCGAGAGGTCGAGTATCCGAGCAAGCAAGAACTCCACAGCGTAGCCTAAGAGAGAGCTTGTAACCTGAGAACTTTGTACTGGCTTAGCACGCTCCCTGAGTAAAATCTAGCAGGACGTAAGGCTATTACCCTTCTCACAAGGGGGCCTGAACCTGGGTAAAATCTTGGTGTCATCTCTAGTTCATAGACGCCGGAATCCTTCGTGTGGGAGTCTCTTGGGTTTTCACCCTCTAGGTTTAGCCAGCCGCGAAGACGCCCTCCTTCCGAACCAAAACCCGGTCTGTAGACTCCGGGCCTATCAGTGGAATCGCCGGCAGGGCGCGGAGTAGGGGCTAGTGGTTGGTTTTGCTAACTCCATGACTTGGCCCGCGATTTGGAAGCAAGCCTGTGCATCTGAAGATGGTGGATTCCCAGCGCCAGGATATCGCGGGGGCGAGCGACGACCAAGGCGCCTCCCGGCCATCACGCCGGTCGAGGGACCGTCTCACCCCGCCCGCAAGCGGCATTGCTTTGCTCCTTAGGCAAAGTGGAGCAGCCCGTCGCCGCAGTTGGCCATGGAAGCGCCACCCGCCCGTAATTTGCACACGCCCGTGCTCTTCGGACCACCCTCCGGTGGAGTTCGCGGAGACTCCCGGCCACTCCGCGGGCTGCGAAGCATCGCCGCCTCGTGGATGCGCCCACTTAGGGTAGGGCTCCCGCGGTCGGTACCGATCGTGTTTTGACGCCCAAGACGATACTGAGCGACTCAGCGCCCACCGCCTAACGAGAAAGGCCACGCCGGTGGCCGGGTCAAAGAAAGGGCGGCCAGACTGGGTCCGGTTCCTCGAGGAACTGTGGGGACCTCCGCTCTCATCTCGGGCGAAACGCGCCGGCGGCGGTGATGACCCATGCGGTCTCTGCCGCCACCGGACCAAGAATGCCGCCACAGTAGCTGTGGCGGCCGACGATGAGGGTCCCCCCGTGGCTCTCATTCTCGGACCAAGGAGGAGGTTCACTCCTCCGAGTCTGTAAGGAGTCGGGCCCCGCGCTCCCATGGACGGTCTCTAGACCGGGCCTCGATGAATGGCTCGGCTCTCTACTGGCGTCGGGTGCAGCCTTCTCCGCATTGCGCGCCGCATGGTGTGGCGAACGAGTTCGCCCGCGACCATAGAAAAATATGACGGCACCACCAACCCGGAGGAGTTCCTCCAAATCTACACGACGATGGTGCGGGCAGCTGGCGGATCTGAAAAGGTCATGGCCAACTACCTCCCAACAGCCTTAACGGGCTCGCCGCCTCGTGCTAAATCTCCCCGAGGATCGGTGCACTCGTGGGGTAAGTTGTGCGACCTCTTCGCCGCCAACTTCGTGGCTCCTTCAGCGCAGCCCGACGTGGAGGAAGACCTCCACGCTCTAATGCAAGAGAAGGGGGAGTCGCTTCGCGACTTCATCCGCGATTACGCCATCGCCGCAACACAATCCCCACATCTCCGAGCAATCGGTCGTCATCGCCGGAAGGCGTCGCGACCAAGAAGATGAAGGAAAAGATGGCCACCGTACCATCGGCTCCACCTCCGAGCTCTTCTCCTCGCACATAAGTGTGCGCGCATGAGGCGGCGAAGGCACCGCCCCAAGGGGTGGCCAAGGCAAGGACGAGGCCGGGACCTCGAAGGGTTCCGGCCGTGCAGGCAAGAAGGCGCGGAAGCGCGAGGCGGGAGAGACCAGGCAAGTCCTGGCCGCCGAGCGCGACGATGAAGAAGGTCCCGCGCCTCAGAAGCGCAACCGCCGCGATCGGCGTGATGATCGCCGTGGGCGGCGTGACGACCGTCGTGACCGGCGTGACAATCGCCGCGATCGGCGCGATGACCGCCGCGGTCGTGGGAACAACCGCCGCGACCAAGAGGAGGGCGAGCCCTACTGCCCAATACATAAGACCAATACCCATGACCTAGACAACTGTCGGGTCGTGGACAAGATGGTGGAGAAGCGGCTCAAGGGACGCCGCCCCGACGATGATCAAGATGAAGACCCCCCGCTGGCCTTCCAGCAGGCCGATCACGTGGTGGCCTACATCCATGGTGGTTCGTCCACCTTCCCCTCCAACGCCGCTTACAAACGGCTGAAGAGGGAAGTGTGCGCCACCACATCAAATTCGGGGGCGGGTCGGATGCTGAAGTGGTCTGAGCAAACGCTCACCTTCAGTCAGGCTGACCATCCCGAGGGCGCCAACGGCTCGACACCTCCGGTCAGAGTGTCGCCCAGATTCGAACGTACGGCTCACCCGCGTGCTGGTGGACGGAGGGAGTTCTATCAACCTCCTGTCCTCCTCAGTGTTCCTGGCGCTTCAGATCCCGCGGCAGGATCTGCGCCCGGCTCTGCCCTTCTTCGGGGTAGCCCCAGAGGCCGGCTTGATGCCTCTGGGTCAGGTGCGCCTCCCCGTTACCTTCGGGGAGAGGGATAACTATCGCACCGAGTTGGTGGATTTCGAGGTCGCCGACTTCGACCTCCCCTATAATGCCATACTCGGCCGACCAGCGTTGGCCCAGTTCATGGCGGCCAACCACTACGCGTACATGGTGGTGAAGATGCCGGGGCCCGCTGGTCCCATTGTGATCAGGGTGGATAAGGCCGAGGCCTTGCGCTGTTTCAAGGTCGCGCAGGACCTGGCCGGTGCCACCTGCGTCGGGCGCCCAGACGCCATTTCTCGAGCCCTCGGGCCCGGACCAGCGCCTCACCGGCTCACGGTGAGGTTAAGGTGGTCGCCTCGAAAGTCTTGGCGAACCCCGAAGACCGTCAACATTGGCGCCAACCTCGGCGCCAAATAGGAAGACGCGCTGTCACCTTCCTCGAGCCTAACTCCGACGTGTTCGCCGCAACCGTCCGACATGATGGGGTCCCTAGGAGGTGATCGAGCACCGATGGCGACGCTCCCGAGGCGCGCCCGGTCCCGCAGAAGGTCCAGAGGCAGCGCCGAGCACCAAGATGCCATTCGGGAGGAGGTAGAGAATTTGTTGAGCGCAGGATTGTCCGGAGGTCTCTCATCTCGAGTGGCTCGCCAACCCCAGTGTTTCGTCAAGAAGTCCAACGGAAATGGCGATGTGTGTCGACTTCACCGACCTCAACAAGGCTCGCCTGAAGGATCCGTACTTCGCCGCTGGTCGATCTCATTGTTGACTCCACGACCGGTGCGAATCGCATGTGTTTCTGGATCGCGCTCGGATACCACCAGATTAGCATGGCGCTTGAAGATGAAGAAAAGATTTTGTAACCCTTACGGGTGTCTCTTGTTATGTAAGAATGGCTTTTGGTTTAAAAATCTGGCTCCACTTACCAACGTACATGCACATTACCTTCCGCCCCAAATAGGGCGTAAATCTTGAGGTTTATGTTGATGATTTAGTTGTGAAGATCAAAAGGGTGAAGAATCGATCCAAGACACGGAGGAAACATTTGCCAACCTCAGGAAGAATTGCTCAAGCTCAACCCAGAGAAATGCGTGTTGGTGTGCCCTCGGCAAGCTATTGGGCTTCCTAGTGTCGGTAGGGGCATCGGCCAACCACGACAAAATATCGACCATCGAGCACATGAAGCCGCGGACGGCTCAAGCAAGTCAATGCTGGTGGCCGGTCGCCTGCCTCCCGGGCGGTTCATTGCCTACCGGGAGAGAAAAGCTTGCCCTTGTTTAAGCTGCTGAAGAAGACGAACCACTTCGAGTGGACTGAAGAGGCCCAAAAGGCGTTTGAAGAGTTGAAGCAGTACCTCTCCTCTCCCGGTCTTTGGTTTTTCAAGATCGGGTGAGCCGTTGTTCTCAGACATAGCTGCCACCCCGAGGTGGTGAGCGCTTGATCTTGATGAGAGAGAAGGCGCCCAAAGGCCGGTGTACTACATCGCAAGGTCTTTGCACTGAAGCGGAGACCCGATACCCGCAGGCTCAGAAGATGCTATACGCAGTCCTGGTGGCGTCCAGGAAGCTGCGCCATTACTTCCAGGGGCGGGAAATTACCATGGTCACGGCCTACCCTCTGCGAGAGATCCTTCACAACCGAGAAGCAGAGGGCCGGATTGCGAAATGGGCGATGGAACTAGGGGAATTCAATCTCAAATTCGTACCCCGCACCGCCATCAAAAGTCAGAAGCTGGCGGAGTTCGTCGCCGAGTGGACTCCGCCACTCGAGCCGAAGAAAGCGCCGCGCCCTCTCCCTGGACCTTATTCTTCGATGGCTCCTTCAGGTTGGAGGGCGCGGAGGCTGGGGTTGTCCTGGTCTCCCCGACCGGCGACATTTTCCGGTATGTGGTCGCCCTCGAGTTCAAGGCCACGAACAACATAGCCGAATATGAGGGCCTGCTGGCAGGGTTGCGCATCGCTTCGGCGTTGGGCATTCGGCGTCTCTAAGTTAAGGGAGACTCCCTGCTGGTCATCAATCAAGCGCGGAAGGAGTTTCAGTGCTCCGACCCCATCATGGCGGCGTACCTGGCGGAGGTCCGAAAAATGGAGCGTCACTTCGAAGGCTTGGGATATATCCACGTCCCCCGGCGCGACAATCACCTTGCGGACGGGCTCTCGCAGCTTGCGTCCTCAAGGGCTCCTGTTCCGGTCGGAGTCTTCGAAGAAAGGCTATCGCGACCGTCCATCGCGGCCCCCGATTCAGGTGGGGACGATGGTGTCGCTGTCGCAGCCCCCAATTCAGGAGGGGACGACGGCAAGGCCGTTGCGGCCTCCGGCTCAGGCGGAGAGGGCGGTGCCGCTGTCATGGCCCCGCCCGGGAAAGATAAGTTCGCCGCCTCGTGCCCCAGGAGGGAGGAAGATGGCGCTGCCAAGGCGGCGCCAAGGAAAACTTCGGCCCAATGAGTACCCCAGCGAAAGCACCGCGTGGTCGCGGCGGCTGGCGAGAAGATCGGTGGATGGATCCTATCCTAGCCTTCCTGCGTGACCAAGTGATCCCCGACGATGATGCCTCAGCTGAGAAGATCGCACGCAAGGCCAAGTGCTATACCCTGGTAGGTGGGGACCTATATCGCCAGGGCAGAAACGGAGTTCTACTGAAGTGCATCACTCGGGAAGAGGGGAGCAACCTGCTCTCTGATATCCATGGAGGCGTGTGCGGGAGCCATATGTCCGGCCGAACGCTGGTCGGTAAAGCGTTTCGCCAGGGATTTTATTGGCCTACTGCCCTCCAGGACGCTTGCGAGCTGGTGAGGACATGCGAAGCTTGTCAGTTCTTCGCCAGGCAAGTCCACCGACCAGCCCAGGCTCTGCAAACCATCCCGCTCTCCTGGCCGTTTGCGGTCTGGGGGCTGGACATCCTGGGTCCGTTCCCGCGGGCCACAGGGGGCTTCACCCACCTCTTCGTCGCCATCGATAAGTTTACGAAATGGGTTGAGGCCGAGGCGGTGCGTGCCATCATGGCCGCTGCCGCTGTCAAGTTCATGCGCGGGATCTTCGCCCGCTTTGGAGTCGCCAATCGCATCATCACCGACAACGGGACCCAATTCACCAGTGCGGCTTTCCTGGAATTCTGCGATGAAATGGGCACCAAGGTATGTTTCGCTTCGGTGGCCCATCCCATGAGCAATGGGCAGGTAGAACGCGCCAACGCGCTGGTGCTGAAGGGCCTCAAGACAAGAGCATTTGATCGGCTTCACAAAAGAGGCGCGCGGTGGACGGAAGAGCTCCCGGCAGTGCTGTGGTCGCTCCGCACCACACCCAGCCGGGCCACGGGCGAGACGCCTTTCTTCCCGTGTACGGGCGTAGGTCGTTTCTCCCCAGTGTCGCTCGGTTCCCCGCGCGTCTCGGCATTTAACGAAGAAGACCAAGAAGATCTCCGGCGAGAAGATGTCAACCTTCTAGAGGAGGTACGGGATCGTGCTGCTCTCCGCGCCGCGCTCTGGCAAAGTCTCAAGCGGTACCACGCCACCCGGTCTCGAGAGAACATGGCGATGGCGACCGGTCTGCGAAGAATTCAGGGCGATGCCGGGTTGCATAAACTGTCTCCCCGATGGGAGGGCCCTTTCAAAGTGGTTTCAGTATCTCGGCCCGGGGCGGTCCGGTTGGCCACTAAGGACGGTGAAGAACTGACGAATTCCTATAACATAGAGTTGTTGCGGAAATTCTATCCTTGAAGGAATTGTAAGTGCTCATTGCGCCTTGGTCAAATTTTAAGGTAAGATTCTCCCTTGGCTGGTTGGCGGCTTCTGGCGGTTAGTAAGGATGTTGCCTGGAAGGCTTCCAGTTTACCATTGTTGTTCCTTTCTGTGCCCTGGCGGCAAGTTTTTTTTGCATGAATGTCGCTGGTTCCGTATGTTTGCTAAATCCTTGGTGATCTACTGAGTCACCTGGTGTCTGTGTCCGACAAGGACGGGTGACCGGAGGGCAGGCTAGATGCGATGCTCAAACGCGGCTCGCGCGCCTTGGGTTGGCTCCCTGAAGCACCACTGGTCGTCACCGCGAGCATCGTTAGTCTAGTACCCCTCCTGGGAGCCCGCAGCTTTGACGCACAGTACCATGGTTCGATCTCCCAGAAATCGCAAGGACTTAGAAATCAAGAGGGGACCGGGGTTGATTCCATGCGGGGACCTATATCGTTCGGATTTATTTTGCATATGACTACTCATTCTGTTAGTAGCTGTGCACCAAGGCATGGAGTCACCGACTCATTGCATGAAGCCTCCAAGCCTCTTCGTGGTCGCCCCCAGCCTCTCCGTGGCCGCCCAAACGTTTGGGGGCTGGTCGCCCAATGATACGAAAAGCAAGATAAGTGCTTTATACCGCATTTTTGACCATTTCCTTATGTGCATACGCTAAGATGGGTCAAGTTACGCGTGATTGCCGCGAGTACCGAAAATTAACGGCCCCTCATGACACGAGGAAATGTGCTAAAGCGTTAACGTTCGGCACGGCCAAGCGACCGGGGTGCAGGTTAGACGTGGTGCTCAAACACGGCTCGTACGCCTCGGGTTGGCTCTCTGAAGCACCGCTGGTTGTCACCGTCGAGTGCCGCTGGTCTAAAAACACTTCCGGAAACTTGTCGCCTCACCACGCTTCTGTTGCGCACGCCAGCGAGCGCCGTCGGTCCGGTTTGAAGAGTTTGAACCAAATGGCAATCCCGCGCAAAAACCAAACGCTAAGATCAAGCTACGTCTAGCATCTCCTGTCAGATTCAAAGCCGTTTTTTGCCCAAGTCCCGGATGACTTGTGTGATCCTTACTTGTGTTTGCAGCAAACGCGCGTGATCATTGGCGGAGCTCAGGGATGCTGCCCTAACCTAAGCGTTCCTCAGGCATTCCGGCTAAGTTAAAAGGCTGGCCGCCTAACGGTTTAATCTGGCAAACTTGATCACATAAAGCGAATGAACTTGCGAAATAGCATTCAACCCAGAAATATCTGTCCTACTAAATACTACTTCAGTGTTTATACATGCAGGTGGATTGACAAAAGAAAGCAAAGCAAAAAGAACCGAGGGGCTGCCCGGCCCTTCACTCCTCGTCGCCGACGTCAATATCGTCGCCCTCGTCGCCGTCCACGGCCAGCGGGGTGGAGACATCCATGGCCGGCTGCTCAACTTGCAGCATCCCGGCCACGTGTTCGGCGGCTGCGCGCACCCTCGCCTCCGCCTGCGCCGCGTCCCCCTCGATGCCGGCCGTCACCGCCGTCATGGGATCAAGGGCGGCGTCGCGGCTGGCCCAGCAGGCCAGCGTGTAGGTCGCGGTCATGATCGCGACCTCCCGACCTTCTCTGGCGGAGCGGGTGGCTAGGGCTTCAGGCAGTCCCCGGAGTGCTTCCGCGGCCTGATTGGTCGCGTGGGCAAACTGCAGCGCGGAGTCCTCCAGCGGCGAGTTCAAGGCCACCCCCAAGGGCTCCAGGCACCTCTTCGTGCGCTGGAAGGCCTTCTTGAGCATGGCGGACAGGTTGCGCCGCAGGCGGAAGGACTCCAACTCCGAGGTCTTCAACGCCGTCTCCGCCCTCTGCGCCCGATCCTCGGCCCTTTCAGCCCGCGTCTGCGTGGCGGCGGCGTCGGTTCTCTCCTGCGCCAATGCCGCCTCTACCGTGTCCGCCCTCACCCGCTCCCGCTGCAGCTCGCCTCTCACCGACGCCAACTGCTAGGCGATATCGGCCCTGTGCCTGGCGGCTGCGGCAAGGGCGGTGCCCAGTGAGCCGTGCAGATCCCTGAGCCCAGTGAAGAGCTCGACGTGGCGTTCGGCGGGGGCAATGGCGGTGCGGGGGGCGAGGCTCTCGGAGGCGCTGGCGCTAGGATCATCCGTTCCGGCCCTCTCCGTGGCAGTGGTCGGAGGCACCTGGGCGGAGGTGCTTGGCACTTCGGTGGGCGCCGGGGGCGTTTCCGCCCTTGGCGCGTCCTGAGGGACCGCCTTTGCCGGTGCCCTCAAGCTGAGACCGGCCATTGGGAGTGTCAGACCACCTTGTTGGGTGGTGTCACAGGCTCCGTGGCGAAGAAGTTGGCGCCATGACGTTGAAGCCGGGCCGAGGAGAAGACGTCGGGCGGGCGCCCGGAGGCGGCGCCACCGCGATGGAGTCGAGATTGGGCGGCTTGCGGCTGCCCGCGAGGATCCGCCACGACGGAACTCGTGGCGGTGAAGTCCGCCAGCGTCCACGTGGCCCTTTGATCCGCCCGTGGTGTCCGGCAGGATCGTTGCCCGCGCCCGTCATTGGCGGGGCCGTGTCCTCGATCACCGGCGTGGTCATGGGGCAGCACCACGGCGGGCCCCGTGGAGTCCATCGGCGGGAGTAGCCTCACGACTCTCAGGCGCTCCGCGTGCTCCAGATCGGCGGCCGGGCCGCCGGAAAAAGGGGTGCGGTTGGAACCGTACATAAGCACTGACTAGCCATCGCCCCGGCCGCTCATCCAAGTTCCTCGCTACCGCAATGGACGAAAAGTAACTGCTGGTTGGTAGGAGACCACAAAAACAAGCATGTGTACGAGAAAAAGCTAAAGAAGAGCAAAGACTCACATCCAAGCCACGTCGCTGTCAGTCATTGCCGCCGTGTAACGCCATGCAGACGGACGCGGGCGAAGAGGGCCGATTCTCCGCCACGAAGTCCGGCTACAGCCCCAGATAATCCGGCTTCCCGCAATCGGAGGATGCGGGCCGCCATTGCGCGGAGCTCCGCCGTCTCCTCGACTGGCGAGTTCCAGTCCTCGGAGGCCTCCGCCGCCTTGCTGGCACGCCCATAAGCGACGCGCATTGTCATCCTTGATGTACTGACCACTCATTGCGCCATGACTTCCGGTTGGACCGGCCGAAAGAGATGTAGCGGGAGGCCATCCCGTCCCGCAGGCGGAAATAGCAGCTCCCCACTACCTCGTTATCGTTGGAGGCGCGGTAGAGGAAGAAATGGCAGAAAAGTGGAAGATTTAGCATCACCTCCATGAACATTTCACAGAGGTGTGCGAAGATGGAAAGAAAGACAACGGAGTTGGGGGTGAGGTGAAGGTGGTGGATCCCGTAGAAGTGAAGGACGGTAAGGAAGAAATCAGAAACGGGCGGGGCCAGGCCAGCCATCATAGCCCAAGTGTGGATAAGAATTTCGTCGGAAAGGCACCGTGGCATGGCGGTCCCCGCCCAGCGGAAGGTGCCCTCTGGCGCTAGGATGGCCATCCTCCCCACCGCCTGGGCGTCAGCAGTGGAGGCGGGAATGGAGGGTGCCATGGAGATGAAGAAAGGCTGAGGTTTTTCAAGCGAGAAGGTTGAAGAAGCGAAAATTAGGGGTGCGCAAGGAAGAAGAAGGCGTAAACCGTTTGGTACAGATGAACCTGTCTATATATGCGCCCCAGCACCGACGGTTCGCGAAGAGACAAGATTGTGCGTCGCCTCGGGTCCCGAGAAAAATCTGCAGATACGCGGGGGTAACCGAGGCGGTCGTATCCTCATGAGTGGTGGCCCCACCCAGGAGCCCGGTAAGCATTTAATGAAGGTTCTAAAGTAAGCTTTGGTGCGTGCTCTGGGCGGCCGGGCTCTTGTCGGCAGACACTGCTTATTGGGTACCCTCTCCGCCGACAAAGCGATCAACACGGCGGTCAAACATGGCAGATCCACGTGGTGCCCGGCGGCGGTGGGCGAGCACGCCCGCCGCCCGCAGAAAGTCCACGTGGCGCCCGGCGGCAGGTGGGCGAAAGCACGCCTCGCCGCCCGGCGATAAGTCCACGTGGCGCCCGGCGGAGAGTGGGCGAAGCACGCCTGCCGCCCGGCGATAAGTCCACGTGGCGCCCGGCGGCGGTGGGTGGGCATGCCGCGCCGCCCGAAGAAGACAAAAAGGCGGTGCAAGATGGCTTCACCTCGAAGGCTCCTTCCCTTGTCGTACCGTTCTGGGCGACAGGACAGCAGTGTCAGACCTGTCAACTGCAAGGATTTCTGCTACAAGCCCATTCCTCTGACGCCTCTCACCAACCCGTCAAGAAGGGGTCACATCCCGGGCGGACCAGGCGAAGCCATGCGTCGGCATTTATTGAGGCTGGAGGAACGGGACAGCACGGGAAGGGGTATGTATGAAGATAAGCATGATGACCCTCCCTTTACCTACTTCCGTTAGCCTGGCCTATATAAGGGCCTCCGGGTGCATGGGAAAGGGGGTCGAGGGGTCGAGAGGTCGAGTATCCGAGCAAGCAAGAACTCCACAGCGTAGCCTAAAAGAGAGCTTGTAACCTGAGAACTTTGTACTGGCTTAGCACGCTCCCTGAGTAAAATCTAGCAGGACGTAAG
This sequence comes from Guadua angustifolia, assembly GCA_036346375.1. Lineage (NCBI taxonomy): Eukaryota > Viridiplantae > Streptophyta > Magnoliopsida > Poales > Poaceae > Guadua > Guadua angustifolia. The sequence goes on from CM070515.1 coordinate 26,183,663, forward strand.
GCTATTACCCTTCTCACAAGGGGGCCTGAACCTGGGTAAAATCTTGGTGTCATCTCTAGTTCATAGACGCCGGAATCCTTCGTGTGGGAGTCTCTTGGGTTTTCACCCTCTAGGTTTAGCCAGCCGCGAAGACGCCTTCCTTCCGAACCAAAACCCGGTCTGTAGACTCCGGGCCTGTCAGGTGGAATACGCCAACACCTTTGTTAATAGCAGATCGAAGGACTCCCGCATCTGAAGCTGACCCTTCCCACCCACATGAGATAAATGTGAAGTTCAGATCAAAATCACAAGCCAGCATCACGTTTTGGGACAAAGTACCCTTCCTATTCCTAAAAGGAGCAGCTCTATCTTCAATCGATAGGTATATGTGTTCCATCGATGGCACCGATGCAATTCTAAAAATATGGCCAAAATCTAGGATCGGACACAATCTTTACTTGAGGTTGGATTGAACTTGGGAACTTGACAAATCTACGAGTCAAGGTAGGAATGATATCAAACACTTAATTTTTCTATGAATTATTTCGCCACTATGCTGAAATGCCTTTTGAAGATCTTGATTGCTAGCATTGTGGGATATCATATACATGAACATCCCTAGCTGCTCCTCAATGGCAACACACCTTGTGTCCCTCAACAAATTCTCTGTTCTAAAATAATGAGCAGTGGCCTTAAATATATGTGGCTCCATCCGAAACACAGTCAAACACCAACTCTCATGGCCTTCTAAAATCTCCTTAATTTTTTAGCACCGGTAAGAGAAGATGTATGGACTGGCCTTTTTCCTTCGAAAAGGGATGAAAGCATAGCAGGAACCAGTATAAGAAATAGCTCGTCATCCTCCTCCTCTTCCTCAAGCATAAACTTCCTAATTAATTCCTTTGTAGCGGCCATTTGCTAATAAATAGTAAAATATATGTTTTCCTTCTTGTAACTGTCCAAAAAACACATGTTTGAAAACTTGAGAGGAGAGCACATGTTTCAAATTTGAATGATTTGCACCATGTTTTTACGTGCAACTTCAGTACACGAATGGCACAACTATGTGTTATTTTAGCTGAGAACCATTCTCCAGTAACTTACTACTACATGAAACAATGTGATGAAATAACAACATGAGAAATAGATTACAAATGATGTCATTTTAAGTTAACCACTATAGAATGGGATCATCAAGAATTGCTTCAGGTTAACATGAGAAATGGGTACAACATATCAAGGATAGATTGTTTAGGTTAACAAGAGAAATGGGCGCACAAAATACCTCCGTGATCTAAACTTCAAAATTGGTTAAAATCTTTGAAGAGATGAAGGCCGGCGTCGATCTGGTGCTACTCAGGAACACATAGAATTCTGCAAAAGGTGGATAGACTATTTTGGAGCCAAACAAAACAAAGATAACAGCCTAAGGTTTAGCAGAAACGATGCACATAATGAGATTGTCAAACAAAAAAATGAAGATGCAACTATCTTCATTTTTATTATCGAAAAAAGGATGCACATATCGAAAAAGTAAAGAAGATTATTGGTATAATATAGTAATATTATGTAGCCAAAGACTTGACTCTTCCATATATGCATATATGTTAGGTTCTTCTTTTTAGATCATTACAGGAGATATACTACATTACGTTTGAATACCAAATAACAAACAGAACTTATACTACAGGCAAGAGGTCAGTGCAGGAGATATACTACATTACAGTTTATTCTCTTTTAACTATATGCATTTATTCATTACAATCTACACAAAGTATTATCTCATCTTTCAAGACAATTAAATGAGGTAACTAAATCATTTTCTCTTGTACATTTCATATGACGGTGAATGCGTTCTTAATTTCCTTGGGAACTTTTTCTGGGATACAAGATTCTGAATTCCCAAATTAAGATAGGCATGTAAAAAAGCTGCACCTCCTAGGGCTAGTTTGGGAGCACGTATACCTAGAATTTGAAACAACAGACTTACTAGTCAAAGCACATAACTGGAATGAAATAATCAACTAATTGAATGACTAAAGTGAACTAGGCAGTTAACAGCATTTGAATTGAATATAGTTGTGACTTTGAGAAACTAGAAAGTCATGCGCAGGTAGGTAATTGTTGGTAAAAAGTTTTGTTAGCAACACAGACTCCGTAGATAGCCTTTCTTTCCTAGGAATGATTATATATGCTATTTTCAAAACTTAAGAAGTATGTTATGATATACTTTGCCTTCACCTGTCCATATACATATACATATACCACTAGAAGATCATAGAATAGATATGCACCTCTTTCTTGACAAAGCAGAAGAGATATGGATGAAGCCTTTTGTGCAGCCTCCTGTGAGCTCTCAATTTTGTTCTTCAAGGACCTGGGGCAACCACACAGAACGAAGTACACATCGACATATAGGACAAACCTGGCACATGGAAGCCAGCAACTCAGACCAACAGCCACACTTAGGTTCACAGCAAAATGGATAAGAGTGTTCAATGCTCCCTTTACTAACAAGTCTTCCTTTATCCTGTTCAAGTAGTTTATCATTTTCAGAATGCAATCCTCAGGAAAATAAAAACTATCCAATGTATGTGATGAATTTCATTAAGGTGCCCTTGAACCAATGCACAACATAAATCTAAGATAATAAGAAAGCAAAGCCATGCTTATGATAGTGCGCAGTCCACAGAATACACTGACAATCTGACATAGCCTGAGAACGTACATGCTATAAACCTAATTTACTTGTGCATGTATGCCCTTCAAGATTATCCGAATAAACAGCATGATAAGGCATCAAAATGCATGCATAACTTCTAAGGTTGATCCGAGACAGACAGCTCACACCAAAAAATCTGTCACATGCACCCAAATCACATGAAGCTGAAATTTATAATAGTGGCGATAAGTGAATCACTTGATAAGGAAAAAGAGATAAAGATAAAGCCACTATTCACCCTTTTGTTTCTCCTAATGCAAGCCATGTTTTAGTTGAAATTTTGACTGATAAATACAGTGTGTACACATGTTTCTTCTTGTTGCTTGAATTGGAGAATCCTCAAATTCCATTTTGATCAAAAGCCAAAAGGCACTATGCTTTTCCAAACATGTTTCCTATCACCATCACTTTTCTACAATTTTATTTCCTTCTAGATCAACTTCTCAGAGCAAACCCTAGAACTTGGACAAGCTTGATTAATGGGCAGAACACCCTAGCTCGCAGAGCAAATGCTAGAATAACCCTAGAGAGCGTCGAAGCTTGCAGATCAAGTCGTATAGTCCACACAACACATATGCGGATAGGGGACGGGAGAGAGATGGGGGCGGTGGGGCGTTACCTCTCGAGCGCTTCCCGCCGGCGACGCCTCTGTTGGCAGTGTTCGGCCTGGATCTCTTGCAAGCGGCGGTGGTAGCAGCCTGGATCTCGTGAGAGGAGGCGACACGGGCGGAGGTGACGTCGCGAGAGCAGGCAATGAGGGCGGAGGCGACGCTCGCGTGAGAGGAGGCAATGCTCGCGAGAGGGGCCGAGTCGAGCGACGCGACAGGGAACCCTAACCCGACCTCATCCGGAGTGGAATGTTTCCGCAGGGAAATGGCGCGGAAAAGGCCGAGATTTCCTCATCTCGTCGGGCTCCAAACGCGATTCTAATCGGCCCGGGAAAATTCAGCCCAGTGGTTTCCAACCCCGGGAATGGGCCGGGTTTCCGGCCGGATTTAGGCTCCCAAATGAGCCCGAATGGGCCGGGTTCCCGGCCGGGATTTAGGCTCCCAAATGAACCCTTAGTGGCTGCATCTCCGGTGGCGTGCTGAGAACATGGGAGGCTAGTGGCATGCAGAGAGGACAGGAGGATGGCAGCATGCGGAGCGCAGATGCCAGTAAGAGGGGAGGATTTGGGGGAGGGGGGCGCATATGCGATGTGAAGTGGAGTTGCGGGAGGATTTGTGGAGGAGCCAGCAGCATGCAGGGAGTAGGGGAGGCTAGAGACACATGGAGAGAAGGGAGGCAGCATGGGCAAATGCGAGCGGCGACACAAAAGAAGGATAGCATATCCTGTAATTTTGACGGTCGTGCTAGCAAGATTAGTTTTAATACAGACGGTTTTTGAAAATCGTCTATAATGAGACGTCTAATATAGGCTTTTCTGTAGTATTGATAGGAAAAAATAGATATTATGATTAACAAAATATGCATTCTGTCAATCCTGATAAATGGAGAAATAACACGGGGTTGAAATCGTCCTCTTTTGGACAGCGACGATTGTCCGGTTTTCTTTTCACCTCTTTAGGAGTCTATTTCAATCATGACAAAGAAGCTAGCCAGAACTCAGACGAGCAGCCAGCTGTGTAGCGTATGGAATGACAGCAACCAGGGTGGATATAGGCCCAAAAAAAATTAAAATCGCTGTTATCAGGTCACATCTTTGATAACTAAATTTATTGATTAAATTGGTTTATATTTTAGTAGTTTAGGATTTTGAAGATCTTAAAATTATTTGTTATACGTTTAGAAAATTTTAAATATATTATGTTGGTAAGACTGTAGAGTTATACGTGTGAGGCACTCGGCCCCTCAAAAAATTTCAAGTTCCACCTCAACGCAGGAAGCAAAAGCCTTGCACTCAGGTGGCTTAGATGTCATGTACAACACCAATAACCCTCTCTTCAACCGAAGACATTCTGTCCTGGAACGTGGAGAAAGCATAGGCTCGTTGTGTACTCCATGCCTCCAAAGCCCATGCATTTGCATGCAACTAGCTAGCCACAAGTGGTTGCGAGAGTTTGCGACCAAAATAACTTATCAAAGAGAGGTTCACTCGTACTTGAGCATCACCAGCTTGTCAGTATCTCACTTTGATTAACGCTCTGCCTTGACGTAGTTTCTAGAATATCCTTTTTAGGAACCATATCTTAGCCAAATGGACGGATCATGCCCATGCCATACAAAAAGACAAACTTGCTGACAAGAAAGGAGGCACCTTTAAGTAGATACATATATACAATGCATACTAGGAAGTAACGAGTGGGTCCTTTTTGTCCAAGTCCAGGTTTTAATAGTGGTTATCTGTCTTTTATTAAGAGTTACCTATCATTTTTATAGCACATGATAAATCTTATCTATAAATATAAGGTGTATTTTATTTTTTTAATACAGATTAGTATGATATTTTCTTTATATCCTAATAAATATTTAAATTTACTTGATATTCTCGACTTGTACGTATTGAATATAATGCTTAGGGATAATAATTAGGGTAGTCTAAACATTTTTCATATCTCTTTTGGTCTATATGTCAAAAAAAATACACTCTATAAACTTAGATAGAGGGAATACTTTATTGCTGTCAATCATCAATCTGGAATCAGGCACATGCCCATCTCAAAGCTTGACCAAAGCCAAAAAGAAAAATCGATGTAGAGTTTTTTAAAAATTAGATAACGTACAAATATCAAACAAGCTAGATTTTACTGCAAGAACTGGGAGCTTCGATGACGCGTATCAGTCAGTTAAATCTGTTGACAAAAATCGCTGAAAAAGAGAGAGGCGTTTCTGCTGTTCCATTGCTCTTCATTTCATATATATACTCTTGTACGTACATAATCAGAAGCCGTAATTACATGGGCGGCACATAATTTTCCACCTTCCTGCGCAGGAAGATAGCCAGCCGCCATGGACGACCAAGAAAGCGAAAGCTCAAACACGCGCGCTCTCGTCGTCCGCTGGCAACAACCACCGCAAGGCGCCTCCTAGAAAAAGAAGGGAGGCACACATATGCGTGCGTGCACATGACAGTGTACAAGAACACCGTGGACTCTAATTAATCATCCATAATTATGTATATATACTGACTAATTAATCCATCAGATAATCTCCTCGTCGTAATTGATCGCCGGCCTGGTGCTGATCAGGAATGGCTCGGTCCGTCACTTCGGCCGGGCCTTGGAGAGGCGCTCCGACTCAACGAGCCGCAGCAGGAACTCCATCACCTGCAGGTCGCAAGAGAACACACGCATCAGCGTCGCGCGCGGGCAAGTGGCGGCAGAAGTGGACGCCGGCGGAATTCAATGGCCCGGCCAGACCCGACACCGACGGCGCCGTCGGTGGTCCCCGGGAAAGCGGGAGGCTAAAGATAGCAATGGCACAGGGAATGCGCAGAAAACTATGTGCGCACGAAGCAAAACCAGTAGAACTGAACGAGCGCCGCTGTACTGGTTTTTCCTTTGGAGATATTTTAGGCTATTCCTAGTGGAGGTTTCACGAGGGTTTTATTCCCATTAAATGATATGACACGTTAGCAATTTGGATGATATGGCATGATAATTATGAAGAGAGAGAGGGAATGAGTTTCATCAGGATGAAACTGGGTGTACACTGTTTCCAAGACTATGAAACCTATTGAAACTAGCATTGGGGTTATAGAGTTTCATTTCATCCAACTTCGCCCAATTTTGTGCTTTGTAATTAAATGCGATGGTTAGCATATGAAACCGTGAAATGAAACTGTGCATTGTGGCTCTTGTTTCATTCATCTACTCAAATCTCTTTAGATGACATGGCAATCTTGGAAAATGTGAAATGAAACTCTCCACTGGAAATGGCCTTACAACGCATTATACTAATACTCTAATAGCATATAGTGTGCAGTAGATATTAAATTTATCTATTAATTTGTTGAGTGTATTTCTACTATTCTACTATCAAAGAAATATAAATAAATACTGTTGGATAAAAAGAATGAATTATTCGTACTGAATTTAGTGCCAGAGAGCTCTTTCTTTGTGCATGCTTGTACGTATGTATGCGATGCAAAAATGCTCTTATGAACTTGCCTCGGCGGGCTCCTGCAGCGAGTAGGACGCGTTGGTCTCCTTGGGGTACTTGGACACCAGGACGCCGATGCCCTGCCCTCTCTTTCGCAGCACCTTGAATGCGTCCTCGTCGGTGCGGTCGTCGCCGATGTACACCGGCAGCACGTTGCTGCAGTCGGCGAAACCTGAGAACCGGTAGGCAGACCGAGTCAGGACACATCATGCAACAGTAGTCACGCATCAGCGCGGGACAAAACCGGCGTCGTCGCGAGCGCGGGCTTACCGAGCGACTCCAAGAGGAACTCGAGGGCCTTGCCCTTGTCCCACTTGATGGTAGGACGGATCTCCAACACCTAGAAGAGAAGAATCCAATGAACGGACATTACGACCTAGTGATCGTATCATGGCAACGACGAAATCTCTTAGTAGTACTGGGCAACAAAGCAAAGATAGATTGATGGGTACATATGTGACTGCAAGAGCTAGATAGCGCACCTTCCTCCCCTGTGTGAGCTTCAGCTTGGGGTAGTCCTTGAGCTCTGCTTTCACTATGTCTGCCAATGTGCTCCAGCTCTGCACAGATCAATGGCACAGCTGGGTTAGTTACCCACGGTTGCATGGTTAAATGGAAAGAGGCCCATTATCACTACTGACTAGTGACAACGAATAGGATGGTAGGACTAGACGGGGGATCACACTAACACACTAACGAATTGAAAAATGGGAGCAGAGAAAAAGGAACAGGAGCATTCGCCACACCTTTTCTTCTACACATCTGAAGTGGACAGACACACAAAACTTGTTGTTCTCCACCCTGGCTCCAGGTATGCACTTGACCTTTTCTATCAAAGATTCGTTCACCTAACAGCACACCAACGAGCAACACCACAAACAAGTTTCCATCAGATTGAAATCTTGATGCAAATTGAGCTTAGCTAGAATCGCAGAGGAAGGATGCAAGCACAAGAAGAAGAAAGCCACCATTAGCATTATTAGTTGCACCTGTTTTATCACGGGCAGGAACTCGCTCGCCGGTTGAAAGAGAACCCGTTTTGCCTGAGAGCCACACAAACGGAAGGCAAGGCAAGATAAGTAGATGCCCCTTTCGGGTGGCCGAAGCGTGACAAGTGCTGCAGCGGCCGGCAAGAAGGGTACGGTGGATGCAAACCTTCGCCTTGGTGTGTCGGGAGTCTTTCGCGGGGCCCTTGATGTCCATGCCGTGGCTGCCGGCGTAGTAGAGCTCCGCCAGCTTCACGAACTCAAACACCTGTATATCAACAGCGAGAAATGGAATTAACCTGAGAGCTTTCATGTGTGCTCTGCGGTGGCATTGGAGAGGGACTAATGTACGTACTTTGTCGCGGCACCGCCCGCTCACAATCGCCGTGGGGAAGTGCTTGGCGACGCTCCGCACCGCCCGCCTCATCTGCCCGGGGAATCGCATGCACGGGTGATCAGAGATTCAGAGATAAGTGTCTCGGGGTAATGAAACAGGGGAGAGGCAATCGGGTCTTTGAATAGCGTTGTTACCGTGTCGCTCATGAAGGCGGCGTCAGGGTCGTCGACGATGGGGGACAGCGTGCCATCGTAGTCGAGGAACATGACGATCTGCTTCCCCTGGGACGCGGCCACGATCTGGTCGAACTTGCTCAGCGCCGACGGGTGCCTCACCTGCACCGATCAAAACACAGAAGCATTTTAGCACAACACGCGCTAAGAAGCAGAGCAGCAGCGCGCATCGTAACGTAAGCTGTGATCGTGTTTGGTAGGCATTGGAACGCACGGACCATCCACGCGGTGTGGTCGTCATCGACGCCGGCGGCGAGCGCGGAGGCCGCCTTGGCGTGCGTGGGCGAGGACGCCCGCATGGACTCGACCCATCCGTTGATGAGCCCAGCGCCGAGCTCCATCTGCACCTGCAGGTACTTCTTGCGCACGGCGACGCCGGATGCGGCCCGCGGCGGCGGGTACGGGAACAGCGGCACCGTGTTGGGCAGCATCGCCACGGCCACTTCCGGAACCACCACGCCCTGCTTCGTCATCGGTACGTCCCGCGGCGCGAGCTCAACCAAACCGATGGTCCAACCAAAGAAATCCTGGAGCCAACGACTCTGTTCAAACTTGAAAGGGCCGGAGGTAAAAGGAGGAACGAGAGGAGCTAGGTGTGTAGAGGAGGCGGGGGAGCCCGTTATTTATAGTTGAAGCCGGAAGAGGTAACCCAAGAGCGTGACGCGAATCTAGGGCGCGGGGCCCACTACGTGCCACACCGGGGCACAGCCTACCCGGCCTCTGGGTCGCCGAGAGGCTCTCCATCGTTCGCACGAGGACGACGTTCTCTTCGCTCGTTGCCGCCGGCGTCGCGTCCAGGGGTAGCCAACAGGGGGCTCATGCCCACACCCCTCCAGCGGCGCTGGTTAGTCTCTGGCTCTTACCTTAGCCATTGTACTTCTAATTTCAATTAAGCTGTACAAAATCATATTTTATTGGAGAACGATTATGAGAAGGAGTTATATATTAACTTGATTTAATGAAATTGTAAAATTATGTATGTTATTTTTTATTGCAAAATAACATATCTAAATGTTGAATTTCATTATTTGAGAATAGTACAGTTGATCTGGTAGTTAATACTATGATTCAGGATGTACAAAATCGAAAAGGTGCTTTTGCCACTGCATGATGGTTATGCGGGTTGCGCTGCTTTGGAGGCTTCAGATTTGAGTCCCCTATTCCTACGTGAATGAGCCTTTCCATGTGCTCATATCCTACCAAGTGTATCTAGCTCCATAGGTCTATCTTCTGTTTGTTCGAACTTCGGCTGTAATTATTTTTTCTTCTTAATGCATTGATAGAGTTCCTGTCCTATTCAAAAAAAATTATTTGAGAATGAATATACGAAAAGGACTATCTAACTAAGAAACTGACAACAAGTCAAATTGATAGAATGAATTTTGTCTAACTTCATCATTGATTAATTTGAAATTATTGTGATTGTGACTTTCACATGCATGATATACAAATCGACTTATTTGCGACAAATTAGTCATATTTATGCATGTCCCGAATAAAATTTTGTCATGCGTACGTCCATCGCTGTACACAGGTATGAATTATGAGCTTGTGCATGAGACTGACGATCGATGCCAACGTAAGCTATGACAACATCAACCATGCATACGTTATCAATCTACAGTGTCAATTTAAACAGGTTGAAAAACTTGGCCCTATGAGCCGCTCCCTCGTTTTATCGTGTCTTCGCCGCTACGTCGCAGCTCCAGCTCCGGCCAGCTAGCCCGGCCGGCGCCGCGGCAGGGGCCAGGTTGGTGCAGGTGGCCCACGGATTCCTGAGCACACCGGTCCCACCTATACTAGGTCGGTAGCGTAACATAACGACGCTTGTGCCTTCTCCGTCACGCGCAGATGCAAAACTGTGTATGGCGAGCTGAAGTGGCCGTTACACGTTAGCTCGGCTCGTCCGGTCTGGGCAACGGCGAAGGGAGAAAGGCGCGGCTCCGCCGAGGCACGGACGTTCGCGCGCGCGCTATCTCGATACAGCGAACCGGGACGTGCGAAACGCGTAGGGCGCACGGACCACCCGGTGGGCGACACGGCGCGCGCCCGCGGGCGGACGCGTGTGCGCGGTGCCATGCACCCTCGTGACACCCCCGCGCGCGCGGCCGTTCCCCCGTGGCGCCACCTCTCTGGGCGGCCTCCCCGGCGGACGTGCGCGCGTACCGTAACCCCGTGGCCGCTTCCGCTGACACGTCCCCCAGCCTCCTGCCCCCGTTGTCTCTTGTCTTCCCCTGCGTGCTCTGCCCCTGTCTCTTCGTGCATACCGTCTCGCGCACGTACGTCCAGAGTCCAGACCTCATGGTGCCCCATGCATACAGTGTAGACGCACAGCCGGATAGGATAGATGCCTCCACCTACAAGGGTCCCCTAGCTGTCGAGCTAGCTTATCTAACGCAGAGTATACCACAGCAGTATGCGTACTAGTTTACTAGTAGTACACTACACTACATGCATGCATGCCGTCCCGACACATGCAACAGCGACGGCACGGGATCCTATGTTGAACGTAGGCCACGCATTACCCGCTGAACCGACGTGCACGAGCTGTCGGTCTCGTAGATGACTCAGAAAACGCGGGTGGCGACACGGCTGGCGGCTCCGGCCGCTACTGTACACCGGCGTATGAAAGAACACTATTTTGTTCTTCTAGCTTGCTAGGATATATAATATATATATATATGTATATTATGCCCGGAGAATTCAGCATGCGAAGGTGCCACCTCATCTTTTTTTCAAGAAAGCTCCTCAGAAAATCAGAAATTGTGGATAGGTTCTTCCACTACTACAGAACCGGCCTTCACAACCGGTCTATCACAAGCGGTTAGGTGCGCACCGCTTGTGCTTCTACGTCTCCAAGCGGTTCAGGCAACGGGCGGAGGGTCTCTAGAAGCGGTTTTGAGACGAACCCTTCGAGTCCCATTTCTAGAAGCGGTTCGTGTCTAGAACCGCTTTAGAGATCTAGAAGCGGTTCGAGACACGAACCGCTTCTATAGGTGGGGATCAAAAGCGGTTCGTGGTTAGAACCGCTTGTAGAAACCCCTTCCGCCCCAATAAGATTTAAACCCCATCTTCCTCCCGAGCTCTTGGCCGGACAGCAGAGTGGTGGGCCGAGAGTTCATGGGGAGGTCTTGCCAAAATTTTCAATTGAGGCAATTAGCTCCGAATTAATTGTTCCTAAGGTGAGTAACATGTTGCTGACATCCTTCTCACCTATATATTGATGTTTTTTGTGCATTGGATGTTGAGAAATCATGTTTTGTTCTTGTGGGAATTGTTAGTGTACATGTTTCTGTTGTTGGCTTATTTTTTTGTTCTTAAGGTGATATATTGTTTGGTGTATGGAATGAAATGCAATAAATGTGAAACGATGAAAAATTAGAAAGGTGGGGACAAGGTAAATAATAATTTTTATTTAGTAAAATTAAAATGCGGAATGATAGAAAAGGTTTGCATGAACATGTAACAATTAGTTAGTTTTATTTTAAAAAAATGCAGCAGGATTAGAAATAATTAGTTGGCTTTAGTTGAAAGAATGCGAATGATTAAAAATACAAAACTATTAGACATAGTTAGCTTTAATTAAATATAGTGATAGATGTTGTTATTATTTTTATTGGTGTAGATGAACCGCAATGGATGTACAATGCGGACCGTCGGTCAAGAGAGTTCGAGATGGCATGAAAGAGTTTCTCGACGCCGTTGCATTTTTGCCTCGAGTGAAGCTTCATACGTTGTCCGTCGTAGATTGCAAGAATGAGAAAGAGCACTCGAACGATGGATGGTTATGAGCCATGTGATCACGAGAGGTTTCATTGCAAACTATACATCTTGGACCCACCATGGAGAAAGCAGAGGCGATTCGACAGAAGGCGATGAAGAAGACGAAGAAGAGGAAGATAGAGCCAACAAGATGCGGACACCACTCAATACGGGTCCGTGGAAGATACAATGACGAGTTTGGCGATGATGAGTTAGATCAGATGTCTCCGTGATGGAGAGGAGAGTTCATAGAGGAAAGACAATACAAGAAGTTTCAGAGCATGGTAGAGGACCATAGAACGCTTTGTACCCAAAGCGTGGACGGGGCCACAAAAGTCTGCGATTACACTAGAACTCATGCAATGGAAGGCCACAAACGGTGTGTCGGACAAGGCATTCAATGGTTTGTTATCACTCGTAAAGAAGTTGCTTCCGGAAGGTAACACTACTGCATCTCACGTGATGAAGCGAAGCGAGTCCTCGCCCTTTAGGATTGCAAGTACGAAAGATACACGCATGTCCTAACGATTGTATCCTATATCGCAATGAGTATGCCGATTTGGAGGTTTGTCCGGTGCAGCGAAGAATCCCAGATAAGGTACAAGCGTGACGATCCGGTGAATTAGATGGGAATCGCACGAAGAAGAGAACTCCACCAAAGTATTGTGGTATTTTCTGTGATCCCCGGTTGAAGCGCCTGTTTGCTAACGAAGGTAATGCCAAGATGATGCGTTGGCATGTAGAAGAGCGTAAGGAAGACGGGATGCTTAGACACCCTGCAGATGGCTCGCAGTGGAGGAAAGTAGATCGGGCTTACCCGAACTTTGCAAATGAGGTCAGAAATATAAGGTTTGGGTTGAGCACCGATGGGATGAATCCTTTCGGTCAGTTGAGCAGCATCCATAGCACCTGGCCTGTGACGCTTTGCATCTATAACATTCCTCCATGGCTGTGCATGAAGCGAAGTACATCATGATGCCATTGTTGATCGAAGGTCCGGCAACCTCGAAATGACATCGATGTGTACCGAAGCCATTGGTTGAAGACCTTGTGAAGTTGTGGGAGGATGGTGTACGGGTTTGGGATGAGTACAAAGAGAGTATTTCAACTGCGTGCATTGTTGTTTGTAACAATCAACGATTGGCTCGCTTCTGTAACTGTCCCGCCAAGCTGTCAAAGGGTTTAAAGCTCGCACCAAAGTGCATAGATGAAACGGATTTGCATGTACCAAAAACTCTCGGAAGTGTGTGTACATGGGCCACCGTCAGGTTTCTTCATGGCAGTCATGCTTTGAGGTGGAAAGGCAGTAAATTTAACGTGGGAACAGAAATTCGTGTTAAGCCTCAGCATCGTAATGGGCGACTTGTGTTTGCTATGGTAAAGGATCTGAAAGTAGTATTTGGGAAGGGTCTTGGAAGCATACCTGTGCCGAACGAGGATGGTCATGCACCCACATGGAAGAAGAAATCAATATTTTGGGACCTGCCGTATTGGGAAGTTTTGAAGGTTCGTCACTCGCTTGACTTCATGCACATCACGAAGAATGTTTGCTTGAACCTACTAGGCTACATAGATATGTATGGCAAATCGAAAGATATACTGCAAGCTCGGAAGGACCTTGAAGACATGGAGGTGAGGAGTGACCTACATCCGAAAAACAAAGAAGGGACAAAACAACTTTTTCTACATCCTGCGAGCTACACTCCAAGCAAAGAAGAGAAAAAAGCATGATTGAGTGTTTGAACAGTGTGAAGGTCCTTTCGGATACTCCTCAAATGTAAAGAGACTCAGTAAACACGAAAGAGAACAAACTCCAAGGCCTAAAATCCCATGATCGCCTTGTGTTGATGACACGATTGCTCCAGTAGTCAGTCGAGGTATCTCGCCCGAGTGGGTGCGGGGACAATCACAAAGCTATGTTCCTTCTGAACGCCATTTAGCGAAGGTTGTCGAACCAGCTAAACCGCCTAAGTTGGAGGCCGATGTGGTACAAAGTTTGGTTAGCCTCGAGATGATCTTTCCTCCTGCATTCTTTGATATCATGGTTCATCTCACCGCTCACCTTGTGAAGGAGATAGGTATCCTCGGACGGTGTATCGCACAACATGTTCCCTTCGAGAGGTACATGAGTGTCCTCAAGAAATGCGTCCGTAACGTTCAGCGTCAGGAAGGCTGCATTGCCGAGGGCTACGTGGCGGAGGAGGTGATAGAGTTTTGTGTTGATTACATGAATGATCTAAATCCTATCGGCGCCCCCATATCACGACACGAGGGAGGCTACGGGCAAAGGGACAATAGGAAGGCAATCAGTTGCATGCAATGATCTTGTTGCATTCAAGCAAGCACATTTCACTGTTCTGAAGCAATCAACTATAGTCGCCCCCTATGTCCTTCAGCACAAGAGTGTCCTACGCCGTGAGTTCATAGGGAAGACAGAGAGTTGGATAACCCTGAAGCACATGGATTCTTTCGGCAGCTGGCTACAGAAGTACATCCTTGAGGAAGGGTCAAACGATGAACTATTGCAACGCTTGGCTCGGGGACCATCACAAGAAATCGTGACATTCAAGGGGTATGAGATCAATGGTTACACATTCTACACGGATCCGGGATAATAGGAGCACCAACCGTAGCAATGGTGTCTCGTATAGACGAAGACAACAGCGGCAGGTTGGACACATATTATGGTTTCATAGAAGAAATATGGGAGCTCGACTATGGACCTCTGAAGGTCCCTCTATTTAAGTGCCAATGGGTCAAGCTGACTCCAAATGGTGTGAAGGTCGACAAATACGGCATGACAACCGTGGATCTCACGAAGTCGGCTATAAGCGCGAACCGCTTGTTCTCGCGAACGATGTGATCCGGTCTTCTATGTAATGGACATGTCAAGCAAACCTAAAAAGCGTATGACAAGCAAAAGGTAATGCCAAAGCGACATGTGGTTCTCCAAGGCAAACGAAGGATTGTAGGAGTTGAGAACATCACCGACGAGGAAGAGTATGGTCAGTTCGACGAGCTCCCTCCTTTTACAGTTGATGTCGACATAAACGCCTGCGTGTGATGTTGATGTCGATGCTCCTTACATACGTCACGATCATAACGAAGGAACAATTGTAAAGACGAAGACTTAAGATGTACTACTTGTGTACAAATTATTCCATATGATCATGTTGATATGTTGATGTTTAGCATTGCTTGTACATAATTATTTCTACAAATTTTAAAATGAAAACAAAGCATGAAAACCATTTGTACAAATTTTAAAATGAGAACAAAGCCTGAAAATTTATATCCACTCTATGAAAGGACTGCATAAATTTTACCATACAAAGAGAAATTCAGCTTAGCATAGTTAGCTCATAAATTCCCATACAAAAACCCCAAAAGCAGTGTGAAATTTACAACATTACAATGATAGCTATATTAACTAAAAGGAGCAACATTACAATGATAGCTATATTAACTAATTTCTTTAGCATGTCCTCTACTCTTTCCATCCTTTCTTCTAGCTTTTAATACTCTTGTTGTCATCGAAATGGATGTGCATCTCTCCTCTTTTAGACACTAGTCGCCGGATCTGTGAACTCTCCCTTGGCAGCAAATTTTCTTGTAATGTAGCAATTTGCATTGCAAGATTTTCAAGACTATGGCTGGCTTTATCAGCCCACTGCCAATACGGACATGCTGTGCCCTTCAAACAGAAAGAATGGAACGGAAGGTGAAAGTCAAGGAATATGAACAAATGAATAACTTCAAAAACTTACCGACATATTCAACACTTCATGAACACTCGGGATGGATTCTTGGATGTATGGGAGGTGAACACATTTACAGGATCTCCGTGATCGAGGACACGATAGCTTCATCCGCAATGCCTCTAGTTGTCTCTTCGTCTCGCCATTTGATGAAGCCGTCGACATGAATTAATTGCTTCAAAGAGTGAAACAAATTACCATCAACAATATTTTTCTTTACTCCAACATGAATATATCAACAAAACTTCTTGTGGGCATTTCACGAACACCTTGTGGGCATGAAAACAGAGAGCGAGGAAGGAGTGCGATGAGAGGAGGCGCTGGGACTTAGAAAATTTGAAGGTATGGGAGAGTGCATGCGTGGACTTAGAGAATTTAAAGCTCTACCAACTTCTACAAGCGGTTCGTAGTAAGAACCGCTTGTAGAAAATACCAACTACAAGCGGTTGGTATTATGAACCGCTTGTAGAAGGTCACTGATAAAAAAAAGAATGGCAGGGGCGCGAGCGGGTTCGAACCGGGTGGTCGAGCCGTACACTCAAGCGCCACGCTAGCCGTGGGGAGGAAGAGATCTTATCGAACTACCGGGCACCGTATTGTTTTAATATTATACTTGTCGGCACTATTACAAGCGGTTCTTATTACGAACCGCTTGTAGAAGAAATTCTCAAGCGGTTCGTAATACCAACCGCTTGCATAGGGCCTTTCCCACTCCGCCCGTCCATGCGTTCTACAAGCGGTTAGTAATACCAACCGCTTGTAGAAGTCCTCTTTACAAGCGGTTGATAATACCAACCGCTTGTAGATCACTGCTACAAGCGGTTGTTATTACCAACCGCTTGTAGAAGTTCCCTATATAAAGTTGATATCGCCGCTCTTCCTCACACCCCAAATTTTCTAAGTCCTTCCCTCACCCCAAATTTTCTCGGTGCCGCCGCCTGCCGAGACCCAGCGCCGACGCCACCTCGCTGAGGACCTCCTCTGCCACCGCCGACGCGCCCGCTGTTCCACCCCGGAGATCCTAGGCACGCGCTAAACGCCTCCTCGCTCTCTATGTTTTTATGCCCACAAGGTGTTCGGTGAAATGCTTGTGAATGACTTTTACGTGTTGTTGCCAGTATATGCATGGTGGGATCTTGAGCCGCCTTGGTTATTAGACCACCGCCTGTTGGATCATGTATTTTGCCTCTGAAGTTGTGATGGTACGCTAAAAATTACGCTTTAAAAGTGAGATTAGTTATAAGTTCTTTGTTAATTTTATTCAGATTTTATAGTCCTCTTGAACGATGAGTGGTTTGATCCATCGAGCGATGATAGTATCTCTCTTTCTACAAACTTGATGGAACATGTATTTTCATGTGAATATCATACATGAGTTTCACACACTACAAAGCTGAAATCATGAATTCATTCCTATTCATGTTACTATTCTCGGTTATCCGGGAACACGATGACGAGTAAAAGATGTATGCCTTTTCTCATCTATTGACACAATATGTATCTCTTGTGCTTGCTTTTTTGGATGAATGGCGTATACACAAACAATGGAGTTATAGAAAGTTACAATTCTGAGAAACCGATAGAATAAATTAAGTTTCGATTTAATTACGCTATCTTTGAACAAAGCTAATCGAGTATCATACTTAACATAAGTTAGCCTCCATTTAGACTTATTCTTTGCTTTCAATGCTTAACTGAATTCACTTTCATTCATGGATCAGAGAATATAGCTGAATTCGCTCGTTCTACTTTAGATAATTCACATCTCAGATATTTATCAACTTCTTGTGGTTGCTATTCAATTCTTTGGTACAATGAGAGATTGACACTTTGATATTGATTACTTGGATTGATTTAGGAGTATTGTCTAGTTGGAGTGAATTTACTCTTGGAGTTAATTCCTGATTAACTCGAATCAATATGATGGTTGTAGTTTAATCAGTGGGGATTGTTACTTGGATACGGATTATTGCTTGGAAAAAAGAAATCATCCATTGTATGAATGCTTTTAACACACTTATGTCAGGTGGATCTTTGAATGTTGTATGCGAAGATTGCACATGTCAATTTGTAGGCCTTTGATATCGTGATTAGCATTGTCATTTTTTGTTGTTACATACAGCCTTGCTTCTCACGGTCGGTGTCGCTACAGTCTTCACGGGTTGCGGTCTCATGTCATGCTTGGTCCCTTGATTTGATGTAGACATAATGCGTATCATCGCTATGCTGGTCAGATGAAGATAAGGACTTCGATAAAATTTCTTTGAATAAATAAATAATGAATCATTCTTATTCCACACTAATATGATTTTCAAAAATAAAATATGGTTATAAATCACGACTAGAATGTTAATAGTCTATTACACAAAAAAACGAAATGTCGGTTCCTTGTCAACCAATCACGTCACATTAGGTCTTCTCCAGGAGAAGGTGTCAGTTCTTTGGCGACCATGCTTTTGGAAGTTCCAAAAGTCATGGTCAAAGAAAGACAGCACCTTCTGGAGAAAGGCCCTAATATGACGTGTTTGGTTGACAGGAACCGATTGCTCGCTTTTTGTGTAATAGACTATTAACATTCTAGTCGTGATTTATAACCTTATTTCATTTTTTGAAAATCATATTAGTGTGGAATAAGAATGAATCATTATTTTTTATTTAGCAAATAGTATATATGAATTGTCAATTGTATATGTACCATGTGAAATGTGTAAGTCTATGTGAAATGTACAAGTATATGTGAATTGTCAATTGTATATGTATCATGTGAAATGTGTAAGTCTATGTGAAATGTGATCTCATCAGCACAAACTGTTCTGTCGATCTTAAACTATGCTTTCAAACTCGAATTGTTCTCAACAACCTTGTCTTCATATATAATCTAAGCCTCGAGATGTGCTCTACTCTAGATGGCGACACCAAGACGTGGTGACCCGGCTTCGATGAGGCGGAAAATCGATATTCGAGACCATTGCTGTTGGGTAGCATCTTAGCCAACGAGGCCGTTAACATCGATGCGGAACATCACGATGGTCTTCTTGATTGTCGATGAGGCCGTTAACACTAGTACCGAGGTATACTCTCACCATTACGAATAGGTTTCACCCATTATTCTAAAATCATTCATATTATATGTGTTTGTGTATCGGCCGGTACCTCATCGCCACCCATCCGGAATGAACCGAGGACCTAACAAGAAGCCTTCGACAAAGTGCGTGATAACAAAAGTCAGAACGACGGAGTCTGCTAGCCCCGAATCAGCAATTGGGCCTTTCAACAACGCTGCGGCTACCACGTGAGGGATCACGTCCCAATCAGCATCCAGAAATGGGCTGAAGTCCCTGCAGCTACCAAGGAACTGCTCTGGAATGATGTAAAGGAAAATTTCACTTTTCCAGAAGGGTGCGAACAGAAGGCCAAGGGATGGGCTTTGAAGAAGATGGCAACTTCCTTTCAAAGTGGAAGTCGTCCCTCACCCGCAAGTACATCGACAAAGGAGAAAGGCCAGACTTCAATAAATTTCCTAAGCTCGCCGATCATTGGGATGCTTTCGAGGAGTACAAGGCGCCGGATGCGGGGCCGCGAGAGAAAAAACAAGGTGAATGCACGAAGAAGAAATACCACCACCATCTCGGGACCGGTGGTTACATCAAGGTCGCAAAGAAATGGGACAAGCGGGAAGATGAACCGGCAAAGACGATATTATACTGGCGAGAATTGGGAGCCCCACATGCGCAATTGGTTATTGGGTCACGGGGGCAGCCTTGCTGATGACGGTAGCTTGGTGATGGCACCGACAGTCCAAGAAGTTGGCGAAAGGATTGTAGAAGCCATCGAGCAGACTCGGTCAGGATCCTTGGTGACGGACAGGGAGAATGACGAGCTAACATATGCCCTTCAAAACCACGAGCACCGGGGCGGACACGAGGTTTCGAGAAAGTGCCATGGAGGCACGGCTTTGCCAAAGACTCAAGCACTTACGGAGTTGAGGCGAAGCAAGAGGAGAGATCGAGGTAGAGTGAGCCGATTGGAGGAAGAGCTTAGAGCTACGAAGGCTTCCATCGATGTCCAGTCACGCAACAAGTGTCCGGCAATGAGCCGACCGGGGAGCACTACGTTCGACCAATATTCAGCGACGCGGAATCCGTGATCGTCCGACCGCGCTAAAGAGCGATTCTTGGCGTCCGTGTGGCCTCAGTGAGCGACCCGCAGTTCGTCATCCGTGGGCAACATCAAGGTTCGCCGCGGTCACGAAGCTACACATTGATATGCGTAACCTCTCCTTCAAGGTGGCTTACGGCATGGCTTATCCGGTGGAGGCGGGCGACATTCCATCGCAACAGATACCTTCCGGATACTCCAAGGTCACGGTGGAAGAGGTGGTGGGGGCTTCAAGATCTCGTTCTCGATATTCTCGGGGCGGCGAGGTGACCAACCTTGACGAGCCCTCCATGGCACATTCATCCTATGGCGCAAAAGTCCATCATATTTCCAGATGGTGTGGAGGTTATATCTCCGGAAGAGAGGCCCATAATTTGAGCGGCTCGAGAGCAAGCACGCCTCCTCCACATTGACAACCCACGACTCCTCGGCGTCGCTTGACGCAATGCTTCCCGATGGTCGAGCCACGCCTCCTTCACCTCCCGCTCCACAAAGAAGCCCGACTCGCCGCCACCGCCACCGCCTGAAAGTAAGAAGCACCCAACATCTCCAGTGACCACGCCTCCAGCATCTCCCCCGAGGAAGAAGCTCGATGTCAGAAGCAGGGATCCCGCACTAGCACCTCCTCCCACGAAATCGGCATCCGTGACAGAGAATGTCAAAGCAACCGCCAAAGAGGCCATATGATCATCGATCATGAGGAGCTAGTCAGATCCGTAAAGACGGATGTGGCCATGCAGCTTGCGCCAAAGAAGCCAGAGCCCAAGCTTAAAATAGATGAAAAAACTGTGAAGCACTTTCAGTCATGCGGAACGCGCGCGCCGCCTATGATGGCGACTACAAAGGACAATAAGAAACGCCACTGATGTAAAATACACGGGCTCCTTGGTAGGGAAAGAAGAAGAAAGTGGAAGATCGCAGTCTGCCGAGGAGTTGAGGAAAATGGCATTCTGAAGGAGGCGGACTCAAATCATTAGACTAGGATCTTCCAATGGCACCAACCAAATGGAAGTATGAGTTGGGCAAACCGCTAATTGATCCAAAGGATATAAAAGATCTCCCAACCAAGATCGTCAAATGCATGAATGGTACATGAAAAGGGCATCTCATGGAGAGCAAATGTTCCTCCTCCGCTTCAAGATGAGTATTTCTTCCAAGGAACAACACGAGAACTATGGCTGGAATTTGATGACTTGTACCATGTGTACCAAGGAGACGAGGTCAACGTGTCTTTCATGTCCTGCTGGTGTCTGTAAGTGTCGATCTACTAAGTTTACCGTTAGCTTCCTCCCGCACCACAAAATTGAAAATCTAATTAACTTAGTTATCCCTTCTTATGTAGAATGGAGATACAACGATGTAAAAGACTGGGCAAACAGAACGTTGGCTTCATCGACCCAGAGATTGTCAACGAGAAAATCTGGTCATACGACAAGCAAAAACAGCTACTTGAGGGATACCTTTTGCATGCACTGTTGAAACAGCACTACAAACCATACATACTTCTGCCCTTCAACTTCAAGTACGTGTTCTCACAAACCTCTTGTTCTTGTATTTCTTAAGCCATTGATAGTACGAGTAGCTACTTACGCATATGTTGCAATATACGAATAGGTTTCACTGGATCCTTCTAGTCATCGAGCTTGACAACAGCAGGATTACAGTTTATGACTCAAGAAGGAATCCAATCCAAAAATACCAATGGTTCATTGACGTCCTGAACAGGACATTTGCAAAGTTCAAGAAGAAGCAAAAAGGAGAATTCCAGAAAGAATTCGAAGTCATAGTAAGCACTCAGGTACGTACTACAAAAACTATTATTAATATACATGCGCCATATCAGTTCTTCATCTGATATTCTGAAATTTCTCCCCGCGAAGGTTAAACGCCAGACAGCTGGAAACAACTTATGTGGCTACTACGTGTTCCACTATATTCAAAGTTTTATCTATGGCGCATTTATTTGGAACATTATGCCGAGGTTCAGATATGCATGTCAATTTGTTAGCTACAACTTACATTTTAATTAATTGCATGTGATCGGATATTTATATACTTTCCGCTTAATTAATTGTCACCAACATCGATGAGCACATTAACGTGCTCGCCTCACCGGTGCGCGACTCCAAGAACAACTCATCGGCTTCATTGTCGACGAGGTTGTATCTCGAAATGGCGAGTTCCACGTAAGGTTTCCAGAGTTGAACACCGATGAACTGCTGACGACATCCACGTCGACCAAGGACAAAAAGAGTGACGATGCAAGAAATGAGTTCGATAATCATTTTTTTCATCATTCCAAATTGTAAACGTTGGTTGCGTCTATGTACTTGTTCATTTTTACACTATTAAGTTCGTTTTTCATGTAGTGAGCTAGCTAGCTTGTGAACATGTGTATGAGTATGCATATGCCATATATATTTAATTGCAAAAAACTCCTCCTCATATCTAATTTTATGGTCAAAAACGATATACAAAAACACATGCAAGAACATATTCTAAAATACATATAATCGAAAAACTCTCCACAAGAGGTTGGTGACTCCAACCGCTTGTAGAGTGTTGCTCTCACAAGCGGTTGGTAAGACTAACCGCTTCGATATCCTTCTCCACAAGCGGTTTGTAAGATGAACCGCTTTTGGATATCCTTCTCCAAGCGGTTTGTAAAGCGAACCGCCAGGAGTTCCCACGTGGCGGCTCCTTCGCCCTCCCGAACACCTTCCCAACCGCTTCGTGCCACAAGATAAGCAGTTGAAAGAACCGCTTGATACCCGATGGGTATCACATGATTGCTTAGAAGCGGTTATAAAACCGCTTCTAAAGGGGGTTACGAACCGCTACTAGTAGCCGGTTCTGTAGTAGTGTTCCACGGTAATTTTACAAAAAGGACCTCATGGTTCCGCAATTTCGACACGGGCGTCGGTTCTTTAGACCTGGAAGATTTAAATTTTTTTGAAGAGAAGTGCTTTAATGCTTTTCTTTTTAACAGTTGCACAAATATTAAAGCATGAATGAAGTGTAGATAGTGATTACTTACCGCTTCGTTTGCTTTAAGATTTGTGCAATTTATATTGGGAGGAAAAGCAGCATTGTTCAATTTTGAAATCCGAACAGGTCCTTTCACTTGTTATTTTGCAAAAAAGTCACCATAGTTTCACAAATTCAACGTGAGCGCCGGTTCTTTCGACCTGAAGATTTAAATTTTTTGAAATTGTGAATAGGTGCTTCAACCAGTTATTTTAAAAAATCTGTAATTCCACAAATCCGATTTATAAAAAACTCGGATTAAATTTTTTTTCCACGGCGCAGCGTCCCATGCACCTCTACTTAGTTATACATGTCCATGGATCCGTCCTCGGTCCATCCATAGGGCGTGTCGTGTCGATCGAAGCCCTGGTCTAGTAGGTAGGAAACGTCGAGCTAACAGAGTGCAAATGCTTGTGAATATGTGATGACCGATGGACGTTGATTTGTCGATCGATTGACCTGCAGATCCAAGGCCGAGGTATACGTGGGTTCATGCAGGAAAGAACACGTAGCCGCTGCTGCTTTTGTAGTGCGCTACTGGGTTGATGACATGCACGCAGGGTTTGGCCAGCCAATGTGCTTGCTTTGTCGGCACCATGCATGACCTGCTCTTTTGTCCATATATACGAGTTTCTTTATTTGACTAGACGCTACGTCGACGTCTCGTATGCGCGCGTAGTCAGGGCTCAGTCACACACAGGCAGTGGGTCAATTACATATTCTTGTTGTCGCCGATGGCCGCGTAGCTTGTCTCGGGGTAATTAGCTGGTAATTGGAATATATTCTCGTGACTAGTACCAGTTAACAACTTAACATAGAATTCAACGAGCGGTTTATCTAAACAGACGATATAGCATGTATTAGCAGCCTAGCACGTAGGTAATTATGCCGATGATTTGGTCGGTGGTTAGGTTCAAAATCTGTATACATGTTTTATATGCGCATGTACTACGTAACACTCTTATACCCCTTCTCTAAACGAAATAATTGAAAATTTGCCACTTAAGGACTCATTTGGCACCCGGGAGTAGAAACCCAGGGATCGATACAAATCCCAGGAGGGGAATCTTGGCTTTTCATAACCCAGGGATAAATCTTCCCCTCCGGGAAATAATCCTCGAGACCGGCAATGAACAGGCAGAAATATCCCAGCCATCCAAAAAATTCAAAAAATTCAGAAAAAAATCTAGAAAATTCGCAACAAGATTGTGTGGTATTATGACTGTCATGAAACAAGATTTGAGGGAAATGTCACTGAAAATGTTGTTGGAACTTTAGAAAGCACATATCAGTGACTATTAAGACTTAAAATCTGGTGCCATGCTATTTCATGACAATCATAATAATACCTCCGGTCCAACTCTAAAAACTCCACGAAGTATATGTCAGTGATCTTAATCTTGGCTACAAGATCTTAAGAGCATGGTACAAAAAGGAAATTACAACCATGTTGCATATGACAATACATAATTTTTTCTTCCATACATTAATACATATGAAGCATGTATAACATAAGTCCTACAAGCATATATATAACATATATCCTGGTTTGGTCATCTTCAAGGGCTCCATTCAACAACTTTTTTCGGCATCTGTGATATAAAAATTGAGAAATTCAGCAAGAATCAGAAACTTTTTTCACAAGCCAAATAGAGCCTCAATAAAACATTTTAGTGATATAAACTCAGTGTTGTTTACAAAGATAGGAACCACGTCTATATGGCTACTCTCCATGTATGTAAGCGTGTAACTGGTTAATGTTTGGACAAAGAATTCTACTACAGAGAGTTGATCATCTCAGGCCACTCATTTGGTTGTGCCTGGCTCTGAATTTTACAACAAGAGAACAATAAGGAACTCAATATCCCAAAAAATATGCTACCTCGGCAACTTGTCGACCACAAATTGTAGGAAATGAATTATATCGATGACAAACAGAAGACCACAAATAAACATCAAAATTTCAGAGTTACAAATATTTCTCTTGTTCTGTTATTGTCTTTACACGGTAAGATTTGCAACAAAGGTAACAAGAACATAGTACGTTCAGAAAAATAGCCCAAAAAAGGGTATGAAATGTTTTAAACAAAAAAATTAGAACATGTCCATACCCTTCTTTTACCTGAAAAGTGTCTTTCTTTCCCTCTATTGAGTGCAATTCTTCTTCCATGAACAGTGTCCAAAGTCATTTAAATGTTTATATCCTAGAGCACATAAAAAATGAGTAAATAGAATTATTCAAGCTACTACATTTCCTCAGTAGCCATAGAAACCTGAATTCAATTGAACAAGACTCCACTTTGGCATTACAACCATAGAACCTCAGGGGATTGGTAGTTTTTGGAGTTGGCAATTATGAATAAAAGTCACTTTGAAGGAAACATAGCTACCAAAATTTGCTTGAAGTTCTAAATCTCATAGCAGTAAGCAGTTAAATAGTTAAATGCTATTCTCAGAATGCTTATTATTGTGCATGCTCTTATGCATATATATCTGAATGGATGAACTGAGCTACTGCATCAATCAAATGATCATAAAGTTCTATTTATATCTCTAGTCCTGACAACTGACAACTCTATATCCACAAATTATATCTTTAAACAAGTAACAGAGGATGCTCTAAACAAGTAACTCATATTGCTCTAAACAAGTAACTCATATGCTCAAATGCTCTAAACAAATAACTCATATCACAAATTGTCTAAATAAGCAACAAAGGATGCTCTAAACAAGTAACTCATATCACAAAAAACATAGAAATTACCTAGAAAGTAAGAATTTCGCTCCTGATCCAAAGAAGGCGAACACTTGGGTTCTTTGTGTTCAAAAAGATCTCCCTATTCAGCTCACATTTGAATAGTCTCAGTACCTTTGCCTTCTCCTCATCCGTCAGCTCTTCAATTGACTCTAAAGCAGTGACACACTTCCCAATTGAGTACTCAGCATCATTCCTTTTTATTTCACTAAGTTCATTTGCAAAATTCTTTGTTTGCTCCTTTTTGAACTCCAGATAGCTTTCAAGAACCCCAGCAATCTGATTTTGTTTGCGCTTTCTCCCATGAATATCTTCTTTATGCCCAGAAGAAGCAGATGGGTGCATGGTCTACTTCATCAACTACTAGATGAGTACTTGATGTTTCTTGACCTTCTAAAGTAGCAAGGAGAGGGTTCAAACCAACATTGACTTGTACTTGATAAACTGGAGGCTCGCCTGGATCAATTGATGTGAAATTCATGTCTCCAGTTGCTGTACTTCCTATTTAGATGAGAGCACAATAAGGCACATTCAAATGACATATTTAGATTTAGTATGCAAATAGAAACATACCTTCATACAATGTTGCCAGATAGTTAAACAGAGGAAATGGCTTATTTTGGAACTTTTTTGTCTTTGGATAAGCCTATTAGATGAGAGCACAAAATATAGTTAGTACGAATATATAGCAGAAAAAAGAAATAATAAAGAGAATGGTGGGTCTTACAGAAATTATTCTGTCCCAAATAATTGGTTCGGCAATAATCATTGAAAGAGAATCATTCCATCCAACACCGCTTTGCTTCCGTGCATCTCGTAGGGCCTTGTAGTTCGCTTTCAGTTCATTCTCTTTTTCTTGTATTTGTTGCTTTGTGAAACTAACAGTTGGAAATCTTTCATTGAACTTTTTGGTTATACTTTTCCATCCTTCAGTAACCCACCCGTTCTGTCCTCTAAACTTGGACTGGTTATGGTCAAGTAGTATATCAACAAGAGCTTTCTCATAGGAGTAGTTCCATGACGCCCTTGACCCTTCCTTAGCCATAGCTACACTTACCATGACAAAATTTTAATTAGTAATCTACTAATAATAATATATTTATTAGTAATCTAGTAATAACACCTAGGGAGCATATCTAAGATTAATTATTGTAATCAGCCCACATTTGCATTGCAATTTGGTCTCTAAGATTGCTACCAACACTTGATTCCATAGCATTTGAGTCATTTACGTCGTCGCCCTCTGGTATAGGAACAAACTCAGATGGATCAATGTTATTTGGTTGATGATCCAACCATCCCTCTTCACTATTTTGACCACGAATAATGTTATGAGATGCCACGACAGCAGCTGGGATCTTAATTTGAGTCGTAATTGGATAGAAGGTGCCAACTTTTAGAACAGGGAATCGCTTCTTGACAACACCAATACCTCTTTCGATATGGTTGCAAAGGATAGCATGGTGATGGTTGAACAATTCTTTGTAATCTATATAATTACGTTACTTCTTCAAGATGAACGACGCCTCCTAAATTCACTGAGATGGTAGCAAACTCCTCGATATGGGGCAAGAAAAAAAGGCGTGTTGGCATATCCACCATCCACAAGAAAGAAGTTTCCTTCTGTAACTTGAAACCCTTTGTTAATAGCAGATCGAAGGACTCCCGCATCTGAAGCTGACCCTTCCCACCCACATTAGATAAATGTGAAGTTCAGATCAAATCACAAGCTAGCATCACGTTTTGGGACAAAGTACCCTTCCTATTCCTAAAAGGAGCTGTTCTATCTTCAGCAATGGTGATAGGTATATGTGTTCCATCGATGGCACCGATGCAATTCTGAAAATATAGCCAAAATCTAAGATCGGACACAATCTTTACATGAGGTTGGATTGAACTTGGGAACTTGACAAATCTACGAGTCAAGGTAGGAATGATATCAAACACTTCCTTAATTTTTCTATGAATTGTTTCGCCACTATGCTGAAATGCCTTTTGAAGATCTTGATTGCTAGCATTGTGGGGACATCATATACATGAACATCCCTAACTGCTCCTCAATGGTAACACCCCTTGTGTCCCTCAACAAATTCTCTGTTCTGAAATAATGAGCAGTGGCCTTAAATATATGTGGCTCCATCCAAAACTAAGTCAAACACCAACTCTCATGGCCTTCTAAGATCTCCTTAATTTTTTTAGCACCGGTAAGAGAAGATGTATGGACTGGCCTTTTTCCTTTGAAAAGGGATGAAAGCAGAGCAGGAACCAGTACAAGAAATAGCTCGTCATCCTCCTCTTCCTCAAGCATAAACTTCCTAATTAATTCCTTTGTAGCGGCCATTTGCTAATAAAGAGTAAAATATATGTTTTCCTTCTTGTAACTGTCCAAAAAAAACACATGTTTGAAAACTTGAGAGGAGAGCACATGTTTAAGACTATACATCAGAGAGGCTTTAGGCCTTTAGTAATTCAGTTTGAAATTCAGAACAAGTAAAATCTATTCTCCATCAATTGCCCCAACATTTGACTCATTTCACTTGAATGGGACTAGTGACAGTAGACATGACCCCATTAAATTTTCAAGCAATCCATTGTAATTACAGAACAAGCATGATGTGCAAGTATATAATAACTAATTAAGTCTGGAGGCAGACCATGTTTTAATCAGTATTAGTTTCAAAGGAACATAAACATGATCTGACATAAACATGCTTTGGCGTGGAACATCGGTATTAGTTTCAAATTCGAATGATTTGCACCATGTTTTTACGTGCAACTTCAGTACACGAATGGCGCAACTATGTGTTATTTTAGCTGAGAACCATGCAGCAAAGCTGGGAGTTTAGTGGATGAATGACTCTCTTTTTTTGTTTGGATAGGTGAATGACTATGTCTTGATTAACCACTGAGACAGCAGCAGGCAAGAACAGAATGACTCTCTTTTTTTGTTTGGATAGGTGAATGACTATGTCTTGATTAACCATCGAGACAAGAAGAGCAAGAACAAATATCTGTTTTAAAACTCAATCACCGTAGTGATAGAAAAAAGTAACTTGCATTTTTACCAAGTACTCATCCTTTGCATTAAGAACATTAGCATGCTGTTATTCCAAATTGCAACACATGCATTCTGATAAAACTACTAATCTAGGTAGTTCATGGAATCTAGGCAGCAGCAGCAGCTAAGAGTTGAATCATCGTTTCGTTTCAGTGCTCATCCATCAGGCGAGGAGCGCATACAAAGAACAGAAGAACAGGCACGAATACAAGACGTATAGCAAACACAAATGATCAACGGACTAGAGATGAACGAAACCAACTATGTCCACGACGGCACTATGTGTCCTACCAGCTCTGCAGCAAGCACAACGAGAAGAGGGGAGGAAAGATGGCCGGAGCCGCACTGAAAGAAAGGAGGCCGCAAGGTTAACTACGGATCTGGATCGGCCAGGGAGGCGGCGGCGGTGACGGCGACGGTGGAGGTAACCCTAGCTCTCTCCGGAGAGCCATTTCAAGGTGAGGCGGCACGGGTGGTGGCGGAGACCCACCAGATCCGGAGGTCACCGCCTCCCTAGAGACCACGCCGAGAGAGAGCGGTGCGAGGCGAGGGGGAGGCGCCGGTAGAGCGAGGGCGAGGCGAGGCAAGACGGAGGGCAAGGGCGAGGCAGAGGCAGAGGCGGAGGTGGAGGCGTCGCGAGAGAGATGGGAGGGCGAGGCGGAGGCATCGCGAGAGAGACGGGGCGATGCTTCCACTAGTCTGGGCGAGGGGGTGAATTCCCCGGGAATTGGACGGGGGAAGGGCCGCGAAAACCCGGCGCGATGGGTTTCCAAATGCATCAGCGGCTCAGCCCGGGGAAACTCTCCGCGCGGCTCGCGAACCCCGGGATCAGGCCGGGATCCCCGCGGGGATTGGGCTTCCCAAACGAGCCCTAAATGATTGACCCTTCGGATATGATGCCACTTGAGCCAATGACATATGGGATCATCTGAGTCAATGAAATGTGGGTCCAGTAGCAAATTTGCGAAGCCACATGTTTGAAGTGGCAAATATCCAAATATCTCTTCTTAAACATAGCAATCCTAAGATAGATCGGATCAGATTTTTTGAGATACAGCACGAGTGTGCACAATCTTAAAAACAAATAAGATGAATCTCATAAAGAAAACCAAAATAACAGTGACGAAACAACCATGTCGAAAGAGAGAGATTTAGCGAAGCAGCCTGTAAATGTTTTAGGCACAACCTCAAAAAATACAAAGGAAAGTAGAAAACCTACTCCAAGAGAAAATAGTAATTCTAATCCTATTAGGGTTCAACTAAAAATTCTCTATATTATACGTTTTTAAATCATAAAAGACTAAATATGAGCCACTATACTCAACAATTTCTATCTTGACTTATCCATTGAAGTCACTGTACTTCTCCATGAACTCACTCAAAGGCCTGTTTGGTAAAGCTTCAGATCTCAGCTTCACATGAGATTTGAAACTTGTAGGCTAAAATAAAGTGAATTAAGTTTATATTTTTTGTCTAAAATGTAAACAAGATGATCCATCTAAACACACTTAATGTACTCACAACTCTAGCTCCACAGATCTGATGAAGCTAGGAATACCTAGCTCCACCAGATCTACGGAACTGGTGGAGTTAGAGCCCTACCAAACACAGCCTAAGTTTGCTTCGTATCTTTTGTTTTTCCTTCTGCCTTTGGGTGTGCCCCCATCATAGGGGCTCATGCACATCATC
Organism: Guadua angustifolia; assembly: GCA_036346375.1. Classification (NCBI taxonomy): domain Eukaryota; kingdom Viridiplantae; phylum Streptophyta; class Magnoliopsida; order Poales; family Poaceae; genus Guadua; species Guadua angustifolia. Next base: position 26,214,228 of record CM070515.1, read on the forward strand.
GCAATATACATGTAAGTGTTCAGATTTAGCCTTCCGAACCATCCAACTAAAAGCTCTTTCTTTGTATAGTTTGGTTAACACACCTCTTGTTTCTACAACCCTCAAACAATATGATTGTCTTGCTCCGACCTCCACCTGCTCATTGTTGCCACCTTTTTTGCTTGTTAGATTTTGCAACCATCTTTGCAGTTTCGCACATAACTGTAGTTGAGATTTGAGTAGCTATTGTTAATGACACGACTTTCTTCTCCTAATTAGGATATTTATCGAACCTCCAATTGAATTCCCTTCCTTTAGGTTTACCCATCAATCACTATTCTCCATTACTTTGGATACTTTTCATGATTACCTGCCTTTTGCAACTAACTTGCGTGACTCCACCTCGATGTGATACCTCACAATCTTCCAGTTTAAACAAGCTCACATATATTAGATTCTTCTTTATGCCAAGAAAATACCGAACTCTTGTCAATATGCGAGTGCTCCATTATATGTCTCCAATTTAATTGTTCCTACTTCAATAATTACAAGCTCCTTACAATCCACTAAGTGAATATTTCCATACACTACTAAAGAAATGGTCATCTGGGCTGGTTTTGGTGGCAATACAATGTCCTTAGACAGAATGACGAGCAAGTGTCACGGTCAATTTTCATCCAATAGAGATATAGCATTATCTGTGTATCACTTCCAAGGTCGGAACTAACCCAGAAAACCTATTATCTCTATCGGTTTCGAACTAGAAATCGATAGAGATAATTAAGAATCTGTATCGGTTTCACAATCAAAACAGATAGAGAAGTCCTTATAATTTCTATCGGTTCTTAGCGTGAAATCGATAGAGATTTGTGAATTATCTCTATCGGTTCCACACTCAAAACCGATAGAGATTATAAGATAAATCCCAAGTATCACCTTCACGGTATATTGACATTCACAGTATATTCACACTCACAAATTAATAAATTCACAGTATATTCACATATTAATAGTATACGCACAATTGACAAATTCACAATATATTCACAATTATAGTATACTTACAGATCGATAAAATTATAGTATATTTACATTCACTGTATTGTTGACAGTTTAAATACTCATTGCAAAAATCAGTAGTATAATCCTCTAACGTAACTCTCCTTAGGCAGCCCTGACGTCCCAGTAGAAAGCTCTTTGCCCCAAGAAATTGCATCTAGAGTACCATAGAGATTGTCCGCTAAACATACTCAATGCAGAAATCAATGGCATAATCCTCTAGCAGCCTTTTCTTTGCTGAACTTCTTGGCACAATAGCAGTCTTTCGTATCATTTTTATAGCCAACTTTTGTTTGAAGTATTTCCTGCTATGTTTCAAGGATACAATAAACTAGTTAAAATATTAATAAAGCATAAATTAAGAAACAACATTATTTGATAGATCGAGGCAACAAGGAGACCTTGGGCTTTTTCATATTTTCCATCTATATGCCATAGCTCCTGTAACAGAGGCTTTTCGATTCTCTTTATAGTTCCACAGCTCTAGCACAGTGTCCGTTTGTTTGACACCAATAACCCAATAACTTATTGCTTTTTAGTCATATCTCTTAATCCCTACAAAATTAATCATTGTATTGTGAAAATAGGCTTTCTTGGTATATTATCAGTTACCACATGGAATTAAATACTAGAAGCCTCTATAAGCTCAGCTTTGGCTTCTTTCAATTTGCGTTTTCCCTGCTCTCCTTAATGATGAGTAAATGATTAAGAGATTCAATATCTTGTGATTTGTCATTTATGTCTTTTAGTTTTTGTTTCATCTCATAATTTTTTTTGTTAATTCAGACTTTCCCTTCAATTGTTATATATCCACCTTAAGTTTTTGTTTAGCATCCAACAGTGTTACCATGTCGTCTGTCTTGTTTGTAGGCTCTATTTTATATATGATACTTGACAATATCAAAGTAAATATACTCATAATCGTTAATTAAGCATATGCGTGACAATAAACATTAATAGAGGCACACAACTAGAAATCAAGCTCAAATTGATTTTAAGGTGTTGTCAAATGTTAGGCAGCCTTAAAAAGAACTCCTCACCACTAGGGATAAGATATTAGACTGATTTGTGGCAATCTTATCTTTAAAAACAGATTTAATAGTTGACAGTTTATAAAACCTAATCAATTAGACAAAAATATTTTTAAGAGAATAAATATTGAAAAATACTTACTAAAACTATAACATTATAGACTGCAAAAGCATATAAATAGAGGCAACCACCAACAGTTTGAATGCTAAAAATAGTCAACAATACTATAAACAAAACAATAATAATCAAGCACAAGTAGGACAGTAAGCACAAATTAGTGCATATAACACTGCTCAGAGAGGAGGCGGCAACGACATGCTCGGGGGAGGAGATGATGCTAACGTGCTCAGAGAGGAGGTGACGGCGACATGCTCGGGAAGGAGGCAACGATGAGCTCGGGGGAGAAAACGATGGCGACGTGCTTGGGGAGGCAACGAAGACGTGCTCAGGGGAGGAGACGATGACAACGTGCTCGGGAAGGTAGATGGCGACATGGGGGAGGGGAAGCGGAGGGGCAATGCGGGTGGAGAAGAGTAAACTCCTTTTTTATAGAACGGAGGGAAAGCCAAGAGGTCAAAAACGAGGTGGATGCCTTGATTTTTGGTATTTGAATGGAGCGGGATGAGAAGCCGAGAAGTCAAGCAAGGGGAAGAGAATCTGAGAACCGACTCAAATGAAGAGATAGTGTTGTATCATTCTGTAGTAGTGATATACTGGACATAGAGATCTTTTGTCAAACATCTCCTTAACCGAACATATGTAAAAGTAACAATCTAAATTTAATATTCATAATGAAAAGTACATGATTGATTGATGATAAGTATGCATGAATCATCTGTTGTTACCACCATTGATCATGCACTCTTCATTTGTTTTAAACTCGGACGCACCTTTATCATATGACTTTTCTCATTACATTGATAGCATACACGTGTATCCTTACTTTTACCCTTCTTGTTGTGCAACTCTTGCATTTTTCTACAACACTTACTACAGCCAATAATTGATTACCTAAGGATTAAGATTTTGATAGTTTTTCCAAGGACTTTGCCTTCAATAGATGTGCAATTACCTTGTTGAAGTTGAGAGTACTTTTTCTACGAGAATATTCATCACTAATTTCTCCCATAATGGTGGTAGAGAAGATGCCAGTATAGTGATTTTTTCATTCTCCTTAATTTTCTCATCCACACTAATAGGCTGAGTGATAAGCTTGTTGAATATATCGAGATGATCAAAGAACAGTGTACCTTCCTCCATGTGCAATCTGTAGAGTTGTCACTTTAGAGCCTGTTTGGCGAGCTCCAGATCCTGATTCTCCAGTTTCAGCTCCTGATTCTCTATGGAATCGATTCTCTGGTGGAAGTGATTCCTATCTGAGAAATAGTTATGAACTTGATGGAGAGGTTCATAACTGGGAGGTTGTGAATCAAGTGGGGAGCAGGTTTTTTTGGCTCCCAAGCTGCAAGTCAAAAAACATGAATCACTTCTTCGGATTCCTATGTGAAGCTGATTGATTTTTGCTTGTTTGGTAGAGCTTCTCAGCTTCTCATGGGGAAGCTGAAGCTGGGAGCTCTGCTAAACGCACCCTTAGTATCCACCGGTTGTCCGTGACTTTGCTATATATAATTCTACTAAGTCCTTCCATAATTTCTTGATTATCAGTATTTTACCTCATCAGAGAGATATAGATGGATTATACTGACAGCTTTTCGTTCCATCACCTTCCGGTCTTATTTGGGCATCTTTTTTTGTCTATCTCCTTCAAGAGCAATGCTTAACTCTTGTTGGACACGGACATCCTTCACCACACATTATCACACGTTTAAATTTCTCCCACCGTCAAATTTCTTCACTTGATTCCGCATTGTTGACATCGACCTTGATGTTTTGCCACCTAACGCTTTACTAACTTTCTCAGAATAATCAAGCTTTGGCTCTAATACCACTTGTTACACTCTGATATCCCTTCTTATGCACAGTAGTCTTGAAATCGGATTAGAGTTTTGTGAGATATAGTACGAGCGTGCATGACCTCAAGAACGAAGGTGATGAATCTCATAAAGAGAACCAAAATAACGGTGACAAAGTAACCACGATAAGAGAAAAAGATTTAGTGAAGCCGACATAAATTCTTTAAGTACAACCTTGAAGTAGTACAAGAGATTGCCGCTCTCTTACAACTCTCTTGAACTTTTAGGACTCTTGGATCATTGCCTTGTACAAGAATTTAGTCATAAAGAATAAACTAGCATTTGATCCTCTCGTGTGCCTTTTGCTTTGGATAAGTTGGTTTGTGATATGCTCTTTGGTTGCCTTGGTTCTCTGTGGCCACCCTTATGAGTTTATATAGCCCTTAGTTTTCCTCCAAAGGAAATTAGAAATCTTACTTCTATTAGAATTCTTCTAAGATTCTTTATAGCTAAATCTAAAAAAACTAGATATGACTCAATATATATACTCAACAGTTACCTTTCTGTTTTCTCCTTTCCTTGGGCTCTATACTTTGGAGCGAGGAAGGAGAGATCAGAATCATTAGGGAAAAACCAGTGCACAAGCTTGGACGAAACACGAAGCAATCTTTCGCCTCGTCGCCATAGCAACCACATGGTTGAGTGATTAATCTACGGGCTCTTTTCACCGAACAAGGGCTACTTTAATTAGTTAATTATATATCTCTGCAAGTGACTCACTTATTCAGGCCCAAGTCGTGCACAGTGCCTATGGAGCAGCCACCTTGCACAAACAGTAGATAAAAAATAGCACGGGAAAGTGTAACTAGTAGAAAAATGGAGTGCATGTATGGTTCTGCATTGGTCATTACGGCACCCCGGCATAATTGCTTCGATGTCCCGTTCACTACAGGAAACAGGGAAATTAACGTCGTCTATATTAATTAACGTCGACCAAAGAATAAGCCGACGTTAATTAATTAATTAACGTCGGCTAAAAGGTTACCGACGTTAATCAACTAATTAACGTCGGTTTATTCGTGGGCGACGGTAATTATTTATTAACGTCGCCAAAAGCCCGGCCGACGTTAATATTGGCGATAAGGCTCGTTTTTCGCTTCGCCCCGCAACAATAATCACGCCAAAACTCTTCGATTCACGCTGCGCCCCACGCGCTTTCACGCCGCGCGCTTCGCCGCCGCCCGCGCCGGGCGCCGCCCGCCACGCCGCGCCCGCCGCCGCCCGCTCCCCGCCGCCGCCCGCCGCCCGTCCGCGCCGCCTGCCGCCGCACCGCGCCACCCCGCCCGCCGCCGCCCCTGCCCGCCCACGCCCGCGCCCGCCGCGGCGCCTCCCCGACAACTCCACCCCCTCATCGACGAGTTCATCCCCACCATCGAGGGCGAGAACGGCATCTGCTACACCCATCCGGAGAGGCTTCTAGGTTTTGCATCTTCATCCTGCACGTTTTGCATCTGCTGGATACAAAATGCATGTTCATCCTGCACATGTGGCTAGTTCACGTTTTGCATCTGTTTGGTTGCATCAGTTGGTTTGCATTTCAGTTCTGATATTGGTTCAACTCTTGCATTTGATGGATTATTGAGCGAATGGGTGTGAATGTATGCTTCAATCCAAAAGGGAAAACAGTTGAAGTGAATGAAGTCGAGTTTAATTGTTGTATGTTGATCAATTATTATATGCATTTTGTTCTATGCAACCAAAGAAATGTTTAGGTTATCAGGTTACGCAGTGAGTCAAAATTTCAATATATTCACACCAAGTACTTGGTCCATTAGTTAATAATTTGTTGAATGTTCATTCTCCTTACTAGTACATATTTGAGCGAAATGTAAGCCTTCTTACTAATTAAGATTAGTCAAAGTGAAACCTATGCCTCATTACAGGGGGAAAAAATTACCCTTCGCAACAAAGAGAGTAAATTATGTTGTGGGTCACTGCACTTGTGCAACTGGTTTAAATAGATCACGAACTCACAAACTACATATTTAGGCCAATAAACTAGTTTTAAGGTGGGTTACTCTAGGTTATTAATACGCTATCCCAGATACAATCGATGACATGGCATGTTGATTCGTGCCACCATGGCATGCTGGATACAAACATGCATGTTTTGCCTTAGGCCTAGCGTCGATTTACAAGCTTGTCCATTCTCCCAGTACCGTATGAGCACACTTTAATCCTGCAAACTATAATTGTTTAGATATAAAGATAAATTTGATATATTGATTTGTCACATGTTTATTTATTTAAAATTTATATATCCATTTTGTGCTTATAAATATATATTTGACACTACAGAATCGTGAAAATTTTCGTGCGGCCATTTTAACCCGTCGGTTTTAAGAAAACCGATTTATATTTAATTTATTTTCGACGGCCAAAATAAGCCGACGAAAGTTATGGTTTAAGTTTAAATCGGCTTTTGTGTAGCCGATTTAAAGTTAATTAATTTTAAATCGACTTTGAGCAACCCCCGAAAATAAGCCCCGGATTAGGGTTTCGTGGCGGCTCTAATTTTCGTCGGTGGGGTTGCGGCCGACGAAAATAACGTAATTTTCGTCGGCTGAATGAAACCCACGAAATTTGCACGACTTATTCAACTCCGCTCGGCTGGACTCGGCCATTTCACGCATCACTCGCGCGCTCATCTCCCGCTGCTGCGCCGCCGCTGGCCGCCCTTCGCCCGCGCCCGCCGCCGCCGCGCCGCCCGCCGCGTCGCCCCCCCCACTCCTGCATGATCTGACCTCGCCGCCGCCGCCGCTGAACGCGACGCCGCTGTCGTCCTCGCCCGACGCCGCTTGCCGCCCGCCTGAACGCGACGCCGCTGTTGTCCCCGCGCCCGAAGACGCCATGCAGCGCTTCGACGCCGCCGCCGCCCCAGCACGCCGCCGCCGCCCGCTCCCTGTGTGCCGTGCTTCCTCTCGCCTACAATACATCTATTTACCAACCAACGAAATCCAATGATAATTTCCGATAACTTGAAAACTGCGGACTGTTCTTGAATAGAGGGAGCATTCTTTTAGTTGGTTTGTTCTCCTTTAGATTGTTTTCATCTACTACAGAGATCCTATCTATGGCATATGCCCCTACACGTACATGATTTTTCAGTTTTGCATATGTATATGTGGTACCTGGACCAAGTGTTTTTGTTAATGTGAAGTAAGTGGCGTTAGTTAGTGGGATTTCCAGCATGTCCCATAGACTCATGGGTGGGCAGACGAAGTGTTCATGTCTCGTTTCGTTCCTTCAGAAGATTGGAACCAAGACTTAGTGCATACCCAAGGTGTATTTTGCATATAAGACATTCCTTTCTATAACAAGTCACTAATTACAATCAGCATTTGCCCAAAAAAAAAAACGACAATCAGCATTTGCCCAAAAAAACAATCAACAAGAGAGAAGTGTTGGCTCAATGGCAAACCTTGTCAGATCTGTTAGCCCATTGCGGTCTTGAGAATCAGCGAGAGAACGGGCATGAGAATAATGCATATGCTTGACCCTTTTCTTGGCTGAACTATATGACTTTGCCAAATAGAAACATCTGCACGGTTTCCAAAACAAAACTTGTGAGGATAATCACTAGGCATTAGATGTAAAATTTCTTGGATATCAAATGAAACCTTATTAACTAGCTGGACGATTTATATAAATGAAGTGGTTTGAAAATAAGTATGACTATATGGTGCCTTGTGTCAAGCTCTTGTAACTTGTTGTTTAATTTATGCTTTAGTTGATATATGATTGGGGTAGTTGTAGTTCTGAATTGTGATAGTAAGACATACAAACCAATAAAACAGGTCAAAATCATAACATAGTTCGTGAACAGATTTATTATCAAAGCGGAGACTGTGTGAATGCAAAGAAGCTGATCATTAAAGAACTTGCTAGATTTGAAAAAAGTGGAGCAGACCTCTCAAAGACGGAAAGCCAAGCCTTTCAGTTCATACTCATGAACAAAAGTGTTTTCTTCCTCCTTTTTATCCTTCGAGCTAACTAAATCGCTTAGGTCTTTGTATTCTACAAAGTAAAGCGATTCACATCAGCAAAAGTACTCAACTTCAAGAAGGTATAATATAAAGCGTACTTACTTGAATTAGCAGATCATATAGCCGAACAAGTTCTTACGGCTTTGTGATTTTCTCATCTCGATGCTTTGTAAATTTACTTTTAGCAATACTAATAAGCAAGCGATTTCGTTCTATGGTCCTCAATCCTGAATTGAGACTAATAGCCTTGTCAAGACCACGAAAGAATATAGTGTTATAGTTCAATAATGAAGAAACGAAATTACATATGTCCCTATCTTTTGTACATTGATATAAACTATCGTAGTTTTCTTTGTTATGTAAAACCAACTCATGTCATATCCTTGCATTCCAATTGCAAGCGGATATATCGAAAAATATAGACATCCAATTACCATCTATGACAAGATATATCACGAAAAATAAACCCATGATATTATTCTTTTGTTCTTTTTACATCCGAGTACTGTTTGGTCATCACTGTAATAATTGTTTTCCTTTCCAAATTACTTTGTTAGTGTCACGAAACCTATGTGTTACCGTTTGGACCGCACGCCACACATCGCCACACATGTGAGATGTCTTTGGTCCGAATTGTCCTTTTTGGATTAGACCTCGGAGTGACCGATAGAGCGTGGTATTTATGACGAGCCACGGGTCCGAACGAGATTTCGACGGCATAACCTCGATGTTCTCCGCTGCACCATATCCGGCGTGCGGATGGAGAACAGGCGGTTATCTTCGAATTTCTTCGGACCCTCACTGGTAAATCATAAACCCGTCTCTGTCGGCCACTCTTGGGTGGGTTTAGGACATATCCTTACCTATAGATGTAGGGCCATGATATATATAGGAACGAAAAAACTTATGATTACACTTGCTTTAATCTATAGCCTCAAGGATGGGTGACGATCGGCGATGGATGTATGATGGTTGGGATAAGAGTGGGGCTCACTCGGATGAGTGGGTGGCCAAGACTACGGCTTTTGTGAACCGTATGTTCTCTTTGTCTAGTACCGATAAGGTGAGGTGCCCATGTGGCAAGTGCCAAAATTTGTCCAAACATGACAAGACAAAGGTGACGCTAGACCTTTGTCGACGGTTTCATGCCAAGCTATGAGTTGTGGGTGCACCACAGCGAGTCATTCTCTCAAGTCAAGTAGAAGAGGTAGATGATGATAGGGCGGGTGATGATAGGATGGACGAGATGCTTGAAGCTATACGGCCGGAGTTCAAGTACATTCCGAGGATCCGCCACACCAGAGGTTGAAAGGTTCTTGAGGCCCTCAAAGCCGGAAGAGCCGTTGCCGAACCAATGTAGTGACCCTCCTAGCTTTTGTGACACGGCTCATGGCCATTAAGTCAAAGTTTGCCTTCTCGAATAATTGTTACAACGAGCTCTCCAACTTGATCAGTGATGTGCTTCCGAAGCCTCATAACATGCCCAAAGACATGTACCATGCCAAGAGATTGGTTTCTACTCTCGGTATGAAATATGAGAAGATTGATGTGTGCAAAGACAATTGCATGCTTTTCTGGAAAGAGCATAAGAATGAGAAGAAGTGCTTAAAGTGTGGCAAACCGAGGTACGTCGAGGTCGTAAATGAAGACGGTGCAAATGTGATGACTGATGTTGCACATAAACAACTTCGTTATATGCCGATTACACCACGGGTCAAACAGCTGTTTCTCTCAAAGAGAACCGCTAGGCACATGAGGTGGCACAAGGAAGGTGTACGTGAGAACGACGGAGTGATGGTGCACCCGTCTGATGGTGAGGCATGGAGGGCTCTGGACAGCTTTGACGCAGACTTCGCCCGCGATGCGAGAAATGTTCGCATTGGGTTGGCGACCGATGGCTTCACACCTTTCGGCCAATCCGCGGCCTCCTACTCTTGTTGGCCCGTCTTTGCTGTTCCGTATAACCTTCCACCTGCTCTTTGCATGAAATATGAGTTTATGTTCTTATGCCTTATCATACCTGGCCCGCAACATCCTAGGACACGCCTCAACGTGATGCTGAAACCCTTAATCGAAGAGTTGAAACAGCTGTGGACGGGAGTTGAAGCGTACGACTCTTACAAGAAGAAGAAATTCAACCTTCGAGTTGCGTATTTATGGTCCGTTCATGATTTCCGGCCTATGGTATTTTTTTGGATGGAAGCGCCATGGAAATTTGACTGTCCGATCGTGGTTCGAACACGGATTGTTTCCGCCTAGCTTTTGGTGGAAAGATCAGCTACTTCGATTGCCATAGATGTTTCTTGCCCGAGACACATCTTTAGGCAGAAGAACGCTTTTAGGAAGAACACCATTGTCACAAAGGACCGCCAAGCGTCTAAGCGGGCTAGAAATTGCCGATAAGCTGAGTAAACCGTCCCAAAAGCGTATGAGCGGGTTCGAAGGTTTTGGAGTGGAGCACAACCGACTCACATATCTGGAATATGGGAGCTTCCTATGCCAAGGCGTTGATTCGATGCACAACATTGACGCATGCACCAGAACGTAATGTTTACGAAAGCATCATAAGCACGTGCATGGATATGACGGACAAAACAAAAGACAACCTCAAGGCCCGAAGAGACTTAGCAGAGATTTGTAACCGTCCAACCCTTGAGCTCACCAAAAGTGGTAGTAAGCCACGCGCTCCATTTTGTCTTAAACCTAAAGATAAGAAAGAAGTGCTGAGGTGGATGAAAAAACTGAAATTCCCCCATGGTTACGCTGCAGGCTTGAGAAGGGCTGTGAATGTGAAGACAGGGAAGCTAAATGGGTTGAAGAGCCATGATTACCACATAATAATGGAAAGACTCCTGCCTGTAATGTTTCGCGGATACCTTAATGATGATGTGTGGAAGGTGCTAGCTGAGCTAAGTTATTTCTATAGACAACTCTGTGCTAAAGAAATCACGAAGGAGATGATGGAGATGTTGGAGAAAGAGATACCGGTGCTTGTATGTAAGATGGAAAAAATATTCCCTCCAGGGTTCTTCAATCCAATGCAACATCTCCTTGTTCATCTTCCATATGAAGCTAAGGTAGGTGGCCCTGTGCAATATAGGTGGATGTATCACATTGAAAGAGCCCTCAAGAAGCTTAGAGCTATGGTTGGCAACAAGGCAAGAGTTGAAGGGTGCATCGCGGAAGCATTTTCAATTAAGGAGATAGCATACTTCTCGAGTGTATATTTTGCGATTTAACACAATGTCAATGCTCCTACGATGCGGTACAATGTCGATGAAAAACCACCTTGCATTGACCTCAAACTGTTTCAATGGAGGGGCACAACCGTCGGTGGTACGCACGGCCTACTATTATACTCGGGGAAGAACGGAAGGTGCTTTGCTCTACATGTACACCAATATGGATGAGATGGAACAAGTATTTCACGTAAGTGTTGTGCGTGTAATTATCTCTTTGTTCATCTTTGCTATAGATCTAATTCATTTACGTTCTCGCATAAAGTGAGTTCGATAAGCAAAAGCTGGACTTCTAGGCAGCAACCTCACGAGCAAGCAACTAAATACGATGCGACGGGATGGAATAAATGGAGGCCAAATTTCATCACTTGGTTCGAGATCATGTACAATCTTCTCGTGAAATGTTATTCTATTATGTTACGTTTCAATAGTATATATCCTTATAATGTCATGTCCTTATAATACGGTCGCGTGAAAGACATAACGTCCATCGAGACTTGCGTCGACTATCTTCTGGAAGGGTGGCTATTAAAAGCTATGGCGTTCACGATGTCAATGGGTTCCGCCTCCGCTCACCAAGCTGTGAAGCGGTCTTCCTCTTGCATCCACAACTAATCTGGAGTTGTGACTAGGGCAATCGATGCACAAGGGCGGAAACTAATTATTATGGAATCATTCAAAACATCCTCAAGTTTAGTTTTGCGGGGACAAGAAAGCGAAAGTAGTCTTCTTTGATTGTGAATGGTTCGATAACAATAAAGGACTCGACAAAACCAAGATGGCATGGTGGAAGTGAAATACAACGATAGGCTTAAGGGCTACGACAATTTTATCCTTGCACACCAAGTTGAGCAGTCTATTATATGCCATATCCGTGCACAAATTTGGTCGCTTGGTGGGTAGTATACAAAGCGAATCCCGTGAAGCGGTTATATACTCTGGTGATCTTTGGTTATCGTGATAGTCATTTGGAGGCCGAGGAGGTTGATGAGGTTTACCAAGATGAAGAATTGCCAAGCTCTTTTGTTATCGAGCCTGGTTTAGGACTCGATTCTTAGTTGGAGACCGTGACGCTGTAATTGTTCGAGAAAGCAACGATGTACCAAATGAAGAAAAAATTTACGTGGCGATCTTTATGTAAAGGAGACTACTTGATCGTGATCTTGATGAATTTTGACAAGTAAACATTAATTTATAGTTCTTATTTTGTTCAGCTATTATTTTGTCCATTTATTATTATGTTCATGTATTAATACCTTGTACTTGTTTCTTCAACAGGATGTCGCAAGGTCAAGCAAACGGCGAAGGGCTTCCTCGTGTTGCGAGCAAGATGCTACCTGTCGGTATGAGGAGTCTCTTTTCATGGCGAGTTCAGAAGCCAAAGACGCCAGACTTGTTGAGACACGTGGCCGAATTGCAGGGACGACCGATCGCACTTCAAAGAACCGAGGTACTGGCATTTCATATCTACTAATCTCTTATATGTACCTAGCATTTCATATGTACTTATCTCTTATATAATTTCGCAGGATGACACAGCGTCGGAGGAAGAAGTGGCCGGTGCAGATGCAGATGTGGCCGGCGAGGACGAGGAGCACCAGGTGGATGAGGAGGACCAGGAGGATGAGGAGGACCAGGAGGACGAGGAGCACCAGGTGGATGAGGAGCACCAGGAGGATGAGGAGGACCAGGAGGATTCGGCTGAAGGTTCTAGCTTATTGCGGAGGCGGACTAGGAGGAGCCATGCTGTCGCCCCTCCTCCGGTGCCCGCGCGCGAGGAGGACAAGATTGTGATCAGACCAATTGGCGATAGGTGAGAACATTTATTTATGTTTGTTTTATGTTGTTTACTTTATAACTAAATCTATAGAGTTTGTGTTTCTTGCAGCTCATGGGATGACACGGGTTTCGACGGCAGAGGACACCATAGGCAGGTTAACGCCGTACTGGGTAACCTCTGTCGTTTGCACTACCCGGGATTGGTGATTAACAAGGCTGGTGAGAGCATTCCTGCCACAAGTTGGAAGCATTACAAGCTATCTCCTGATGTGAACCATGTAAATGCTCAGGGAGCAGTGTGGAATGACTTCTGGGTAAGATTCTCTTAATCGAAGTTTATATATATTGTGGTTGCAGATGCTTAATTTCGGTAGGAAACACTAGGACTGATCTTGTAGTATGCATTGTGTTTAGTGTTGCTATGCACAAAGTTAGGAAAATTGAACATCTCAAAGAAGTATATTGGGTAGCTACTAGTCTTCACTGAGGTGGGTTACCATTTACAAACATGAACTAAGTTAATGGGTTCATATATTAAATGAATAAGATAATAAAACTGTGTATAGGACCTGCTCACGAGAAAATCTTTTAACATTGCACATACAACTCATGAAGGCAGCACAAAGCAATATCTGACAAACACAATGAGTGAAAGGGTGGGTTGGTTGGGCTAAGTGCTAACATCAAAATTTTGCCTCGGCACTTATCCTTCAAATGTCCATAACTTGAGCACTAAATAAAGGACAAGGAGCCAACAAACAAATCTGGAATTTCATCTTCCTTTAGTTTTCATCACAAAAATTGATAACTCTCAGCACACATTTTACTGGCCGCAATGGCATCGCTTAAAATAGATGGTGGCCAAGAAGATAGGATAGTACGGTACAAACACATTTTAGCAGTCAACTTCTAAGGAAAAAATGACTGAGTAAAACCCAAACAACGCAAAGACTAACTTAAGATAATGGTATGCTTCAGAAAACATATATCTTGTACTGCTGATATTATAATATGATAATACCAAAACTGTAAAGATAACAAGTTGTACAAAACAGATCATATGTATCAAGTATTGCAACCAGTACATGACTATAGAAAAAATGTTCACCCTGTATGCCACAGTGACTATTCTCTGTGGAACAAGCTTGGTGCAACCCAAGCAAACAGCATCCAGAGTGCTGATGCAAACTGCAAAAGCTAACAGTATGATACTTGTCTGGCAGAAATCCTTTTATAATATAATGTCTCTGGACATGTTGGGCTGGTTATTTGAAAAACTGAAATGACTGGTCTATAGACTGATTTACATATAGAATCTAAGGTTGCATTTCACAACCTTTGTGACCACTCCTCTATGGATAAAGTTTCTGTGTATTTGGCAGTATGCTACATCCCAGTACATCTAGCATTACAGTAAATCCAATTACTTCTAATCAAATTATTTGTAATACAATGTAGTGACTAATGACATTGATTTGGTGTCCAATCCTACAAATATATGTGACGTAAAACATTGCATCCTTCACTTATTTTACTACTGTACAACAATCCTTTTAGCTCTTATCTCCTACTTTACAACTGATTGAAATAATCTTAGTTTGCAGTAAAGAGAATATTGTAGACTAAAAAATTGTAATGCTTTAACTAAGTACTATCATTGTTGATTGGTCTCTAATGTAGACAAGACTGTGGCATACAGGTCACAATGCTCACTTCAGGCATCTACTTGTAATGAACAGCATCAGCATGCACCCTTGGGAAAGCAACTACCACCTCAAGTTTTTTTTTCCTCAATGTGCATCCAATAGATACTTTTTTCAACACAGCTAAAAGGTTCTCTGCAAACATGTTCCTTTAACAACAACAAATAATCCCAGTGCAATCCAACTCCGTATATGTGCCAGCTCATTTGCCCTTGTCGAACTAAAAGTAACCGAGAAAGATCACTATCTGACCACCAATAACAACCAAAGGCAGAAAAACAAGAACAGCGAGTACTCCTAGAGTGGCTGAGAAAGGCACTGAGAGACCACCAATAGCACAAAGGTAGAAAAGTAGCAGTAGGAGCCACTAAAGTAGGAGCCACTAAAGTAGATTAACTGTTGCTAAGAAATTTACATGTAAAGAGACAATCATAAGTTGTGCTTGTGTGGTCAGTTCTGAATCAACAGTGCACCTATCTGTTCTTCCTCATTGTGAACTACACAACCAGTAGTATTCTCAGTTGTACTGTCCATATGTAGACCAATTACACAATCATTTACAGGAACATCACTTACTTTCTGTTTCTTTCTACTGACTTTGTCTTGGATATCTACAACCTTCTCGGACCTTTTTGTCATATTCTCGAGAATGGAGAATTCTTTCTGTTTCTTCTTTACAATTTACAATTTACAGTTCACAGTTTACGTAAATTTACAGTTTACGTTACCATATTTACTGATTGGATGATTTTGAGTCATGAAATTGTTGTTCTATAATTTTGTAATAACAATTTTAAATTTGACATTGCGAAACGCTACCGCTATGGTGATCTCGCCGAATTGGGCCACGCGACTAATGTGTTCCATGCCAATGCAACGAAGGTAGTCAGGATGCATTCTCCAATGCACGGATTCAAGCAACAAATATCTACTTGAAGGGCATAGGGCGCCGAACGGTCAAGTTTCGGTCGACGAAACTTACTTGACCGAAGAAAAGATAAGGTGTAACGATATTAGGGTTCATGGTCATTAGGTTGTGATGTTAATATTGTTTTGATGTATTAACACATGTGTGCAGGTCATGCTTCCGTGGATAGAAGACCGCCCAAATGCTTACGGGCTCTTTGTCGTGATGGGCTTCTCTGAATGGATCGCGAAGTCAAGGAAGCACAGAGCTCTGCAGAGGCGAGAAGGAGGCCATACGTATGGTGGTGATGGACACATCCGTATGGCTAAACGCATGGTAAGACAGTCGTACCAAATATTTGCAAGAACATATTCACAAGTATATGTATGCCACTAACCCCTAGCTACAGGAGGCTCAAACGGTGTTCACCGAGTGACATCGAAGTTTATGTGCGAGGTCATAAGGACGAGACCCATCACACCCGAGCGATTGTGCACTCGGGTGGCCTCAGATCGATCGGTGAGTTATCCACAATTTTCATTGAGTTCTCATCAACTTTCGAGCTCTAAATTGTATGGTTCGCTTCTGCCTGCAGGAGAGCTATGGGCAAGAAATGGTCAGGCGTCATGGTGAAGGCTACGATTGGCGGAAGGAACCTATTGATGGCGTGGCCGTGCATGCTGCCGGAGGCGGAAAGAGCCATGGACGGTAAAATGTCATAGTTTCTCAAACTTTGTTAATGCAAGCAATAAATTGAAGTTCTAAAGCCTTTGTGTTTCAGATTTTGAAGGTACTCCATGTTCACCGGAGTGATTGACTCGAGGAGGTGCGAGCTCAGAGGGGGTCTTCGCAGAGCTCGGGGTTAGTAGCCGTCGCCTCGAGAGCGGGGAAGAGGTTGCTAGGCTGCGTGAGGAGCTAAGGCTCGGGATGAACATCAAAGGTCGCAGGAGGCATACTATGCTCAAGACATGGCAATGCAAGAAGCGGCTATTCAAGTAAGTCCGAGCCCTCAACAGCTTAGCATTCCGAGCATGCAACAATATATGAAATGACACATTGCATTTACAGCAATGTTCCAACAGCAGGCTGCACCATTGTCTTTCCACCATGGCAGCCGCCACCACCACCACAATGGGGATGAATCCTTGGCACCTTCTCCTGCAGCTCAAAGTTAGCTAAACTTGGTCTTTTCTAGCGATATATGGATGCTCAACACATTTTGAGTTGATAATAGTGTAAAACTTGTACAATAAGACATGCAATGTATAGTAGGGAAATTTGAGAAACACAAAAATCAAAATAATCTACCTACCAGTCTAGCCTAGGTAATCATTAGTAAGGAAATTTGAGCAACACAAAAAACAAAATAATCTACCTACCAGTCTAGCCTAGGTAATCGTCAGCTTATAATTCACAGTTTTCGGATATAACACAGTAAGGAAATTGCAGATCTACCTACTATGTTCATGCAGAAAGTCAGACGAGAACGTTGTATGATGGTCATGCAAAATAGATAGATCTGCAATTAATTTGATGAATGACTAGGAACTGCATGGATTGTTAAGTCAATCGAACAACGAGCAACCATACTTAACATTAATCAAGAACTGGGTATTCCCCTTCCTGTTAATACCCACGAGAACTGAAAAGAAGTCCTTAAATACAGATTTCTCTCATGGATAATTCCTTACACGGTTACATCAATCAATATACATGAAGTTCCTCGTTGGAGGCTGAGCCAACAACTGAACTGCGGCACCTTGACTGCATGGATCACGGGACCTCAAGCAATACATGACATACTATATACATTTCAGAATAGAAATGGAGGCTCATGTGCTGGGATTCGTCTAACTGAATATAGAAACAATTTTGAGACCTAAGATTGATCAGCAACCTATTCCATATAGAAACATCACATTCTCATTTTAATTCACGCTTGATCAATAATTCTCCAGTCCTATGAACTGAAGTAGTGTTCCGCCTTCTCCCCAACTTCGAGAAGGCCAGGAAGAGTAAAACAAACACTGCCAGTACAAAAGCTGAAAAGAATGGCACTGCTAGGTTTTGGAATTCAATACATGGTGTAATCTCTGAATTCCAAAAACTAGCATTGTCTACAAACACCTACAGGAAGAAAATATTGAAAGGAAAAAAATTCCTCCCAAGAAAACACTAGCAGTTATGTGTGAAATTAAGAAAAAGCACTCTAAGGTGACATTCAACAAAAAAAGGAATTTCTAACAGATTAATGAAGAAGTGCTGCACTGTCATGTTCATCTGCAGCACAGGTGATCAATATGGTTTTCGGAAGAACTGTGGACTGTGGAGTGCAGTAAATGAGAGGTGATCTATCACAAAATCATGGCTTGATAGAAAAGGTCAAATGGCTATGGGTGGGAAAATCATTACATGCACCAAGGAAAAAACGGTTTGTTGGAAATGAATCTCCTTTTATGGTATTGACAATTCAATCCAGATGCTGGGTATGCTGGCCTATTTAACTGCAATTAGAACCCACAGGAATATGCAGTCTTGGATCCTAATAATGCTAATGCTGTCACTGCCATTCTAATAATGCTAATGCTAATGCTGTCACTGCCATTCTGCCATTCTGTATCCGTTTATATTTGTTCTACTGCTAGCCTATCTTGATATAAGATAATCCAATTGAATGTCAGGAATATTTGAGCAGTAGCAAACTGTTCCCTGATTCCTGATAACATTATGTTCTATTGTTTCTCCTGCCAGAAGCTTGTTTCTCGCCTTCAACTGACAAGTTTATTTAAATGCAGGTCTATATTTGATTTGTACAAATTTAAAGTAAAGATGTTTACATACTCCGCTAAATTTGGCTCATCAGTATCGTAGGGATCGGGGACAACACGCCCAGTCTACTAAACTCCGCCGCCACGACCCAAAGAACACTGAGCAGACTGGAGAGCATGTTCAAAACCTATTTGGCTCATGAGAAGCGCCACAACTCAAATGACCATGTTATGTAATCTTGAGATGTTTGGTAATAATCTGTAATCTTGTGATGCGACAACTCAACTAACTATTATGTGTGGATGAATGATATATGTGGATGAATGAATGGATGTATGTGGATATTTGAATGATATGTGGATGAATGAATGGATGTATGTGCATATTTGAATGATATGTGGTGGATATTTGAATGATATTTGAGTGATATATGTGGATATTCGATTGAATTGAATGAATGATATATGTTATCAATGATATTTGTCTAAATTTGTATGAAAAATGGGTGTCTTGGCGTTTTTTGTCGTCCGAGAATAATTTTCGTGGGCGAGAAAAACCGACTAAAATTAACCCAAATTATTTTAGTGAGCCAACAACCGATTTAAAATTAACCCAAATTATTTTCGTGGGCCAATAAACCGAGCGAAAATAAACCAAATTAACTTTAAGTGGGGTAAAGTATGGTAATTAAAATTAACGTTATTAACTTTCGTGGGTTCAGAATAAAATCGACGAAAATTATATAATTCTCGCTTACCGTCGTTCGATTTAAAATTGTGGTTTTTCAGATCGACTTTCGTCGTGGCGCTACCTGTCGATTTAAAATAAATAACTTTCGTCTTGAGCAAGCTAAAATTAAGCTAACTTTCGACTCCTTATCTCTGGCGGCCGTGTCCCGAAAATAAGGTATTGCCGAGCGAAAATAAGTTATTTTCGTCGGCAAAGGTGTTATTTTCGTGGGCTCTGGCCCACGAAAATGTTTAGGATTCCTGTAGTGTGAGTAATAGATTATCGTTGGATTTTTATTTTTGATTTCAAATCACATAGTGTCACGAAATCTATGCGTCACCCGTTTCGGATCGGCATGTCTCACATGTGTCACATGTGAGATGTGCTGGTCCGGAATTGTCCCATTTTTGGACACTCGAAGTGGATGACAAAGTGCGGTATTTATGACGAGCCCGAGTGCGAATGAAATTCGGCGTCATAACCTGTTGTTCTCCCTGCACCATATCCGGGCGTGCGGTGAAGAACAGCGGGTTATCTTATTAAATTTCATTCGACTCTCACAGCTCGTCATAAATCCGCGCTTTGTCAGCCACTCTTGGGTGGGTTTAGGACATATCCTCTCGGGTGACCAAAGATGCATTGTCTAATGCTCGGATTCAAGCAACAAATCTTTACTTGAGGTCTGTTAAAGGGCAACGAATTAATAGGACTCGCGGGTCTTCAGAAAGTTACTTGACCGAGGAACAGTACATGCAGGTAAAACAACAAATATTGGAGCTATTTGAGTTTAACGTTTCTTGGTAATGTTGTTTTAATGTTTTAATATCTTTGTGCAGGTCATGATTCCATGGTTGGGGGACCGTCCAGAAGCTTACCAGGCTCTTTGCCGGCGTTGGGCTTCACCTGAGTTCATCGCCAAGTCAAAAAAGAACCGAGACTGCCGAGGCAAAGAATCAAAGCACACGTATGGCGCAGATGGACATATGCGTAAAGCTAAGCGCATGGTAAGTCTGGCCGTAGCAATCTTTTGCAAAATACATGTTACCAAGTATATGTATGCACCTAACTTATGTCTCTGAGGAGGCTCGGACTGGTGTTCAACCGAGTGATATTGAAGTGTACGTGGAAGGTCATAAAGGTCGAGACCCGACACACCTTGAGCAACAGGCTTGATCAGACCCACTCTTGATCGGTGGTTAGTGGTCACAATTTTGATCCAATTCAAATTAAGTTGTTTGATTTGCGTTCCCATTTAAATTGTCGATTTGGTTATGTAGGAGAAATATGGCGAGGAAATGGTCAAGCGCCATGGTGAAGACTATGATTGGAGGAAGGAACCGCTTGACGGCGTAGCTGTGCATGCTAGTGGAGGCGGCAAGGCCCATGGACGGTGAGATGTCATACCTTCTAAAATTTCATGAAGTCATAATTTCAAGTGCTCAAGCCTTTGTGGTCACGCATTTTGAAGGTACTCCATGTTCCTTTGGAGTGATCGACTCGGCGGTGGAAATGAGAGGATCTTCTTCGTCCCGGACCTCGGGGTTGGTAGTTGTCGCTCCTCGAGGAGAGGAGTTGGAGGTTACTAGGCTGCGTGAGGAGCTGCGCCAACGTGATGATTATGCAAGGGCGCAGCAAGAGTACTACGCTTCATACCAGGCACAACAGCAAGCGGCGATTCAAGTAAGTCCGAGTCTTCAATCTATTGCATTTAGAGAATATATTAATTCAAAATACTTATACATTGTATTTGTAGGCAATGTTCCAGGCGATGGGGCAAAACATTGTCTTTCCACCGTTCCAGCCGCCGCCGCCACCGCCACAATGGGGGATGTATCCTCCGGCACCTCCTGCAGCTCAGGTATTCTTGCTAAACATTGTGAATCGAGTTGAACTTAGTCAATATAGCTAATATTAGCTTGTTGTACCTAATCTTGTTCAAACTAGCTACATTTAGTCAATTTAGCTAAACTTAGTCATTTCTAGCGAGACTTAGTGAATCTAGCAAGACTAAGTATCTCTAGAGGTTTGATGAATTTAACGATATTTAGTTCATTTTTGCTAAACTTGGTCCGTTGTAGTTAAACTTTGTAAATGTAGTTAAATTTACTCAATATAGCTACACTTACTAATTTCTAGCTAAACTTTGTCAAAACTTGTAAATCTAGTAAAATTTGATCAATCTATCTATAATTGTTGCCTTATGTAGGGATCAACGACACATGGGTCCTCGTCTTACAAATACTCACCGCAACACTTGCAAAGACTGCAGAATCCCGTTCGTTTCTTACTTGTCTCCTTATGGTACATTCATTCTTATATTATTGTCTAATCTTGCATTTTCTTGTGTAGGGAACCGACGGTGCAACTGCCTTTGTCAACGCGCTCTTTGCTTCCGGATCAAGCGGCCAGAACTCCAATCAACCAGATGGCGGCCAACAGTTGTAGATTGTTTGATAGTTGTCACTTTGGATGTGTATGATTCGAGCTGAACTTTTGGATGCGTTTGTAGTTGTGTCACTTTGGCCTTTTTTGTATGTTATGACAATTTGGATATTATGATGGATCGATAACTTGATTATATGCATGTTCTGTGCTTGATTGATTATATTCATGAATTGTATGTGTCGATATGTGAATTGCTGTCAATGTTGTGAATATTATGTATTGAATTGTGGGCGAAACATGAAAATAGGGGTAAAAATTGCCCCTGATATTACTAATTAACGTCGGCCAAAGGGCTGGCCGACGTTAATTAACCGCTAATTAGCGTCGGCACAAGGGGTCAGCCGACGTTAATTAGTAATCCTGCAGTCCTGTTTTCGTCCGACAAATCTCCGGCAAAACGCTAATTAACGTCGGCCGACGTTAATTAGCGGGGTCACGGTAGTAATTAGCGTCGGCTGTGTCAGGCCGACGTTAATTACTAATTAACGTCGGCAGCCGACGTTAATTATGCTAATTAACGTCGATTAACTATCGTGGGCCAAAAGCCGACGTTAATTAGTCATAAGCCGACGTTAATTAAAATTAACGTCGGCAAATGACTAATTAACGTCGGCTTTTGGCCGATGTTAATTTGCGGGATTATTGTAGTGGTTGTAGGTGTCTTGTTGTGCGTACGTACGTGTTGAGGCCTGCTGGATCAGATAATCTTGCGAGATATGTAATTGGTCGCACTACTGCTGCTCGTTGCAGATGCATACATGCAACATATATAATTAGCCTGGACGTATGTACCTTTTTCCGAAAGCGGATCCCTTGCACGACCGTTCCTAATATTTCGGGGGTCCTAGTGCAAGTTAAGAAATAGGACCCTTGATTTAAGCAATATAAAAATATTTTTATCTATTAATTGCAAAGGCATTTGTTAAGTATATAATCAAAACATTTCTTCAGTTGCAAAGATGACGCATACATGGTATATAATCAAAATAAGCGATCTGGTTGCAAATATACATGATATATCCTCTCAAAAAACTAATAATAGAAGAGAAAAAGAGAGGGGGAGAGAATGTCTAGCACAGGACATATCCTGATAACAATGATAGAAGAGAGAAAGAGAGGGGGAGAGAATAATTGTAGAGGTGGTTGTAGGTCGCACGAGAGGGAGAGAGGGAGGGAGGGCGCTCGGTGACGACGACGAGGAACACGAAGAGTCTGTCAAAGACTCGAAGAGGCACAAGGCGGCCTTGACGCTAATGCTATAAAGTCTGAGTCTCCTAGTCAGAATAGAACAAATCCAATGTAAGAGCCTAATGGGTCAAGGCATGAGCACTCAGCGTAAGCGTCGACACCAGACGTGAGCGTCGAGGCGTCGAGTCGATCGGCCGAAGCCCGAGCCTGAAGCCGAAAGGCCGTTTGCTTTGTTGACTCCCGCTCGCACGAGCCGCCGGTGCCTCATTTCTTGGAACAACAGAAGATGAGGAGATGAAGAGCCCATGACCATATATATACTGATTACTTACATAGGCCGAGGCCCCTCCCCATCGTGGGCCCTAGGCGACGGCACCTGTTGCACCGGCCAAAGAACGGCCCTGATCCCTTGCCGTCACATCCTCTGTCGTTTGGTCACTGCCGCGTGGGCCACGCGCGTGGCCAACTGATCTTGGCAATGGCATCTTAATGCAATTTTTGTTAGCATGCATGCATGTATGACTGTCTAGCTAGCTTGCCCAAGCCGAATGATAGAAGCATAGGTACATGCATGGATGCATGGTGAGCACGATTAAACTGTGGATGCTGATTCGATCGAGGAGACGGTAAGGAAGTTGCATCATTGCATGCATGATCAGGTCTAGCTACTTTGGCTAGATACCCATCGATCTCGAGCTACACAGATGCCTGCATAGACCATTCTGATTGCAGGTCGAACACAAACGGCATTCTAGTCTCTGTACCATGGAATTTAGTTTTGCGAATATGATGCTTACGTGTTACATTGACACGTGTGATCGGGCCATCCATGAGGGGTTTAAATTATTGGGGATATATGTTTACTAGCTAGTAGCTAGTGTATGGTGCTAGCAAGAATCTACTAAGAACATTTTCCCATCGATCATGCATGCATGCATATTCAGTCGTTTCTTCCTTCGGGAGAACTCTCGCCTGTAGCCCAGCCGGCCACCTTCTTCCTCTCAGAATTAATCCTCAGAATCCTTATCCTTTCCTCTCCGGCCTGTCTCATATCGTATCTCTAGCTATGAGCCTTGCGATTCTCTTCCTAACTGCATGCACCTCATCACTTGCGCTGAGGTGGGCGCCGTGTCGGGCCCGTCACATGTCTGCCAGCCCAGCTTATTTTAGGTGAGCCCAAACACGATCCATCTGCGATTCGTGCTAGCTTTGTACCATACTACTATTGTGACGAGAGAAAAAGAGGCGGAGATGCACAGAGATGAGGTGGTGGGGACACAAATATTGAAGGAAAATCAACTAAATTTTATTTATTCTTGAAAAGGTATAGAGTTGCTGCTGTTGAATAAAATGTGATATTAAGAGAAAGAATATAATACTAATCCCAAATAACAATATGATGAAAATTACATAATCCAAAGACAACAATAATGACATAAAAATTTGTTTGATAGTTCTCTCAGAAATGGGGTTTGCTGGAAGATTTAAATCTTCAACTTCAATCACAAATAGGCTAAACAATTAATTAAGTGAATAAGACCTCGAACCCTTAGCTTCTTTAACATGCACAGTAAAGAATTGATAATTAAGTTAACTATTATAAAAAGTCCTAAGTAACAAATTATATTCGGATCAGCGTATATTCAAATCAGCATATTGAAGTCATTCCAGCCGAACCAACAAATAATATTCAGATCTGTAACTAGCGGACTTATTAATCAAACCAAGCAGAGATATTCAAATCAGTAACTAGCAATATTACCAATCGAACCTAGCTGAGATGTTCAGATCAATAACTAGCAATCTTACCAACGAACCAATAAAAAATGGACAATATTGAAGTAGCACTGACAGAAGCTAAAGAAAACAATAGCATGTATTGAATATTGATAAGACAAAACAGTGAAATGAATTAATACCTTTTAGCATGCAAGCCTACTGGTTTGAGGCCTAATTCATATAATTAATTATCATATCCATCAATTGACCTATTCGCATCATTGAGCAACAAAAAGGTAGCAAAATCTGAGAGCAATTCTCAGAAATACTCACTGAGGAAGAACACTCAAAGCTGTTCAAAAGACAAGGCTAGTGTAACATCCTAAAAAATTCAAAAACAAGAAAAATAAAAATTTGAAATTTAAAATTTGAAAATGAAATTAGATAAAAACTTTTAATTGAAAACAAGAATTTGAATTAAAACATTATCTTTCTTGAAATCCAACCTTAATCAATGAATGAGTTTTAATGTGAAACCTTGGTTCTCAAAACAAATAAACTGTAAAAATAAATTTAGAATATAATCTTATTACAAATTTTCATCTATTTTGAAAATTTTTCTGAATTCTAGTTCTTAAGAAAATCTTTTAGTCTTATTGATTTGTTTTCAATGCAAAACATAAAGAACAATGATAAATTAAATTTTAACATTTAATTATATTTAATGATGCAATTTACAAAATTTCATAAATTTTATTTACTTTTCCTAAATTTTCTTGATTTTTTCTCTAATAGAGAAATCCTTTAATATAAACTTAAGTAATAAAAAAGAATAAAAGATTACAACAATAAAATAAATAAAAATTTTAGTTAAACTCAAGAAAACTTTTGAGTCCCTATTCTGAATTTTAAAAGTCATATCAAAATAAATAAACATGAAAGGAAAGGCCAATTAATGATTCTAGTAATAGTGTTAGAATTTAATAAAACATAATATGACATTATATGGACCTAAAAATTTTATATTATTTTTAGATGGATAGATACATCAATAGTAAAAACATTAAAAATTAATAACCCATATTTATATATTTTAAAAATTCAAAAATAGAAAAGTGAAAATCCAATGATAAGATCAGAATTTTTATAAATTAAATATAAAATATATAAAATTGAAATATTTACTGAAGGATTCCATTACTCAGAGTAACTCTTAAAAAGTTTCAATATTTTTGATAAAAATAAATTCCCAAAAAGTTAAAAATGAAATTTGGAGCACAATACATTGTCAAAATTTTTATAAATTATATATTAAGTATTTTAGCCTGAAAATATTCTATGATAAATAATATTATCAAAAAATAATGTACAAAAATTTCAAAATTTTTTTGACAAGATTGGTAAAGCATTCAATGAACAAAACCCATTATGTTCTTAGCTCATTTTCTGATTTAGATCTGCATACAGCTACATGTGGACCCGAACCACTGCTTAGACCCACAAACAGCGAGAAACTCAATCGTCTTCTTCCTCTAGCCACCTAAGCCCCTGAGCCAAATTGTGCCGCCTGTAGCATCATCATCTCTGCCATTTTGCGCCGATCAATTGAATCTTGTGCGTGAAGGCGGAATACGCTTTCCAAATCGAGAAAACGTATTTCGCGATTTCTAATGATTTTCAAAAAAACCGATGCCATTCAAATTGCTATAATTTTCATATTTTTAGCCCAAATCAAATGAAACTAAATTATAAATTCATATAAAATCAATTAATTTCATAATATGCAAAAACATTTTGAAAACAAGCTCTGTGAAATTTTGAAATTTAAATTTAAAGAAAGGTCTAAAGATATGTTGTACATAAAAATTTTGCAAACAAACTTAGAATTAAATAAAACCAATTTTATTAGAATCTTAATGCTTTCAGTAACCCAAATATATAAAAATATTTGAATTTCGTCTATGTTTGATTCATTTTCTATTAAAGATTAGTTTCAATGCATTAAATATTAAAAATGCATAAATTGTTCAAAAGAAATCTAAAATGAGTAGAATTGATTTCCATATACTAGTATATCAGTAGATTACTTGAATATGTGAAAATGATTAAGGAATGAACTCAATTTAAACTTGCTTTCTGAATAGTAAATGACCCAAATGTAAAAGATGTATGTATATATGTACATATAATAATCAGTAGTAGTATCTCTCTATATATGCATATATAAAATATCTAATAGGTGTATAAAGATATAAATATTTATGACTATTGAAATGCTTTTAATGAAATATCACATGTGCACAAGTTTAATTTGTATAAAGACTATATTCTTTATCCATATAAAAAATATACATATATATTTGAGAACTTAAATATATACATATATAACCTCATAAATTAAGTATTAGATTAGACAGGATAAACTCAGTATATTCTTAAAGATAAGATCATGATAGTCGGCAAAAAGAACTAATTTGAATTAAATCCATAGAAGATTTTATTTTTCATGTGCTTATAAACTATCGCGTCTAAAAACAAGCTGATGCAAAACCAGTTTCAAAACACTTATAAGGTTGTACCCTACTAATGCCAGAAAAATGATTGAATAATCATATAAAGTGCAGCCACAAACCTAAAACAAAATCTAATTCCTTGTGACGTAAACTTTAATACCATATAAGCTATTTCAGCAGCGAATAAAACATCTCGTCTAAATACTAAAATTTATAAAATCAGCTTAAAAATGCTCTCCAAAGTAAAGACTACCATAATCTAGAAAAATATTATCATTACAATTTTCTTTTCATTTGAATCCTGCTAATGCTATAACCCTAAGTGTTATGGTACCTAAAACCCTTTATATGTATAGTCAAGCTTAAAAAGTCAATAGTAAAGCTACTTGTGTCGCAAGAATTATTGTGTAACCATGAATACACAACCAGTGGCCTAAAACCTATCAGACCTATCATACATGAAATCATATAACCTAAACTCCAAACCACGCTTGTTTTCTATAATAAGTCTTTATTTGGTTTTCTGTTTGTCTTCTTTTGCCTTGTTAAAGTTTGTTATTTGCTATATTTTCATCAAACGATGTGTAGAACCCGACGTCACTAACTCCATCGTCGACAATGTTAGCTATGACTAGGACTTCGTCATAAACAACAAAGCAAGGCAAACACCCCCTGATCATATTGATTCCAGTATTTAATTTTTATTTTATTTATCAAATTGTTTCATGTATACACTTATTTTATGTAAATTCACTATTTTGTGATACTAGTAGATGCACCTGTTATTTTATGAAACTTCCTTGTATGAACATGTGAACCTTGATAACCATAGAATAGAGGTAGATAATACATAATGTCAACATGGGTATGTGCGATTTCATATTAACCATGCTTAGCTATACTTAGCAATAAAAATTGGGACAATCAGATTAAACTGCTTCTTGAGAATTTTAAAAATTGGATATGACATTGATGGAGATTGGTATTTTGGTTAAAAATCCAAAATAAAACTATGGTTTTGACAATAGCCGGTTGTGCAAGGAATGGACTTGTACGTAGTGTGGAGGCAGATTCTTGCCCGAGTCGAATTAAGGACCGAACTATTATGTTGTTTTCAAGTCAAAACAACTATACAACCACAAGTACTAGTATAGAATAGTATTAACCTATTAAGTTGTTTAGAACTGGATTTGCCCTTTGAAAGACTGAAGTAGTATAGGCACTCTGGATAGAGATTTGCTTGAAAGGGGCTTTCACATCTCGAAAATCTAGAAGGGGCTTTCATAGTTGCTAATTTGTACATTAAAGAAGTTTCGTATCACCTACGCGGCAATCTAGATACCGTACATGCCGATAAAGCTTTCTTGTGAAATTTGATAATAACTATTAAAACAATTTCAAGACCTACTACACATAAAGTGAGTGTTCATGAAAATTAATTTGTTGTGTCAGTTTGGCTTCTTGAACAAAAAGGTGGCTGGCCTTTCCAGACGGGAAAGATGGGCATGCAAAAAAACTACTCCCTTTCAGGGTTTCAAATTTTATTTTCATTTATATTTCGTTCCCCACTGAAATTCAAAATTTTGGCAAAATATCATTATTTCAGATAAAATCCAGAAAAAATTCAAATCTGGAATTTTTTAAACGAATTTCGGGCAAAATTTCTGAAATTTTAGACAAAATTGCGAAATTTCGGATCAACTGAACAAAAAATAGTTCAAACGATGTTAAAATTTTTTAAATTTTTTATAGACATTTATGACACATAAATAATATTATAATAAAAATTTCATATAATTATCATGTCTGAAATTTTTTTAAAATTCAAATATTGCTACTATCCTGATAAAATGCTGACCGACAAGTTTGAACCGAATAAAAAATGGTCAAACTATGTTAGAAACTTTTGAAAAAAAATTTAATAGTTATGATGCACCACTAATATTCTCATAAAAGTTTCAAATGATGATCAGGCTTCATGAATTTTTAAAAATTTAAACAGTACTACTACCCTGTTAAAAGGCTTATTGGCAAATTTGAACAAAATAAAAAATAGTGAAAAACATGTTAGAAAATTTTGAACATTTTTTTAGCTGGTCCTGATGTAATATTAATATTTTATAAAATTTTTATATGATGATAATGCTTAATGAATTTTTAAAAATTCTGACAGTGCTACGTCCTGATAAAAGCCTAATGATCAATACATAGATTTGCTTTAGCAATCAAAAAAGGTTTAAAATTTTTAAAAATTTTAAAAAATGGTGATAATGAAATGTTTAAAATATCATAAAAAGTTTGAATCATGATCACACTCTAGTGAATTTATAAAATTCTTACAAGGAACAATAGTATTTATGTTCTTTCTCTTTTTCATTTTTGAAATATAATATAACAAATGAAGTTCAATGCTTGCATAGATTTGATTGACCAAACAAAAAAAGATTAAAATTTTTTAAAAATTTAGAATGGTATTGAGGAAATTCTTAATCTCTCACAAAAATTTTAGATCATGATCACACTCAACAAAATTTATAAAAATCTAACAATGTTCTTGTCCCAATTATGTTAATTCAGTTTTTGATTTTTTAAAGATAACTAATAAAGTTAAATTATTTTTATAATTTTTAATATGATCCACACTACTACAAATAGTACCATGAATTGTTTAGATCATTATCAATATTATAAAATTTTATAAAAATTTGACAATGTTTCTGCCAAAATTTTAAAATGTCTCAAAAATTCAGTTTTTCAACATATTTTCTTAGAAAATGACTTTATTAAGGATTATTGGACTAAATTCAGTCAAATCCAATCCTAAAAGTTTGAAAACCGGTCACAGATCACAAAATTTTGGTGAAATTTCGCCAAAAAAAGAAATTTCGGTGATTACTGTAGTAATCTCAAATTTTTTTATCCGGACAGTAGTTTGGATTTCATGGTGGCCCAAAATCTGAAATTTTGGTGAGAATTTGGTGAATTTCTGTGAAATTTGTATCCCTGCTCCCTTCAATCATAAATAGTTGTTGTTTTGGATATAGATACGGTCAAACTTTTGAAACTTTTCCTGTCAATATTATTTTTAATATTTAAATTGGATATAAGAAAATTATTTGTGTAGATTTACCTCGAAAAGTACTTTCATAATATTATAATTTTGTTGGATTTTACAAATATATTATAATAGAAATTAGTAGTCAATGCTATATTTTGTAAATTATGTCGATATCTAAAATGATAACTATTTGTGACAGGAGTACTACAAGAGTGTCATCAAACTGGCTCCCATTGCCATGCATACAACTAACTAATGATGGCCCAAATCTTCCCAACTTCTTTTATATCCATGTAAACTATATAGACACACGGCAAGAATATTTTCTTAACGGTTCAAGAATATGTAATATTGGCTTTGGCCACTTGCCAATAGCACATTTCGATTGAAAGCTGAAAAGGGAGCTTTTGAATAGATTATTACCCCAGGCCTCTTTATGCAGATCGTCTTATATTTGTTCCTTAAGTACGGTTAGCGCACTGCATCTAGCTCTCTAGCTAGACTAGCTCGAAGCTACTCTGGAATTTCTGAATAAAGGAAAGACTAATTAATCAATCAATTCAAAAGCTGAACAAAGCAGTCGATCAGTCACAAACAGTTATTGAAAAACAAATATTTAAAAAGCAAGACTTTAAGCTAGCCAGGTAAAAAAAAACAGGTGACTCCCATTTTTGGAGCAGTTTAATGGGAGTAAAATCACAATTCTTAAGCCTGGATTCCTATATCTTAAAAAATGGAACCCAAGTAAGGTTTTGGGAAGATACTTGGTTGGAAAATTTACCCTTGAAATCTCAATTCCCTTCCCTGTTTAATATTGTTAGGAAGAAGCACGCAACTGTGGCTGAGGTCTTTGATTCCCCCTCTCGAAACGTGTCTTTTAGAAGA
The DNA here is from genome assembly GCA_036346375.1 of Guadua angustifolia. Lineage (NCBI taxonomy): Eukaryota > Viridiplantae > Streptophyta > Magnoliopsida > Poales > Poaceae > Guadua > Guadua angustifolia. The sequence continues at coordinate 26,245,191 of CM070515.1, forward strand.
TCCTTAGTAGAGAATAATCTGAGAAACTAGGGGATTCTAGTAGCGAGAACGATGAACGTTAGCTTACAAGGAGGGACAGATTATTTCAAGTGGTATCTCCATTATAATGGGATGTTCTTGGTAAAATCCATGTACAAATACCTGGTTAACAATAGAATTCAAGTATCACAGGAGATTTGGCATACTAGGTTACCATTGAAGATTAAAATCTTCTTATGGTACATCAAGAAGGGTGTGTTATTGACTAAAGATAATTTAGTAAAGCGCAATTGGCATGGTGATAAGTCTTGCTGTTACTGCAGTACAACGAAAACTATCCAACACCTTTTCATAGATTGTTGCTATGCTAAATTTCTGTGGAGAATAGTATACATGACTTTCGGTATTGGCCCACCTGACAATATTCAGCATTTATTTAATGGGTGGGTGAAATAGGGGGGTCAGATCAGGTTTCTGTGTTACTAGCAGGTACGTGCAGCCGGGATTTGTTGGGCCTTATGGCTCACAAGGAATGATATGGTTTTTGACAAGAGTATACCCAAATCTTTCTTGCAAGTCTTGTTCAGAGGAACGCACTGGCTTCGCACATGGGCCAAATTACAGCGAAGTGAATCGACTAAAGAGGGTCTTATATATGTTTGTCGTAGCTGGAGTCGGTAGCTTTGCAGTTATTTGCTAATTTTGGTTGGCCTTTTGTGGCTAGGATTGATTATCCTGTTTGATGTTTTGGTTTTTTTGTCGAAACGGTGTTTGATTTCGAGTCTGTAATAAGTGTGGTCTGATTCTCTCTTTGAGGCATGAAGCCGGAAATATATTTTTCCATTATCTAAAAAAAAAGTCACAAACAGTGCATAATTGCGACCGAAGCGAAATATGTAATATTTCGATTTGAACAATCAATCGAAGTAATATGTGTACTACTATACAATAGTAAAATTTTGGAAAATTTGTGTTTAAAAACAAAAAATGCACGGTTGTTCACCTGCATATATACCTTAATAGTCGTATCGATAAACAATTTAATTCACTCTTGGATACAAATAATACATAAGTAATTTGAGAACTGACAATTCCAGGCAACAACATTGCGGGGACAGCAGAGTAAGTTTTTTTCGATTATAAAGAAGATGTACACGCGTATGCATATCACACACATGTAATGTGCCTTCTTAGCACATATCTAGAATGACAGAGACTGACGATAAATTCAGGACCTTATAATGTTCTTATTGACACATTCAAATGTGCGTAAAATGTGAACAATGGTATTTGAACTCTAATGAATAGTCATATATGTAAAACAAAATCCTCCGGACACGTATCCTCTGCCGTAACTGCAGAGTGCCGTTAGGTCACTGCCGTGTGCCGTTACGGGAGAGGATCTCCAATCAAATCCTCCACTACCCACCAAGAAGTGGCTCCACAACGGAGCGATATCCAAATGGTTGGTTTGTGCTTCTAGAGTGCTTTTGGCCTAAGCAAAGCCGCCCCAAACAGACCTCAGGTCCGTCCAACACAAATGGCTAGCCATTTTTTTCCCTTTGAGTAACCGTGTTTTTCAGTTGTCCGACCCATACATCACATATCTAGAATTAGCGTCGGCAGAAAAGCTCGAGCTCATGAGCTACTCGTGAAATTGGTTTACTATAAGCTCGGCTCGTAAAATAAATAAGTTAAGCTTGAACTAACTCACGAGCCATTCGTTAGCTTGTTAAAGCTTGGTGACTAAATATATCTAACCAAATTTCAAGTTATTTGAATAGTGGAGTGTAAATTTCCATTGATTTCTAGTGGTTTCAAGTATGGCAAAGGATTTCTTGACTATACCGATTAGTATTGTATCTTTAGAGTCAACTTTTGGTGCTGGTGGTGAAGTTCTAGATAATTATAGAAGTTCTTTACCTCCACCAATGATTGAAATACTAGTGTGTGCTTCGAGGTTGATAAGAGGTGCTTGCAATATCATAAGAAATCCTTTGGCTGTGGTATGCAATTCCATACTAATAGCTTTATTTCATCTTGATTCTTTGTTAGACATCTAAATCTACCCTAATTCTATTATTGAGCTTGTTTATAGGAAGTAAAAGATGAGTTTGATATTGAACACATTTCTTTAACTAATACCGGGGTGGAAAGTAACTAGTAAGTACCCTTTTTCTTTTGCTTATAATTGTTGTTTATTTTGGTTCATTCTTTCACCACTTAAATTGATTAGCAAAATATTTAAATTAACATATATCCATGTAATTATCTCTTTACTAATTATCATAGCTCACATGACTTAGCTTAACTCAACTCATTTTATCTTGGTTGACGTAGCTCATGAGTTACTCACGAGTAGCTCGAGCTTTTTGGCGAGTCGAGCCAAATTTTCAGCTTGTTAACGAGCTAAGTTGAGCCACTTTTTTGGATGAGCTTATATGAACCGAGCTGGCTTGATAGCCAGCCCTACCTAGCATTTCTACAAACTATAGAATATTAGGTTCTTTCTACAAAATGGTGGAACATGTACTTCACTTTTGTAACAACCAGTATCAGAGTTCCAGGCCCATCGAGGCATGTTTGTCTTTAAAAAAATACAAGAGAAGTAAAACTTCCTCTGCCCACAACCAATATTTAAAAAAATGTCCAAATAACTACCCAAAGGAAGCTCTTTTCATTTAGCAATATGAACTATAGAAAAATATATGCTAAAGTACGAGGAGGGATAATATAAGCTATAGAATGTGCATGCCTATGAACTATAGAAAAATATATGTCAAAGTAGGAGGTGGGGAACTGTTCACGTATATATCCCAGTAGATTCCAATGTTTTTCTTTTGTAAATCTAGCTCTAGTATGAAAAATTTTACAAATTATAACATCCCAAAAAATTTTAAATAGGAAAAAAAAAATTAAATTGAATTAATTAAAATTATAATTAGAATCAAGATTTTAATTTAAAATATCATCTTTTTCTCACTTTTCATGAATTCTGGTTTTAAGAAAAGAACAACTGCAATATTAAAATCCTTTCTTCCAAAATGAACAAACTAAGAAAACAAATTTAAAGTATGATCTTATTTTGAACTTCCACCTTTTCTAAATTTTTCTTAGGTTTTGGTCTTTAAGAAAATCAATTTTCTTGATTGGAAAATCTCTTTTCTAAATAATGAAGACCAAAATCATATGAGAGAAAAATCCAACAAAAATATATTTAAATCAAAGAGAACCTTCCTAAAGAATTTGGAAGCATTTGAAACATTAAAAACTTTAATAAAATCATTTACATTAATTGATATCCTTTTTTCCAAAATGGGAAAACCAAAATCACCTAAGGATAAAATCTAGGAAAAATTAACCTAGACTAAGAGCACCTCTGGAGCCTTCTCAAAAATTTTCAAAGCTATATGAACACATTTGATATTGATAAGAAAGCAAAAATAGTGATATAAGGCTATGAACAACACCATGTCAAAATTATTAAATTTTGTACAGACCTTGTCATTTCCTGGAAATTTTTCCACATCATTTACAGCTAGCACTAGGGTAACTTACAGGAAAAGTTTAAAAAATAATAAGCCTTGTTTGTGCCTCCTAGAAAACTGAAAATAGAATCAATTTAAAAGTAACATTAACAATGTCATAAGTTTATAAATCATAAATGATTGATAATCATCTAAAATTTTTGTGGTAGCTCCCAATAACCATTAGGGTCTTATAGAAAAAGTTTCATATAAAATAAAGCCCATTTAAAACTCCAGAAAAGTAAAAAATAGAAAACATGAAATTGTAATAGTGGTATTTTCAGAATTTGATAAATTACATGAAGAAGATAATGTCTTAAATTTTTTACAGGAAGATAAGCTTTGCCTTGGGAACGAACACACACAAAAATATTGAAAAATTTTCAACATTGACTAATTGCCCAATTAAATCCAAAGAAACTTATCAATTCTCAGGACATAAATCCAATATCTTCTCCTATATCACTACCATGTGGGCCCTTCTCTACCTTGGCTCCACTTGACAGTGTCACCCAGCTTCACTGGCCTGCCCTCTCCTTAGCCTGGCGCTGCCCAAACCCGTGCCAACTCTTCTACAGCAACAAAAGCTAGAGAAGATTGCTGCCACAGCTGAGATCAATTGCAAGCATGCTTCGGCGCCCAGTCGAGTCTTGCCGCGCCATTACTGCCCTAGATCCCGAAGTCTCTTGCTTCATCATCATCAGTCAAGCACTGCCATTAACCTTGGCTATATGACGCCATGACCTCAGCCATACCCTATGCCACCTTATCCCGAGAATTCTGTGCCACCGATATCATCTGCCTCTCGACCGAAACCCCTAGCGCCTTCTCCCCTAGCCTGGTGCTACTTGCCAACTTCCGCCATGACAAGAATTGGCACTGACTTCACTACCACGGTAGGAGTCATTTGCCGCGTCCCATCTTCACACATAGCACCATCATTGGCAACTGAACCTTCACGGACTTACGCCGTCATATAGAGACCATCTCCAACCGAGTCCTTCTCGTCATTGCGCATGGGAAAGCGGCGGAGAGAGAGCGTCCCAGTCCCTCCCGCCGCTCGAGAGCACAGAGAGAGGATCCCCGAGGGTTGCGCCGCGATTCCTCACCTGGTGTGGATGTCAATCGCCGATTGAATGAAGGCGGCAATCCAAGCAAGGAGCGAGGTGGTCCGCCTCACCCCGGAGAGGAGGACCAGACGGAAATTACGCCGAGAGCACCACATTTTAGCCGATTTCAAATGGATTTGGTTGGGGGATCTTCGATTGAACCGAGTCTGGTCGATCTGAAATTGGGGGGAAAACGTGGATGTGGTGAAATTGGGGGGAAAACTTGGATGGGGAAAACCTGGATGGGGGAAAACTTGGATGGGGGAAAAGCTGGATGGGGGAAAACTTGGACAAATCCAGAACCTAGATTGGGAAAAATTGGTGATAGTTGCGTTCGGTGATCCTTGTCCGGATTGTGTAGAAGATTGATTGAATGAGCTCTAAAAATTAGTGCAGCTCGGTGATAGTTGTGTCTCGGATTTGAATTAGTGCAGTTGTTTCCAGCCAGCTGAGGAGCGATTCTTACCAGTGGAAGGAGATTTGTTGATTTGAATGTGTCCATTAGGCTATTGTGTACTTCGTGTAGTGATTGGATTAAATGGGTACTAGTGAACAAATTTGCGTGATCAGGGCATGAACAGAAGACAGCATGCTTGCCTGTTTTCGACCAAAACCGAATGCCTTGCTATTCAGTACTTCTGCAGTTCAACTAGCATGTCAAATAGGTTGGACTTACTGATACGAAGTCCTACTAATGTCCAAAACATCCGGTTTTTGTCGGTCCTGCGATTTTCATTTTTGGCTCACAGGAGCAGGGTAATGCTCCTGTGATTTTCATTTTTGGCAGAAAACATTGTTCATTTTCATAAGTACCAAATTGCCAGCATTTTTCATAATGCTCCTGAGAATAGTTAGAGATCCTCAATTATGATTTTCATAATGCTCCTGAGAATAGTTAGAGAATTGGCACAATTATTATTTCCATAAGTACCAGATTGGCACAATTATGATTTTCATAATGTTCCTGAGAAAAGTTACAGATCCTCAAGCAGGGTAATGCTCCTATGATAAACATCAGAATCAATTACACTTCTTCAGTTGAACTTCAAAGAAACAATTACACTTCTTCTGTGTCATATTTCCTCCTGTCTGATGTTTGATATCATGTCATATTTGTGAAAATCAGTTATTCTGTGATGTCTGATGTTTGATATCCTATGTGGGTCTTCATGAAAATGTTGATGATTCAGTACTTATTATTACTGATATTTTAAATGACTTGCAAGCCATAATGCTCTATATCGTGTAATTACCTATGGTTTGTGCGAACTGATCATTACACAGTTAGGGATAATGACTCAATTTATGGTTTCTTCCTCTGGGTAGCGTTGGTACTCACCTTATTTAACACAACTGTGCTATATCAGAGATATATGCTATATGACATACGAGCAGATTTCATTAGTAGTCTGTTGGCTGGCAGGAAGTAGGTTGTGTTTCTGGGTATCCTGTGGTGGTGATGACATCTCTATTTTGTCGTTCAAGTGCTGGCTTCCTGGAGCGCTATGTCCTGGTGTTAGGTTATCCCTGGTGTTCAAGTAATGTGTTTGGGTGGAGTCTGGTGGTTCAATGAATGGGGCGAGTCCGCTTCCTGAAACCGAATGGAAACTTCGTTAACTATTCGAACCACCACACTCGAACCGAAGTCCGCTTCTCGAAATCGAATGGAAACTTCAGTTAACTGAGTCTGGTTCAATGAATGGAAACACGAAATGTGTTTGTGTTTGGGTGGAGTCTGCCTTCCTAGAGCGCTATGTCCTGGTGTTAGGCTATCCTCGTGTTCAATGAATGGAATCGAAGTTAATCAAGTTTACTCGCCATCAGATGTAGTTAACTGAAGTTTACTCAGTTCTATATTTTTTGTTGCTTGCTGTCAGTTCGTGTTCGCTGGGTCTACTAGCTTTCTATATTTTTTGTTGCTTGCTGTCAGTTTGTGTTCGCTGGAGGCTAAAACAGATGTAGTTAACTGAAGTATGCTTTACTTGTTTCTATGTGAGCCAAGTATATCTTCATAGATGCTTTACTTGTTATCATCAGAATTGCATGAGGCAAGTATATCTTGATAAATGCTTTACTTGTTTGTGTGTGAAGTATCTGTCCGAACTATTGTCCTGACGTGCTGTTTTAGATGGACTCGGAGACTCTTCGAGGCGTCCTCTCCAGGATGCGAGATCTGCTGGAGGAGAGAGCCGAGCAGCTCAGACCATCGCCGGACAACTTCCTTCCAAGTGATGAGCCTTGGGCCAATGACATTAACAACAAGACTTCTTCGAGGTCGAGTTCATAGCCGGCGGCTTGGAGAAGATGTCGTTGGACACGGTTGACTTTACCACTCCACCTTCTCCGACTGTGCTCGCTCACCTTGCATCTGCCGAGGGAGTTGATCCGGACGACGTAGTGCCAGCAGACTACACCAGCCCGAACGACTCCCCGCTCAGCGACTACTCCACGGATTCTCTACTTAGCGAATGCGGATTCGAGTCCGATCGTTCGGGCCACCTTGTTTAGATCTTCATGTGTGTTGTATGCTTTAATTTGGACCATGTGGCTTTCAACTGCTAAGTGAGCTTTATTGTATTTTGTACCATCTAGCTATGAACTTGTAATCCTTTCCGTAATTTCAATCAATGCGATGTCTGTTTCATGCTGAATCATATTGTTCCCACATTGCTTTGCCATGATTCCGTAATAACAAACTGTGTGTGTGCTTTCAATGATCAGGGAGGACGACATGGACCCTTTCTACTCGAACTTCCTTCAGGAGGACTTGGATCTTTGTGGTGCACGGGTTATCTCCTCCGCAAAGACCTCCGACGATGGGCACGATCGATCTTGCCCGAGTCGGTCCACGACGTGAAGAAGGGGACCAAAAACAGCTCCAGAGCCGAGAGGACCAAATGGATCGCAAGAGAGGATGAAGTTCTAGTCTCGGCTTGGTTGAATGTGAGCCTAGACCCCATTGTTGGGAAGGACCAATCATCGGACACGATTGGACCGAATTGCTGATTATTACACAACCTATAGCAAGGAACACATGAAGGCAAGATCGAAGAAAGCATTGGTTAACCGCCGGTCATTGATAAATGAGTGTGTTAGCAAATATGCTTTGGGTATCTCAATCGCACCGACGGTCTACATCGAGTGGGAGCACCGAGCGTGATAGGGTAAGTAATTGTCCCCGTCTGTAGTCAAGACTTGTAGTCATGTTGTAATTGTCTTCTCTTTTGCAGATGGCCCATGCCGTACGATGTACCAGACATTGAGGCAAGCCATTCGCGTTCCACCATTGTTGGGTACTACTTGCGGATCATCCAAGTGGTCTTCGCACTTGTCCCACAAGAAGCAAAAAGCGGGACGACATGAAGGGTCCAATGACATTCCTATCGAAAGATCCTCGCAAGCATCCTCGATGAGTGGAAAGGCCATAAGGCCGGACGCTGCGAAGGCTGCGAGGAAGCGTGGTGGTACGTCTAGCATGTCATCTGTGGGTGCGTACTCCGAGCAATTCAACAAGATGAATGAGTCCAGAGCTGCTATGGTGGAAATACAGAAGGAAAAGGCGGCTACTATGCTAGAAATACAGAAGAAAAAACTGGCCATGTCAGAGGAAGCGGAGAATGAAAGGATTATGAATATTGACTTGAACTCGTGTAATGGATTGCTTCGCGAGTACTACGAGTCGACGAGAATGAGATTATGACGAGTCGTCGTGCAATGAACAAGTAATTGTTGCCTTCTGTCATCCTTGTTTGAACTATCTAGATCGAGTTGTCGTCCCTCCAGTATTGTGTAATGTTGTGTTAATGTTTGAACTGCCTTTATTTATTGTGAGAACTACCTAGTTGTATTGTGTGAACTATCTAGTATGTTGCTTTGTTGTGTTGGTTTGTTGTGTTCATGTGCGAACTATCTAGTTTGAGGGAGGGCCTCTACTATTGTGTAATGTTGTGTTCATGTTTGAACTATCTAGTTGTATTGCAGACTTACCGGATTTGTAATGTTTGCATTGTCGGTTATCCTGTTTTGAGCTTTCCATTCCATTTCACGTACAGCCAAGTTCACTTATTTATTGAACCTTACATTGATACATAACACTCTCACAAGGAAACATAGCTTACACTTGCATTATCCCCCGTGCCGTGACCAAAGGTGTTCGACCAGATCCGCCTGCAACTGACGGTGAAGTTGGCGATCCCTCCGCCTTTGAGTTGCTTGTATGCAGTGCAAGACCGACCCGTTGGGTGACGTCCCGGTAACGACGGGAGTTCCCATATAGTCGAAGTTCATTTCCTGTGGTGGCCCATTCCTCTCATCCTCCACGATCATGTTATGCAAAATGATACATGCAGGTCATTATATGCCTTAACGCACTCTCGGTGCCAACATCGCCGGGCCCCGACAATGGCAAACCTACCGTGGAGCACTCCAAATGCTCTCTCAACATCCTTCCTTGCGGCGGATTGCATCTGCGAGAAGTGGATCCTCTTGTTTCCCATCATATTTGAAATCACCTTAACAAAGGTACCCCACTCGTGGTAAATGCCATCCGCGAGGTAGTACCCCATGTCGTGACGGAGTGCCGTTGATTGATGTAGTTTATCACGGGCTGTACTATCATTTTCCTAGAAAATATGTTAGAACGGTGTAACACATTAATATCGTTCATGCTTCCGGCATACGAAAAAAAGCATGCCAAATCCACAAGTCGCGAAGCAACCGCCCGAGGACTATGGAAGGTTTGTGAGTATGCGGTGAATGCCCCTTGCCATGCTTTCGGACAGTTCTTCGGGTCCAATGCATGCAATCGATGCTACCAAGCATACCGAAACCCCTGTGCTCACCAACAACAAGGAGTCTAGCAATGTCTTCGCGTTAGGAGATCGGAGGTACTCTCTCTCGAAAACCTCCACCACCGCCTTCACGAACTTCTTGAGAGCTACAAGGGCCGTGCTTTCCATAATCTGGAGGTACTCGTCCCACGTCAAGCAGGAACGCCGTACGCTAGCTGACGGAGAGCTGCTATTACTTTCTGAAGAGGATGCAAACCAAGCTTCCCCTTCCGATCCCTCCTTTGTTGGAACCAAACGTCGTGTCCTTCAACAGCATTCGTTATTCGCAAAAAATAGGGACCGGCTCATCCGAAACCTGCGTGATATGAACGACTTAGACAAAATGAAACCTTACAAGTACATCATTCATCTTTCGCAACCTCTTGGTTTGTTACCTCCGCTTTGAAAATGCGTACGCACACGGGAAGAAGCGAAGTAATCACCATAAAGCCGAGTGCCGCCTTCAGCGTGACCTCGGTTGATCACGCATGTCCTGGAACCGATCCCGTCGACGGTTCGTACCTCGCGCTTGCATCTCCTCCTCCTCTGCGATTGCAAGAGAAGGTGTCCTCATCATCAAGAAAGCCTAGTTCATCACTTGAGGAAGAATTGGGTGACTCATTTTGAAGTTGGCAATGGGTTGTGGGTGACTAACTCGATGAATGCAACCCCTCAATATATAGAATGGTGGGTTGGATGAGAGGAGGAGGAAAAGTTAGGTATTTCAGGAAGGGAAGGGAATGGGGAAGGAATCGGTTGGAGTGCATTGCTGGGAAGGGAAGGGAATCTGGGAAGAGAATCCCTGGGAATGCTGGGAAGGGAATGAAACCCTGGGAATCGGTTGGAGATGGTCTGATGCTTGGCTAGACCTGGGAATTGGGCCGGGTTTTAGTGGGCCAGCACGACCCGACATGAAAAAAATAGACCGAAGCACGACCCGGCACGAAAAAAAATAGGCCGGGCTGGCACGGCTCGAATGGCGTGCTGAGCCGGGCTTAAAAACCTGGCACGATGGGCCATCTGGCACGGTCCGACTGTATGGGCCGTGCTCGGGTCGACACGGCCCAAATCTGTAATTTGTATTTTTCAGAGTCTTTTTTTACTCATATGAATTTATACTCTACATGAAAGTTGTAGAGAATTTCGAGGCGCATCTTTTTCATGTAGACAACTTTTCCATTTGAGCAACGTATGAATTTATAAAAAAATATTTAGTGCACAGTGTAGTTTCGGACCGACGCCACATCTCTCGGTAATCTGCATTTTTCAGTGTCTTACTTTACTCATATGAATTTATATTCTACATGAAAGTTGTAGAGAATTTCGAGACACATCTTTTTCATGTAGACAATGTTTCCATTTGAGCAACATATGAATTTATAAAAAAATATTTAGTGCGCTGTATGGTTTCGGACCGACGCCACATCTCTCGGTAATCTGCATTTTTCAGGGTCTTCCTTTGCTCATATGAATTTATATTCTACATGAAAGTTGTAGAGAATTTCGAGACACATCTTTTTCATGTAGACAACTTTTTCATTTGAACAATGTATGAATTTATAAAAAAATATTTAGTGTGCTGCATTCTCTCCAGTGCGTGTTCGGGCGGCCTGCCCGACAATGACTCGACGTGCCTTTGGGCGTGCGGACCTTGATTTTGCCGTCCATGCTGGCCTGGCCCGCACGAAGAAATGACCGGCCGTGCTGGCCCGCTTTCACGAGACTCGAAACGACGGGCTCGGGCGTCTTGCAAAGACGCCCAAGTCCCACCTCTATGCATGGCTTCGTCCCTAACTTCTCCTTCCACAGGCACACACTGCCTTTGAGCCACCACCTTCATGTGTCGCTGGTTAATCGAATTCTCCCGCGCCAATATGACCAAGCTGACCGTCGTATAAGACAACCAACCATGCCCATACCATGCCACTACATCACCTCCACCATGCCCTAGCAACCGGAAAATTTTGCGCCACCCACAAAATTGATCCCCCATTGCCACTTTGGCCAAGCAATTAAGTCACTGGCGCTATTTTAGCCGACGAGCTCCCACGAAGCTCCCTCACGGCTTCACATTGCCCTTTTCCCCTCTGGCCTTAGCCAAGACCACATCTCTATCGGAATTCGCCATTGCCAGCAAGCTTCGAGCTCAGGGACCAAAAACCAGTTGGGCTGCCATAGTGAACCATTACCCAATTCCTTTGCACAATAGCTCCATGAGCGTATCACCATTGTTTCCCCTCTGTTTAATGCAATATTTACCAGTTGAATCTCTACCGCGACATCCCCTTTCTTTCTCCACCCCAGCGACCGGTGGCAGAGCATCCCGACCAACCTTCCACGCGGTAAGACCCTAAAATGGAACACTTAGGGCACCCTGATACTTAATCCATGCTCCTCTAAGCTTGATCATGCCCTAACTTGACCGATGCACAATCGACCATGGCAACCGCTGCATGCTCATAGTGGCGGCCCACCTCCGGCCACTACCTGTTGTGTCTGGGACCACCCTTAGGTGCGCTACAACTTCCTCGAACTACTTGCACCATCGACCAGTCGATTCTAGCACCGCCTTGCCGTCGGCAAAGTGCCTTAGCCACTCCCCTGCTTCGGCCCACTACCATGTGGGATTGGTTTGTCAATCGGCGCAAAGCACAAGAGCTTGGTTAAAAATGGTGGAATACGCTTTCAATTAATTGAAGGCGTATTTTACTATTTTAAGGAAATTTTCAAACTAGCTAACATTCAAACCCTTATATCTTTTGCATCTTAAGTCCAATCTAGTAAAGTAAATTTATAAATTAATATAAAATCATATAGTTTTAGAATATACAATAATATTGATTTTTAAACCTTGGTTTAAATTATTTCAATTAAGATTTAAGCAAACCCTAAATATGAACACTATTTGAAATATGAAAACCATAACTCCTAAAATAATGAAACAAATTTTTACATACTCCTAAAATCATAAGTAACTCATTTCTATAAAAATATTTAGATTTAAACATAGTTTTATTTAAATTTGTAAATAGGTTGTTTTTCATGCATAAAGAACTCAAATTGCTATATTTGGTGCATATAAATTAAAAATAAAGTGAAACCAATTCCTAAACCCTTTTACAATCATAACATATCTAGTTATCTAAAAACATTTCATAATTGGTTAGGTTTGAACTAAGTTTGTAAATGATCATGATTTCAAAATACATGTGCTTAGAATATAGTCAAGATACACATATAAATAGTAATACATATAATACCTATTTTTATATGATCCATAGGATAGGACCATTTAATGCTGCAAAAATGATCAGATTTGATCCGAGTCTGCATTAGTTTCTGTGTATAAGTTGGATTCTAGTTATAGAAATTCATGTAATAGTAACTATAGCCATTAATCTCTTAAAATTGTGAAAACCAGTTTCTAAACCTTACTAGGACCATAATAATATTCCTATTTATTCAAAAGTATATTATAGTTGATTTAGTTTAAACAAAAGACTATAGGTTCTAGGCACATGCAATTAGTATTTGGCTATATAGTACGAGTGAATGCTAAAGTAAAAGAAATCAATCTGTAAACACCCCATAGGTTCATATCATCTAATCCTAGAAAGACATTTAAGGTTTAGCTTAGTTTGAATCAAATTCATATATAGCTTTACCCCTATGTTAAAAAAACCAACATGGCATAACTCTCACAAATTAATAATAATAGGTATAAAACCATTAGGTATATGCCCTATAGGACCAGATCTTAAGACCTGCTAATGCTATAAAAATGGTTGCATGTACATGTAAGTTGCATCCGCAAACCTAAAAAGGAATTTAACCTTTTATAACATAAATACATAAGATTAGGAAACTAATACAATATCACAAATAAACACTAATACCAATAGAACTAGTTTAAAAATTTTCCAAAGACAAGACCATCTAATTCTACAAAAATAGTTGTATATAAACATACTTTGAATCTGAATCCTATTAAAGAAAGCCCAACCCTATATAATACGAACCCTAAGACCCATATAGCAAACCAAAGAACTAAAAAGATAATAAATCAGTAATTAAAATGTTTTTATCACCAAAATCTTCTATTTTATTTATTCTTGAATTTGGTTTCATTTGATTTCTTTTCACCTTTCATTGTTTTTGCTATATGTAATCACACGTGGATACTGACGCACACAAAGCTACTACAAAAGATTAATTTTTGAATAAAAAAAATAAGGCAAGCATCCCCTTTGATCATATTGATCCCAGTGTTTAATTTTTGCTTTGTTTTGTCAAATCTATTCATGCATGCGCATATTTTCTGTAACTTCGCTATATTATGGTGTTGGTAGATATTCCTATTATCTCATAGAACTTTCTTAATAAATATTGAATTATGAACCTTGATAACCCTAGAATAAGGTTAGACAATACATAATATCAATATTTGTATACACGTGTCGGTGTTTCTTATAACCGGCAAGTAAATTTGTAAGTTTTAGGGGTCGCGCGCCCCCTCTCCTTGAATGGTTAGACTAATGGAGTCCCGGATATATACTGATTCGAGCCGAATGTCCCTACGTCCAGTTTGTGGTGGTGGATCTCATTACCCAGAGTATGGTGGATTACATGCGAGGACCAAGGACAGGCCCTTAGCGCTCGTCCAAGTGAGGAAGCCCGGGAGCTATGAACGCTCGCTCGGGTCGGAAGGCCCGAATCAGGTCGGGAGAGCAAATGAGATAGAATGTGAAAAATGAGAGAGTTCGTCCCCTTTCCCAGAGGATCACGCCTCCTTTATATAGGAGGAGGGCGGGTTACGGAATTTGGAGAAAAGAGGTAGGGGTATGCTATGCGGAGTCCGGTCTTGGTCTTAGCGATCGACAGTTTCTGTTCATCCCATCTTTGGGTTGGTAGACCACGGTGATAGTGTTCCGTTGGAAAGGTGCATACGCCCTCTGCTCGCCTATCGGATGCTAACGTTACTCGCCAGTATTACGGTGTTGCCTTGGGGCCGGAGCGTCCTTCCCTTTATGCTGACGAGGTGAGGGGCGGGTGCTCGACCTAGAGGCCCCTGCGCCATCTTGGGAAGGAGCCACCTGCCCAGCATGGACGTCGTGTCCATGGGACAGGCGACCGGCTTGGAGTCGACCGTCAAGTGGCGGAGATTTACCGAGGCTCTGTCCGGAGGCCTGGTCGGGGCCTACGAGAAGGCCCGACCAGTTGCCTGGCCGAACGCCTGTCCAATATCCTGGTCGGAGTCTATGGGGACGCCCGATCGGTAGCCTGGTCGGAGCTCCCCTGGTGGCCTGATTGAGGCCGAGTGATCCTTCGTGTCCCCTTGGGCCTAGAGATGGGCCCAAGATGGTTCATCTGGCAATCCAGCTGATATTTAGGGATAATCCCATCTGCGAGGGACGGAGGCTTTGGTAATATCCCTTCCAGCACTCTGCATCACCGTCAGTCTGGGCTCTGAGTCCAGATGACTGAGAGAAACACGATCTTGAAATAGATGTATACTTTGCTTGCTGTGGGGTACCCTTGGTATGAGTATTAAATCAAGAGCCCGGGCGCGATCTGAACGCAGCGTTCTGGATGGACCCTCCATTTTCGGTGGCATGGTCTCCTCAAATACGGCAATCGCTGAACGGCGGGTCTCCTTGCGGTGGCTGCCTCGCTGCCGAGCCCACCAACTGGTCGGTCGGTCTCAGCCCAGGTGCGCCTGGCGACCCGGTGAAGCTCTAATCCCGAATCCCGGCTCAGAGCCTGGTCGAGGGTTTATATCGATCGGCAAAGAATCCGTGAGTGAAGTGGCGGACTTGATCGACCCTAAGCCTCCGAGTGGATCGGAATCTTGCCTTGGGAGGCGGGTCCGACCAACTTGGTTGGCCGTTCTCTCTGGTTTGCATGGCAAGACCCGGTGGAGTGCCCCGAGCCCCGAGTAGGTCGGAGAGCTGGTCGAGGGTAATTCGATCAAGCGAGCCCGGCCGACTTGTCGGCGGCAGGCTCGGCGCGACGCCACGGTCGGCGTGGTTGCTTGAATGTCTTCTTGGGGCTCGGCAAGAAGGTTTGAGGCCGAATCGGCCGTGGTCGGCAGGGATGCCCAGACGCCTTTGCGAGAGGCTCTGGTTCCCGAGTGCTCGTTTTATATCACAGCTGGACGCAGCCGTGATTGGCAGGGAGGTCCAAATGCCTTCGCGAGAGGTTCTGGTTCCCAGATGCTCGTTTTACGTTGTAGCTAGACGCAGCCGTGGTCGGCAGGGAGGTCCAGATGCCTTCGCGAGAGGTTCTGGTTCCCAGATGCTCATTTTACGTCCTAGCTAGACGCGGCCTTGGTCGGTAGGGAGGTCCAGATGCCTTCGCGAGAGGTTCTGGTTCCCAGATGCTCGTTTTACGTCATAGCTAGAAGCGACCGTGGTAAAGGAGGTCGAGATGCCTTCACAGAGGTTACCGTTCCCGGATGCTCGCTTTTACGTCGTAGCTAGACCTTGGCGTGGTCGGCGAGGGAGGTCCGGTTGCCTTCGCGAGAGGTTCGGTTCCCGGATGCTCGCTTTACGTGGTAGCTAAACGAGTTAGTCGGGCTGGTTTAACGCCGAGCTAAGCGAGTTAGTCGGGCTGGTTTAACACGCGCTAAGCGAAGCGCGTCGTCGAGTCCTCGTCGGCGAGCTATCTGCGGGAGGAAGGCATTGTCGATCCCACATGTACGCCCGTCGCGCAGTGTGGGACTCGAGAGGGTGAGCTAACGGCGTGTTTACCATCGTCGGCCGAACACCGTGCTCGTGGAGCTACAAAGCGGGTTATCCGAGTGGGCCTGGGATCCCCGGTAAAGGGATCCCGAGCGATCGTCCTGCGTCGGGCGTCCGACCCGCTGGGGGCGACCTATAAAAAATCTTTCTTTACTCAATCCCGTATCGGACCCCGAGCCGTTCGTAACCCGGGGCGCAGCTGGCTGCTGCCCTTTCGGGGGGCTCCACGGGAGAGTTTGAAGTATGGTCTCGGACACGAGTTAAGGCGATTGGGTCGTCCGCCAACCCAACTAAAGACCCACCGAGGGTTCGCCTTAGACTCGCCCCTCGCTCGATTCGCCTGCTGGGGCGGTCAGGGATCCACTTGGTGGATTTTGCCTTAGGCGCCCGCAACCAGGTCTTAATCGCGAGGCATTCAAGCCCTCTCGCCACCTCGAGGCCGCTATGGCCCGATGGGCTTTTCATACCTGCTTCGGCCTGGTTTGAACTGGCCTGGAGGCGGAGATCGAGAGGTCGCGGGGCGTCTCGCCCAGAGCGATACCCAGGCATCTCTGCTAGCATTTAATGCGCATGCGGGAATTAAATGCGAAGCGAAATGATTGGGGGCGATATGCCTTACCGGTGACGGCGGCGTGGCGCCGGCCGACGGCGACGCTTCATATGAGGCCCTCTTGACTGGCGCTCACCCGGTCGGCGCAGCGTTGGTGATGCAATTCGGGTGGTGCTGTTTGGCGCCCATAAGTTCGGTTGTTGAAGCGCTGGGCACGCTTCTGCCTTCTTTGTTTGCCTTCTCCTTTGCTTTCCTCGCCTCCTGCCTTTTCCGAGGCGAGAAAAAAAACAAAGGAGTCGGGAGAGAGTCGCTTACATTCTTCTCCTCCGATTTTGATTGCTCGCTGCAGGAGATGTCGTGGTTGAGTGCACCAGCCACCCCATGCGCTTTCGGCCGGAGAGGAAAAGATTCCTCCTCGCGGGATGTCTCGAAGTGGAGGGTCCCGATGGGGGCCGCGGAACCAGCGCCGGAGGAAGGGGAGATCGTGGTGCCTGCCTGGTTCTATGAGCTGGTTTGGACTCCGTTTCATCCCTTCGTCCGTGGGATCTTTGCACTACTCGAGGTGGAGGTGCACCACCTCAACCCCAGCGTGCTTCCACATAGCGATCTTTATGTGCTGTGTGAGGCATTCTGAGGATCGAGAGCCACCGGGCGCCTGTGGAGGTACTTCTTTTCCCGATTATGGAAAGACAAGGGGCGGATACTACGGCGTCCATGGGAGGCGGCCTGTTCGCTGCGCCCGCCGCGGGGACGGAATACATCCCTTTGAAGCTGCCGATGTCGAACCGAGGGTGGCACCCTGAGTGGTTCTATGCTCGAACACGGGAGGCCTTGACCTTCACCGGCCGTCTCCCTGAGTCAAGGGACGAATGGGGCTGGGGCCCCGATAAAAGGGAGAAGAAGAAGATGGCGCCGATTCTAGAGCGGATCAAGCTCCAGCGGGAGCGGGGCCTGACCGGCGACGTCGTTGTATGTGCGTTCATGAGGATGCACGTGCAACCCCTTATGGAAAGGGTGCGCCCGATGTTCCTGTATAGTGGGGCATCCGACCCCATGAGGATGGTCGCGGCAGAGCTCGCCGCGTCGAAGCTTGAGGCTAGGGTGGCCGTCGTGCTGGTTGGGAGCGCCACCGTGGTGACAAGTGGCGGCCCCGAGCCTTTCTCGGCGGAAAACCCCCTGGATTTGGTAGGCCGAGTGGTTCCCTTTTTCCTTTTTTCTTCCACCCCCTCAACCTTTAGCATATGGTTTGACCGGCGCCTTTGTGCCGTCCAGGGGCTGGACAGGATGGTGTCTCGGGCGCTGCTACCAGGGGAGAAGCAGCAGAGGGCCCAGGCCCGCGAGGCAGCCGCCGCGAAGGAATCCGCCCGCAAGAAGCGGAGGGAAGAGAAGAGGAGGAGAAGAAAGAGCCGCTGGCCAAGGTCATGCCAAGGCGGGAAACCTCGAGTTGACCGCTTATCGAGTCTGGCCGATCCGGAGTCGTCCTCGAGCAACGGGGGTGGCGACGGTTTCGACGATCTGTACAGTGTGTGGCTCAGGCCACCGGCCTTTAGTGGCCCGGTCGAGGTCGAGGACGCCGTCACCGCCGATGTTGGGTCCCAGGCGGAGGCGTCCCCGGAGGAGGTATCCTTGGGGAAATGGAAGGGTGGTTCGTCTCCGCTAGGGAGGTCAGCGAAGAAAATGTGGTTGCCGCTCCATCGCTCAGCGGTGGAATGCTCTGGAGCGGCGGTGGCCCAGCGAGAAACGGCGCTGGCTCTGCCCCCGGTAATGGTCGGGGCGTCGAGCGCCGATTTGCCGCCGCCGGAGGCTCTAAAGGAGTTGAGGTGCGAGGAAACACCAGCACCCCCTGGCGGGTCGGGGTCTCGGTCGAGGGCCGAAGGAGACGAAAGAGAGCTTCCGCCGCCACCGTCAGGGCCTGCGCCAACTGGCGCAATCCTGGCGCCTGCTGCGACCTTGCCATCGCCGCCCAGGGGCCCGCCGGAGAGAGCGGTCCAGATGCCGGGAGGGGTTGACGCCGAGCCGCAGACAGAGGCGACGCATATCCTCCCGCAAACCAGGACGCTGGCTGTCTGCTAACTGCCGCGGCGACGACGTCCGGCAAGCCCTTTTCGTCTTTGGGCGTCGAGGCAGAGGCTAAGTTGTGGGGGACCCTCCAAGAGGGCGCGCAGCGAGTGAAGGCTCAGCTGTGCCAGATTAGGCAAGGTCTAGCCTTTTCCCTTGGCTCGGCTGACGAGGCGCTGAAAGTCGTCTCTGAGGTCACCGCCCGTCTGCTGTAAGCCGATTGACCTCTTAACCCGACCTTCGACTTGCTTTAGCGGTCAGCAGACTAAGCGAAGTGTCAAGACCTACTGACAAGCGAAGGTCGATCGAGGAAAAGTCGGGGTCCTGCATGTCTTGCATGAACGGAGAGTGGCCATTGCGGAGGAAGACGTCCGTCAGCACTCCGAGCTGCGCAAGGCTCGAAACTCCACTGGCGCGAAGGTGGCGAGGTCAAGAGACCCGGCGGAGCTACTCGAGAAGCGTCGGATAACCGAGTCGAGAGCGAGGATATCCGAGCTTCGAGCACACAGCGCGCGCCATGGCGCCAGATCGATGCCTTGTCGCGCTTGAAAAAAGGCCACGCTGATCGGGCGGTGCGCCTTCAAGACAAGCGCGACCAGGCTCGGGATGAGTCGGACTCCGCCAGGAGGGACGCCTCGCACGAGGAGGAGGCCCGGACTAAGGCCGAGGAGGACCTCCAGCGTCTGGAGACCTCCACAGCTGGTAAGAAAACCAGCCCTAGTTCAGCTCTCTGCGATCGCGGATCGTCGAACCTTCTTTTTGACTTTGCTTCGATATGTAGAGCTGCGGAAGGATCTCAGCGACGCCGTGGAGGTGCGGAAGTTGGTGGTGGAGGAACGTGATGCAGCGGTCATGTCGCGTGCGGTGGCCTTGACGGCGAAGGAGGTGGAGGAGAAGGACTTGCTCGAGCAAGCCGCCGAGCTGACGACCCTTCAGGTGGTCGGCGGGGAGATCCGTGATCGAGTGCTTGGGACCACTAGGCAAGGTCCAAGCTCGCTCGCCGCCGCGCTGGCCCGCGTGCCGGAGCACGTCAGGAGCTCGGTGAGCGAGGGGATCGAGCTTGGGGCTTGTTCAGTGCTGGTCTTCGCCCTTTCCCACTATAGCGGCATCGACCTTACCGTTGTTAGTAGTGGGGTCGCAGTGAACCGGACCGACGAAGAGGTCGAAGACTTCAGAAATGAGGCCACCCCGCACGCTGAGGTGATCGCCAGCCAGATACCACCAGAAAGCATCCTCCACCAAGAACAAGAAGAAAGTTAGATACTTTGATTTTTGTAATGAACTGAAGTTTTTATGTAAACGTTTTGGCCAGTCGGGCCATTCTGTAGGTCCGGCTCTCTTTTTTGTACTTTCCAGAGATGATGAACATTCGATGGCCATTGCTTTAGAAACCGCGGAGGTTGTACAATCGTAGGTCGGTATGTTAACACCTTTGGGGAAAGCTCAAAAGAGGGGCGGGGACCTAAGGAGCGAAATGTTCGATTGCACTTATCGCGGAAAAGGAATGTTCCCAACCAGCCATGGATCGTACCGCACTGGCACTTCCCTCTTCCGCAAAGCACTACTTCGCAACCGTAGCCGCAGGGGCGTAGGCCGTAGTGCTCGGGTCTAGAGGGTTACCACTAGGGAGAAACGAGTAGCCGGCGGGTCACCGACCATGTGAGTGTAGGAGCTTAGGCAAAAATCGCTCATCCGCACTTGCGCGGGAGAGGAGTGTTCCCGACCAACTATGGGTCGCACCGCATAAGCACTTCCTTCTTCCATAAGCACTACTAGCAAATGCAGTTGCCGGGCGAGGGCCGTGGCACTTGGGTCGAGAGGGTTACCGCTAGGGAGAACCGCATAGCCGACCTGGTCACCTGACCCGTGAAAGTGTGTGAACCTGTCCCCGAGCGGTGTGTGGGGACCAAGCTTGTGGTCGCCGCGCACCGCTAAAGCTCGGAGGAGTGAAAAACGAATGCGGAAGAAACTTTAAGGAAAAGATTGCCTTAACTTTTTGATCCGCATGTTGGAGATATCATCGCCGTTAGGCTCCTTGCTCAGCCCTTTTGATGGAGCAGCCGAGCCAATGGACCTCCAGCTTCTTTGGTGCCGCCACGGCCCATCTGGGCCCTTCTTCGCTTTGTCGGCGCGACCGGTTTGGCCCGGGAGCTGAAACCGAAGGGGCGCACGACGCCTCAACCGAAGCGATATCCCTCCGCCGCCGCCGTCCCATCGCATTTTTAATGCGCAGTGGGAGAGGTGGAAAGGACACGTCCCGTCGGGCGGGACGTGGAATTAATGCGCGTGCGACGCGCTAGCCGGGGGTGACGCCCGCCTGGACCGCTCCGCCCTGCTTCTATAAAAATGGCAGGAGAGTCACGGGAGCGACCACGTTTACTCATTCGTCCCTGCCTCCCTGCCTCTTCGCACTTCCCTGCAGCGCGAGAGGAAGGAGTTCTTGCATTTTGAACATCTGATGGCGAGCGGCGGCGACAACCGGAGAGCTGGTAAGCGAGAGGCGGCAGCGGGGCCGCTGGGCACCGGCGCCAAACGGTCCCGTATCGAGGGTGAGGCTTCTGACGCCGCGACGAGGGTCAGGATTATCCTGCCTTCATCGGCTCTCCGCATCAGGAGCTCCCTCGCCGGGTGAGCTCTTCTGCCTGATGTAGCGAATGCTTCAATTCCGTCTTGCTGACGTGGTGCTTTTTCTTCTTCATTTAAGCGCTTCTGGTTCGGGATCGGGCCAGCCGCGCTCACTTTTGTTAGCCGCCTTGGCGGGTGAGGCGACATCGCCGAGCCGCTTTGGCGCTCTCCGGCCGCCGGCGGTCCCTCGGGTCCGGCCGTGTCTGTGGTGACGCGGTTGGAGGCTTCCCTGCGGATCCTAGCCGCTGCGGCCGCTGCCCAGGAGGCGGAGGTGTCGTGGCAGCGGGCTCGAATCCGCGCCACGGAGGAGGAGCTCATCAGAACGCGCGAGGAGGCAGAGACGCAACGGGCCCTGGCAGAGGTCACCAGGGAGGAGCTCACCGAAGCACGCGAGGAGGTGCGGTCGCAGCGGTTTCGGGCCGATGCCGCTGAGGAGAAGTTGGCCAAGACGCCCGAGGAGCGCTGGGTCCTGCGCGAGGACCTCATAAACATACTCGGCCCGGCCTTCGAGAGCATGGCCAGGAGCCGCAGGCCACTGGGGGTGGAGCTGCAGGAGCCGGTAGAGCGTAATGAGCTGCATTACGCCTTGACATCACCCGAAGCGCCAGCATACTGGCCGACCTACTCGCGCTTTTGCGCGAGCATTCCGCTCGCGAGGGGCGGGGAATTGCCGTCACCGTGGCGGAGTACGTGCTGGCCTGCTGTGCTAGCCGCGACGCCTCCTTCGACGCAATCGCGACCGCTTGTAGGGTCGGCGACGTATGAGACGGGCGCGGGCAGTCTGACGGCCAGTGAGAGATGGTGGCAGGGCTGGTCGCGGTCGAGGTGAGCAGCGACAGCTCCGAGGATGACGACGACTTCGCTGGATGAGCCTCCAGGCGCCCATGTCTTACTTTTGCTTTCTAGGTGGCGCGATGTGTGTACATTTCATACCGTGGACTTTGGGGATTTTGCTAGATGCTATGCATTTTCTTTCTGCAATGAACACTCGTCAAATGACCATAGCCTTTAGGAACCACCGGGGTTGCTAGAGCGTAGGTCGGGGTGTTAGCATCTTGAGGAAAACGCAAAAAATGGCTGGGAACCTAGCTGCTCAAAGGCGCGTCTTGAGTCGATTACGGATCGTCTCGCATGGGCACTTCCTTCTTCCGCGTAGCACTACTTCGCAACCGTAGCCACAGGGGCGTAGGCCGTAGCACTCGGGTCGAGAGGGTTACCGCTTGCGAGGGATCCGACGGTCGGTCGGGACGCCAACTTAAGTGAGCATGCGAGCAAGCAGCCCCTGAATCGCTCGTGAGGACCAGGATGTGGTCGGCACGCAGCGCTTCGGGCCCCTTGGGAGCTGTTAGAGACGCGGGGATAAAAATGTAATTTCGGGGTAGAGGCCCCCCGACTTCTTAGTATCCCACGCATTCGGCACAGCGTGGCCATCGGCGTCTCTGAGTCGAAAGGCGCCGGGGTTGGGGGCCCCAGTGGCGGTAAAGGGTCGCTCTAAGAGGAGAGGGGACGACCAGTGCGCTGTGGCCCGACCCGGTCGGTTCCACGTCCGATCGGCCGGCGGTCGGAGCGGTCGCACTCGGAGAGTCGGTCGGCCGCTAAGTCGGCGGGCCCATCCGGTCTGAAGGCGCGCAGAGGTCGGAGACGAAGGTCCCCGGTGGGACCGATCTCCGACCAGATGATGCTACACGGGCGCTATTAGGCTCCGAGGCCTGCATGACCCGGTCGATGACTTGCTTGGGGCCGCCGAATCCGCGGGGTCGGGATGTACCGAGGTCGGTAGCGATCCGGAGCACACGAGGCTTAGGATCGCTCGAGAGGCGGTATTGCCCACGCTGGACCTCGCTGGTCCCGCATGACGGCACGGCTCGGGTGGCTCAAGGGAGCCCCCGAGTGGTGGGAGCCGGGAGCTTGCACGTGCTGGATGGCTGCAGGCTCCGTCAGCCCCCGGGGGTTCTGGTAGGTGGCCTTGACCCCCGGGTCCCCTGGTCCGAGGATGCCGCGGAGCAAAGACACCGCCCATCTGAGAACATTCGTTGCCGTGGGGGCCGCGGAAGGCCGGCGACCCTCGGCCATTTTCGGTGAACTGGCGTGTGCTCAAGCCGCCAGTTCATGCGCGGAAGTCGGGCCGACCACTCCAGATCGGCCCGGAGTTAAATCAAGCCCGGCCTTATGGAGCCTCCAGCTGCCCGCGCTCATCGCCGGCTCGGCCGCGGCAAGCCTGAGGAGTGGCGGGGGCGAGCACAAACTCCCCCGCAAGGGGGCGATGAAGTCGAGGGAGCTGAAGCGAATCCAGCTTCTTGACGCAGACGCGCCGTCGTTGGTGAAGAAAGCCATCAAGGAGGGAGATGGGAATCCGGAGATCACGAAGATGACGCGCGAAGGCCCCTACCTGGCACACCAACTGTCGGTGTTTCGTATAACCGGCAAGTAAATTTGTAAGTTTTAGGGGTCGCGCGCCCCCTCTCCTTGAATGGTTAGACTAATGGAGTCCGGATATATCTTTCGTTGGGCGAATGTCCCTACGTCCGATCAGTGGTGGTGGATCTCATTACTCGAGTATGGTGGATTACATGCGAGGACCAAGGATGCCCTTAGCGCCGTCTGAAAGGAGGAAGCCCGGAGCTATGAACGCCGCATTTCGGGTCGGAAGGCCCAAATCGGCCTGGAGAGCAAATGAGATAGAATGCAAAAAATGAGAGAGTTCGTCCCCTTTCCCAGAGGACCCTGCCTCCCTTTATATAGACGGAGGGGGCAGGTTACACGGGAATTTGGAGAAAAGAGGTAGGGGTATGCTATGCCCGGGAGTCCCGATCTTCGGTCTTGGCGACTGACAGTTTCCTGTTCATCCCATGCTGGGTTGGTAGACACAGCTGATAGTGTTCCGTTGGAAAGGTGTGCACTTGCCCTCTGCTCGCCTGTCAGATGCTGATATTGCCTGCGCTGTATTCTGGTGTTGCCTTGGGATGGAGCGCATCCTTCCACTGTGCCTGACGAGGTGAGGGGACAGGCGCTCGACCTAGCGGCCCCTGCGCCATCTTGGGAAGGAGCCACCTGCCCAGCATGGACGTCGTGTCCATGGGACAGGCGACCGGCTTGGAGTCGACCGTCAAGTGGCAGAGATTTACCGAGGCTCTGTCTGGAGGCCTGGTCGGGGCTTACGAGAACACCCGACCAGTTGCCTGGCCGGACGCCTGTCCAATATCCTGGTCGGAGCCTGTGGGGACGCCCGATCGGTAGCCTGGTCGGAGCTCCCCTGGTGGGCCTAATTGAGGTCGAGTGATCCTTCGTGTCCCCTTGGGCCTATAGATGGGCCCAAGATGGTTCATCTGGCGATCCAGCCGATATTTAGGGATAATCCCATCTATGAGGGATGGAGGCTTTGGTAATATCCTTCCAAAGACTTCATCCATTTGTCGGTCTGGGCTCGAGTCCGGATGGTGAGAGAAACACGATCTTGAAATAGATGTATACTTTGATGTGGGGCACCCCTGGTATGAGTATCCGTCAACACGATTACATAATGATCATGCTTAGCCATGCTTTAGAAAAGAAACATGTTGGTCTTTATAATTTAAAAAGGTTGGATATGACACATTAAAGGTTGTTGATATTTTGGTAAAAATAAAAATAAAACTATGGTTTTGTAGCTGGCGATTATTTGCAATAGCCGGATGTGCATGGGATTTTCACATAGTGTAGGGAAAATTATCGCCCGGCTCAGATTAAAAACTGAACGGAATGCACATTAAACCTAAGAATATCCATACAACCACATGTACCGGTATGGGACGATCTTAAACCCATTAAGTTATCTAGTTTAACTTTGCGCAATGGAATGTTAGAGTAGTACGAGCTCTTCGGGTAGATTTGTTCATAGGGGTGTCCAAAGAGAGATGAGGTTCAATTCATACCAATACAACAGTGTATGTCTTGCTATGGAGAGAAACAGTGGTGGTAGGGACATACTGCCTTGGTTACTATGTGAATGAGATCATGTCTTAGATGCATTGTTTCTACCGTCATAGCAGAGGTTTGACATCACCGAGCTGGTGCAAAGTTAACCTATTCGTCATGAACATTCTGACCACACACCAAAGGAGCGTGAAAATGACGGCAAAAAGAAAATGTCATAACTTGTGGGTAAAGTTGTACACCTTTGCAGAGTGTAAATCTTTTGAAAAGTCATTTCTACGGTCAAGGGACACTTGATGTGCTTGCATTGGTAAGAAGTTTTGGTATTTTCTAAATGGTTGAATTGGAGATATTTATTGGAAAGTGTTTGTTTCAAATTATATGCCAGGGAATGGCAATGAGATGACGCGGCACTCACAATCATAGAGGACTGTGAGCTATTACTTTATGCTTACATACTTGTTATTTGCATACCTGTCAAACTTGCTCTTGTAAAATTTTGTTTGTAAATTACTACTTAATTTACTCAATTTCGCTTTATGCAAAATAACTACCATAGAAACCTTCTTTGGTATAGCTTACATTTACTGCATTTTTGTGATACACATTAAGTCTTGCTGAGTACGAAAGTACTCACCCTTACTTATTTGTTGGTTTAGTTGAAGAAGAAACCTCTGAAAATATATGCTTCACCGTAAGATTGTTGGTTTAGTTGAAGAAAAGGCCCCGAAGATATATGCTTCATCGTAGGATATGGAAATCTCAATGATGTGGTTTTTAGGGTTTATACCTCGTCAGTTACTTGAGAGTTGGATGGGCACACTATACTTTGTAAGACTTTATTGTATAAATAGCTTATGCTCATATATATATATGTGTAATATTGAGTATGGATGTGTTATCAATTGTGTTAAATGTGCGTACGACGACCTACTAATCATGAGACTAGTACTGTATACACATAGATCATCCTTCTTAGTATATAGTACCAGAAAGAAGGGTCGTTACACAAATGTAGCCTCTCCGTGAACGTGGAAGAGCCGGTAGGGGACACCCATCCTCTGCAGCGCTATGCAACCGCGGTAGGGAGGTGGTGTGTGTGAGGAGGGGACCTACCGTGGCACGGCAGCGTAGAAGCTCCCACCATGGCGGGGACAGGTGTCATTTGCTGGCTTTAATGCGCTCATTCCGAAGGCTAGATTTACAAAACTTTTTCGTACGGAAGTTAGATTGCAAAAAATAGAAGCTCCAGGACTACATGCTTGAACACTTTGGAGGAGGGATAACATAAGCTATAGAATGTGCACGCCTACCGTACAAAAGCTAAATGAGATAGATCTGTTATCTTAGGATCCTAGCACTAGCTTAAATCAAACTTTAGTCCACTATCGTGCATGCCTACCGTACAAAAGCTAAATAAGATAGATCTGTTATCTTAGGATCCTAGCACTTAACTCAAACTTTAGTCCACTATCATTTAAAAACAAGCTAGACATCAAGATTTGGCGCAACAAAAGAGTTGCATATTTTTGTTCACCTACGTAAAGATATGTTTGTTTGGCCATACATGTTGCACTTAAGATGCTAGGGTGGGGTCGCAACTTTTCTTTTTTCTTTTGGAAGCCGAGATGGGGTCGCAACTTGCTGCTACTGCTAGTGCTGGGATATACAGACAGAGAAGACAGACTTTGCAGTGTGCATGCAGCAAAAATGCAGCTGAATGGATGATGGTTGGTGGCACGCAACTAGACTTCCAGTGCGAGGCTTATCTGTGCCGTTGTATGGGCAGTCCAATGCAACCAGCTGATCGAGCCTCTTTCTCCATATTTTTTCAACGACAATGGTCCAGCATGACCAAGCACTGTACCACCATAATATCAGGTACTCGTTGTCATCATTTTCGACACAAAGCATAGTAAGTTTCGGAAAACTACAGATTTATTATCAAAACTATCATAAAACGACTGATTTAAACAACAATTCGTAAAACTACATATTTAAAGGGCAAATGTTTCCACAGAACTGTAAGTTTTCAGCTTTCTAGCCATATGCTATGGTTGTGAAAACTTGGACTCAAGTGTTAGCGTCGCAAAGTGGTTTCTTGCACGTCCATTTCACTACCAGGTTTCACATTTCACTGCCAGGTGGGCCCTATACCGTATGCAACCCTATTATATGATGGAAATATCAAAACATGTAGTTATGTGAAACGTTTGTTCCTCAAATCTGTAGTTCTGCGAAATTGTTACTTAAACTTGTAGTTTTGTTATAGTTTTGACAATAAATCTATAGTTTTATGAAATTTACTCAAGAAAATATGTATATTGTAAGTCTATGTCAAGCTCTAGTGCTCTACTTCACATCTAGGTCCATCAATAGTAACCTTCTGTGATACAAAACTATGGCTCTCCATTTCAAACGCGGGATTTTTTTTTCTCAACTCCTGCGTAATTCTTTCATTCCAAATTAAACAGGTCTATAGCACAACGAATATTCCTTATTTCTATTAATTCCATGAATACCAATCAACTAATTGAATTATAGGATCTGATTCTATTGGTACATATAACATGTATTAATATGCTCTTTCTAGAATTCTCGATGTATCCCATGTATACCTTATATTATAGTGAGATAGAATGGAGCCCTCCCAGCAATACCACCTCAGCGTCTTCACGGAGGGGTACCTCCAAAAAAACAAAATTGTGTTTAAATCATCCTGTCGGTTTTTGCAGAATGGACCTAAAAAAACCAAAATTACATTTAGGTCTATCTACGGTTTTTTCAAAAAAAAAAAAGAATCTTGCAGTTCTATAGATTCGCCATGACTCCTAGCTAGCAGCCGGTTTAAAAAAAAAATTGAGAAAACCGAAATTTGCGCAAAAACGAACCCTGCAGTTTCACAGATTCGCCAACAACTCCTAGCAGTTTTTTTTAAAAAAAACTAGAAAGCGGTCCACAAATTAGAAAACGTCCCACAAATTCGCCGATGGCTTCTAGATAGCGCATTTTAAAAAAAAACCCAAGAAAAACCAAAATTATGTTCATATCCTCGTACCTTTTTTTCATAGGTAATCGCTGGACCAAATTTCGCCCCGCACAAAGAGGACCTGTGGTGCCGCAAATTCTCCAGTGGCTCCTTAACTAGCGCATTTAAAAAAAACCGAGAAAAAATGAATTTAAGTTTCAATCTTCATACTTTTTTTTCAAAGATAGCCGTCGGACCAAATTTCATATGACACGGTGTAGCGCGCGACCCTGACTAGTTATCCTAATGGGGTGCACAAGTATGAGAAGAAAAAAGGCTTGCATTATAGTTTAGCCTAGCTAACCGATCGAATGACAGTGTCTGAGATGCTAGTGAATGCAGCTGGATCTCTTCTCACTGTTTATGTGTATGTTGATCCACAGCACATACCATGCGGCTAGTACGGATCCTAAGCAAGTTGAAATATAGACGACATTGCTGCCCAAGTAGCTCTTTTCGTCTGTGTTCTAGCTTTTTTTATTCGATCAGCGGGCATTTTTGCCTTATTATGGTTTTGGGATATGACATTGCACCTAACTCAAAAGAGACTTTTTATCATTTTTAGGAGATATGAAAGTTTAAAGGATGAAAGTACCAACTTGTAGTATTTCATGGTATTAACTCAATATAAATTTTGTTACCTTCCAAAGATAATAAAATGTCTCAATTCAAAAAACCCATTTTGCCTTCGTTCTTTTAGCTTCATATCAAGGGGTCCAGCCTCTCAAATCAAGCACCTCTCCGACTAAGGCACAACTCATGGTTAATAACGAAACGATCAAACAATGCTGTAAGTTGGAACAGAGGGATTCGATTGGAAATACAGAGAAACTACAAGATTTTCTATATAAAAAAAACATACAGAACTTGAGCATTCCAAACGCTTGTTACGTACGAGGCACATCTTGCATGCCGTGTCGTTAGCACTTAACATGCACAAGCCGCCCCATGATCAGAATACGACACAGTAGTACAGTGCAGACGTGCGTGAAACACTGTGCTGGGAGGGCCCAAGTTAGCTTCTTTTGGTATACATCTGCTGTGCTGATAAGCATTGGAGAGAGAGCATGGTGACAGTCCGAAAGATGTATGTGATGGATGATTGCATAGTGCCTTTCATCTCATAACCAGATTTATATCGGCCATTGGTGATCATCAAGCAAAAGGCCGCCTCTGAAACGGATGAAAAGCTGCAAGCGAGGCCGGTACAAATCAACCGGCCACATAGAGGCCACGTGACGAGCAGGAGAAAAGGTGTAGGCCAAATCTTAGCCATTTGCCTTTTTATCCGGGAGATATTGCTACTAGATAAGGTGCGATTAGTAGTATTAGCATGCAGCGACGTGATGGAGTACTGTACCGAAGCAGGTGTCCGATTGGACCGATCGACCGATTCCACGGTTAACTCGCTTTGAATCTTCGCAGAGCAGTCGGGAACCTCACCGTTGCACTAGGCTGCACACGTGCCAACTGATGCTCACGCAGAAGTGCATCAGAGACCCATGAAGTACGTGTGTACTGCGCGCTTTTCCGTAGGAGTACAACCGGAATCTTGGTTGCTAAGATATATCTAGATTTTTAGCTTTGGTAAATGAATTTCAATCAAAACTATGCTTAAACGATTATTGGTATAGATATAACTTTTTATTATATAAGGAAATCAATCTACAATCAATAAAGAAAAAAGAGTTGATACCCACTATATTTCGTGTTCATCTATCCTGTGATTGTTGTATCGAGTATTCTTAATAGAATATTGGTAATAAAATTGATGTACGAGACTATGGCAACAAATTTATTATTCAACAGGGCCGACTCCTAGCGGCAAACAATGTGTATATAATTATAGCGCAGATTTGGGGGCAGATAGCGACCAAAAGAGGCCGAAACTCGTCGGCCGAGCAAGTCTGGCGTAGAAAGCAAAGTGTGACCAAACAAGACCTACACAAGCCAGGCCATAACTAAAACCGATCGTGCTGCAAGTCAAGTCCACGTGCCAGATTCGCGTCGGGGTCGCGGAATCACGCACGCAGCGGCCGCAACGTGATTCCCAGCCTCCCCATCCGCACTGCTCTGTTCGCGCGGCCAGACGGGAAATAAGGCACGGCGCGTCCCCCGGCATCCGACGAAGCTCCCCGTCGGCCCGCCGCTACGTGGATCCGAGCCGGACGAAGCCCTCGCGCCCCGCCGAAACGGTCGTGCACGCCGCGCACGGCCCGCTTGCGTCAGACTGATGCATCCGGTCCCGGCGCGCGCCTAGATTAGCATCGTTGGAGATGCCGAGCCGAGACGACCTTGACGCATGGCCTTTCGACCATCGGTCTCGGTGCTTTTGCTCGTGCGCGCGCGCGTGATTCGCCTATATTCCTCCGCGCCGACGCTGACGGTGCGGAATACCCATCGGATCTCGGCGCAATCGGAGCATTGGATAACTGGTCGCGTGCGTCTGTCTTGGTCGGTCATGTGCGTGAACCAGACTCAGTATCATCTCTGCCTCTACCGGCTCCCCTCCGCCATACAAAAAATCTCTGACAGAAAAATCACCCCATAAAAATAAATTAACTATGAAAGATTTTAAATACTTATCCCAACAACCATGTTTTCTTCGTCCAACAAATTTCTTTCCATATGTCTTTATGCTTTCCGGTCGTCTTCAAGGAATAAGGCTGCAATAGACTGCTATCATTAGGTCATCCTGTTCATTACCATCGAGTAAGGCCATCTCTACGAGCCCCAACACAGTCCAATTTAGCAAATATGAGTGGGGTGTGCAGAGCTAAGTGTGTGTTGTAAGCTAAACTCAATGACGGAGACATTAGCTTGACTTACTAGTTTCACATGATTTTTTATGGTACTGTATGAGCATTATTACAGGGTTTTACTATAGTACTTCAGAAGATCTAGCTTGTCGATTTTTAATCAAACAGTCGGATGGGCTGCATGGATCCCTGTCCCGGAATACGGCCCAGTTCGGCATAGCTTTGGATTGTGCAGATTCTAGATTATAGCCAACTGTCTAGAGAAGCCACTGCCTGAAGATCGTTGGTTGAAAAATCTGGTCGTTCGGTAATCCGCTCGGGAATCTGGCTGTTGGTGAACCGGCTTTGGGCAGTGAGGCGGCGAGGAGGAGCTTGGGGCGGGCGGGCGAAGGAGGAGCTCGGGTAGGCAGTGGCGGGTGGAGGAGGACTGGCGGCAGAGGCGTTGGAGGAGCTTGAGCAGCAATGGCGGAGGAGGAGGAGGAGGAGGAGATCGGGCCTACGACGATGGAGGAGGATGAGCTCGGGCCGGCAGCGGTGGCGGAGGAGGTGGCCTGCGGCTTGGGCGGGGTGGCAAGGCAACGATTGGAGGGGCGGTGGGCAGGGGACGGCTCGCCAGGGGAGGAGGAGCGAGGAGAATCGGCGAAACGTCGACTTTTGATTTTGTGTTGATTTGATGATTCTGATTATAGAAGAAACTGTTCATAATCCTATCGTTCGACACACAATCTACTTATATTTTAAACAGAAACTATTTATAAGTGGAAACGGATGGGGCCTACGACTGGTTGATTGCTAGTCTGGTAGCCATGAACAATTTTACGCACGCGGCACGCACACAGGCGATGGTTATATCGGCCGTCCCGTCATCAGAGGGAATATGCCAGGCCATGTGACGGTTGGTTCCATTTCTTGGATGATTCTTGGCGTCAGATCAGACCTCTAAGGCAATGCAATGCCTTTGTTGGGGTGTGTCCAGTGGAGGAATTTTTTTTTAATAATACTCCCTCTGTTCCAAAATATAGGGCATATTAGAATTCAGAAAAGTCAAATTACATAAATTTTGACCAAGAATTAGTCAAATTATATGCATGTTTAATTTACAAAAGATGTATCAATTGATTCATATTTCACTTATCTTTCAATTATTGTTGATTTCATAACAATTCATAATATATTATAATAGAAATTAATGGTCAAAGTTTACTTCAAAAGATTTTTTTGAATTCTAATGCGCCCTATATTTTGGGACGGAGGGAGTATATTTTTTATTTAGAATTTCAAAAACATACCATAGGAAAAAAATTACAAAAATATATGGGCGACAGGGGGCTAAATACCAAAATAAGCAGGATGAGGAGGCCACATCACCCCCACCTCTGCCGCCCAATGAAATGGCTTATGTGGGCTAAATTGATGACTGTCGCCCGATGAAATGGCGATATGGGCTAAATTGACGCCTGTCGCCCGATGAAATAGCAACAGGGGCACGCGCCACAGAAACCGAAAAATCATGGCCACTTAGAGGTCGAATTAGCCCTGCCGCCATTTCATCCAAGCGATAGGAAGTCAGGTGACGTGGCCTCGTCAGCCTGCTTATTTTGCTATTTAGCCCCATGTCGCCCATCCAGGGATATATTTCTGTAATTTTTTTCCATAATATATTTTTGAAATTTTGAATAAAAAATGTATTATTTAAAAAAAATCTCCAGTGGAGAACCTAGATGAAAACAGAGGGGCATCTAAAAAAAAAAGAACTAAGTTAAAAATTTTTAACTATATTTTTATTAATTTTCCTCAAATTTTGAAATAAGAAGTGTTTTTAACCATTTTCAAAAGCTTTTTAATCAATATTTTTTGAACCCAAAGTTTTTTAATTGAAAGTTTTCGATGTTGAAACATTTCAATTCAAAATTTTCGAGTTGAAACCTTTCAATTTGAGAATTTTCGAGTTGAAACTTTCTAAGTTGAACCTTTTCGATTTGAAACTTTCCAAGTTGAAATGTTTTGAGTTGAAAATTTTAAGTTGTTTTTTTAGTTCAAACTTCCTGTTTAAATATTTATAATTAAAATTTTTGTGTTTGAGAGAAAGAAGGAAGATGTGAAAGTAAGTAGGAAAAAGGAAGAAAGCATGACTGAAGTAGCTAGATACAGAAGAGAATTTTTTTTAATAATACATTTTTATTCGAATTTCAAAAATATTCCACCAAATTTTTTTTCAGAATATTGCTCGCGACGTTGGACGTGCGGCGTGGGCCTAAATAGAAAAGTACACGGCGACAAAGTTGTCGGGCGCTTACGTGGCCTCGTCGCACGCTTAACGTCGGCGACAGAACCGAACGGCGCTACCGTCAGACGGAGAACGTATGAAGCGAAAAACTGTCGACGCATTTAACGTGCGACAGGTGAGAAAATCGACCGATGGTCGTGGATGTGGGGCGCGGGTTCTGTCGCACTATGGTCGTCTTGACAGACCGTTTATATGAGCGCCGCCTAAGATCGTTTCTCATTTGTGCGCTCGAAGAAAACAGAGAGAGGAGAGGAAGGAAGAGGAAGAGGGAGAGAGGGAAGAGAGAAGGAAGAAGGGCGATTCTCACCTTTGCTTTTGAGGTAAATTTTTGTTGTTTACTTTTCTTAGCAATGAAATTATGATATGTTAGAAATAGTTAGATCTAGAGCATTGTAGCATAAATAGTGGTAGATTAGAAATAGTTTTAGATGTATGTTACGGATAAATGTAGGTAAATTGATAGGTCACAACTAGTTCTAGTTTAGAAAATTTAGATATTTTTTATGATAAGAGTATATCGGTATATATTGAATGAAATATAGTTACTGAATGAGTATTTTTTAATATATAAGTACATCGATATTTAATGTATATATTGTTAGGAATGAATTTTTACGGATAGGAGTATATCGGTACATATTGATGGAAATGTAATTTTTTTACGAGATATAACTACATCGATATGAATTATTAGGAATGTAGATGTTTTTACGTTAGATATATATTTTCGCGTACCATGTAGGTATAGTTATGTTACGTCATAGTATTTTGTACGGAAGATAATTAATTCGTGGGTGAATGAATGGATTCGCAGATATGGCGTAATCGAGTTCCATTTAGGATTTATTATGGAGATGGGGTTGTAATGCATGGTTTGGAGGGTGCAGATCTAAGTAACATGCAAGATGTGGACGAAGTTTGAGTAGGCTCGAGGAGCACATTTGGTTCCGTGTTGAAATGGTTGTATTATACTTTTCGGATGGAAGAAGACAAGTGTGAGTTGAAGGTATTTTGCCTATGTAGTGTGTGAAACGATACTATTTATCGGGAGTTAGTTGAGCTAAAGGAACCGCATCGTGGAGATCATATGTGAGGGGAGCAGCAACGGGATGGAATCGAGTGCTTTTAGTGCGAGCATATGAGAGGGATGTTGCCCCCAGCAGATAGCTTGGACGCCGGTGAGTGTAGTCACCTCAAAATGAGCTCACCGGTGACACCTGAAATTGGGGATCTAGCCATGAGCAACATGTTCAACAAAGTGGTGAATGTGTTCGGCTGGAGGATGATGAAAATGTTGGCCAAGAAGCGCTGGACCGGTAGACGAAGGTGAGCAAATTGAGGAAATAACAGCTAGGATGGAAGAGGAAGACCGTGAGTACAAAGCAGAAGCGGAAGAGGAGGACAACGATGAGTCGGATGAGGAAGATGGAGGAGGTACGGAGCCGCTGTGCCCGAAAGTGGAGCACGCAACAATTTGAAAATATGGTTGTCAATGAAATGAGGAGATGCCTTGGCAAGACAATGTTAATGAGGTTAGGCATAACAAAGATGTACCCGATAAAAGAGGTCAGGCAGATGCCGTGAAAGATTGGGCTCTATCATTAAGAAGGACTTTCGGGGTTAAGAAATCCACCCCAACCCGCTACGACGTGGTGTGTGAGATCCATGGGTGTCCGTGGAGAGTGCACGCAGACAAGCCCAAATGGGGCACCCATTGGATATGTTCAAGGTTGAGCAAAGATAAATGTATGATCGAGGAAACAAGTGATGGCTCACAGAACCTATCATCCGTATGTCGCGAACATCATGTACGCAGAGATAGTGGAGAACCCGAGTTTTGAGCCCGTGCTATTATCCGAGCGACGAGAAGCAGATATCAAGACACAATTAGCTACGGAAGGCGTGGAGGGCGGCGAAGGCACTAGAAATGAGGTTTGGGAAATTTGAAGACTCGTACCACAACCTCCCCGCACTGCTCAGTTGTATTCAGGGAAGAAATCCTGGGACCTACTATGATTATCAAGATTGTCCGTCAGACAAGTGGCCAACTAAAATGCATCTGAGGAGAGTGTTCTTCGCATTCGGCGCTTGCATTAAGGCATTCTGTCACTGTCGTCCGTTGTTGTGCGTGGACGGCACATTCTTGACCGGGAAATACAGAGGGCAACATCGACAATTTGTGGGTGTCGATGGGAACAACCAGATTCTCGCATGTTGCCTTTGCCTTCAGAGAAAGCGAGAACTACGAGAGTTGGTGTGGTTCCTACTGAAACCTAAAGATCGGGTGGTCAAAACTCGCCCGATTGTGCGTGTTGCATGACAGCATGTCGGGTTGCTTAGTGCTATCAACCAGCTGCAAACAGGGGAAGATGAGCCATTCCGATGGCCTGACTTGCAGAGTCGATGGTGCATGAGGCATTTGGGTGCAAACTTCTATAAGCAATTCAAGAACAAGCAACCGATGAACATGTTCAAAAGCATGTACCTCCAACCAGAGAGGAAGTTCAACTCGTGGAAAAATCTTGATGACTCGACAAGGAAACACAAGGAGCGATTTAACAACAAGAGCGCCTGGAACACAAGAGCAAAGTGAGCCTCTTTTCCCCGCCAACAGAGGACGAGGCGACTAACCGCTGCCGGAGGCAAAGGCCAATCAAATGTTTCTGACCGATCAAGCATCTAACCGAAGAGAAGTGGTCATCATATATGACACACATGGTGCCGACACGGTGTGATAACCACTAACTTTGCGTAAGTTTACAACCTGGGTAATGCGAGGGATGAGGTGTCTTCCATTGGTAGGAATTGTCGAGGAGGCCGAGGGGTACAACCAAGTACTTTGTGGACAGCATGCATTTCACGAGATAGTAATGAGAGATGAGAAGTTCTTGTACTCTTCGATGATCACTAAATACATGGATGAGAAGGCTCGGAAGGCGGCCAAACATAGAGCTATCAAAGTTGGTGCACGACACCGCGCGAGGTGATCTGCAGGATAAAGGAAGGCGTGGAACCAACCAGAGGGTTGTCACCAGAGTGCATCTTACAGTGCCGAGTGCAAATGCTCGTGCAACAAGCCATACCTTTTGCATAGGCCATGTTCTCATGTTATAGCTGCATGTGCTTTATTTGGAATGCAACTGGTACATACCTATCTGAATATTACATGAAGGAAAGGGTGATGGCAACTTGGGGCGAGGAGCTTTATGGTTATGGTGTTGTGGGTTCGCTCACCACAACTCCTAGTGTTGATGAAAGGTTCGGGTCCCCGATTTTGATGCGAGAAGAGGGAAGCGGTATGTCAAGAACAAGGCGATAAGAAATGACATGGATGAGTCGGAAGCTGGCAAGCGTGAAGAAATGCTCATTGTGCAACCAACGAGGACATACGCTCAAGAATTGCGGAGCACAAAACGAAGAAGACGAAGGAGGAGATGGTCACCCCGGTGGGGAAGGATCGTCTCTGCGAGGATCGCCAGCAGACTCATCGCACTGTGATGACAAGCATTTGCATTATCATATGTCGATCTCAAATTTAAATTTATTCGATGTAACGTGTGTTGTATGAACTATACTTTGTACCTAGTCGCATATGAAAGTGTTGTGGCTTCATAAATTGTTGTAATGAACTTCTCCGCTTTTTATGTGCGATCTGTTTCAATATATTGTTGTCATGGTTATGCATTTTTACGGACTCTTCGCTTACATATGTGTTTCGCTCTCACTTTCATTTTTGTAAATTGCGTGTATGGCTCACCAAACAGGAGATGACGAGTGGGTCAGACGAGTTATCGGACCAAGACGTCGATCCGTGGTCACTGCGGTTCGAGATAGCCACCGCCGTCCCATGATGACGGAGGGACCTCTGGTACCGGGCGCCCTTCGACCTAGACCACCAAGACACTGGGACGCCGATCCGCTGGATCCCTGTAACATACCAAGATTTAAATTTGTAAACATGTTTGTTCTAGCACCATGACTACCGCAAAGATCGATATCAATTACATGTTTATGTTTCTTAGGCTTGAGCATCGGGCTGCTGCCCTCACCCGGATGGTGGACCTCCGGGACACCGGTTCCTTACGATCGTCGCCGATCACCGCCCGTGGATCGGTGGAGGCGGAGATGCACACCTTCCATCTCCGTCGGGAGATGGCGATCACTTTACAGACGCCTCCTACCTCCTCGCCTCCCGACGCGGTCATGGCCGTGGTGCCCGTGACGCTCCCCTGCTGGCGGTCGCAGATTTGCCGCAGAGGTTCGCGGTGTACTACCACCGCGGTACAGACCTTCGACCACACGCACGGACCGACCTTGAGGTGGCTTGTAAGCCAGTACGTAAGTAGCATTTCGAACTAAATTGTGTACGCATCGCTGAAATAACAAGTGAGCTTTATGTTACAACAGTGAGCAGATCGTCGAGCCACGGACGACGAGAGGCTCGCCCGCCACCGAGGCGCCTCCTGTGGCTCTTCTACCGACCATGTTCACGACGCCCCATGGGGATAGCGTGTCCACGACTGCGCGATTCGCGAGGAAGATCGCGGACGCACCCTTGACGCCATGCCACAAGATACTCGTGGGGCTCACCGGTCAGGCGCCACCTACCGCGGCACTCTGCGTCGGGTGTACACGGTTCACGAGGGCTCGATCTTCGGAGGATGTCCAATGTCGCTACTGAGCCAGGGCGACTGAGAGGTTCCAGATCGCCGCCCCAGATCGACTGCAACTGTGGTGGGCACGCAGGCAGGCGGTGACGTCGACGGTCCGACCATGGGCACCATCTGGTGCCTGCGACGGGTACGATATTGCAATCACGTGTTTGATATTTTTTGTTTAACTTTTCTGAGTACTAACGGTTACGTTCTATCGTGACTACAGCCTAGCTGGGCGCACCTGACTGTGCGGGTAGCCTACCCGCAGTTCGTCGCTGCGTTCGACCACCTCACCGACGACCGCGTTCGCTGGACGCCGTACGCGGACGCAGAGCTGCAGCGTCGTGTGACGGGTGGCCTGTCCACCCTTTGCACACGACGACAAGATCGTTCACCCGCTTGCCTCGTGTTCGACGTCCACGCCGAGGGCTACGCCGCCCATCGTGTGATGAGGCGCTTTGGTCTACGACGATGTGTTCCCGATGCACGACGCCCATGCAACCCCACCCGGCCCACTCGTAAGTTCCTTGTATTGATGTTTTATAATTGTTATTGCGTAATGCTATCTAATAACGCTGACTTATTTTTCACCCACAGCCGCAGTAGGAAGGGACGACCGCGACCACCCCCCGGCACGCACGATGTCGCCTTGGGCCGAGGAGGGGAGCGACCGAGGACGCTTCACGCCGAGGTCGCTACCACGACGCATTGACGCACGGGCGTATCGCGAGTGGTACACTTCGACTTGCGTGCGCTTGGTACGTGTTTAACCCCGATCCTCCTAGACACGTTCCGTGCAGGCGCATACGCACTTCTCCATATGGACTCGGTTCGCACGCTTTGGTACGCTATGCGCCATACCTTCGATATAATTTTTGTGCTAACTAATTCGTAATTTATTTTGCTAACTAATCCGTAATTTATTTTGCAGACCGACGCGTTGCACTATCAAGACAGGAGCTTCGCAGGCTGTATGCTACCGACCACCGGAGAGGACGTGGAGAGAGGACGCCACCCTTTACGCCGGGAGGTGTTCGACAGCTCGACACGCCCCGAGCTGCCGGGTCCGGCCTCCCCACGCCCGCAGGCGGCCGCTTAGAAGGGCCAGGTGCGCCAGTACGCCTTCACACGGTCCCGCCCGCAGAAGCGAGAGGGCACGCTCAGAGCCGGTCAGCTTTCGTGAGTAATCGAAATGCACTGCTCAAGTGTTACAATCACAGACATAATGCTCAAAACAATTCTTTATTTGGTACAGCCCGCAGCACACTTCTTCGCAAGACGATCTCGACACGCTCCCGACGACTACGACGACGAGGGCGATGCCTCAGACCCGAGGACTACCGTGATTACCTCTCCACGGACGCCTTTGGGGTGGGGCATCATCATCACAGCCAGACGGACCGCCACCACCGACGCAGTTTAGTCACCAGACGGAGCGCCAAAGATCGACGCAGTTACTCGGCGAGTACGCGACGCCCAAATTTAGGTCGCGAGAGGCCCCACCGCGCCTTACGCAGCTTGACATACTCATGGACTGTGTTCGAGGAGGAGGCCTCCCGAAGCGAGGCCGATAAAGAGTTTCTTTTTGATTTTATTATTGCTAGTATGTTATGTACTAAGTGTTTCATTTGAAATATGTTGCACTTGCATTTGTATTTTTGTAAACTTAATCTTACGTACTTAGTTGTTCCTTTCATCGGCTAGACGCTTTGTCACACACCTAGCACCTTTACTCATCGGGTAGCACCTTTACCACGAAGACACGACAACAGACGCTAGCAATTTTTCCAAAGGCGATGTGACTACTCATTGCTAGCAAATTTTACCAAGTCGACATGACAACACACGCAATGCCTTTTCGGTAGCGATGTGACTACTCGCTGCTAGCAGCTTTACCAGGCTGAGACGACAACACACCATTAAATGACAACACGCTGCAACACGCCATGAAATGACAACACGCTGCAACACGCCATGAAATGACAACACGCTGCACACGCTGCAACACGCCGCAAAGAAGAGCTGTAATTGTGTGGAGTAACCCTCACTACCACTATAAAACAGTCCGAGGGGTAGACATCCAACACGTACCAAACCACAATGTCGTTTCTCAATCACGCCTCTTCAAAGAAGCGAAGTCATCCAGCCCGAATATCCGGATGAGAGTTGCGCCGACGCCCATTCTCCGGAGTTGCCCCGACCGAAATGTGATCGCAACCTCATCGCCAAGATGATGCAATCTACCCATGGAGACACGCTCGCGCATACACCATCACAGTTCGCACTGCAAGGTAAACCATCAAGGCCCACACAATACAGGTAACACTACCATCTCATGCATCGTTTTTCTTTTCTCAAAGACAAGGGCGGTGTTGCTTCTTCCAATGGATCGACGGGCCGAACGACGTGACTCACGAATTTCTCAACAATCGCCACGACAACTCCCCCGCTTCGCTCGAGAACTTCACCGGTGGGAGAGGCCGCCAGATATGTCCTTTTCTAGATCGACTAGAGCTTAGGGCGGTGTGCAAGGGCCAACCGACGGTGAGTTTCATGCGACATACTCATGTTGAACTCACAAAGTAGTAGTTCTAAACAAGTTCATCGTGACACTGAGAGTTCAAAAGGACACTTGCGAACATCAACAAGTCAAACGAGGAACCTCCTCCAGGCCACCCAAAGCCCCGACGCGTGACATGGCACGGAGGCAAGTGGTTGATACCGCCACGGTGATCTAGCGGACCGGAGATTCTACGGTGCCCCTTGGCCGAGGATGAACGGTCTTGGTACTTCAACCGGTGGACCCGAGACGCATACCACCCACATCTCATGCTTCTCAGAGGGATAACCGGGGAGCAACCCTCTCGTGGTGCCACTACCGCCGAAAAGCCAAATCCGAGTACGCCTACGGTGTTATTCAACGCACCAAGGCGGGCATATCAGATGATCGCAGGGCACGCTCCGGTTGTTCAAGGATAAGCTCAACACAAAGCTCCGCACCATATAGTGGAGTGCGAGATAAACAGAAAGAGCGTCTCCGCATGTCTCCGCCAACGCCAACACAGCAGAAGTGCAGAGGGTTCTCTTCTCAAGAAGAAGGGACAATGGGAAGCAATGCCGAGGTCCGCAACACGCAACAAATCCTTGACTCGCTTCGCAGACCATCCGGAACCGGGTGGTATTAACATAGGGACGCCGAATCGGGATGACATGCCCATATGGGAGGCGTAAATCCACATAAACAACAACCAAAATTTAAGTCTTATACACCGAGACGCACGCATAGGCCACCCAATCGGGCGCATACCGGGAGCACCGCGAACCCCATAGAGTTCTTTCATAGTAGGGATTGAGCGGTGTCCGATGACACGTCGCAAAATTAGAACGGTCGTAATATGCGTAAAATGTCTTAAATCATTCTCATTTGTACCAGATAGGCGAACGATCATTTGTTCCACCATGACGAAATAAAGGCTTTACGTTAGTTAGTTCGCCAACGTTGTAATGCCCTTGTAATATCATCTAATCTTTTGCTTATTTTATCATCCGAACTTTCGATGTATGTGCCCTTATATATGTATTGTTTGAATTTTAAAAATCCTCATATCTTAAAATCATTTGAAATTTTTATGGTAATATCATCGATATATCGGAACCTCCATAAAGAGTTTCAAAATTTTTCGACGCCGTAAAAGTTTCCATGGTTTCGTGCCGCAAGTGCTTTTTCCGATTTTCGCAACAAAATGCCGAGGCAACGTCCGGCTATCTCGCCCATACGTAAGTGGTAGCCCGCATTGCGAGGGCCGCCCTTGATTTTTTTCATTTTTTCGACCATGTCCGGCTGTCCATGGGCTACGAAAACCCCTAAGTGCCACGACACCGCTGCGTTGCGTTCGCGAGTGCCTTTTCCGATTTTGGTAACAAAATGTGGGCCAACGTCCGACCATCTCGCCCGACTGAAGTGGTATGCCACGCTATGAGGCCGCCCGTGCTTTTTCCCCCGTCATTTTTCGCCATATTCGCGGACCTTACGAGGCTACGAAAACCCCTAAGTGAAATGCGATCACTAACTAAATAAAATAATTTTTTGATTCATTACAGACAATTATGTACAACCAATTTACAACAAAAATTGTCAACAAAAATATTAAATACAAAAATTCAAGATTCTCGCTTTACGTCAAGACGTTAGTCGTACTGCAACGACCTCTAGCACTTTAAATGCGTGCGGCGACAGTTCCTTCGGCTCATGTCGCACGTTCTCCGTGCGACAGGCTCCGTTCAGTTCTGCTCGCGACGTCACGTGCGACGAGAGGCCACATAAGCGCCCGAACACGTCGCCGTGTACTTTTCTATTTAAGCCCTGTCGCACGCCCAACGTGGCATAGAGGTATATTTCTGAATTTTTTTTTTCCGTGGAATATTTTTGAAATTCCGAATAAAAAATGTATTATTAAAAAAAATTCTACGGAAGATGACATGACATTCTAGGTGGGTACTTTTTTTTTTTTAGTTTGACGGACTCGTTCGGGCGATATGTTGGTCGGTCCATAGGATATGGAGTATACAATGCAAGTTTGTGAGCAATAATCACTAATATGAATAGGGCTGTAAAAAAAGTTCGAGACTTACGAGTTACTCGAGTTCGGTTTGCGAAAGGTTCGCTTCGAGTTTGACTCGAGCTTCGAACAAACTGAATTCAAGCCCGAGCTCGAGCTCGCGAGCTTAACCGAGTCGAACTCGAATAGTTCGTGAGTCTATTCGAGTTTAGACCGAGCTTTCTTGAGCCTAGACCGATCTTCCTTGAGCCGAGCTTATTACCGAACTTCCTCAAGCCGAGCTTGTTACCGAGGCTACCGAACAGACTAGAATAACCGAGTTTATTCGAGTTTACTCGAACTTATCAAGCTTACCGAGCTTAGTCGTGCCGAACTTGAGTCTAGATCGAGACTCAAATCTTGGCTCGAGCTTGATTCGAGCTTTACCGAATTCGAGCCTGAAGGG
Organism: Guadua angustifolia; assembly: GCA_036346375.1. Taxonomy (NCBI): domain Eukaryota; kingdom Viridiplantae; phylum Streptophyta; class Magnoliopsida; order Poales; family Poaceae; genus Guadua; species Guadua angustifolia. Next base: position 26,288,253 of record CM070515.1, read on the forward strand.
TCAGGCTCGCTTGAGCTCAGCTCGTTTACAACCCTAAATGTGAACGCACGCTGATTCTCAGTCTCCCATACTAGAATAGTTGATTTATGAGTCGGCTCGATGAGCACGTCAAAATCACCTCAGTATGTCAATTTGTATGTTGACTAAACCAATATGTTACGTAACCAACCAATTAATGAATATGGCTCTTTATTTGTACAATAATATTTTTTCTTTGATTTAATTATAGCTTTTTATTGACAGCTTCAATTCATAAATGATTTTTATTGATAGCTTATTGATACGAGAGGAATAAAATGATGTAAGTCTCGCCAATAAATACCACACATGAATCAGATAATACTGTTATGAATATTAATTTATTAAATATGTTGCTAGATTTTATTGTTACATGGACTCCACAGGCTACTAAACCCTCTGAATATCACCAAAGAACTAGTTACAATATGACAGTAAAATATAACAAAACTTTCAGTGTATTTGAAGTACATTTGGCAGTAAAATCTATCACACGGTCGCTATCTTGTTTGTTGCAACGCACACTTCATGTGTTGATTAAGCCAATAAGTTACGTATCCAGCTAATTAATAAATAATGTTCCTTATTTGTAATAGAATATTTTTCTTTGATTTAGTCATAACTTTTTATTGACAATTTCAATTCTTAAATGTTTTTCACTAATATCTTGCTGACGACGAGAGGAATAGAACGATATAAATCTCACCAATAAATACCACATAAATCAGATTTTATTGTCAAATAAACATCAATTTGTTAAATATGTTGCTAGATTTCACGGAATCTGTACTTATGGCCTGTTTGGTGGGAGGGAATTGACGGAAGGGAATGGGAATTGAGAGAAATGGGTTATAAAATCCTTTGATTGGTTGGTGGGAATTGGAGAAGGGAATAAGAGTTTATAACTTAAACGTAGGGAATTCAATTCCCTGCCTCTCCCCTGGGAATTGAAGTCTCGCTTAATTCCCTTGCCCATTCCCATTTCCAAACGATGCCAAACAGGCCATGCCTGCTTCATGTTGTCCTCGTAGTCACTAAGATTGAAGTTTATGTCCGCGTCGACGCCGCGGAACTTGATCGCCGCTCAATCATACGCCCTGTGAACCATATAAACCTGTTTCGAGATTAACTCAATGAAACAAAGCCAATAAATAGGATTTCAGTACAGGTTCAGAGCTCAATTCTGCGCATATATACCTTGCAGCAGCATGAGCAGCGTCGAATCCACCTGTGGTGGGTTGAATCATTCATGGATTAGAACATGATTTCGGATCAACAGGTAAGTAAGCTCATAATTAAGTAGCAGAAGCCATATGGTCACCTAAGCATCTTATCTACACACATGCTGCTGAACCTTTCTAAAATATTACCAGAGAACTAAATGTACCATGATAGTAAAATCTAAAAATACATTCAGTAAATTAAGTACATTTGACAGTAAAATCTATCACATGGTCACTGTCTTGTTTGTTACGTTGCTCACTTTATGCATTGACTAAGCCAATGAGTTATATTGCCAACCAACTAATAAATATTATTTCTTATTTGTGCTAGAATATTTTTTCTTTAATTTAATTATAACTTTTTACTAATAGCTCCAATTCACAAACGATTTTCACTAGTACCTTACTGACGATGAGAGAAACAAAACGATATAAGTCCCGATAATAAATACCACACTGAATTAGATTTTACTGAAAAATAAATATCAATTTACTGAATATATTGTTAGATTTTACTACTATATAGACTCTATAGGCTGTTGAACCCTCCTAAAATATTACCGGTGAATTAGTTGTAGCATAACAATAAAATATAACAATACATCCAGTAAGCTATAGTGTATTTGGTAGTAAAATCTCATTCATCTGGAATTTATTGGTGAGACTTATATCATTCTGTATTCTTCTTGTTGTCAATAAGCCACTAGTGAAAATCGCTTATGAATCAAAACTAACAATAAAAAATTATGGCTAAATCAAAAAAAAGATTGTAGTACAAAAAAGAAACCGTATTTATTAGTTGGTTGGCCACATAAATTTGGCGACCCACATAATTAGCTCAAGGTAATGGTAGTAATACCACCATTACTCTGAGATAATTACACAAATCTCGGTATATTCGCTAATCAAAACATCAAGCACATCTGATATTTTATCAGTTAATATATTGTGTTCAGAGTGTTGCAGCAGAAATAATAATCAGAGGCTGAATTAGAACTTATTACATTCTATTGCCACACAAGGCTACAAGTTCAGCATAATATACATACGATCCAAGTATAACAAAAATATAATATAAAAGTACTAATTACTCCAAGACTGATAAAAGCTGGTACACTATCTAACCATTAACCTAGCCTTCCTGGTAGGTAGTCCATCTCCTCATAGCTTTGATCATGTGGATGACCTTCACCCAATGCCTTGTGGTCGAACCCATGGGATCCGTGTCCTAACCATACAATTGACCATCGGAGCCATTTTCTAAGCAAAGGAGGGGGATTTAGCAAGAGTGAGTACAAAGTACTCAGCAAGTATTTAATAAAAAAATGCATTATATGAATTTTTTCATCATTCATCATATATCCATCTCTCTCTCAAATCCTTTTTTGGAAAATAGGGTTTTATTATGAAAATATTTGATTCATGTTTTAATTTTTGAAATTGCTACTAGCACTCGTATATGAGGCAGACTTAGCTTCTGTAGCCTTCAATCCAGGAGACATGTATAAATTTATGATTTTACCTTAAGCAATTTGTACACTTTACCTATAGTGAACACAATCTCAGTTGAGAACCCATAATATTTATCACTAATCAGGTATTAGATCTTCAATCCTGTTAACTCGAGCCGTGGACACCTTCCCTAGGCTGTCTCGATGACTCGTAGCTAGTAGTTGTACTCTAACTAAAAACGGTAGTACTGTCCTCCGACTCACTACGGTAGTACTATACTCGATTAACCACGCAGACCGCATCTCATGGCATTTAAATGTAGCACCAGGTCAACCACAACTAATTTTGTATCCTTCACTAGGATTCCCAACGTACCTAACTTTACACTCCTAGTTATCTGTTCATACCCAATGAGAAGATCATAATACTATCATAGGACAACCTCTTTTAATCGTTTCTGCATACTACGGTTAATATGAATTATACGGCTTATTGCCCGAGTGTAGTAGCTCATAGCACTGCTCCCGGTCTATGCACCCTAGGCCACTATTGTTGGCCTTCTCTACTGGGATTCTCATCGCCTAGTCCTAGAGCCACCGCCCGGTCCAGCTTGGCATCCTCATCACTGGCCCGACTCGAACTCCTCCTCTATGATTAACCTTCCCTGATTCCCCTCCCCTGTTTTGCTACTGGTTTCTTATTGCTTTTGTCATGTGATGTGATATGATTTACATGTTGAGTTTTTGAGTTGGTTGACGATGATCTATGGATGGTTGACTAGGTTTGGTGGTACGGTGACAACACCCATGTTCTCCCGTACACCAAGGAGTATAGAGATTACAGGCACGCATGGCGCTACCCCTAACTATCATCCCCCTGAGACCACTAGCATCCCTAATTCCTCTACTACCTACTCATCCTACTACATTTCAGTGTGTGGTCTCTAAATTGGTCATTGAAATACTTGTATGGATACCTGGTGAACTTGGGATTGAGACAGGGATGGTTTTGTGATAATGGTGAGGTTGATGGTGAGGGCTAGTGCCCCTAGGTCTTCCTCGGTTGATGGTTGAGGCTTCCTCTTGAATCTCTTGGCTTCGATTGGTTGGGAATCTCCTAACTTTAGCTTCCTTGCTTTGACCTCCTAGCTTCAGTTGGCTTAAGGACCTCCCTCCTGGTCTCCTCCTCCTGGTGGATTGTGTGTGTGTCTACTTGGCTTGTGTGTGGAATGAACTAGGGTTGTGGTTTGGTTGGCTTTTAAGGTTATGGGGGTTTGAGAGTGTGAAATGGCTCTAAGGGTGAATGCTCTAGGGAAGGCTTTAACTTTCCTTTTTACTGTAGGGGTATATTACCTTTTTACCATTCAAGGTTTACCTTTTTTTACTATATGATATTTTAGGGCACTATTTCTGCAATGCTATGGTTACTTGACAACTACAAATTTGTTATTGCCGGATGATGATACCCGATCTAGCGAGAGGTGCCTATTCGGCCCCAAACGGATCTGGTATCTTGATAAGTATGATCTATTCATATACGGGTCTGACGGCACACCTCAATTGTTTAACTTTTGCCTTATGATTATATGTATGTGTAAATGTCCATTTTTTAGGAAATCAAGGCCAAGATCAAGCGAAGCTTTAGATTTTATGAAATTTCAAATTTTCTTATATTCTTCTTTTTGATGTAATTTTATTTTCAATAAACATTGTAATTATACCCTTGTATGCCATTTGATCACAAATAAAGTTGATGATTGATTTGCATAGCAATTTAATTATATGTGATTAATTTGTGTTGATGATCTCATTTTTGCAATGATTAAAACTCTGGGTTGTTTCAATAACTGATAGACTTAGTCATCACATGAAGTAGGTGTAGATGAGATGGTTTGGATGCGCTTGTCCGACCAACGTATAGAATAACTATTCTACACTTAAGTGCAGAATAGCACCTCCATGTATATATCTGTATGTATATATGCATATATATGTATGTATACATGTGTGTGTATGTGTGTATATATATATATGTACAAATGATGTAGAAATAGGGCACCATGAAGCTTGGGCTCTATGATTTCAAATGCGCAAATTCAAGCAAAATTTAGGTATATTTTTGTCGGGACCCGAATTTGCAAATCCGGACCCTCTGTGTATTCAGCACTAGTCCAGGATCACGCTAGTGCACACAGTCTCAACGTTGGTACATATCACACCATAACCAACAAAATAATAAGTACTTTGATTAAATACTCAAACTAGTTGATCGACCTTATGGTCAAGTTACAAAGATACGCCTCGCAGGCAAAGAATTATTATAAAATCCAAATGCAATGAAATAGAATAAACTCGTGGCGCCAACCAATTTGCCACAGTAACCGATCGGCTCGCTCCCTAGTTAAATCGGCTCCTCTGGTACTCCTCCTCCTGAAAGGGGTTACTTCTTCTTCAACTGAAGTTGTGTTGTTGTGGGTGAGTACTTTGAGCACTCAAAGAAGTCATGCATAGAATGCAATGCTAATATACTATATGCATGGCTTAGTACAAAGGATAGGTTATGGCTCATATGCAAGACAAAGATTTCAAGTAAACAAGAATAGATTGCAAAGCAAGAAACAAGAGTAGGAATAATAGCTTTCACAAACATTTCAATCAGAATCATTTTTCCATCCTAAGTCCGGTTCATCATTACCAACCCAAGCATTTTCCATAAACAAGTCATTTTCATGAAAATCTAACCCTTGATCAGAATCACCGAGCGATGCTCAATACTGTGAGCACGGCTATTCAATAGGTTGTACACTCGCAGAGGTTATACACTTTACCCACAAGATACACCAAATACCACCAAGGCAAATAACCGTGAACGAAGCCTTTCCAAAGTTCCATCTAAACTCAAGACGCCCGCTAAGGTTTCAACACCGAGGGATGGTTACCACACCTGGGCCCCCTCTTGCGCCATGTGAGTTCTCATTCCGCTTCTCGGGCCTCACACCACCACGACAGTACCAAAGAATAGATTTCCCAGTTTATTTAGCTAAGCCCGCCCCATTACGGGCTTGTGGTTGTATGAAAGACTCGGTTCAAATGCTCGCAAGGTTAAGTCCTTAGTTGACCGAGGCAAGACTAACCAAGTGTGATCTCAATTATCCAAAACCAATAAGAAAAACCAAATCGACCGCCCAGCTTGCCACTCTTGGCCCACTGTAAACAATCTTGCCATTTGCCCCAGTCTAAATCATTTTCCCACCTTGCTTCTTTACCATTGCACCACGTGCCATCATCAACTCAATAACACATGTCTCATTCACAAAGCATGTTCAATATCTCATTAAGTCAAGATTCACTTTGGTATTCCAAAATCATGAAATGTCCACGCAAGGAGGCTAAGCATACTACTTGGTCTACTCAACCCATGTTGGCAAATTATAAAAGTCCAACTATTAATCCATATCCTAGGGTGACAAAAGATTCATGGCCTACAATTATATATGACAAGGTGGCATACAAGAACTTAGGCATTTAACTAATCCCAAAACTTATTCAAAATCATTTCTATCAAATTAGCATGCAATAGTTTAAATCAAAATAATTTGCTCTAATAGGTCCAACATGATCAAACACAACTTGCCTTCAAAAAGTGTTGGTTCGTTTCCGAGCTTGCTCTCGGTCGAACCTCTCCTCGAAACCGTCGGGACTTCAACGCTCACGCGAACGATACACAAAATAATAAAATAAATCAATAGTAGACAAATAGTGCTCAAAAATTCAAATAAAATTCATAAACAGAAAGATCACAATTTTACAAATTTATAGAAATTGGAATCACTCAAATCGGAGTTAAAACGCATAAAAGTTATAAGCATTTGAAGTTTCAAAATATATTTAAAATCAATATACCGAATTAAATAAATATTTTCTTTTTCGGAAAATTAATTATTGCGCCATCCGTGACACGTGTCGCCACCAGAGAGTGACACGCGGCCTTGCCGACTCAAATTTCGACGGCTATTTCACGACAAGTGGGTCCCGTGGCGACGCCAAGATGACGTCAATGGTGGCGCCACACGCGATGCGTCAAGGCGGTGGCCAGGTGGGCCCGTGCTGTCAGCGACTCATGCGCAGCACACAGTGCGACTGACATGTGGGTCCGTGTTGTCAGTGACACGCGTGCCACAGTTGCTCGTGCGGTGCGACTGACGTGTGGGTCCGCCTTGTCAACGTCTCATGCATGCGGAAGAGCGACGGTCCTCGGCCGCCTCGATTTGCATCTAACGGCGGAGATTAGAAGATGGAGTTCACTGTTCTTAAGGTGACGTGGGCTCACTCACGGATCGGATGGAGATCGTCCTACCGGCGCGGTCGCGAATCCGGCGACGCTATGGGCGGCGTGGTCCAACCGAGACGGAGACGAAGACGTGGCGGCGGCGTTCCGTGCTTCTCCGTGGCGAAGAAGTAACGCCCCGACGCTGCTCGGTGAGAGGACTCAAGGGACCAACGGCGACGACGGAGGATCACCAACGGCGGCATTTAAACGGCGCGAAGAAGTGCGGCGGATGGTCTCGGACTTCGGCGAGCTCGTGGCGGCGAGGCGGCGGCGCTCAAAGCGGCGAGAAGTGTACGGAGGGTGCGGTGCGAGGTGAGGATCACGACACGGGTGGCGGCGCTTAAATAGTGCCCTCGACGTCCGTGAAAATCGCGAAACCGAGGCCCACACGGCGGCGGCATGAATCCGACGGAACTCGTTGGGTGACGTGGCGCGATGAGAGCCGCTTGATGAAGATCGAACGGTGGCGCGTTAGGGTTTTTCCGAAGCGGCAAGACAAGATTTCGCCCAAGATCTTTTCATCGTGATTTTTAATTTTTTTCGATTAAAACAATTCCAGAAAATAAAATAATTCATTTGAGGCTTTAAAAATACTAGAAAAATTCTGGAAAAATTCTCAAAAATATTTTAGGACATTTGTGACTCAAATAAAATATTTCTAGCAAAATTTTATTTTAACTTTTCTATTATTTAATTAAGTTGATAAATGGTTTAATTCAAAATAAATCCAAATAGTTCCAAATAAATCCAAATAAATTCCAGAAATTCCCAAAAATTCAAAATACCATTTAAATGCAAGAAAAGCAAAAATTGGGATGTTACAAACCTCCCCCCCTTAATGGAATCTCGACCCGAGATTGTAATCGACTAAGGAATAGGTTAGAAATTCCTTCTTCAGTCCTCTTGGCGCCCCTGTGTTGCTTCGGTCTCGAATGGTTACTCCAATCGAACTCGCAAAGCGGTCGATTTGTTTTCGTTGCTCGATCTCCGTGTCCAAGATTTTCACGGGCACTTTTTATAAGTCAAATCCTCCTGCAATTTCGGCCGACTCTAATAAGGCTCGCTTCTTCCGCACTCGGAGACATTTCTTTAATTGTGACACATGGAACACATCATGCACACTGCTAGAGACATGGTAACTCCGGTGACACGCTTACTTCACCTCTACGCTTAATATCTTAAATGGGCCAACATATCTTGGTGCTAACTTCCCTTTAGTGTGAAACCTCTTAACTCCTTTGAGAGGGGTAACTCGAGATACACAAAATCTTCAGCTCAAAGCTCAAATCCTCGCGGCGATTATCAAGATAACTCTTCCGTCTTGATTGCAATTTTCAACCGTTCCTCGATCATGGCTACTGCTCTTCACTTCTCGAAGAATGTCCTACCAACATATGACGCCTCCTGCCTCATTCCAATTCAACGGCGTTAAGCGAGGTCTTCCATATAGTGCTTCAAATGGCGACATCGCAAACTTGCTCGGTAGCTATTGTTGTAGGTGAACTCGCATATGGCAAACACTTATCCCACGGTTGTATAAGCCAATGCACATGCCCTCAACATGTCCTCCAAGATTCTGGTTAACTCTTTCCGCTTGCCCATCTGTCTGGGTGATATGCAAGATCAAGTTCAGCAGTCCCTAGGGCCTCATGCAACTTATCCCAAAATCTTGAGGTAAACTGGGTACCTCGGTCCGATACAATTTTCTTCGGAACTCCATGCAAACACACAATACTTGACATATACAATTCTGCTAAGCGGTCCCCTAATAGGTAGTCTTCATCGGTATAAAGTGGGCGACCTTTGTCAAACGGTCCACTATAACCCATATGGAGTCATACCTGTGCAGGTCCTCAGAAACCAGTAATGAAATCCATTCCGATTTCCTCCCATTTCCACTCAGGTATCTTCAGTGGCTGCAGCAGCCCTGCTGGCCTTTGATGCATTGCTTTGACTCTTTGGCATATGTCGCACAATGCAACATGCTCTGCAACTTCACGCTTCATGCTTGGCCACCAAAATCTTTCCTTCAGATCTTGATACATCTTAGCGCTTCCTGGATGAATAGAGTACTTGGAATCATGGGCTTCCTCCAAAATCACCGCTTGACTCCTTCTTGTCAAGACGCAAATGCGCTTCTTGATCCACAATGTACCTTGCTCATCCAGCTTGAAATCCTTCGCCTTGCCTTCCTCCATTTTAGACTTAATCCTCTGAATTTTGGCATCGTCTTTTCTTGTCCTTCACGAATCTGATCTTCCAGTAGGCTTCACTTCTAGAGCGGCTATAAATCCTTTAGGCACAACCTCCAGCTTCAGCTTCTGAAATTCCTTGCATAACTCAACCTGACTTGCTTCCACCAACATGTTCACCGAATGGCTTTTTCGGCTTAAAGCATCGGCCACCACATTGGCTTTCCCAGGGTGATAATGAATCCCCAGATTATAATCCTTGATTAGTTCTAACCACCTCCTCTGCCTCATGTTCAGATCCGATTGAGTAAATATATATTTAAGACTCTTATGGTCAGTGTACACCTCACATCTGTTTCCAATCAGATAGTGCCGCCATAACTTCAAAGCATGCACTACGGCTGCTAACTCCAAGTCATGTGTTGGGTAGTTCTCCTCATGCGCCTTAATCGCCTTGACGATATGCGCGACCTTTACATTTTGCATTAACACGCAACCAAGCCCTTGGCGCGAGGCATCACAAGATATATCAAAGCTCGCTTAAATCCGGTAGAACTAACACCGTGCCGATGTCAATCGCTTTCTTCAACTCCGGAAACTCCGCTCACATTCCCGCCCATGTAAACTTCTTCTCCTTCTTCAACAATTGCGTAAGAGGTCTCGCAATCGCTGAGAATCCTTCAATAAATCGGCGGTAATAACCGGCCATTCCAAGGAAACTACGGATTTGAGTCACCGCCTTGGGTGGCTCCCAATGCAACACCGCTTCCACCTTACTTAGGTCAATCATGACTCTTCATGGTCACCACATGTCCAAGAAATTCCACCTTGTTCTTCCAGAAGTCACACTTGCTAAACTTAGCGAAAAGTTGCTGCTCTCTTAACTTCTCCAGAACTAGCTTCAGATGTTCGGCATGCTCTTCTCTCGTCTTAGAGTAGACTAGAATGTCATCTATGAACACAACAACGAACTTGTCTAGGTATTCCATGAAAACCTTGTTCATCATGTTCATGAAATATGCGGGTGCATTTGTCAAACCAAACGACATAACTGTAAACTCGTAGTGCCCATATCTTGACGAAAAGGCGGTCTTCGGCACATCCTTCGATCTAATCTTCAGCTGGTGATATCCTGATCGTAGGTCAATCTTGGAGAAAACTCCTGGCTCCTCTCAACTGGTCAAACAGATCATCGATCCTGGGTAGCGGATACTTATTCTTTATAGTGACTTCATTCAGCGCTCGGTAATCCACACACATCCAGAATCTCCGCCCTTCTTCTTGACAAACAGACCGGTGCTCCCCATGGCGCATTTAACTAGGTCTAATAAATCCCTTATCCAATAATTCTCAATCGCTTCTTCATTTCGACCACTCATCGGCTGACATCCGATAAGGTCTCTTAGGTCGTTCTCAAGATTAACTCGACATAAACTCTATGTCCCTCGTCTCGTGGCATCCTGTAAATCCTCCGAAATACATCAGGGTATTCTCGACAACCGTACATCTTCTATGCTAACGACCTTCACACTATTGACCATCAACTGTCCATCCCGAACGGCGGTTGTTCAAACTCTATTTTCCTCCCACAAGGACTCTCGATCGATATGACTCTTCATCCACAGCCTAACACAACCTTGTGCTTAGACAACCATCCATTCCCAAAATAACATCTAGGGTCCGGGTATCTAACACCACTAAGTTTGCTAAGAACTCGTTCCATCTATAAGCAATTTTACCCCGTAACATCCTACATCGATCGGAGTTGACCCGGGATTGTACTAGCAATACATGCCTAAGGCTCACCATCTTCAACCCATTGTTCACAGCAAAAATCCGAGATATAAACGAATGTGAAGCTCGAGAATCGAATAAAGCAGCAGTGTATCGAGTTGACAAGTAACTTACCCAAGACGACGTCCGATGTATTCTCAGATCGTGATCGGCGGTGACATGATTGACTCGCCTCTTACCACCGCCTCGTGTGGCGCCCAGATTGTGTAGCTCCACGGCTTGCTCCTCGACGCTGGTGCCTTCGTTGGAGTAGTTCCAAGATTGAAGCGAATCGGTGTCCTCCTCCTCCTCCTTCTTAGGACAAGAATTGGCAAATGTTCGGCTCGTGATGATAAAACAACGCTTAATCGCCATTCATTGCTCCTCGCAGCCTACATTCCCAACCGGTGTTGGTGTCTCGGAAATTTTGTCCGCAGGTCTTGGTACCGTGGTGGCGCGTCTATCACATTCCTTGGTTGGAACTCAAGCTGGTGTGGTGCAACCTCAAACGCCGCGCCTCTGGCGTGTTCCTGTTTGTGCCATCCTGCGCTCCGGTTGTCCTCCGCCTTGCGCTTGCCCTCCAATATCGGCGCCTTGTTCACTAGCTCTCGAAATCGTGAAAAGTGTGGGTTATGAGTCCCCTGCACCTCAATTCAGTCCTTTCATGAATCGAGACCGCTCGCCTTATCCGCTTTACGCCCTCAAAAGCGAAGCGTGCGGTGCGGAACTTATTCAGATACTCGAGACATCGATTGATTGCCCTACTTCAATGTTCTAAACTCCTCCTTTTTCATCTCCATGATGCCTTCGCACATGGTATTGCCGAAAAGCAATTGTGAACTCCTCCCACCGATGTCTGTGGGTGCTCGTGGAGCGCGAAGAGTTTTCCCACCATTCAGTGCGGTTCCTTCAAGTCGATGAGAGGCATAGAGTACCCTCTTATTTCCTTCACACCGGTAATGTGCAACTTTCACTCTATCGCCCTTAGCCAATCATCCGCCTCCAATGGATTGGCATTCCCTGTAAAATGTAGGCGGTCGGTCCTCTTGAATTCGACAGCCTCGAGTGTGGCTCTGACCGGGTTAACTCGTTAACTTGGGCGGCGGTGGCGGCTTACGGTGACCTCATCGATCTGCTGATCATGGCATGCATTAAGCTGGTCTCAGGCAGAATAAAGGCTCCAAAGTTACGATATCAACCGGCGGTGCTGGTTGAGGTCCTTGTCCTTCACCATCGATGTTTCCGGTGAAGCGTGAACTACTCCCATTTCCTCCTTGGTTTCACGGTGTTCACCATCCGCCGATTGCGCCATAGTTTAGAGACGAGAGGAAATAAGAATAGACAAGTAATGGAGTACTTATGCTTGGGGACAAAGGTATAACACAAAATCTAACTTTATTACTTTATTAATATCTGGTATGGTTGCTCACAATGCCTAAGGGCCTTGCAACACATACCAATCACTCACAAGCATGAAAGAAGCAAATCGAACTAACACTCTGAGTCAAACGCCGCTAAGGGTGACTCTTATTCCAAGACGCGACTCGCCGCAGAGTCTCAACCGCTAACCCTAACGCCACTCGAGCCAACCCCACCGAACTCCTCGTGGATACACCGCGGTGTCTTTGGTCTTGTACAAACCTATCCCAACGATCCTCATTTGGATGCGCCTCTGCTGAGCTCAACCTCCATCGTTCTCGCTTGACCTCCACAGCTCGGCTTCACTTCCTTGGCTCCGACTTCACTTCCACTGCTCGACTTCACTTCCACCGCTCGCTCGCCGCTGCTCGCCAGGGCTCCTCCGGGTCTGGTCGTAGCTCCAGATCGCCCGCTCGGTCTGATAATGTTGTCTCAGCTCCCCAATCCTCTGGATAGAGGGCCAAATATTCACAAGTTCTGCAACAGATCGCCCTCACTGCGTGAACTCGCCACGAGACCTCTGCAGCTCTGAACCATCTCATCGATAGTATCCTCTTGAGCGATGACATAACTCGCCAGTGAGTGATCGTGGCATCCTCCTCCTCTATGGGCTCTCGGTTGTAGCGAGTGTCTCTGCGTGGTGGTGACGTAAACACTCGTGCCATCCAACTCCTCAGGGTAGGTACGAGCAACCGCCTCATCGCCAGACGCGATGTCTCCCTGAATCCAGCACAAATGAAAACCTCTCTGGCTGAAATGCGGATGGGACGACTACCTCGCTCTATTTCGAAGCGTAAATCGTGATGGTGACATCCTGTAATATCCATCTGCCCGATCCACAGAGTCCCCGGAGATCGGCTGTCATATCCTCCCATTTGCCGTGATCATACGCCAAAGCTCCGGGCGCACCCTCCAAAGGCGCCACCAAAAGAGTGGATCATCCTCATCTCGCCAAAGGACACTCACGTGAAACTCGAAATTTTAAAACAAAGCGAGACGTGATAAATTCAGCAGGGGTATGAAAGGAGAGAAGGGTAAGTCGAGATTGCATTATCATCTTGGCACATTTTAGCTTTTTAGAAAATAGTTTTATCCTCACTCGACCATTCTAACTAAGGGCCACCCCTACAACAAGATGGCTCGATACCACCTCTGTCGGGACCCGAATTTGCAAACCGACCCTCGTGTATTCAGCACTAGTCCAGATCACGCTTAGTGCACATAGCCTCAACGTTGGTACATATCATACCATAACCAACTAAATAATAAGTACTTTGATTAAATACTCAAACTAGTTGATCGACCTTATGGTCAAGTTACAAAGATCGCCTCGCAGGCTTAAGAATTATTATAAAATCCAAATGCAATGAAATAGAATAAACTCGTGGCGCCAACCAATTTGCCACAGTAACCGATCGGCTCGCTTCCTAGTTAAATCGGCTCCTCCCGTACTCCTCCTCCCGGCGGTGGGGTTACTTCTTCTTCAACTCGGTTGTGTTGTTGTGGGTGAGTACTTTGAGCACTCAAAGAAGTCATGCATGTAATGCAATGCTAATATACTATATGCATGGCTTAGTACAAAGGATAGGTTATGGCTCATGCAAGACAAAGATTTCAAGTAAACAAAGAATAGATTGCAAAGCATAAAAACAAGAGTAGGAATAATAGCTTTCACAAACATTTCAATCAGAATCATTTTTCCATCCTAAGTCCGGTTCATCATTACCAACCCAAGCATTTTCCATAAACAAGTCATTTTCATGAAAATCTAACCCTTGATCAGAATCACCGAAGCGATGCTCAATACCGTGAGCACGGCTATTCAATAGGTTGTACACTCGCAGAGGTTATACACTTTACCCACAAGATACAACCAAATACCACCAAGGCAAATAACCGTAACGAAGCCTTTCCAAAGTTCCATCTAAACTCAAGACGCTCGCTAAGGTTTCAACACCGAGGGATGGTTACTACACCTGTGGCCCCTCTTGCGCCATGTGAGTTCTCATTCCGCTTCTCCTGCCTCACACCACCACGACAAGACCAAAGAATAGATTTCAGGTTTTTAGCTAAGCCCGCCCCATTACGGGCTTGTGGTTGTATGAAAGACTCGGTTCAAATGCTCGCAAGGTTAAGTCCTTAGTTGACCGAGGCAAGACTAACCAAGTGTGATCTCAATTATCCAAAACCAATAAGAAAACCAAACACGACCGCCAGCTTGCCACTCTTGGCCCACGTAAACAATCTTGCCATTTGCCCCAGCCTAAATCATTTTCCCACCCGGTTCTTTACCATTGCACCACGTGCCATCATCAACTCAATAACACATGTCTCATTCACAAAGCATGTTCAATATCTCATTAAGTCAAGATTCACTTTGGTATTCCAAAATCATGAAATGTCCACGTAAGGTGGCTAAGCATACTACTTGGTCTACTCAACCCATGTTGGCAAATTATAAAAGTCCAACTATTAATCCATATCCTAGGGTGACAAAAGATTCATGGCCTACAATTATATATGACAAGGTGGCATACAGCAACTTAGGCATTTAACTAATCCCAAAACTTATTCAAAATCATTTCTATCAAATTAGCATGCAATAGTTTAAATCAAAATAATTTGCTCTAATAGGTCCAACATGATCAAACACAACTTGCCTTCAAAAGTGTTGGTTCTGTTCTGAGCTTGCTCTCGGTCGAACCTCTCCTCGAAACCGCTCGGGGACTTCAACGCTCTCACGCAGAACGATACACAAAATAATAAAATAAATCAATAGTAGACAAATAGTGCTCAAAAATTCAAATAAAATTCATAAACAGAAAGATCACAATTTTACAAATTTATAGAAATTGGAATCACTCAAATCGGAGTTAAAACATAAAAGTTATAAGCATTTGAAGTTTCAAAATATATTTAAAATCAATATACCGAATTAAATAAATATTTTCTTTTTCGAAAATTAATTATTGCGTCATCCGTGACACGGTCGCCACCAGAGAGTGACACGCGCCTTGCCGACGCCAGCCCCGACCGGCTATTTCACGACAAGTGGGTCCCACCGTGACGCCAAGATGACGCCAATGGTGGCGCCACACGACAAGGCGCGGGCCGACGGGTGGGCCCGTCTTTGTCGGCCGACTCATGCGAAAGACACAAAGGCGACCGACATGTGGGTCCGTGTTGTCGCGACACGCGCGGCACAAGCTGCTTTCGCGCGGCGGCGATCGACGTGTGGGTCCGCCTTTGTCAACGCCTCATGCACAATGAAGAGCGACGTGGCTCCTCACGCCCTCGGATTTGCATCTAACGGCGGAGATTAGAAGATGGAGTTCACTGTTCCTAAGGCGACGTGGGCTCACCTCAGCGGTCGGATGGAGATCGTCCGGCTGGCGAAGCTCGCGAATCCCGGCGACGTTGCGGCGGCGTGGTCCAACCGGAGACGGAGACGAAGACGTGGCCGGCGGCGTTCTGCGTTCTCCTCGGCGAAGAAGTAACGCCGCCCGACGCGGCTCGCGAGAGGGACTCAAAGGACCAACGGCGACGACGAGGATCACCGGCGGCATTTAAACGGCGCGAAGAAGTGCGCGGATGGTCTCGGACTTCGGCGAGCTGCGGCGGCGAGGCGCGCGTCTCGGCGAGAAGTGTACTGGAGGGTGCGGTGCGAGGTGAGGATCACGACACGGGTGGCGGCGCTTAAATAGTGCCTCGACGTCTGGGTGAAAATCGCGAAACCGAGGCCTACACACGGCGGCGGAATCCGACGAACTTCGGGTTGGGTGACGTGGCGCGATGAGAGCCGCGGATGAAGATCTAACGGGCGCGTTAGGGTTTTTCCGAAGCGGGCCGACAAGATTTCGCCCAAGATCGTTCATCGTGATTTTTAATTTTTTTCGATTAAAAACAATTCTAAAATAAAATAATTCATTTGAGGCTTTAAAAATACTAGAAAAATTCTCGAAAAATTCTCAAAAATATTTTAGGACATTTGTGACTCAAATAAAATATTTCTAGCAAAATTTTATTTTAACTTTTCTATTATTTAATTGTTGATAAATGGTTTAATTCAAAATAAATCCAAATAGTTCCAAATAAATCCAAATAAATTCCGAAATTCCCAAAAATTCAAAATACCATTTAAATGCAAGAAAAGCAAAAATTGGGATGTTACAAACTCCTCCTTAATGGAATCTCGACCCCGAGATCTGTAATGACTAAGGAATAGGTTAGGAAATTCTTCAGTCCTCTTCAAGGCCCAAAGTTGCTTGGTCTCGAATGGTTACTCCAATGAACTCGCAAAAGCGGTCGATTTGTTTTCGTTTCTCGATCTCTCGTGTCCAAGATTTTCACGGGCACTTTTATAAGTCAAATCCTCCCGCAGCTCTCACCGACTCTAACGGCAATCCGCTTCTTCCGCACTCGAGACATTTCTTTAATTGTGACACATGGAACACATCATGCACACCGCTAGAGATGTGGTAACTCCAAATGACACGCTTACTTCACCTCTACGACTTAATATCTTAAATGGGCCAACATATCTTGGTGCTAACTTCCCTTTAGTGTGAAACCTCTTAACTCCTTTGAGTGGGGTAACTCGAGATACACAAAATCTTCAGCTCAAAGCTCAAATCCTCGCGACATTATCAGATAACTCTTCTGTCTTGATTTGCAATTTTCAACCGTTCCTCGATCATGGCTACCGCTCTTCACTTTTCTCAAGAATGTCCCCCAACATATGACGCTCTCCGGCCTCATTCCAATTCAACGGCGTTCGACAGGGTCTTCCATATAGTGCTTCAAATGGCGACATCTGCAAACTTGCCTGGTAGCTATTGTTGTAGCTGAACTCGGCATATGGCAAACACTTATCCCACGAAGTTGTATAAGCCAATGCACATGCCCTCAACATGTCCTCCAAGATTCGTTAACTCTTTCCGCTTGCCCATCTCGTCTGCGGGTGATATGCGATCTTGAAGTTCAGCAGTCCCTAGGGCCTCATGCAACTTATCCCAAAATCTTGAGGTAAACTGGGTACCTCGGTCCGATACAATTTTCTTCGGAACTCCATGCAAACACACAATACTTGACATATACAATTCTGCTAAGCGGTCCCCCGAATAGGTAGTCTTCACTGGTATAAAGTGGGCGACCTTTGTCAAACGGTCCACTATAACCCATATGGAGTCATACCTGTCTGGGTCCTCAGAAACCGGTAATGAAATCCATTCCATTTCCTCCCATTTCCACTCGGTATCTTGATGGTCAGTAGCATCCTCGCCGCCTTTGATGCATTGCTTTGACTCTTTGGCATATGTCGCGACAATGCAACATGCTCGCAACTTCACGCTTCATGCTTGGCCACCAAAATCTTTCCTTCAGATCTTGATACATCTTAGCGCTTCTCGATGAATAGAGTACTTGGAATCATGGGCTTCTCCAAAATCACCGCTTCACTCCTTCTTGTGCAAGACGCGAAATGCGCTTCTTGATCCACAATGTACCTTGCTCATCCAAATTTTGAAATCCTTCGCTTTGCCTTCCTCCATTTTAGACTTAATCCTCTCAATTTTGGCATCGCCTTTCCGTCTCTTCACTTAATCTGATCTTCCAGGTAGGCTTCACTTCTAGAGCGGCTATAAATCCTTTAGGCACAACCTCCACTTCAAACACCAAATTCCTTGCATAACTCAACCTCGACTTGCTTCCACCAACATGTTCACCGAATGGCTTTTTCGCTTAAAGCATCGCCACCACATTGGCTTTTCCAGGTGATAATGAATCCTCAGATTATAATCCTTGATTAGTTCTAACCACCTCCTCGCCTCATGTTCAGATCCGATTGAGTAAATATATATTTAAGACTCTTATGGTCGGTGTACACCTCACATCTGCTTCCAATCGATAGTGCCGCCATAACTTCAAAGCATGCACTACTACCGCTAACTCCAAGTCATGTGTTGGGTAGTTCTCTCATGCGCCTTAATCGCTTTGACGATATGCGCATTTACCTTTCGTTTTGCATTAACACGCAACCAAGCCCTTGGCGCGAGGCATCACAAGATATATCAAAGCTCGCTTAAATCCCAGAGAACTAACACCGTGCCGATGTCAATCGTTTCTTCAACTCCGGAAACTCCGCTCACATTCCGCCCATGTAAACTTCTTCTCCTTCTTCAACAATTGCGAAGAGGTCTCGCAATCGCTGAGAATCCTTCAATAAATCGGGCGGTAATAACCAGCCATTCCAAGGAAACTACGGATTTGAGTCACCGCCTTGGGTGGCTCCTAATGCAACACCGCCCACCTTACTTAGGTCAATCGCGACTCCTTGGCAAGGTCACCACATGTCCAAGAAATTCCACCTTGTTCTTCCGTAAGTCACACTTGCTAAACTTAGCTTAAAAGTTGTCGCTCTCTTAACTTCTCCGTAACTAGCTTCGGATGTTCTAAGATGCTCTTCTCTCGTCTTAGAGTAGACTAGAATGTCATCTATGAACACAACAACGAACTTGTCTAGGTATTCCATGAAAACCTTGTTCATCATGTTCATGAAATATGCGTGCATTTGTCAAACCAAACGACATAATCAGAACTCAGTAGTGCCCATATCTTGACGAAAAAGCGGTCTTCGCACATCCTTCGATCTAATCTTCACCGGTGATATCCCGATCGAGGTCAATCTTGGAGAAAACTCCGGCTCCTCTCAAGCTGGTCAAACAGATCATCGATCCCGGTAGCGGATATTTATTCTTTATAGTGACTTCATTCATTTCATAATCCACACACATCCAGAATCTCCGTCCTTCTTCTTGACAAACAGTAACCGTGCTCCCTATGGCATTTAACTAGGTCTAATAAATCCCTTATCCAATAATTCCTCAATCGCTTCTTCATTTCGACCACTCATCTGCTGACATCCGATAAGGTCTCTTAGGGTCGTTCTCAAGATTAACTCGACATAAACTCTATGTCCCTCGTCTCTGTGGCATCCTGTAAATCCTCCGAAATACATCCGGGTATTCTCGACAACCGGTACATCTTCTATGCTAACGACCTTCACACTATTGACCATCAACTCATCCATCCCGAACGGCAGCTGTTCAAACTCTATTTTCCTCCCACAAGGACTCTCGATCGATATGACTCTTCATCCACAGCCTAACACAACCTTGTGCTTAGACAACCACCATTCCCAAAATAACATCTAGGGTCCGGGTATCTAACACCACTAAGTTTGCTAAGAACCCGATTCCATCTATAAGCAATTTTACCCCGTAACATCCTACATCGATCGAGTTCGACCCCGGATTGTACTAGCAATACATGCCTAAGGCTCACCATCTTCAACCCATTGTTCACAGCAAAAATCCGAGATATAAACGAATGTGAAGCTCCGTAATCGAATAAAATCATTGCGTGTCTCGAGTTGACAAGTAACTTACCCAGTACGACGTCCGATGTATTCTGCACTGCATCGGCGGTGACATGATTGACTCTGCCTCTTACCACTAGTCTGTGTGGCAGCTCCAGATTGTGTAGCTCCACGGCTTGCTCCTGACGCGGGTGCCTTCGTTGGAGTAGTTCCAAGATTGAAGCGAACTGGTGTCACTCCTCCTCCTCCCTTCTTAGGACAATAATTGGCAAATGTTCGCTCGTGATGATAAAACAACGTTTAACTGCCGATCTTTGCTCCCTCGCAGCCTACATTCCCAACCGTGTTGGTGTCTCGAAATTTTGTCCGGCAGTCTTGGTATGCCGTGGTGGCGCTGCCATCACATTCCTTGGTTGGAACTCAAGAACGGTGTGGTGTAACCTCAAACGCCGCGCTCGGGCGTGCTCCTCGTCAGGCCATCCTGCGCTTCGGTTGTCCTCCGGCCTTGCGCTTGCCCTCCAATATCGGCGCTTTGTTCACTAGCTCTCGAAATCGTGAAAAGTGTGGGTTATGAGTCCCACCCGCACTCAATTCAGTCCTTTCATGAATCGAGACCGCCGCCTTATCCGCTGTTACGCCCTCAAAAGCGAAGCGTGCACCGTGCGTGAACTTATTCAGATACTCGGACATCGATTGATTGCCCTACTTAAAGGTTTCTAAACTCCTCCTTTTTCATCTCCATGATGCCTTCGCACATGGTACCGCTGAAAAGCAATTGTGAACTCCTCCCACCGATGTCTGTGGGTGCTCGTGAGCTGCGCAAAGAGTTTTCCCACCATTCACCGCGGTTCCTTCAAGTCGATGAGAGGCATAGAGTACCCTCTTATTTCCTTCACACTGGGTAATGTGCAACTTTCACTCTATCGTCCTTAGCCAATCATCTGCCTCCAATGGATTGGCATTCCCAGAAAATGTAGACGGTCGTGTCCTCTTGAATTCCGACAGCCTCGAGTGTGGCCTCTGCACTGGGTTAACCTGGTTAACTTGGGCGGCGGTGGCGGCTTGGGCGGTGACCTACTGCATCTGCTGATCATGGCATGCATTAACTGGTCTGCAGGCAAGAATAAAGGCTCCAAAGTTCAGATATCAACCGGCGGTCTTTGGTTGAGGTCCTTAGTGTTATTGCTATGTGATGATAACTGATCTATGAACTATTAGCAATAAGCTACTTACAATCAAATGTATCATGATTACAATTTAGATATTATGCTAGATATTAGTATTATACTGATAGTAAATATGTGATAAGAATCTCAAATGAATGTATGATAGTTAAATCACATGTATGACCAGTATTAAAGTACTTCTTAGATCTGATAGGTACAATTAGCAAATGTGCATGATCGTATTGACATGTCCAGTAGACAGTGAGCTTACTCATATCACATTACATCAAGCTAACTTAAGTACTGTACTGAGTCAGTTCATCATTCAAGTACTGATGCTAGAATAGATATATTAATTAATCATTTGAACATAGATATATGCAATTAATCAAGCTTTAGCACTACAGATAGGATAGCTCACAGACGTCTATTCATAGGTTGTATTCACATATAGCAAGTATGATAAATTCCAACTGTAAGTTTGTAGTAATCTAAACGTTGTCAAGTCATATAGATCCAAACATTATAACAGTGTTATGTACAGCCATGGTTACGAGATCTACGACCGATACGATCGCATAATCAGATCCAGAACAAATACTAAGGTTAATAGCTTTCCACATGTCAACTAACTTATACGTTATAGTTATAAGTCCAACCAGAGCTTTCCACAATCTATTCATTCGCCCAGACAACATTTAATCCAAATAGCGATAATTCACTGTGACATTGAAGCCGTACACATGAGGGACTGTGTTAACACTTCCCAGTAATCTCAATTACTCCTAAGGCATCATCTACCAAGTATTCATTAATCTTAAATCAATCGAGTGTTAATTGACCAGCCACATCTTGCACATTGTTAATCCTCTTACCTGCAGGTTTACCATTACCACAATATCAACAATAAGACAAGCCATACAACAGTCATTCATTAAATAAATACTTGTCAATTCCAAATTCTTAGTCCGTGCAAGCAACAAGTCTACTCATTTGATCAAACATATGATCCAAACATTGCTATTCATGACGGATTCAAATCATTTATCAGGGCTTACAAGACTGTCTACATCCAACAATAAAATACTATTACAAATATGCTCAAATTGCTAAATTATCAATAGTGCAATACAAAGCCACGCATTATCACTTGCACTATTTACAGACTTTCATCAAAACTCAATTATATAAATCATATCAACTACAAAAACTATATCAAATATAGTAATCATAAGTCTAAATCAAAATCAATAATATCAATAATTACATCAACAATAAAATGGTCAATAAATTGCGCAAATATAAATTCAACAATATCCAAATTGTTCAGTTAACACTACAGTCGATCAATCTGCATCAGATCACTAAGTCAAAATTTCAAACATACAATAGTCCAAGTATCAAATAAATTTAGACGTAACATCCACTGATGACCACGGGGTTACTGAAAGTATAATCTACTAAATGGTCCGTCTACGGCAGTACATAATAATAGTCCGTCATAGGTCGCCATTTGCAGTGAGCGCGATACACGTGCCTTCAATCTAGCTCGGTGCATAGCGTGGAGGTCACGGCGCAAGTGGCGTGCGAGTGATCGGAGCTCGTCGGCGGGCTCCGTGAATCCGGAATGCGTCGGTAGCGCGACAAAGGTCTGTAGTGACGCCAAGCCTACGTGATTCGACTTGTAAGCGTGGCGGAGGTCTGTACGGCACCGGAGGGAGGATGACCGTCGCGCCATTTCGTGCGATGTACACGGTACGGATTAAATGGATTCACCAGTGGTAAGGAGTCGATGGATGACAGTCGGTTGGAATTTCGCGGCATGTCGCTGTCCCGTCGGGATGAAGTCGGAGGCGCTGCGATTCGGCGACGAGTCACCGGCGGGATCGAATGAGATCACCATGTCAGGCGTGGGCAACGGGGACGCGGCGATTGCCGATGGCGTCATGGGATAGATTCGTCAGTGTTAGCGGGTGTCGTCATGTATGTTTACGGACGTGGAATTTTGCGGTGCGGTCGGCGTGTGGGTCGCCTTGTCAGCGCCTCATGCATGTGAAGAGCGGCGTGGCTCTCGGCGCCTCGGTTGCATCTAACGGCGGAGATTAGAAGATGGAGTTCACTTTGTTCCTAAGGTGGCGTGGGCTCACCTCGCGGTCGGATGGAGATCGTCCTACCGGGCGGCTTCGCGAATCCGGCGACGTTGCGTGGCGTGGTCCAACCGAGAGCGGAGCGAAGACGTGGCGGCGGCGTTTCGTGCTTCTCCGGTGGCGAAGAAATGCGCCCCGACGCGGCTCGGCGAGAGGACTCAAGGGACCAACGGCGACGACGGAGGATCACCGCGGCGCATTTAAACGGCGCGAAGAAGTGCGGCGGATGGTCTCGGAGACTCGGCGAGCTTCGTCGAGGCGGCGCGTCTCGGCGATGAGAAGTGTACGGAGGGTGCGGTGCGGTGAGGATCACGACACGGTGGCGGCGCCTTAAATAGTGCCCTCGGCGTCCCGTGGAAAATCGCGGAAACCGAGGCCTTACACTACGGCGGCGGCGGAATCCGACGGAACTCGGGTTGGGTGGCGTGGCGCGATGAGAGCCGTCGGATGAAGATCGAACGGCTGGCGCGTTAGGGTTTTTTCAGGCGGGCCGCATAGTACTCGCCCAAGATCTGTTCATCATGATTTTTAATTCTTTTCGATTAAAAACAATTCCGAAAATAAAATAAATCATTTGAGGCTTTAAAAATACTAGAAAAATTCGGAAAAATTCTCAAAAATATTTTAGGACATTTGTGACTCAAATAAAATATTTCCAGCAAAATTTTATTTTAACTTTTCTATTATTTAATTAAGTTGATAAATGGTTTAATTCAAAATAAATCCAAATAATTCCAAATAAATCCAAATAAATTCCAGAAATTCCCAAAAATTCAAAATACCATTTAAATGCAAGAAAAGAAAAAATTGGGATGTTACAATTTTTCAAAAATTTTCGTTTTAAAGTGTATACTCATCTACACCAATTCAAATGAAACACATACCTTTGTAAAAAATATACTTGAATTTGAATATTTTGAATAAATTGAGATTACATGCTTCGCTGATTTATATATATAATCAGCACATACCTAAAATCATACTATCAACAAAAAGGAAAACTCTAGTTGAATTTCATTTCAAACTTGTTTGAATTAGTTAGTAAACTAGTTAAACTCAACATTCTAAAATTTTAAAAAATTTGTATGCAATACATAGGGGAATATACCCATTTTGGATCATGGTGCCCAAGCTAAATGGTGCCCCAAGTAATTATATATGAAAAAATACCTTCTACTTTTTCTCCCACCTTTGATATACCACTTAACGAATTTGACATATTTCTTTATCACTTTAGTCTCATGTACTAATTATAAGATACTCCAATGTGGTACACGTGAAAAAATTGCTAGGGATTCCATAATTTTGACATATTTTGCAAATACCTTTGTATTCACATATAAAAAGAAGTGTCTAAAAATATACATACCACCTAGATGAACTTATATGCTACACCTACACACCCCATTTGTACGAGATACTCAATATGTTGTGAGATATGGCTCAGGGAGTATCTATTCCCGCGAAAAGAGAAAGGAACAAGCCCAATTGTTGGATGATCTTCACCCTAATCAACTTAACCCATTCAATAGTAGACTTGGGCACTTAGCTGGGCTTTTTTGGATCGGTCTGTGGCACGACAGACACGGCATAGCTGAAGCACAGTATGGCACGAATGATAGAGCTGTGCCAAGCCTCACGATTGAATATGATAGGCAGCACGGAATGACACGCCCACATGGGGTCGTGCTTGGGCCGACATGGCACAAAACATACTTGATGGGCCCGAAGTAGGCATGGCACGGTGACACGTGGAAGGGCGCCCTGCCACACTGTGGCATGCTGTGGCTCATCTTATGACTAGCACTATTACGGTCCTTGCATGTAGAGAAAATGAAGACAACGGACATGCCAAAAAATAGAGAATAAAGACTTGAAAGTACATGTTCATTGACACCAAGCATGTGCACCGAGTCGACACTCCACTATATTGACACGCCTTATGTTGAGACTGAGCTTGACATCTCGGATGGCAATGAACTCAACTTGCTCTTATAGTGGAAGAATCACCAATGTATTTATGTAATATCGCAATTTGCACGAGATGTATTTGTAGTTTTGGAGCTGATTGTCTCGTCAGAAGTCACTTTCAGTTCGGTAAGGAGGATACTTAAGTTAAGGAGGCCATCTTTCACGCCTGAGATGGTTAAGGCAATCATATGCCTCCAAGACTAGGAGCGGCAGATAAAAGAACACAACATCAGACTGAGGACCCAAAGATCGCGGATGTGATAGCTGACCTTGATCACCTTGACCTCGACTAGTTGTGTTGTGTATATAGTTATTGTACTCTTTTTCTTACTAGGGATATCTCACACTTGAGTGGAAGGTTTTTAACAAGTTAATAACTATGTATCTATTCAAGAATGAATAAAAGTAAGTTATTTTTCCTCTAATACTTGTGTCCACTACCTTGGCCCTGTACATATTCAGCTTCTTTCCTGTGAAATCATGTGCTGAAAAATTGGCTGAGTAATGAAATTGGTATTGCAAAGTGGTTTTGGTTATGGCATGTGTGGTGCTTGTACATATGCTATTTGAGATGTTAAATTGATATGCTGTGATAGCATGGTATTGGTTTTGCATGATGCAATGCGCTCGTATGAGTGGTTGCATGGATTGACTTTGAGTCAAGTCGTGGACTTGTGCTCGGATCGTTTCTTGTTTATTCATGTGCGTGTTGCTCGGCTTAACGTGGTCGATGACGGACGGAACTAGGTTCATGAAGGCGAGGTTGGGACTAGATTCGAGGAGGAATCGAGGTCTTGGTGGTCAATGATGTCATGCGGGACGTTCGGGCTAGAGAACATGCACATGGAGGCTGGTTAGTCACGTATTTACAGCATGTGGGCTATACATGCGTGCAAGAGTTATTTTTGGCCATGTTGGGCCAGGTTGAGATGTATACGAACTCTTTCCATGTGGAAAGTAGAGTTGTATTCAATCTCTTTATGATTGCTCTGTATAAATAGGGGGAGGTGTCTCCTGTTTATGTAGAGAGTAAGGTTTTAGGGTTGTATTCTTTTGTTTTGGAGTACTGTAACCAGATTAGACAAAGAGGAAATAAAAATCTTTTGCAACCAGAGATTAGCTTTTCCCCTTGCTCCAAGCTTGAAGGTCTTCGTGATAGTATCTTGCAGCCATTGCTTTTTCCTTGCGACGCATCGGTGGCTGGCGGCGTTTGTCTCGGCGTAACTCTCAATCTCTCGTCATTTGTTGCTTTAGTCATCTTGAGAAGGTAATATCTCAAGATCCATAGGTCCGATCGAGTTGATTCTTTTTGGGTTAGCTTTGGAATTAAGTCTAGTTTCTACAGTAACAATTTCATATCAATCTAATGGTGGGATCTTTAGTTAATAGTGTTTGAATATTGGTCTATCGCTGTTAGATCGTTATTTGTTTCAGTTATCTTACAAAGGACATAACTTTAGATCTGTAGATCTGATCGACCTGATTCTTCTTTTGTTAGCTTTAAAATTAAATCTAGTTTCTATAGTTAAAATTTAACATCAATCGAACGGTTAGATCTCTAGAAATTGCTATTTTTGTTATCTAGTCGCCAAACCGCCTTTCTTTGATCGCTCGATTGATCACCGTCGCCCAAATCGCCTTTGGTCACCTAATCGGTCTCACTGGTCGCCCAAACTGGTCTACTGGTCGCCCAACTAGTTTCTTGGTCACCAGATCGCTCTCTTGATGCCAGATGCTATCTTGGTCTCCCAAGCTGCGTGAAGCGGTCTCCAAGCAATTTAAGTTTAAATTGGGGTGTTTCAAAAATCATCAAAATTTTGTTTTAGCTTCGCACAATCATTCACCCCCTCGATTGCTACATTAGTATATTTCGATCCTACAAGTGGTATCGAGCCTAGTTCTTTTCTAATTAATCTTAACCGGTGATTAGAAACCGTAGCGATGGATAGGTATTCGACAAAACCTTGTGTTTTCAATGGTGTTGATTTTCAGTTTTGGAAAGCAAAGATGGAGGCATACATTCAAGGTCAGGGCTTTACAATCTGGGAGAAGGTGTACAAGCCATATCAAGTTCCTGAGAATGATCAAGTCAATGAAACCAATCAAGCACATGTTGAGCAAACAGCAAAGCACGGAATTTGATCATCCAAGGATTGGGTAGAAGTGACTTCGACCACGTGATTCATCTCAAGTCTGCATATGAGGTATGGAAAACTCTTTGTGATTATCATGAAGGATCTAACACTATCAAAGAGGTTCGTCATGATATATATAAGAAAGAATACATGCGGTTTGAGATGAAGCCTGGTGAGTCACTAGATGATTTCTTTGCTCGTTTCATTAAAATTCTTAGCAATTTACATGCTGTTGGGGTTTTCTTTGATGAAGCTACTAATACTAGACAACTTCTTGGTGCATTAGATATGTCTATTTGGGAGATGAAAGTTACATCCATTAGAGAATCAACTGTCATGAGTGAGCTTACTGTAGATGTTCTTTTCTCTAAATTAAAAACTCATGAATTGGATGTTCTTGCTAGGAAGAATGGTAACAAATCAATTGCATTGATCTCCCAGTCTAGCATGTCTCAGAATAATGCTTCTTGAAGTTTTGCTATGTCTTCTTTGTCTTCACAACTGATGAACAGATTGAAGAATTTCTCCAAGAAGACTTGGCACTACTCTCTTCTCGTTTTAATAAAGCTTTGCAGAATGTAAGAATGAGGAAGAGAGTTGGTGGTGGCCCTCCAAGATGCTATGAGTGTGGTGATTTCAACCACATTCGTCCAAATTGTCCTAAAATTGTAGATAAATCTTCAAAGGAGGAGAAGGACAAGGACAAGAGGAAGGAGAAGAAGAAGACAACCTCTAGCAGTAGCAAGAAGAGAAGCTTTGTGAATCGCAAAGTTGTCCACTGAGTCCTTTCCGCTCTTGAGCAAGTCAATTTGAGCGATGTGGATTCGAAGAGCAGTAAGATGACACAACAACTCCAAGCAAGTATGAATTGACAGGTTTGTGTCTCATGGCTAGAAGTGATGACAACTTCACCGAGGACGATTACGACAGCGACTTTAATGAGGTAGAACCTTCTTACGATGAATTAGCTATTGCTGTTGCTCGTCTTGGTAAATTGTTTGATAAATGCAACAAGAAAATTAAGAAACATGATGTTCTTGTGGAATATTTGAATGCTGAAATTGATAGACTTAAATTTTTGATTTCTGATGATGATGCTTGTAAATCATATGACTTAATTTACATTGAGCTTACTTCACTCAGAAAAGAACATGCTTCTTTGCTTGAGCAAGTTAATGCTGAAAAGAAGGAAAATGAGAAACATGTTAAAAATGCTAGTTGTTCAACTACTGATTTGCATGATTCAACTCCATGTTCTAAATGCTCCATTCTAGAATTGAAGTTGCATGATGCAAACGCTAGGGTTTCTCAAATGACAGATGCTCTGCTCACCATGAGGTTCTTTCATGCTCAACTTGTCGCAAGCAAAAAGGAAAAGTGGATGTTCCTTGTAATAATTGTTTAACTCTTTCTCGAAAGGTTGATTACATGGAAAAATATTTAGAACGGTTCACTATAGGAAAGAAAAACCTAAAAATGATTTTGGATCAATCAAGCACTACAAGGAACAGGGAAAAATTCGTGGGCCAAAAACCCACGAATTTAGGCTAAAACCCACGAATTTAAGTTAAATTAGATGCAAACCGTCAATTTAGTTCACGAATTTAACTCGACGAATTTAATCAATTAAATTCATGGGTACCACAATTTAAATTAAATTAAATGAGTTCTTGAGAAAACCCACAATTTAATAGATTAATTTCGTGGGCCCATAAAACCCACAATTTAGCTTAATTTAGGTGGGCGAAGACAAACCCACAATTTAATTAAATTGTAAGGTGGCAAAACCTCATTTAACTAAATCAAATTGGGCAATAGAACCCATTTAATTTAGTTAAATTCGTGGGCGATAAACTCACAATTTATTTAAATTCATGGGCGATATGACCCAATTTATTTAAATTAAATGAGCCAATAAATACCTGCAATTTAAGCTGTTAAATTCGTGGGTATTTATTGGCCCACGAATTTAACAGGCATTTGTACAAAAAAAATAATATCAAATTAGTGGTGCTTAATCAAACTCGTAACCAGAAACTGCAACATGATGTAATTCAAAATGCAAAAACGCATTAAAAAATTTCTCATTTGTACATGTTAAAATTTCTGACATTTTAACTGCACCAATTTGTGAGCAAGTTGTTTCCAAAGACGAGCATGACCATGATACTCGTCTATAGAGCAAACTTTGGGACCAGTTATATTCATTATTCATTAATTAGATGATCAATTCAGTAATCAATATTGACTTAGTACTACATAAAGAACAGTACCGTCTACCATGAGAAACAAACCAAAAGAAGATAGATCTTTATAAATCATATACAGAACAGAGTAATAAATAAAGAACACCGTGAAACTGTGAGTAACATATGCAGACATAAATCTCAACAGCATATCTGGGCTAATATTCCTTCATTTCACATTTTAAGTCACTAATGTATACACCATTATTTAGATTGGTCGGAAGATAAAATAATAGATCTATTATCAGAATTACATTCTGAAAACTGTAAATTATGCAGATTACAATATTTTGGAAAATATTATGAAGAAATAAAAACAACGGTCAAAGTTGCATCGTGAAGACATAAAAAGTCAATGCAACATATACTATGAAACAGAAGGAGCAACAACTAATTAGCAAGGCAAACGAACATTCAGCTGCAACCAGTCTACTTGACTAGGGCACAACGATTGGTAATGATATTGTGCTAAACTTTTTTGAGATTTAAGACTAACCATAAAGTTTTCACTTCAAATGGGTATATGTCCTCAGTATAATGTAAACGTCATGACTCATGACAGGAAACTTCAAACCACATGGGACAAAACTAACAACAAACAAACAGCAAGTAGTAGTATTCTACTGCATATAATCAAACCTGCCAAGCAGCCTGCTGGTTACGCAACTGTAGGCTTTTCCTTCTTTGTATTCTCTCCATCACAGCACTAGTTGAAGTCTGATTATCCTGCTGCTCAAAAAAGCCTTCATCAGTTGCAAAACTGTCTGTCCTGCTTGACCTTGAGAAGGCAGCATTAGGAAAGTTCCTATCGTTCGTTCTTTTCCGTGCAAGATAGTCTACAAGCAATGCATCAACTTCTCTTTGCAAAGCAGAAGGTATAGATACCTATAAAGCAAATATTTTAGCCAACAACAACGCACAGGGCATACACACTTAAAACTTTAAGCTGCTAGAACAACCAACATACCTCTCTTTGAGGTCTTTTGTCATCAAGGTCAGATCTATAATTAGGCAAGGGAACCTTACTAAATACAACGACCCGGGAATACTGACGGCTGCCATAAGGGATTCTGTGTTGAATGGAAAAGCGGATGAGAATATGGAAAGCAAATAAGGAAAACCAAATTTGTATAGACTATGTATGAAATATTTTTCTCAAACTAATGATTTCAAATGCAGCCAACAAATTTGCACTCACTTCAAATATTTTGCATAATCAAGCATATGTATAATATGGATAACATATTTAACAACTTTTCTATTGGCGTATTTCGTGACTTCCCAGAGCTCTGTGTGGTAATCCATTTTTTTACTTCTAGGAATGTCTAACATGGCACTTTTGAAGTCAACTCATGCCCCTTCTCTTTTGGGAAGAATTGAGTATGAATGATGTTAATGAAAAAAAGCATCTAGAACTAAAAGTGGAGCATTTACTGTGTTCTAGTCATACTAGGAATAACAGAAGCCTTTAGGACAGAGAAGTTATCTTACTCTTTCATATTATAAGCTACAACCCTAACTCATTATAAATAAGTGGATCAGATGGACAGATAGATTTAAGCTTGTATGAAGAACTGCAGCACAGAAAACAATTGGATCAGTAAGAAATGGCAACAAAACTTTTGTTTATTACAAACAAGCTTATAGAGGTAACAGCAAGCTGCTGGCAGTAGTACATGTTGCAATTCAAGTAACATATGACCCTTGTCAACAACTAAATCATTTTGTATCTTATATTTGAAATTAAGGGTGTAAATGAGCAGAGCTTGCAAAAAGTGAACCTGTAAATGAGCAGAGCTTGCAAAAACTGAACCAAGCTCAGCTCAAAACATCAAAGCTAAAGCAGCAACCAAAATCAGACACAGATGGAGTCCCTGGTTAAAAATCCACCTAATTCTATCTTAACCTGCTTAAAACTTTGGTCATAAGCTCACTAAATTTATGCAGAGAATCTTACATACAGTAGGCAGCATGACAGATACCTGACTTTTTTTTCAGTGCCAGACTAGCTGCTGGAAATCTACACAGCCCATATAGAACAATACAAGACCCCGAATATCAATAGCTTGGTTATGTTTAAATGTTTAATAGTTAGTAATTAGTAGTTGGTACATTCTGACATTCTGTAGATTAAAGTATACTTGAACTGTTACCAAGTGGAGCTTGATTTGAACCAAAGTGAGCTTAAGCTCTACTAATAATTAAACAAGATGAGAATTCAGCTCAAACATGGCTCATTTGCATCTTAAGCCAAGCTCAAGCTGCATTTTAGAGGAGCAGAATTGAGCTAGCTTGTGAGCCACAAGCATCTTTTACAGCCTATTTGAGATCTTACTAAGCACTTGAAGTTTATCAATGATAATTTTGCAAATATCAGGTTCTCAAACGCTATGTAACTAGTATGCTTCTCCTGTGAGCTACAACAAATAGCTTCCATGAACAATGGTTAGCAAAAGCCAAAATAAGTTGTACATGCTGATTTCTCATATTTCTGTCAGCATGGCCAAGAATATGCATTTGCAAGATGTATTTGACCAACAACTATTGACATTCTACAACCTCTTTTTGCCTAAAACTACACAAGTATCAAGGATATGAGAAAACAGGGGGAGGGGATGCCTTGCAGCTTGTATATTTGCTCTACCAGAATGAAAGTCCTCAAGGAAAAATTCAAATATGTTGCGATCTTGAGTATTTACCTGCTCTGCAAGTTTGAAACTATGCATTCGCACATATTGCATGCCCATGTATAAAGTTGGCAGATGACATCTGAAATGAGAAAAAAAATAGTCAGATGGAAGCTAGAAAACAAGTAGAATGTGGATAATCAAGCTACAATTGAAAAAAATCAATTGGGATGTGTGTAAATCAATATCTAGCCACCAAAACAAAAGGCAGGGCTCAATCCACAATGCTCTTGATCGATACCTAGGTAGTAATCAGTATTGTGCTCAACAAATACAGAAGAGCTCACTTTGGTTTACTGCGGAGACAATATTAGTAAATAAAGAAGGTAGACAGTAACCTCACTAAACCAATTCAGGAAGAATTTTAGCATGGCAGTTAAATAAAGTACAGAAAAGACACCAAAAAAAAAAGTTGACCACTACATACCTTTGTTCCATAATTGACAGCATCATCAAGCCAAAACAAACCTAATCAATAATTCATCCAAGCAATGGGAAAGAAATAGTGCTTCGACTTTCAGTAAAGTGCTACCTTGCATACAGGAACAATGCCGACAATGTCAGACTTGTCAAATGGGTTATCCTTTGTTTTGTCGGTGATTCTGCAAATAGAACAACATATATAAAGAACAGATCTGTAGCAACAAAATAGGTAGATGCTAGATACTTACTTTCCTCTGGAGTGTCTTCCTTAGCTATGTTCATATTTTCCTCACTCAATTTGACCACAAATTCCACACTTGCGTCATCTCAGTGGATTGGCAACCAAAATACAAGACATGCCACATAACACTCAAAATACAAAATTCCATACTCATACTAAGTCACCGAAATGTACAAAATTTCGGCATGACCTCTCTAGTAAATAGGACATCCACTCAGCAGACAAAAAAACATTTGCAGTTATAATATATATATCAATCTCACAAGAAACCAGAAGGAGACATTCTAGCAGATCCTTACTGCCGGCGGTATCCATCACAACAAGTCATCACAACAAGTCATACACCACAACAAGTCGTACATCACAACAAAATTTCGGTCCATCACAATAAGTCGTTCACAAGGTATCCATCACAACAATTCATAAAGTCCAACAGTCATACACCAATCGAGCTCACAATGGAATTCATGCCTCGGGGTTGTTGGAGTTGTGGGCGCTACCACCACCGCCGGCGCTGTTCAAGATGTCTTCTATGATGTAAATGCGTTAATGCGTCGGAGGGCGTGACCCGAAACCCGCAAGTTCAAGATTAATCTTTTAAGCATTCAATAGAACCGGTGGCAACAATCTATATGAAGGAAAATGATGCACTAGTATTCAATGGTAGGTTCTATAATCGATAGCAATTAAGGACACAAGCTATCTAAATTAACAAACCAATCTAATCTATATATATAAGCAATTTTAACCATCGCTTCATTCATAGAGTATGCGTAAAATGGTTCTCTTGGGGTTGCCTATGCTCTAGAGTAAATGCAGTTCTTGACTTAGATTCCCACCAGATCTTTCATTACGCTTTGAAATATACTTTGGAGGATCAATTACACCAAAGCAAAGAGGAAATTAACTAAGTGCGGTTTGAAATGACAATTAGTAAGTAGAGTCACACGTTAGACAATATGCTAAAGTGTGGCAATTCTAGCAATGATATCCCCGGCTATTCAAAGGTATTTTAGTGGAATGAACTCATCTTAGCTCGGTGTCGGGAATGCACTAGTAGTTAGTAAATAAAAAGGTAAAGGTAAATTAAGTAGGGCGGTCCACAACAAGGCTCTTGCTACATACAAAACAAGAGTCTCGCTCGCTTTTGTTCTCACGCTAATGGACTAAAGACTTTCCCAACCCATATAACACTGTCTTTGACCGATGGCCTAGTAGGTAAAGAGGATATGCCATATAACAAGAGTTCGGTTTGGCTTTGGCAGAGCTTTTCTTGGTTGGCGGGACGAGAGGATATGCCACCTAAAGCTTCTTTTGTTGAAGCACATCACCATATAGATGAAAAAGAGTTCCAAGATGTCTTTGTGCTTTGTAAGTTCTAATAGGTGGTGGAAGACCCAAACCACAACCAGAGCTCACCAACCGTACAAATGAAGTATCTTGTTAAAGAAAGTAATGATGTGGATGTTTGATATTCATACCATCATACGCACCTAAACATCGATGAATAGACAAATACCGTGGTGTCGTCTAAGGTGTCATCTGAGGTGGCTGCAGGCCCACGGGTTGAAGTACATAGGCATTCCTTGGCACAGCATAGGTGGTGGGTACATGTAGAACGGGTTTGGAGGTTGGGAGCCCTGTAAGGCATAAACGGTACATTATCGACATATAAATCATTAGTTCAAATTTTGAATAACGAATTGAACCGATCCGTCTTTACTGTGGTGCCTCTCCGATGAAGGTGGTCAGCATCGTGGAGTGAACATGTAGAAAGGACGAGGAGGTGGGAGCTCTGTGGATCATAGTTTGTGATATAAAGTATCTGAATAGAGTTTTTAAAAATAAAGAATGCATGTGACAATTTCATATAACTTTGAGGTGCATCTCCTAGGGTGGTGCACGCATCCCGATGAGGTGATGCTTCTCCTCGTGGTGGTGGTACGCAAATGTGCGGAACGTGATTTTCTGAGCTAAGTAAATTAGAGAGTAATGAACTCAAGTATCTTTACAGGCCATAACAGAGGGCTAAACGCCGGCAAGGTAGGTCCAAGAGATCCAAGAGATTGTGACGATTCTTTGCATATAGATTGTTTGTTAGATTTTAATCACAAATGTACAATTGAGCGATTTGTTTAAAGTTGAGATTGTACTGCAGATACATTGTCATGTATTACGAGACCTCTCGCACTTGCGAGCCTCATCTCGCTTGACGAGCCTCCTCTCGCGCTTGACGAGCATCCTCACGGCTTCGCTTCCGTGTGGTCCTCGGCGAGCGAGCAATACTCTCAGTGATTTGTCGAGCCTCGTGGGCGGCGATCGCAGTCCACAACTCCGTCCCCATGGCCCACCTACAAGCGATATATCTTGAAATGTGACCATGCAACATTTTTGTTATTCGTAGAGCGAAAACAATAAAAATCAGTTTTATTAACGAACCTCCCATGCTTTAGGCCACCTCCAGCGTGGTACAACGCTTCCACATCGACCGGCGCGGCCCTCCAATCAAACTCCGGCCCATGATGTTGTGTCATTTCTTCGCATATATGACGTCGCAAAAGCAAGATATTGGTGCTCCCGGATGTAAATTTGCACAAACATATTGTGTCATTTATACTTACCATCCTCGCAGTAGCCTGGTCATCGCACAAAGCATCCGGGTTCTGTGGATCCTCGCCTTGGTGCCCCCGGATGTAAACTTCGACAAAAGTGGGAGTACTCCCACTTTCAGCCTCCTACGGTGCAAAGTTAGAAACATAGTGACAAATTCACTAACAATTATAATACCGATACTTATCATGTGTTGCTCTAGGCCAATGTGTCCGTCTGCGCCGTACTTGTGCTTCCCCATTCTACTTCTTCTATTTCCTCGATTTCTATTTGATTTTTCTTGAAAATCACCACGCCCGAGATCGCACATCCACCTCCAAGCCTCCATGTCCTTCATTATCCAATCGACCGAGCTCTGGAGATACTTTTGTTCTGTCGGTGTATCCTCCTCGCCTCTGGTTTTCTCATGTTCACCTTCTTCACCCTCTTGTAAAATGGATGTGGCTTGAATCCGTGCATTCTTTGAACGAATCTCCGACAACCTTTTGTGTCGCCCTATTGAAGACGCTTTTGGCCTTCTTCACGGTGTTGTGTCGTCTTCGTTCTCAAGCGGAACCTCTCTGCATAGATTACACATTGTCAAATTGTATTTGCATTTAAAGCAATACTCAAATAGAGTAAATACATAACATAAACTCACCCGAAGCTTGCCCATTGCATACGACATGTTTGGTTGTCATCGTTTCCTTCCACGTTCTTCTTCAACGCCCAGTGCTTCCAGTTGTGGGCCATGAATCTATCCTGCCTGACTCAACAATGCCAGGGTAGTAGTAGTGGCCAAGGGCTCCCAGACGGTGTTAACCTTTGTAATGTGGCCCTCCTAGTCCAACCGGCTCTTTCTAGTGCCTACAACAAAATACAAGACAAAGATGCATGAAAACAATAAGTTGTCACTTAGCTCATGCTAAAAGAAAAGACATGAAAGATATAAGCATTACTGCTCCGTGTAGCTCTATCAACCTCCTATCGGCGGGTTGCATCTCGGATTTAACCGAGACGCTTTTACTTAAACCTGAAATGCAAATCATTAGTTCATAGACATTACAATGTAAATATGGATATTAAATGCTAATCAATACTACGATATACCGATGGTACCGAAGAAGTCCGCCCTCTTCAAGCGGCTCTAAGGTCACCGCTAACTCATCTCTTCTTTGCCTCGGCCTCGGCGTCTGCATCTGTCGTCCCACCGCCACCACCCCCAACGTCCTCCTCGTCGTCCGCCTCGCCCAAGTCCTCATCCTCACATCCCACCTGCCCCTCGTCCTGAACCCCCACCTGCCCCTCGTCCTGCTGTGGCTGCTCCCCCAGCTGTTCTCGTGCCTGCTCATCGAAGCACCTCTGGAGCTACTCTCGCCATTTGTCTAATATCATGCCCAAGCAAACATGGATGCTGCTTGGCCGTCGAGTCCTGAGCATCGGAACCCCTGCTCCTCGACCTTTTGGAGGACGACCCGCTGAACTTGCCTTTAAGCTTGTCAACCTGATGCCTGAACATACTCATCTGTTCAAATTTGACAAGAGTTAGTACACAGGTCTACAAATAATTTTCAATAACTTGCAAAAATGAATGAGACAACAATAACTTGTAAAAATAGTTGTTATTGTCCTTTACTTGGTATCATCAACCACACCAGGTTTGATAATTTCACAATTTATTCTTTAGTTACCAATTACTTGCAACAAGATATTGTCAAGGAAATAGAACTCAAATATGACATTCTTCTCAGCATGGCATTGAAACAAATAAAGGAGAAATTAGTGCAAAGGTACAAATTGAAACAAATAAAGGAGAAATTACCATAAGAAAGTTTAATAAACTAGTGGCACTCTTAAGAGAAAAGAGAAGCTTCTTGTGACCGTGACCAAAATTGCGCTTCCTCATGTACCATTAATTGTAATAGAACATCGATATCAAGCAGGTCATTCCACTTTCACTCATCAAGCACATCTTACAAAATATACATATCAAAAGTAAATCGTCGAGACCGCTTACTGCGACTCGCATTTCATTGAGGCGATGCTTGAAGGCGTGCAATCCTTCTTGACTTTTTACGGCGATCTGCGGAAGGGCCCGGTTCATCTGTTATTACGTCTGTGGCATCGGTAGGTAATTGATCGAGTCCTGCCCCATCGGAGACAAGGAAAGAATCCCCCATAGCTTCTTCTTGATATACATCACCCACATCATCTTCTACGTTGCTTTGCACGTCTGAAACATCGAGGAGGATATACTTCAGGGTTAACTTTAAATACAACCCACCAAGCCTTCAAGCTACGGTGAGGATAGCTTAGGTAGTACAAGCTGCTCAACCCGATGTGCAAGCACAATGTTATTGATGTGGCCCTGAAGGCATGACGTGCTTCACCTCCACCATCCCAAAGTCATCGACACGTGTGCCGTTGTGTGGATCGAACCAATGGCAATCAAAAACACAACCTTCATGCTTTGGCACCCCAAAGGTATACTCAATTATATTTTGTACAACACCGTAGTAGTCTAATATATCACCGCTGGAATCGAACAGCGTTGTGACTACTTATTTGTTTGAAGTGGCCGCAAGTGGACGGCTAGCTTCTAATTTCATTGTCAAAGCGGAACCCGTTCACATCATAGCGACTATAGCTCCTTGCCGTCACATCACCATGTGAGAGCTGTCGGACATCCTCAGGGACGGAGGCATCACGCATACACTATATAGCAATATGCATCTTTGTTAGTCTAATATTAAGTTACTACAACAATTCATTTAAAAAAAATGAATAAATAGTCAAATTACATGCTGACGGAACCATTGCATGAAGCTTGGGCCGCCTTTCAATCCATCACGACGTAGGTTATCCAATTGCTTACTTGTGGGTTGTCGAGTTGACTTCCAATTTTCTTTGTCAAACACTCTGCGTCATTTATTCCCGGGTTAAAAAGGACACTACATTGAAATGTTGAAAACATAATTAGGAAAGTCACTTACTCAAAATATTTTTCAACTTCTACCATATTCTTGAACATGTAAAGCATGGCGAGTTCCTCCTCATACTTAACATGGTGTGCAAGTACGACCCAACATGAGTTGACCCTTGCATTGAAAAAGCTTAAGTTCGCTGTGGTTCTTCTTCGCGACACTGCATCGACTCATAGGGGCACTCACGTTGTACTTGATCGCGAAATACTTTGTTGAGAAGTTTGTGATCTCTTTACTTGCATAAGCCTCTGCGATACACCCTCTACCCTTGCCTTGTTACGCATTTGTAGCTCTAAGCTTTTTCAACTCCCTTCTCGACTATACATCCATCTCGAATGGGGACCTCCAACCATCGCTTCCCAAGGCGGATGCACCAGCAGATGTTGCATCACATTCATAAAACCGGTGGGAAAGTTTTTCCATCTTGCATACAAGCAAAGGAATTCCTTCTCTAACTTCTACATCAACGTCTTCGAGATTTCCTTAGCGCATATCTGCCTATAGAAGTAACTGAGCTCGGCTAACATCCTCCACAACTCATTATCAAAATAGCCATGAAATATTACCGGAACAAGTCTTTCCATGATAATATGGTAATCATGACTCTTTAGCCCGTTTAGCTTACCGGTGCTGACATTCACTGTACCGCTTTATGTTAGATGCATAGCGATCAGGAAATTTTAGAGTTTTCATCCACCTCAAAATCTGTTTACGGTCTTCTGGCTTCACACAGTATGGAGCTCGTGATCGGCTCTCATTTCCATTTAAACCAACTTTAACCTCGAGCCACGGCCTAGCACAATGATCACCCATGTCTTTCCTAGCATTCACGTTATCCTTTGTTTTGTCCGTTACATCAAACACCATGCTTATGATGCTTTTCGCCACATTGCGCTCTGGTGCATCAAATCTATGTTATGCGGCAGAATCAAAGCTTTCGCGTAAGGCAGCTCCCAAAGAAAAGAAATATGAGTCGGTTGTGCTCCTTTCCATAGCGATGAAACCCACTTAGTAGATCGTTCAAGCCGACTATGCCATTCAGCTATCTCCTCTCGTGAGTCGCCTGCGCCCTTTTTAACTTTCTTTCCTTTTCAAATGCTTTGGCATCGTTCTGAAAAGGGTGCCTCGCGGGAAGCCACCGCCTATGGCAATCGAAGAATGTGATCTTTTACCTGGTGCGTGAGCTGAATGCATCGAGTCGACCATACAAATTTGGACAACACAGCGACCATGAACACACCACCGCCCAAATGCCATATGCCAACAAATCATGGACCGACCACGGTATGCGGCTCGTAAGGTAAATTCTCTACCAAAGAACGCTGTCAGATGCCTTTTCCTCGCCACAACTTTTTATTTCGTCAATTAAGGGCCGTATGAACACATTGAGATCCTTCCTGGATGCTTAGGACTGGAATGACAAGAGCAAGGAATATGAACCCTCTTTCAAGCAAATCTCGGTGGAAGATTGTATGGCATGATGAAGACCGCCAACAAGAGTAGGGGCTAAGCGCTTGTCTTTGAAAGGTGTGAAACCGTCCGTGGACAAACCAAGACGGACACTCCTAGGGTCGCTTGCAAATGCAGCATCGAATCGGTCCAATGCCCGCCATGCCTCGCCATCGACGGATGCACCATCATATCGGGTCTCGGTCCTCACGTTTACCTTCTTTGTGCCACCGCATATGTTTCATTGCTACTTTTGACATGTCTGACCGTTTAAGCCTATCCGTGATCGGCATGTACCGAAGCCGTTTAGTCGCGACCTTTGTAGTCACCGATACCCTTCCTCATCTACCACCTCAACGAATCTACACGCATCGCAATGCATACAATGAGTATCCTTGTCATGATCCTTCGAACGACATGCAATTATTCTCGCACACATCAATCTTTCGGTAATTCATCCCGAGGCCGCCATCAACTTTTTCGATTGGTACAAATACTTTGGCATCTTGTGGTTAGGCGGAAGGACATCATTCATAAGTTCAAGCAAAGCATTGAAGCATTTGTTGAAAAGTTGAACTTGACTTCATCGACATAAGCCGTGTAACCACCGCGGGGCGGTCACATTGGTCAAGTCATGCGACAGCATCCGAGGCGTCAAGTAGCCTATAGAATTCCTTAACCTCCTCCACCGTGACCCTCCCGAAGTTAAATTCAATCCCCGCCAATATCATGCGGCATCTCTTCCATCCGGTCGTCATCCTCCCCATGGTCCGACTCAATGGCACCGCCTGCGGCCTCTCCATGACGGTGCCACACCAAATAGTTAGGCATGAACCCGTTTTTGCAAATGTGATCTTGCACTATATCCTTGTTTGTAGTAGTTGTTATTCTCGCAGAGGGTACACGAGCAATACACATATTCAGCTCCTCCAAATAATGCTTGCTTCAAGAAAGCATCCGTGATCTGCCCCATTCCCTTGTGTGCCCCCATCACTCCTCCATCCGTCATACATCGCCTTCGATCGTCACCCATTCTCAAAGCTAAACAAATGAAACGATGTCAACGCACGATCGTGGC
Organism: Guadua angustifolia; assembly: GCA_036346375.1. Classification (NCBI taxonomy): domain Eukaryota; kingdom Viridiplantae; phylum Streptophyta; class Magnoliopsida; order Poales; family Poaceae; genus Guadua; species Guadua angustifolia. Next base: position 26,329,150 of record CM070515.1, read on the forward strand.
TTAGGTGACAAAGACAACCTGTTAGGAAAGATGTGTTCTAAACCCACCCAGAATGGAGGCGTTGCATGCGACTGTGGCGTGCACTCTGAGCCAACGAAATTTCGCTGAAGATAACCCATTGTTCTCCAAGCGCACGCCTCATCTTTGGTGCGTCGAAGAACAACAGGTTATGCGAAATCACGCTCGATCGCTTCGCGTCCACAGGCCCCATGCAACGACCAACATTCTCGCCGTCCAAAATCTATTTGGACAATTAGGAACCGCGCACCTCACAAGCAAATGTGAGATCGCCGTTCCCAACGGTGACGCTTAGGCTCTCTACTTGTTCGACGCAAACTCTAAACTCTAACGTTATATACAACGGCAGCGAGAGAATAAAAATATATATACCATATGCACCGAATATAAAATGAGATGAAATAACTTCAAACGAATTAATCATCCACTCAGCAGACAAAAAAACATTTGCAATTATAATATATATATCAATCTCTCAAACCAGAAGGAGACATTCTAGCAGATCCTTAGATAAGCATGTCAGTGAATTGTCAAATGTGACAAAGAGGAGTTGGTCATAGACCGATTGCTGTTCTAAAGAGTAGATACTCCAAATATCCGCTTAAATAGAAAGGAAATATATCATAATCCCATATCCCTAACATTTAAGCTACAAGTAAACTGCCTTGCAGGCTAAGTGGGAAAGTCAATATGGATATGAACAAAGGCCATAAAGGTCATATTTGAATTTGATAGGCAAGTTCCAAGAATTGACATTTCCAGCCTTAACAACATTCCACGACTAGTACAAGAATTGACAATTTGATACTTCTAGCTTTAACAAATGAGAATGTTCCACAACTACTAAGATAAGACCAATAGATATTTCAAACTGCAATTTTCGACAATTACCTATGTGAGAAGAAACAGAAACCCGAAGGTATGTTCACCAAACTTCTTCAAGTGAAGCAATCTGCAAGCGAGATAAATACTTGGTCATTTGGATGCCATGTCTCAAGAATAACATTTACACTCTCCATATCACACTCTCTATCTTCTCTCTCCTATATTCTAATCATATTCAATAGAAACTCAATAGAAACACAACTATAAGGAGAACTCAATAGAAACACAACTCAAACAAACAAGATTTGGGAAAAGGTTTATGCAATGGTTGTGTCAAATTATTGATATGGTCTCTATGAAGTGTCATCTTTGGCACCCAAGTATAAAAACAGTTGCTTCGATTCAGATAATCCAATCAATCCACTCAAGCTGGGACCCCATGAGTACCATTGGATGACCCAAATCTGAATTAGGCCAATCTGGATTTAATACTTGAGTTGTCGAGATTTTCATTGACCGAATAAGAGAAGTCATTTTTAAGAAAACATTGTCAATCATGATAACAAATCGGTGGTAATGACGATATGGAAGTAGGAAACAAATTAGTAGTAATGACGATATGGAAGCAGGAAACAAATTAGTAGTCGATATGTTTAGTGGCCGAATTCTAACTGGAACTACGAGCACACTCCAGAATTGGGGTTATACATCCATAATTCCGTAAATAGATGCATGTCGGATCACAGTTCAACACTTGCACCTTGAATTGAGAAATTTCCATCGATCGGTGGTCTTGGACAAGCTCTCGGGGAATAATCTCAAGTTTATACCCTTTTGCAAAAGAGGTACCCTCCTTCAAAAAAAACCGGTAAGGAATCGCTATCGCTTCTCCTCTATCCAAACCATACATGTTGTTAATTCTCAGGTATCAAGCGAGCATAGACATATGATTCAGTTTTCACAACCCTTACATCCCCAATTGAATTTTACAATTCCCTAAGAAAACAAACTTAATGCATCTCATCAAATTGCCACTCCAACAACTAAATCATCAATCATGCTGTTCATTATTTAGAAGCTGTTACAAAAGATGAAAAGCTGGACAACACAAGGTTCATGATTCACACTTGTAAAACAACTACACCGATTCTCAACCTCTAAAACATCCAATACCACGGCCACTCATATCAAATTTATAAACTCATATCCAACAGTTGATCTCGGCACAAATGAATGACAAAGCACGAAGCAGACCACATCAATCTAGCATCATTGACTTCATGAACATTTATCACTAACCTTATTATCGGGGACTAGCACCTCAAACTACCTTGAACTTTGTTGTCCGAACCAAAGCTCTCGAGTTTGCTTGCAATTCGAAGACCACAGTCATGGTTGATTGCTCTTCCAAGCGGTTGCTCTGTTGTCACCTCGAGCTACGACAAAAAGACCACAATCAAAACGAAAGGACCCAATATAGACACCAAGCGAAGCACACTCATATAATCAATCCATCATGAAATCAATTCGATATATGTACAAACAAGATATATATGTGCAGCAAGATATAACCAATATATGATGTACATTGATTGGATATATGTAGTCAAGATACGTCGAAAGATTTATTAAGCATATAATCAACATGTACATTTTTTTCTTGAAACACCGATAAATTCTCTCATTGTGCATGAACTTTTCTCTGGTCAAGGCCTTGATGAAAATGCTCGCTAGCTATTGTTCGTCTGCTAAATTTCACTTGTACCTCTTGTCGCTCAATTGATGGACTCGAAATTCAAGAAAAGTATCTGAACAACAGCGAACACCAAAAATTTCACCTCAATCTGTGGCGACGGGCGGCGACGAGGGCGGCGATCAAGCGGCGCATGAATGGGGATCGATCAAGTGGCGGACGGCGGGCGGGCGACTTGAGGTCGACTAGGTGCGGGCGGTAATGGGGCGGCGAGCGCGGCACCGGTGGGGCGGTGAGGGGCGGCGATCGTGGCGCGAATGGGATCGATCGGTCTTGGGCTGAAGAGGCGTGGGGCAATGGTAGCGAGGGCGGCGGCGATGAGGGGCGGCGTCCGTGAGTGGGCGGCGGCGGGGCGCAATGGGAGGAGACTAGGGCAAACAGAGCGCGGAATGGGATCGTCGGAGGAAATTAGTGGTGGCAGCCTGGTTCTCTCGGCACAAATTCGTGGGCTCCAGACACTCACAATTTAAGTAACTTCGCATACCAAGATAAAAAGCCCACTAATTTAATTAAGTTTGTGGGTATCTGCAGTGTATCACAATTTAAATAAATTCGTGGGTATTTCATAAACCGACGAATTTAAAGCTTTAAATTCGTGGGTTTTATTTTGGCCCACGAATTTAAAAAAACCCACGAATTTTTTCATGTTTCTTGTAGTGAAGAGTCAGCACTCATAACAAAGGTTTAGGTTTTAATTCTTATGCTCATCATAAATTACATGCTCCCACTGTTGTTAAGGCACTTGAAAGTGAAAATTTTAAAATTGTCAATGAGCCTAAGAAAATTATTTTTAAGTCTGCTGGTGTTTTGCCTTTTACTGTGATGAATGCAAATGTTGCTTCTGCTTCTAAAGCTAAACATTATGTGAAGTACACTTGCACTCATTGTGGTAGAGATGGACATTTAGTAAATTTTTGCTTTAGACTAGCCAAACAGCAAAAGAAAGAAAAGACTAAGCCTAGGTCTAATTTCAGGAAGGCACATTTTACTCCTAATTTTGTGCCTAGGGTGATGCAAACACCTTTTGTTGCAAGAAACACGGGAAAAGGCAAAATTGATTCTATTCACAAGCATTCTAGTGTTGGGCCTACTTGTCGTGTGTCTCAGTACTAGATTCCTAAACATCTTATTTCTAACCCCAGTACTGAGGCCTCGACATTCTCTGTTTTTATGTAGACTTCTCGCGCGAGGAAGGAGAACATTTGGCTAGTTGATTCCGGATGCTTACGCCACATGTCCGGTGATAAGAATTGGTTCTCCTCCCTCACTCGTGCATCTTGTGCTGAAAGTGTTACTTTTGGAAATGCTTCTTCCACTCCTGTTGTGGCAAAAGGTATAGTAAAGGTAAATGACAAGTTTATGTTCAAGGATATGGCTCTTGTTGAGAACTTTAAATACAACTTGCTTTCTGTCTCTCAAATGATTGATGAAGATCTCGAAGTATGTTTCAAGAAAAATGAATGCAAAGTTTTAGATGCTTCAGGAGATCTTTTGTTCAGGATTTCACGCTTTGGAAGAGTATTTAAAGCTGATTTTGATGCATCGCTTTCTTCTAAGCATAGGTGTCTAGTTGCCAATGTTTCTAAAGATTTATTCTTTTAGCACCAGAGACTTGGTCACGTTGGTTTTGATCATCTTACTCGTGTAAGTGGGTTAAACCTGATACGTGGCTTGCCTAAGCTTAAGGGTGATAGCGATTTAGTATGCACTTTTTGTAGACATGGTAAGATGACTGCAGGTTCACATCCACCTCTTACCATAGTGATGATAAATGCTCCAGGACAACTACTACATCTTGACACGGTTGGACCTTCTCGTGTTCAACCTTTTGGAGGCAAATGGTATGTACTAGTTATTGTTGATGATTACTCTAGATACTCTTGGATTTATTTTATGGCATCTAAAGATGAGGCTTTTAGTCATTTTAGAAGTCTTGTTATTAGATTATCTGTTGATCACTCAGGAGCACTTAAAGCTATCAGAAGTGATAATAGTACTGAGTTTAAAAATTCTTCTTTTGATCACTTTTGTGTTGAGAAAGAAATTGATCATCAATTTTCTTCACCAAGAGTGCCTCAACAAAATGGTGTAGTTGAAAGAAAGAACAGAACCTTGGCTGAGATGGCTAGAACTATGCTAGATGAACATCACACTCCTAGGAAATTTTGGGCTGAAACAATCTCAACTGCATGCTATGTTTCTAATAGAGTGTTTTTGAGATCGAAGCTAGGCCAAACTCCTTATGAGCTTCGTTTTGGTCATAGGCCTAGTGTATCTCATTTCAGAGTTTTTGGATGCAAATATTTTGTCTTGAATTCTAGAAATCTTGATAAATTTGAAGCTAGATCAACTGATGGTATTTTTCTTGGATATCCTGCTCATACACGTGGCTATCGTGCATTTGTTTTAGAGACTAACAAAATTGTAGAAACCTGTGAAGTTACTTTTGATGAGGCTAGTCCAGGCACTAGTCTAATTGATGCAGTCTGTACATATGTTGTGGGGAGAGTATCTTTGTTGATGATGATGAAGATGTTGAGGATGAGTTGTTGATTCCTATTGCACAACCAACTGTAGCACCTTTGGCACCTACCACTACATCACCAACAGATGAGCATCCTCAAGCCACAATATCTTCTGTAAATGCTGAAAATGAAGAAGGAGAAGGAGAAGTTTCTGAAGTTACAACTCCTTTGCACATTCAAAAGAGACATCCACCTAAACAAATAATTGGAGATTTGAATGAGAGAGTCACCCGATCCAGGTTTACTGATTCTGATTCTCATGCTCACTCTGCTTTTGTTGCTTCTTTTGAACCCAAAGATATATTTCATGCATTAACTAACGAATCTTGGATCAATGCCATGCACGAGGAATTAGAGAATTTTGAGCGTAATAAAATCTGGAAACTTGTTCTATCACATCTTGATTTCAACATAATTAGAACTAGATGAGTTTTCAAAAACAAACAAAGTGAGGATGGTGTTGTTGTCAGAAATAAGGTTAGATTGGTTGCTCAAAGTTTTACTCAAGTTGAAGGTTTAGATTTTGATGAAACCTTTGCTCTTGTTGCTAGAATTGAAGCCATTAGAATTCTCTTAGCATTTGCTGCATCTAAAGGTTTTAGATTGTATCAAATGGATGTGAAAAGTGTTTTTCTAAATGGCTATATTAATGAGGAGGTATATGTTAAGCAACCAACAGGTTTTGAAAATCCCAAGTATCCAGATCATGTGTTCAAATTGTCAAAAGTTTTGTATGGATTTAAACAAGCCCCTAGAGCATGGTATGATAGGCTAAAAACCTTTTTACTTGAAAAGGGGTTTACAATGGAAAAAGTTGAAAAAACTCTCTTTTTTGCTCAAGTAAGACACTTATCAACTATTCGTTCAAATTTATGTTGATGATATTATCTTTGGTGGTTCCTCTCATGTTTTAGTGTCTAAGTTTTCAGAAACCATGAGGAAGGAATTTGAGATGAGTATGATGAGTGAGTTAACTTACTTTTTGGGACTGCAAATTAAACAAATAAAGGAATGTACTTTTGTTCATCAAAGTAAGTACACAAAAGATTTGCTTCGCCGCTTTGGAATGAAAAACTGCAAGCCGATCATGACACCCATGGGAGGCACTTGCACACTTGATCCAGATGAAGATGGTGAGATGGTTGATCAAAAGGAATATAGAAGCATGGTAGGTTCACTTTTATATCTCACTGCATCAAGGCCGGATATTCAATTTGTTGTGTGCTTGTGTGCTCGCTTTCAAGCTTCCCCACGTGTTTCACATTGACAAGTTGTCAAGCGGATTTTCAGGTATCTTCATGGTACTCAAGATTTTGGCATATGGCTTTCTGCTTCCTCATGCATTAGTTTAAGAGCATTCTCTGATGCTGATTTTGGAGGTTGTAGAATTGATAGAAAAAGTACATCTGGTTCATGTCACTTCTTGGGTAATTCTCTTATTGCATGGTCATCTAGAAAACAATCTTCTGTTGCACAATCAACTGCTGAATCTGAATATGTGGCTGCTGCTAGTTGTTGTTCTCAAATTCTTTGGATAATAGCTACACTTAAAGATTATGGGGTTAATTTGGATAGTGTTCCTCTTTTGTGTGATAACACTAGTGCAATATGCATTGCTAAGAACCCTGTGCAACATTCTAGAACAAAACACATTGAGATCAGATTTTACTTTCTTAGAGATCATGTAGAAAAGGAAAATATTGTGCTTCATCATGTGGATACTGAACATCAATTGGCAGATATTTTCACAAAACCTTTGTCTTCTTCTCGTTTTGCTTTTATTCGGGGAGAACTTGGGTTGGTTCATCCTATGGGATATTTTTGAGGGGGAGTTTTTGAAGTTTTTGTAATATTTTGTAACATGCCTTTTATTTTGTGCGTTTTTTCAATGAAAAACAATGAAAAAGTACTGAGCATTGTATTTTATACACATATGTCATTTGAAGCCATGTTTATGTTACAAGGTCTTTGCAATTTCTTATTTATACATATATGGTGTAGTTTATGATATGACTATTTAAATGGAATGACAACCTGAATTAAATCTTGTCATGGTTGAACTTTCTTGGCTATCTTGATCCTGCTCAAAAAGTGCTAAATATGAAAGTTAAGTGCTAAAACTCAAAAAGTGATTGTTGATAAATGCAAGATCAAGGTTATGTACTGTCGCACTTCCTCTTTACGAGATTGCTTATCATTGCACTTTGATATGAACTTGGAAGAAGTTGTGTATGACCGAAACCATGAAACCTTAAGCTTGTGATTGCTTGGCATGGTTGAAAAGTAAGGCTGATGGTACATGTAATTCCTTGCAATTGTTATTGTTGCAATCAATTAATGAATCAGTTTTTCAAGCACAAATAAAGTATAAAAAAATTCAATGTTTTCAGGTTTTAAGACTGTTGAGAAAGGGAGATCATGCTATGCAAAAAATCGTTAACAATACTTGATTTCTAGTTATGCTTACTTTACATTGTTTATGTGTAGATTTGAGGGTGCAAGTACTTTTGATAGCATGACTTGGTGATGAAATTGTTACATTTGTGCATGACTTATAATGCTCAATACATAAAAAAAACAAACTAAAAATAAACAAAAAGATTTTGTTATCTCTTTTGTATTCTTGATGAATCCATTGTCAAAGGGGGAGAATTTTGGACACATTTTGCAGATTCACACACATTTTTCTTCTTTCATTTCTCTTCTTTTTAGGGGAGATTATTTCTTCTTTTTTTAGGGGGAGATTTTTCACTTTACTTTCTGTTTTAAAATAAAATTTCTTTAAAATTTTCTTGTGAGGTGAATGCCAATATTCATTTCTAAATAGTGTTGCCAATGTTTTCATCAAGGGGGAGATTGTAAAATCATGTGTTGAAAAATTGGCTGAGTAATGAAATTGGCATTGCAAAGTGGTTTTGGTTATGACATGTGTGGTGCTTGTGCATATGTTGTTTGAGATGTTAAATTGATATGCTGTGATAGCATGATATTGGTTTTGCTTGATGCAATGCGCTCGTGTGAGTGGTTGCATGGATTGACTTTGAGTCAAGTCGTGGACTTGTGCTCGGATGAGTTTCTTGTTTATTCATGTGCAGGTGTTGCTCGAGGGCGAATGTGGTCGATGACGGGACCGGAACTAGGTTCATTGAGGAACTGAGGTTCGGGACTTGATTCAGCGAGGAATCGAGGTCTTGGTGGTCAATGATGTCATGCGGGACGTTCGGGCTAGAGAACATGCATATGAAGGCTGGTTATTCACGTATTTACAGCATGTGGGCTGTACATGCGTGCAAGAGTTGTTTTTGGTCATATTGGGCCAGGTTGAGATGTATACGAACTCTTTCCATGTGGGAAGTAGAGTTGTATTCAATCTCTTTATGTTTACTCTGTATAAATAGGGGGGTGTCTCCTGTTTATGTAGAGAGCAAGGTTTTAGGGTTGTACTCTTTTGTTTTGGAGTACTGTAATCAGATTAGATAAAGAGAAAATAAAAATCTTTTGCAACCAGAGATTAGCTTTTCCCCTTGCTCCAAGCTTGAAGGTCTTCATGATAGTATCTTGCAGCCATTGCTTTTTCCTTGCGACGCATCGGTGGCTGGCGGCGTTTGTCTCGGCGTAACTCTCAATCTCTCGTCATTTGTTATTTTAGTTATCTTGCGAATATAATATCTTAAGATTCATAGGTCCGATCGAGTTGATTCTTTTTGGGTTAGCTTTGGAATTAAGTCTAGTTTCTACAGTAAAATTTTCATATCAATCTAACTGTGGGATCTTTGGTTAATAGTGTTTGAGTATTGGTCTGTTGCTGTTAGATCGTTATTTGTTTTAGTCATCTTACGAAGTACATAACTTTAGATCCGTAAATCCGATCGACCTAATTGTTCTTTTGTTAGCTTCGGAATTGAATCTAGTTTCTACAGTTAAAATTGCACATCAATCGAACGGTTGGATCTCTAGAAATTACTATTTTTATTATCTAATCGCCAGACTGCTCGCCTGGTTGCCCAATTGATCACTTGGTCGCCCAAACTGCTCGCCTGGTCGCCCAAATTGGTCTACTGGTCGCGCAGACTGCTCTACTGGTCTCCTAACTGCGTGAACTAGTCTTCAAGCAATTTGAATTTAAATTGGGGTGTTTCAAAAATCATCAAAAATTTATTATTAGCTTCCGCGCAATCATTCACCCCCCTCTGATTAGTACATTAGTATATTTCGACCCTACATTTCCTCTCGTCGTAATAGTACAAATAGACTAGATTTGAACCAGTACGATATGAAGTTGACACGACTCACTAATAACTAATAAACCTTGTCTAAATTAGCTGAAAACAAATCGGGCTAACACGGCACGGTCTAGGCCGGCCCATTTCCATGCTGACACGATGCCCACGTCTAGAATCAACAGTTTGACAGCGTAGGGCAAAAGCGGTTTGAGTTTAGAACGAATTTTCTTTTCTTTTCTTTTATTATTTACTCCTTTTTTGCGAGGAAGAACATCGTGTTCGGTCAACCGACTTTCTGACACCAGTTTGAAGCAAAGGCGTCGACACTTGGTGTTTCATGCAGTCTTGACTTCTGAGCATGGTCTCTCGTATTCAAATATCATCTCCTGTTGCTGTGCACGCCCAATTCTATTTGCCACTTTAGGTGAAGGCAGAGTTTAAAATCTCATCAATATTTCAGAAATTTCGGCGTTTAGTTTTTAGTCGAGATTCTAAATCATGGCTAGATGGAAAATTTTAAAATTTTCAAATTGCTATAGCGATTCAGAGAATTTTAGTGAGATTTTGGGTTTTTTAACAAAGATGATCATAAATTTGACCGATTTTTATGTTTTTAGAACAAGGTTTAGCACCAAATTTTTATGCAAAATTGTAATGTCTTTTCTACGGAATACATATTAAAATTTTATAAATAATATATATATATATATATTATGTATACAAATTGTAAGTCCCACTCTCATCTCGCCTCTAGACTCCATTAGTAGCAGCTACCTAGTTAGTTGCACCAGCTGTCAAGAATACATGCATCGGCAGTAGCCCTGGATTGACCTCACACTTGGACTCCGATTCCTCTAGCTGGGCTGTGGATGGCAAAGTTGATGCAAGGAATTAAAAGCAGTGATAACATCTTCCAATCCAAGGGTACCTTGCTTCAACAAGACAATTTTGTGTTTTACCTAGGGTACGAAGGAAAGGAACTGGGATATCCAAGATTCTTAGAGTATTTTATATGCAAATACTTAGTGTTTTGCATTTAAATAGCTAGAAAATATAGATAAATACTTGAATTATTTTTTCATATTTTTTCTAGCTTGAAGAGACCATTTCACAGTGTTGAGAATCGTCGAAATTTTAGGATGCGTTTGGTTGGGTGAATAAGGAGGAACTGCAGGATGGTTCAAGATAGGTTTTGATACATGCGTTTGGTTGAGCGTATGGAACTATCTCGTACGGGATGGCGTGATGCAGATATCAGGAATATTCTTCAAATATGTTGTACTATCTCAAACCTCCAAATTGGCCAAACCATCCTGTACCACTAGTGATAAAGGTTACCATACTAACTCCATCCCTCCAACTAAACATCATCTCATATCATCCCGTACTATTCCATCCAAGTAATCAAACAAAAACTTGTATTATTCCATTTAGGCAACCAAGCATCCTCTCTGTACTATCTCATCTAGAATCATCACATCCATCCTGTACCATTCTATCTTATTCATCCTCGTTCACCCAACCAAACGCATGCTTAGGTCATTTCGATCGAAATTTCAGTTTTTCCGATATAAAAAATACCGGATTTGAGATTTGTTTTTTGAATGTCGGCCAAAATTCTGAAATCTGGCTAAAATTTCGGATTTCGGCCGCTCCTAAGATATGATCGAAAACGAAATTTGAAACCCTGAGTGAAGGTGACATGTTCGTAATCACATTCAAATTATTAACATCTTTCAATATAAAAGTCTGCTCCTGAGATGTGATCGAAAACGAAATTTGAAATCCTGGGTGAAGGTGACTTGTTCGTAATCACATTCAAATTATTAACATCTTTCAGTATAAAAGTTCGCGCCTTCAATTTCCTTGAGCAAACTTCTCGTTTGTTTTCGTCTAGCTCTTGTTTAAGGAGACGAGTGTCGGCCGAGTTCATTCAGTCGTCAGCCCAACACCCAGAAATCCAGTGCACATGCTTTTTCAAGGCAATGTCAAGCCCGTTTGATCCGTTTCTCTCCCACTACCTCACACAAAAATATTTCAACCATTACTCGCCTAATAGCCGAGGAGCCCCCAACCAATAAGATCGTACATCATCAGCCCATTTTCTCAGCAAATTTCATCATGTTGAACTTTCCTTGTGAAATATTGCGCATGTTGTGCCGGATGTTTGGTTACATCAAGTTACCACCGAACCCTTGAGTAACTTAGGGTTTATTTGGTAGAGCTCTAGATTCTAGTTTCACTTGAAATCTGAAACTTTTAGGCTAAAATAAAGTAAATTAAGTTTATATTTTTAGTCTAAAATGTAAACAGGATAATCCATCTAAACACTCTTAATGTACTCATAGCTTTAGTTTTATGACTTTAGCTTTAGGCTAAAAGCTCCCCCAAAGCATGGCTGCAAAGCCACAGCAGAAGCACATCCAAAAGCTGCAGTTGCTGGGGAAGAGCTAGCTATGGCTTCGCTTGACTACATCCCACCTCGGTCGCTCTGCCTTCTCGACCTCTGCCACCCTACCTTGTCGTCTTCACGTTATCTCCTCACTCAAACGTCGCCGTACTTTGCTATGTTGTTACCTTCCCATTTGGTTGACCCTCAAAAGCTACAGCTGTAATCGCTAGTTTGCCAAACAACATAACAAGAAAAGTCACGATCGTCGATAACCGCCTACAGATCCAAAGAACTAAAACAAATTTTTCAACCCAAACCACCGCTTTCTCCAAATAGGCCATTAACAAACGAATTCTTTTCAACCTAAACGATTCATTCATTTGGTAAAATTTGAGACCTCGTCGTAGAGAATGACTACGTCTAGTTTTTTTAATATAAAAGAACATGGAAAATGTCACCAATTTTTTATAAAAAACACGGAAAATATCTAGAATTTTTTAATAAAAAATTAGAAATATCTCGTAAACATTTGACAACCAGTTTGGCCGGATCCAATACTCCTTAATATAAGGAAAAGATAGGAGGCATGCCGCGGAGCGTATGTCTGTCGGAGGGGCGCTCGGCGGCAAAGCGGCGGCGCTCGCAGGCTCGACCTAGCTGGTGAAAAGGATGAAAAGCCGGCCGAAGTAGGAATCAGCAAGCATATACAAAGCTCAAAATTTGACTACTTTCGCCAAAAAAAAAAAAAGATTCGACGGATGTTTAGCATTCTTCACAAATTTTATTTATTTATTTATAGGAATGACTCGAAGAACTTGAGCCCCAGGTCTTTCACCTGTAGTCCTTGCAATCTTGCGTTTGCTTTTGCTGAAGGCAAGCAAGATCCGCCTTGGCGCCTTCACAGTTCACACGTTGCAGCCAAGTTCGTGCAGTGCCTGGGGCGGAGAGATTGCATACATTGCTTGACTGGGATACTAGCGGGGTTTAAATTACCAACCCATCTCGAAAAATAGCCCTTACGGTGGAACGAATTGCAAAGTCATTTTTTTTAAAAAAAATTTGGTGGTCAAACAGTGGCAAAATAAATTGAAAGATCAACCGATTTTATTGATTTTGAACTGGTTTATATTGAAAATCGGCACACTTAGAGGAAATTGAGAAAAAATTACAGAAAATACTGGATATTCAAGTAAAAGTAATGTGAGAACTCAAAATAATGACCTCTTATACTAAATCTCTGTTTTGTAATGACATGGTAAAAGGTTGGAGCATTTATAAGATAATCAAGGATAGCAATTTAGCACTATTAGGAAAACAATTATTAACAACATGAGATGTAGTCATTAAAAGTCCCTATCAATCACAAAATTATGGTCATTAGCTATCGTTAAAGGTATTATGGTTAATAATACTAACGACCACATACAATTTTTTTAACAATGGGATAGTGTGTTATCATTAATTATGAAAAAACAACGCCCACTTTTCTAGTATTAATAACCACTTTTTGGTCACCGCTCTATTTGGTATTGTTGAGTATTATCGACCACTTTATAGTATTAATAACAATCGGTTCTTTTATCACATCTAGTACCATATTTATATTAAAAAATAGCCCAACTATTTTATCCCTGTTCACTTCTTAAAAACAAAGACATAATTACAATTCCTAAAAACATCCCGAATCAATACCATGAACCAAAAATTATATTATTGCATCTGAAATGTACAATTAGAATGTATATGTATCCATATACATGAAAGTTTTTCTTTTCCCCCCTTTTCTATTATCTATATTTGTTTTTACTCAAAAACATCTCACAAGTTTGGTTTTTGAAACTTTTCATATCAGATGTCAAAAAGCTATTAATGCTAATTTTAGGAACTTTTGAACAAAATTTTCCAAATTCCTGAATTTTTTCATTTGAATTTGACCGGTTTATCGACACATATGGAACCAGATCGATACGGATCATCAGCGCTGGGAAGACACATGCAGCAAAATGGAGTGTGCTGGCTTGGCCTGCAGCAAGAGGAACGGCCATGTGATGAAGCTGGACCTCAGTACATTCAGAGTTGAGATCAATCCGTCTTTGCAAAGAGAAATACCACAATCCGTTAGTGCGTTATGCGGTTTACACCATATATATATATATTGATTGATTCATCAGAAAACCATCTGACCTCAGGACTCAGGAGGTGCTGATCGAAGGAGCGAATAGCCTGTTTCCTTTCAGGCCTTCACAAAAGCCGTTGCAGCTTCGTACGAAGCCTTGTGAAGTAACACAATCTTACCACAAGCGTGAGACTGTTCTTGATCTTTAGCTGGAACTCAGTTTGTTCTTGATCTTTAGCTGGAACTCAGTTTGTTCTTGATCTTTAGTGGGAACTCAGTTCGCTGGACAAGTACCTGAGTACCTGACAGCATCGGCGAATTGTCAAACTCAAACCTACTCCGGTCGTTCTCCAATTCATTTTAGCCTCGACAACATGTACCACCAGCTAAATCCAAAACTTCAGCGCAAAATGAAATTTTCTAAGAACACGCATCAGCAGCCAAGATCTAGAGCACAATGGCATACGTTAATTCACAGTAGTAAAAGTATTAACAACACTTGATTACAGTCTACAAAGATCAGTAGCACACCAATGTTTGCACTGCTTGCTAGACACAGTTACATCCGGAGACGCCGGACACAAAAACGACGCCGGCGAGCATCCTCCGGGAACTCAACCACTACTACAACGGAAAATTCTACAAGAACAAACATAATGACCACTTGGCCGTGCAGAATGTCTAAAACCTCATCTGCACCGGGCCATGGCTGCTATATTACATCATACTAGCTGGAGAGCAGCGAGTCCCAGTCGATCTCGTAGGACGGGTACTTCTTGAGCACGAAGCTCTCGGCCTCGTCCCACGGAACCTCGTTGAAGTTCAGCTGGTCCATCTCCGCGAGCGGCGAGGCTGAGGCTGAGGCCGACGACGTCTCAGAGCCGTCGTCCACGGCCGAGCCAACGGACTGCTCGGAGGAGCAGTGGCTGAACGCCGCTGCCGCGGGCGCGTTGATGGGCGTGGCCTTACTGTCCCTGGCCTTGGAGTTCTTGGACGAGGCGATGGTGTGGCAGATGGTCTGGAGCTTGGCGTCCACGGCGGCGTCAAGCGGGCCCGCGACGCGGCGTTGTTGGGGAAATTGAGCCGCGCAGCGTCGCCGCGCAGACGGTAGGCGGCCTGGTCGTAGACGAGAGCGGCCTCCTTGGCGGTATCGAAGGTGCCGAGCCAGAGCCTGGTGCGGTTGCGCGGCAGCCGGATCTCTGCCACCCACTTGCCCCAGTGCCGCTGTCGCACGCCGCGGTACAGCTTCTGCGGCGGAGGCGGCGCCGACGCGGCGGCCGCGGGTTTCATGGGCTGAGCCCGCGGGCCCAGCCCCGCCTGCCGCTGCAGGTGGAGGCGGGCCTGGATGTACTGCATCTGGGCCGGGCCCATGTAGTGGCAGCCGTGGGCTCCGGCTGGGAAAGGCGGCGGCAAGGCGGGGGAAACGCCGGCGGATGGATCATCTGCATCTGAGGCAACGGAGCATCTCGGATAAAAGGCTCGAGTGCCCGCATCAGATCCCCGGGCCGATCTATAGCTGCCGCCATCAAATACACTAATCTACTTGCAAATTCTTTTTAAGCCTTTTTTAGAAAAAAAAAATAGTAGATAGCCTTGTTCTTTACCAAAATCCAAGAACTGGCAGACAAAAAAAAAGAAGAAGCTTTTTTAGATCTAGTAATCGCTGCACAAGGAGGTGTAGAAAAACAACACCCTCTTCGGTATCTAAAAATCTAGAGAGAGAAAAGAATAATAAGAAACCCAGAAACTAAAAGGTTTTGGAGCACTGTTCTTGAATCCAAGAAGAAGTTAAAAGAAGAATAAAGAGATTAATCCTAAGATGAGTAGATTGCGCGAGAGTGTGAACTGTACCTGGAAGAGGCAAGAACTCGCTCAGATCTAACTAAGCTGTAACAACCTCGCTCAAACCTCACGGTGATGGTGGATGGTGGTGTGGGCGACTAGAACTGATTTGTGAAGTGTTCTTGTTGCAACGGATGTCTCAGTCTTGTCTGGGAGGGTTTCTTAATAGGAAAATATCTCAGTGCAATCACTCCTCACGATGAAATCGTGATGTATTGCTAAAAAAGTTTCAAAAAATTCTGAAAAAAATCATGGATGTACATCTCAACTTACCCCACCTACATATAAAATTTTATGATCAAATTCATCCTATACTAGCAGTTACAAAAAAGACAAATTATGCATGAACAGTGATTTTTTTACTGTTCATCGCTATTCATTTTTGCTGCTTGTTTTTTTTGTAACCGCTAGTATAGGATGAATTTGATCATGAAATTTTATATGTAGGTGGGGTGTTGAGATGTACATCCATGATTTTTTCAGAATTTTTGAAACTTTTTTGACAGACGCTGATTTTTCACTGAGAGGCTTGACGGATATGTCGCCTTCTTAATATCAATATCAATATCAATCAATTCTATTACTTGCGGAAGATTTCCGGCTCAACCGGCCTAGCCACGTGGCGCCCTTCACATTCGCGAAAAAGTCCTTCCGTTTCTTCGAAATTACGGATAGGTCCTTTGCGATTTTTTGTGAGACGAAAATAATTTTTTTTCTTCGCGTTTGGGTCCTTGGCGCGGTATTTTACGGAAAAACCTCACGTTAATTTCAAATCGCGAACAAGCCCTTTTCTAATTTTTCAGGATAGCGAACAGGTCCAAAAAAATAACAAACAGGTCCCTACTTCTTACGTTTAGGTCCTTTCTCCGTTTTTCCAGGAAAAAATGTTTTCGTCACCCAAAAAAACCGAAAAAAATGTTTTCATCACAAAAAACACAGATTCGTCGAAGGTTTATAGCAACTTATGGATTTGCTAACGGGTCATAACCGCGGATTTTTTTTAAAAAAATGTATTATTACTCGCGTAGAGTGTTAGGCTCGACAAAAGAAGTTTGTTGTCTCTAATAATTTTTCGCCCTTTTTCATCTAGGCTATTTTAACGGTTGGTGGTTTTATGAAAATAAATAAAAAATACATATTATTACTCGGTGAGAACGCGTAGAGTATTAGGCTCGACAAAAGAAGGTTGTTATCTCTAATAATTTTTCGCCCTTTTTCCTCTAGATTATTTTTCGCCCTTTTTCCTCTAGATTATTTTTCGCCGGTGGGTGGTTTTGCGAACGTGTATTATTACTCGGTGAACGCGTAGAGTGTTAGACTTGACAAAAGAAGATTGTCATCTCTAATTTTCCTCATATTCGCGTACTCGCGTATAGTGTTAGGCTCGACAAAAGAAGTTTTTTGCCTCTAATAATTTTTCACCCTTTTTCATCTAGACAATTTTTAACCGGTGGGTGGTTTTATGAAAATAAAAAATACATCCAATCCTTCGATCGGTGGTTTCGCAAAAAGATTCCTCTGCTTTAGATATTCGCGTCTTGGTCATTCGCCTTTATTTTTCCGCTTAAAAAAACCGTAGTTTTTTATTCACTTGTTGTGTTCTCGTTTTTCTCGAAAAAAAATATTTTCGTCACCGTAAATATGTGTGCACCATCTTGATCTCTGATATTTTTTTAAACATGTATTTTTACTCGGTGAACGCGTAGAGTATTAGGCTCGACAAAAGACGGTTGTCATCTCTAATAAGTTTTCGTCCTTTTTCCTCTAGACTATTTTTCACTGGTGAGTGGTTTTGTGAACGTGTATTATTACTCGGTGAACGCGTAGAGTATTAGGCTTGATAAAAGAAGGTTGTGATCTCTAATAGTTTTTCACTCTTTTTCCTCATATTCGCGTACTCGCGTATAGTGTTAGGCTCGACAAAAGAAGTTTGTTGTCTCTAATAATTTTTCGCCCATTTTCATCTAGACTATTTTTAACCGGTGGGTGGTTTTGCGAAAATAAAAAAATACATCCAATCCCTTCGATCGGTGGTTTTGCAAAAAGGTCCCTACCGTTTCGTATATTCGCGTACGGGTCATTCGCCTTTATTTTTCCGTTTCCAAAAAAAACCGTAGTTTTTTTATTCACGGTTGTGTTCTCCGTTTTTCTCGAAAAAAATATTTTCGTCACCAGAGATATGTGTACAGCTCTATCTCTAGACTTTTTCCCCGATTCGATTTTCCATCTCGATCTCTGATATTTTTTTAGACATGTATTATTACTCGGTGAACGCGTAGAGTATTAGGCTCGACAAAAGAAAGTTGTCATCTCTAATAATTTTTCGCCCTTTTTCCTCTAGACTATTTTTCACCGGTGGGTGGTTTTGCGAACGTGTATTGTTACTCGGTGAACGCGTAGAGTATTAGACATGACAAAAGAAGGTTGTTATCTCTAATAGTTTTTCGCTCTTTTTCCTCATATTAGCGTACGGGTCATTCGCCTTTATGTTTTCGTTTCAAAAAAAAATCCGTAGTTTTTTTATTCACGATTGTGTTCTCCGTTTTTCCCGAAAAAAAGAGTTTTCGTCACCGGAGATATCTGTGTAGCTCTATCTCTAGACTTTTTCCCCAACTCGATTTTCAATCTCGATCTCTGATATTTTTTTATACATGTATTATTACTCGGTGAACGTGTAGAGTATTAGGCTCGACAAAAGAAGGTTGTCATCTCTAATGATTTTTCGTCCTTTTCCCTGTAGACTATTTTTCACCGGTGGGTGGATTTGCGAACATGTATTATTACTCGGTGAACGCGTAGAGTATTAGGCTCAACAAAAGAAGGTTGTGATCTCTAATAATTTTTCGCCCTTTTTCCTCTAGACTATTTTTCACCGGTAGATGGTTTTACAAACATGTATTATTACTCGGTGAGCGCGTAGAGTATTAGGCTCGACAAAAGAAGGTTGCCATCTCTAATAATTTTTCGTCCTTTTTCCTCTAGACAATTTTTGCACGTTTTTCTAAAAAATGAAAAACCGGATTACAGTTTTCCTCATAAATATCAAGCGATCAAAATTTCGTGGACGACAAACAAATTACATACACCGCGGCGTAGCGCGGGTCATTATCTAGTATTATCTCATTTAGCGTACTAATCACCGCACCCGCCTCATTTGTCCAAAGGCTCCACGCCCGAAGCTTCTTCAGCCTCACTGACGGTTGGGCCGTGGGCCCACACGGTTGGATCATCGCGCCTTCTCGTCGTGGTGCCAAACAGGTCGCGAGGCCAGTGGGATGACGCCACGTGTGCTGACCACTGGCACGTGTCGGGGAGGCGACCGGGTGGTGTCGGTTCCGGTCGCGTGGCGCGGAATATGTGTTGGCGTTTGGGTGTTCGCTGTTCGATGTATGGTACCTGCTGACCGGTAGGCGCTGCTCGCGTGTTTGTCGAATTTTTTACTCTCAAGCCGAATATAAAAAATATTTACGAATTTAACCGCTGAACGTATGAAATTGTAAATTTGGTCCCTGAACAGTAAAATTCCGCGGATCCAGTCAACGGAATAATTTTTTATTATTTTTTCCCAAAATTCCGCGGATTCAGTCGGCGGAATAATGTTTTATTATTTTTCCCCAATTCGTGGATCCATCGGTGAATATTTTTTAAAATTTTTTAATATTCCGCGGATGCGGATAAATTTTTTTTAATTTATTTTATTTTTCCGCAAATCCAGTCGGCGGAATAATTTTCTGTTTTTTTTCGCGGTTTTTTTTTCCGGCAGATCAGAACAGTGGCGTCGGTTTTTTTCCAACGCGGGCCCACAATGAATCGGATCGAGCAATGCGGATTACACGGTGCCACACGCGTCGACGCTTGCTGAGCGAGCAAAGCAGGCCTGAGGCACGTCGCGAGGGCGGGCACGCGTGGCGCTGGGCGGTCTTGGCGGCTGGCGGGAGCACGTGTCAGTTTGGAAAAAAAAGAGGAGGGGGCCGGGGGGCAG
The DNA here is from genome assembly GCA_036346375.1 of Guadua angustifolia. Lineage (NCBI taxonomy): Eukaryota > Viridiplantae > Streptophyta > Magnoliopsida > Poales > Poaceae > Guadua > Guadua angustifolia. The sequence goes on from CM070515.1 coordinate 26,348,826, forward strand.
CGGTGCACGTGTCACGTTGGAAAAAAAAGAGGAGGGGGCCTGGGCAGGCAAAACGCGACGCAACTAGAAAGAAAAGAAAGAGGGTCTGGATGAAAAAACCGACGCGTGGAAAAACGCCATGCTGTCTGTGCCGAAAGCAGGAAAACTGTTTGATGCATATGTGCGACTATAAATTCTCATCTGTTTCGATAGGTTTCATTCAACGGCAGAAGAAATTCAGCTGAAGAGTGAGAGAGATCGAGTGTAGAAGAGAGGAGAGTGAGGAAAACAGAGAGGAAAAAGAGGTGGACAAGGATATTTGGAAGTGCATTTCGAGAGGAATTTATGCTATATTCATATTTTGTACAAATTTATATCTTTGATGATTTATTCATGGTTCATATTTTAACTGCAGTTGGTTTGGGAGCGTTTTTTCTGATTACTATCTGGGAAGGTTATTTTGAAAGTTACTCCGGCTGTCGCAATCATTAGTTGAACTTCAGAAAGGTTAGTGTAAATATTACTACATTGAAACACGGTAGTGGTTCATGATCGTGAGAAATAATTGTAGTAAATGTATAGCAGAGAAGATGAAATGACAAGATTAGTGTAGTGTGTAGCACACGAATGGATGATACAATTTGTAAAAATGTTATATGTTTGGGGTGATATGTTAGCGCAATTAGTAGTATCTTGGTAAGCTGTATGCAATGAACACATTAGTTAATTAGCGTAAATAAAATAAACACATGTAGATAATGGCTCCATGTTATTTAAATATTAGCGTTGTAATGGTATGTTTTTTCTTATAATGTTAGTTGGCACGTCAAATAAATTCATTTCCTATCTCATATTACTGGATGCACATGCTTTCGCGGTATATATGAACAGCCTTAGAGTTGTTACTGAAATGCTCGTAGTACTTTTCATTCCTAACGAGATGCTTGTCTTTTAGTCTATGGAACCGGAACTATATTAGTAAGTAGTAGTAATGCACAATAGCTAAGACCTCTCGGAAGTTTTAGTCGATCTCACGCTGCGCTTTTTTGTTGTTTAGCCAATGTTTGGTATTGAGTTAGACATTTAGGATTGATCAGATGTCATAAAAAAACTACAAGGGGATGATGCATTTCTATTACTGAATTTTGTAACTCTTATTAATGGACGCGGGATGTGATGCTTTTGTAACGACATGTCCTAAGCCACTAAGTATTGAAATCTTTTTGTTAGACCATTTGTTTTGAAACCTAGTAGCTTTCATTTTTAACCGATTTAGGATGAAACTAGTTAGAAGCACTAGGAAATATCATAGATATGCCACATTTTCGGGATTAGTACATGGAGTAGCACATGGAATGATAATTTCGGTGCAAAAAGTCATACATGAAATGATGGTAGTAATTGAGTAGTAAATGAATTCAGGATGTACGGTAGTATTTCTATGATATTGCAGTACGAATAATTTAATATTTAGTGTAGTATTTCTATGATATTAATAAAATTGCAGGATGAATGGTTTAATTTTTAGTGTAGTATATCTATGGTATTAATGGAATGTTAGTTCGGTGTAATGAAATTGCTGAAGTATCCGAAAAGCCCGATTTATTCCTGGCCGGCTTTTGCTGCCTAGGCCTGACGTAGTAAGGTAATGAAATGATGCTTGACCGGGCCCGTTGTTGTAAAAAGGACTGGGGGCCATCTTGCATATTTTTACATTGTGAAATGAATAAATATGTTCCTCAGCAGAATTTTTTTGAGGGTGACATACGCTTTCGAAGTAAGTATCCAAGAAATACCGAATAACACTATTAGTAGTAAAAAAGTTAGTGCCATTCAGCAGTACAAAATATGGCAGCACTACTAACATCATTTGTATGTAAAATTATGGTGTTAGGTGTAAAATTTGTTGGACAATTAAAAAATTGTATTCTGAATAGTTAAATATTTAGTGTAGTATTTGTATGATATGAAGGGAATATTATGTCGGGTTCGGAATCTTTAGGAATTTAGTGTAGTATTTATATGATATTAATAGAATAAATAACAGTGCATAATTTCTATAACAGTACCACATGGAAATGATGTTTACGCACTTGCTAAATTAATACTGATTATGGATCTGGCGAATCGTACGTTAGTGTTTAATGTGCGTGTTTGCGTCTTTCTTTATGGTAGGTATTTAATGGCAGAAATTCAAGATTTATGCGTGTTTTATGGTGACGACGTTATTCGAGAGGGTCTGTATGGGGTGGACCTTTCAAATTGTGAAAAGAAGGTGATCCGGACTCCGGGTCTAACGGAGATGAGTCTCACCGACCTCCGCACGTGCGTGCGAGGCGCATTCGATCAGGAGACTACTCGAAAGAAGCTCATAATCGAGGCGGTACATGCTAGATTCGTGGAAGGTTCCTCGAATTACATGTGGGTTCTCTGCAAGATCGTGGGAGGCACAATGTGGCGCGAATACATGCAAATTGTGATGAACCCGGCGTTAATACACCGTCGGCCGATGGTGTATGTGCGCTTCCTGGACAGAGGCCAAACCTCTAGTCCCCTCGGTGGAGGCGGCGTCGACGTCGAAGCTTCCTCTGGGGCTATCGGTGAGGATATTAGTCCGGATGACTTTCACGCGAATGAAGACATCGGGCGGTGGTCGTCCGCTCACATTGACTGCCACGAGCACCTAGAAGCTATGACAGACAAAGCAATGTCCGATGAAGACGAGGAAGTCGACTCGGATAGCAGCGGAAACAACGATGCAGCTCGGGGAAGGCATCCGAGCAAACCTTCTGATGCCTTTTGTCTTCTGGCAGGAGAAGACCGCCCTGAAACTAGCAGTGGACGCACTTAAGCCCCTAGCGGGCAGAAAGGGGGTACTTGTACCAGCCGCCAGGACCAAGAGCATAAGGGGTAAGAGGAGAGGCCCGCCACCGGCCACTACACGGCTGACGAAGAAATGGGCAGGCTCGTCTGGTAATCCGGCGGTGCGGCATATGGAGTTTGCCGATCGGAAGGAGGTAAGAAGTTTGAACGCCTAGTTGGAAAATTACGGCGCGGATTACATGGAGCTACTCGTGGGGAAGCGAGATTGACCGAAGAACTGGTGCAGGCCGAGCAGAAGAAGTTGCAGGAAGAACTGGCTGAGGTCCAAGCCAAGCTCAAACGAGTCACTGAGGCTCGAGAAGCTTCAGAGCTCGAAGTCGCGGCCGCCGTCGAGGAGGAGGATGAGGAGGACGCGCTGCCTCTCAGGATGAGGCGCGGGCCTTCGAGGAAGACGCTGGAGGCGGTTGACATGGAGAAAGTCGACCCCCTCCTGGCGAGGATCAGCAGCGCCGCAGAGAAGAAGGCCGAGCTTGTGGTCGCGGCGGCCAATCCCTCCGTGGGCGACAATGAGGACCAGGCCGAAGGTGAGCCCTGAATTTCACTTTTCCTTCTTTTCCTCGCCCTTTGCTTCGTGCGTCCGAGCTGACCCCACTCTCCTAACGTGGGCGGAACAGCTTGTAGGACTTTTTCGGGTGATCATAAAGTGATTGTGAAGCTCCTTGATCACGTCTTAGCGGGTGCTTTCGCCGGCCTAAGCCGACATCATGATGGCGAGGGTGTGGAGGCGGTGGAGAAGTTCGTCGCCGACGACCAAGTCGAGGTGGCCCCCTCCGCTCTGGGGGGAACGCTTCCCCTGGGCGGGCCACCCCTCGCCCCCACCAGCACGGAGAGTGTAGAAGGAGGGGAGAAGATCGGCCCCGTAGCCTTGGGGGAAAAAGCTACTCAAGAGGGCTCGGGATGCTCGGGCGCGTCACTTGCCCGAGACAAGGACGCGAAGCCCCCGAGCGAACAGCATGCTCGGGGTAACACGGCGCCCGCCCGGAGCGAATCGCATGCTCGGGAGGATGCCCCGTCGTCCCCGGGCGAACAACATGTTCGGGTGGACAGCGAGAAGACATTGAGCGAGTCAGCCGCTTAGGAGGGAAGTGTGGCGCTCTAGGGCGAACCTCATGCCCGGGGGGACGATTCATCGTCTTCCATTAGCATGCCCTCTTGGAAGGACTCTGGGGAAGTTCGCAGCCCCCTGCCGAATCTTGAAGATCTTCGGGGGCGCGAAGTTACCCAATGCTTCCGGGAAAATTTCAGCGCGGGCGTTGCTCAGGTGAAAATGCTTCTTTCGTTGTCATCGTAGTTTCTCACTCTTTTGGGTCTTGGATGCGGCGTCTGAAGTTTTCCCGCCTGCAGCTCCTTCAGAATACCTTGGAGGACTTCAACGCAGCGATGGTCGTTCCCGAGGAAGTGGCCCGGCTGTACTCCGAGCATGAGGCTCGGATAGCCAAGCTTGAATAGCGAGTAGGCGACCTCAATGCCCGGGACAACGTGCTTGTGCATAGGTGCCGCGAGGCAAAGAAAGATGCCGCCGAGGCTAAGGCGAAGAGCCTTGGGCTCGAGCAAGAAAAACTGCGCTCCCGCCAGGCCAAGGATGATGTCTCCGCCGGCAAGGAAAAAATCCTCGCGCTCGAGCAAGAGCTTGAGCTAAAATCTCACCAGGCGGAGAAGGACCTCGCCGAAGGCAGGACGAAGGTTCTCGGGCTCGAGCAACAGCTTGAAAAAGAAAGACAAAATGCCCGCGCCCTTGAATCGAAAGTGGCGGATCTGGAATGGGCAGCGCAGGCGGCCGCCGACCTTGCAGAGCAAGGCAATGAAGAGATCGAGCAGCTTTGCCGGGAAGCCCGCGAAGGTCGCGAAGCCCGGCGGAAGGTGATTGATCTTGAAGGCAAGATTGATGATCTGAGGCAAAAATATTCTGCGGCCCTCAGGGGGGCGAAGCCTAGCGCCTAGAGGATTTCCTCCTTTTTTCTTGTTGATGATTTTTGGATGACTTTTGATAATAACTGTAGAGCGTACGTTTTTCTTTCGCCCAAGGGTTGTGCCTACTGTAATGCTCCTTTTGTGTGCTCCTGAGCCATTGCCTGCAAACAACGAGCACAAGGTAGATAGCAAGATGTAGACGGGTAGAAGCGCGGGTTAGGACGAAACATGGGCAACGTGATCCCGAACTAAGCGAAGAGAAAACATCACATAGGTAACAAACTCTTTAAGAAAGAAGCAACGTTACAATGTTTAAACTAGAACGAGGCACTTAGCGACGATCTTTGGAATAGGCGCTTATCGTGACAACTCGCTCCCACCAAGCCCCCGTTGCGAATGAGGGTCGTGCACCTAAGTTGCGAGCACAAGCTCATCCGTAGGAGAGTTGGGAAGCACGTGCTGCCCTTCCGATCAAGGCGCCAGTTTCTCGAACGGCGATCCTGGTTTAGTTCGGGGGAAGAGCACGTGCAAGGCCTAGAATGCCTTAACACTTAGGATGCATACACCTGAGTTGCGAGTATGGTCGTAGGCGAGGAAAAAACTACACGGTTGCTCGACAGGGTGCGCGACGTCCAAACACACGCGAGCCAGGCTAAATCTCCGGACCAACCGAGAGGGCGTTTGTATGCGACTTGTATCGCGCAGCGAAAAGCTACTGTGGAGTAAGGTCGGCTTACGGAGACTGGGGCCTCTGGCGGTGAGTTTTAGTGACAGGATGTTGGTCGTGACGCCTTGTGTGGTCTGCGCGCACGTCGGTTTGATTTTAAAATGAAAAAAACTCGGAGCGATTGATCTGGCCTGATGCGCTTGTCTTATTACCAGGATCGTGCGAAAAGTATGCCCTTGTGCGAGGCGGGTCGGCTTACCAACAGGCAGTGACCTTGAATAAATTCGCCAATTTTGGAGGTGAAATGAGCATGCCACTCTTTGAAAAGAGAAAACATAGATCTACACAAGGCGCAAAATGGAGCATAAGTTTAGACAAAGAATTTGCGCAGTTGGTCGATGTTCCACGAGCTCGCGAGCACGCGACCATCCTCCTTCACCAGGCGGACAGGCCCCAGGCGTGCTACTGAGACGACCGTGAAAGGACCTTCCCATCTGGGGGAGAGCTTGTTGGCTTTCGACATATCATGGATTCGCCGTAGGACGAGGTCCCGACTGCGGGGCTCGGGGCGAATCGACTTGGCGCTACCGCTGCGAGCTTATTGGTAGACGGCGGATCAGAGCAGTGCCCTTTCGCGTACCGCCTCGGCGAGGTCGAGGTCGAGGCGACGCTCGCGCCCTTGATGGATATCATCGGCCAGGTGTACCCTTGGGGACCCGAGCACGATCTCGGCGGGTAGGACAGCCTCGGCGCCATAGACGAGCAGGAAAGGCGTCTCGCCCGTAGCTCGGCTTGCTGTGGTGCGCACAGACTAGAGGATGGAAGGAAGCTCGTCCACCCATGACCCGCCGTGCCGGGTGAGGTCTCTGAAGACCCTCTTCTTAACACCTTGAAGGATTTGGCCATTTGCTCGCTCTGCTGCTCCGTTACTCTGCGGATGAGCTCTGAGGCGGAACCTTTGTGCCGATATCTTCGCAGATAGGCTGGAACGGCTCGGTAGAATCGAAGTGTCATTATGCGTGATGAGGCGATTGGGGACCCCAGCGCGTCACTGCGTTCTTGCGAAAAATCTCTTGGCCGCTTGAGGCGAAATGGTTGATCTGAGCTCGGCCTCGATCCACTTAGAAAGTGTCGGCGACCACGCAAGTACTTGCACAACCCTTTAGACCACGGGAAAAACACGAGAATGTTAGCCCTCTAGGTCGAGAATGGCCATGAGGCGGGATGGTCTGCGGTCGTCTGTTGGTGGTGGGCCTTTGCGGGCATGGAACTGGCACGCCCGGCAGGTCGCCACGATCGCTCGAGGCGTCTTCCATAGTGTTGGCTAGTAGTATCCCAACCGGAATGCTTTATCGGCGGCGTCCGGAAGGGCAGTGGCGCCGCACATTCCTTCATGGATATCTCGAGAAGAAATGGCCCTCTTCGAGATATGCACTTGGAGAGGACTCCAAGTGCCCTTATGTTATAAGCGCCCTCAACTAGCTTGCAAGCGAGGACGCCTTTTAAGCGAACGCTCGACTTCCTCCTCGGCGGTGTCCGTGGGTAAGATCTTGGGCGAATGGCGTCATCCGGTTTGCCGTGCTCGAGAAGGAGACCTTACCGCCGCGTCTCGTGCCTCCTCTGATGGGAACGGAGGGCTTTGGCGGATCTTTCGTGGCGCCCGGCGGAGCATCTGGGGTTTGCCTCCTCTGAGAGGAATGGAGGGCTTGTGCAAATGCTCGGCGAGCGCGCAAGCGGGCGGCCATCTGCGAGAACCGACCTTGGAAAGATGGTCGGTTAGTGAATTGTCCTTCTGAGGGATGTAGAGTACTTGAAATTTCTAAAGTACCACTCCACCTTCCTCACCTCAACCAAGTAAAGCGCCATTGGTGATCGAACACGATACTCCTTGTTGACTTGGTTGACGACCAACTGCGAATCGCCTTTCACAGTTAGTCGCTGGACCCCGAGCGCCTTGCACGCTTGTAGCCCGGCCAAGAGGCCTTCATACTCCGCCGCGTTGTTGGTCACGGCGAAGTGCAATTGGATGACGATTGGAGCCGCTCCTTGAGGACACGGTCTGACGCCTTGACCCAGTGTTCGAAAGCTCGGGATCCGTCGAAAATACATGGTCCAGCCGCCATCCCAGTTCGTGGGTCTCATTGGTGGGGTGGCGGATTTGTCCATTCGCCTCGAAGTCCGCTAAGATCACGGGACTTGATCGCCGTCTGGCGTAGAAGTGGATGTCGAACTCTGCGAGTTCCATGGCCCACTTCGCTATCCGATCATTTGGCGTCTTGATTTCTTAGGATCTCCTAAGTGGAAAGTTGGTCGAACAGCGACCTTGTGAGCTTAGAAATAGTGGCGTAGCTTCCTTGAAGCTTCTGGCAGCGAGTACAAAGCCGAACCTCGAACGCGCTCGCCGGTCCGTGCAAGACTTAGCTAACGTAGTTTCTTGGTATTGCGTCCTTCTCGCTCCATCGCTAGTACCGCGCTACGGCACTGGGTGTCACCGAGTCTGAAGAGTGGCTCCCCGACCTGGCGTGGCTAAGATCGGGGCCGGCAAGTACTACTTGACTCTTGAAGGCGGTTAGCCTCCTCTGTTGAGCCAAGCCCTCATACCTGCGGAGCACCTTAAAGAAGGGCAAACGCTTCACTGACCGGAAATGAAGCGACTTAGGGCCGCCATGCGTCCGGTCGGTCTGGACCTCCTTCTGAGCTCGGGCGCATCCTTTCGATGGCTTCGATTTTCTCCGGATTGGCCCCGATGCCCCTGTGGGATGAGGTACCAGAAGTACTTTGCCCGCTTTCACCCCAAAGACACATTTCTCAGGGTTAAGCTTTATTCGATGTCTATTGAGATTACAAAAGGTCTCCTCGAGGTCGGACACATGACCTGAGGCGAGTTTACTCTTAACTACAATATCATCTACATATACTTCCAAGTTTCGACCTATCTGGTCCTGGAAGGTCTTCTGCATCAAGCGCTGGAAGGTTGCGCCGGCGTTCCACAGACCGAAAGACATGATTGTGTAGTAGAACGTGCCGAACGGCGTGATGAAGGAGGTCTTCTCCTCGCCTCCAGGGGACAAGCTAATCTGGTGATAGCCCGAGTAGGCGTCCAGGAAACTCATCACCTGAGACTCTACCGTCGCGTCGACCAGTTGGTCAATGCGCGGTAGCGGAAAGTTGTCTTTCGGGCAGACGGCCTTCAGGCCAGTGTGGTTGACACACATGCGCCACTTGCCACCCTTCTTCTTGACAATGACTGGGTTTGCCAGCCACTCCGAATGCTCGACTTCCCTTACGAAGCCAGCCTTAAGGAGTTTGTCGAGTTCATCCCGGATGATCGTTGCTTCTCTGGGAAAAATCGCCTGAGCTTCTGACGCACAAGTCTTTTATCAGGCCGAACAGCTAGCCTGTGCTCAATCACTTCCCTTGGGACCCCGAGCATGTCGGACGGTTCACAGGCGAACACGTCTGCGTTCTTCCGAAGGAAAGTGATGAGCTCGAGTTCCTATTTGGGATCTAGGGAAGATCCCAAATGAAAGACCTTGGTCGGGTCGCCCTCACTTAGAGGGACCGTCTTGGTTTCTCCTCCGGGCTGGAGGGTAACTTTGGGTCAGGAGTGCATCGGCGCTTGGTCGAGGCCGCGCAGTGGCAGCTGCCCGACCATATCGAGCGACTTCTCGTCGCAGTTCAGGGCCGCCCTATGGTCGCCTTTGACGGTGATGACGCCCTTCGGTCCGGGGACCTTTAGGCACTGATAAGCGTGATACGTGGCGGCCATGAATTTGGAGAGGGCCAGCCTGCCGAGGATGGCATTGTAGGCTGATTTGAAGTCGATGACCTCAAAGTTGACTAGCTCGGTCTGGAAGTTGGCGAGGCCTCTGAACGTCACAGGAAGAACGATCTAGCCGAGAGGCTTGATCGAGGTGCCAGGGACGATCCCGAAGAACGGGACGGCTATGCTCTTGATTTTGGAGCGAGGGACTTGCATCTCGTCCAGGACCGTGGCGGATATGAGGTCCAAGGAGCTCCCGCCGTCGATGAGGACACGGCCGACCTTGGCATTGCTGATGGTCAGGCTCACGACCAGCGGGAGCTTCTGAGGCTTGGTCATTCTAAGGGGACAATCATCCTTGGAGAAAGTGAGGGACAGCTCGGACCACTTAAGCTGTTGCACGGGTGGCTTGCCCTGAGCGATATGGCCAACCTCCCGTGCCGCCTCTTTCAGATCCCTGCGGGATTTGTAGGCTGAGGAGCCCCCGAATATGACGGCTATATGGTTGCGGGGCTCCTGGTAACCCATGTCGTCGTCGTCGTTGCCCGCGGGACCCTTGCCCTTGCTACTCTCACCTTTTCCCAGGAGAGTGGGCATGGGGCCTTCGCCGTTGTAGAATTTCTCCAGGCGGTATGCCCAGGTCCGACAATTGCGGAGGTCGTGGTGACGCTTGATGGAGCAAAGCGGCGGTTGCCGAAGGGCAACCCTCTCCTCGCTTCCCTGGCCGTCATGAACCTGGGCATCACGATCTTGGTCACCGCGGCCTTGGTCGTTGTCCTCTCGGTCATTGCTTGTTGGCGTGGTGACTCACTTCGGGCCCTCCGCCGAAAAAGCGGAGAACCGCGGTGGACGGCGATCAACAGCGGCCACCATGCTAGGCGCATGCGACCTCTTCTTCTTCTTGATTTTCTTCTCCACGGAGCCTGAGTGCTTTTTGCTCGAGGAGCCTTCCAGGCCTGGCTGGGGCAGCAGCTTGCCTTCATCGAGCATCTTCTTCCATTTCACGGCTTCGTCGGCATTACAGAGCGATCGGCCATCTGGAATAGCTCGTTGGCGGCGTGGTGGGGTGGATCTCCAGGTCTTGCGTGAAGCGAACGTCACGGACGTCGAACGTGAATGCTCGGACGACAGCCTCATCCGAGATGCTTGGAATGGAGTTCCTCACCTTAATGAACCTTTGGACGAAGTCCCGCAAAGTTTCTTTGTCCGTCTGGATCTGCCGCTCGAGGTCGCGCTCGTTACCCGGGCGAGTGTAACAGCTTTGAAAGTTTGCTCGGAGGGCCTCGCAGAGCTGCCTCCATGAGCGGATCGACCCCTCTTTTTGGTTGAAGAGCCATGTCCACGCGGAGCCGTCGAGGACCGTGGGGAGGTAGTTAGCCATGACCCCTCATCCCCCCCGGCCGCCAGGACGGCTGTGGAGTAAATCGAGAGGAACTCGGCCACGAGATGTCGCGGAGGGACGCCGAAAAGGCTCGGCACCCGAATGCCGGATAGTCATGGCGACCCCCCCGGGCATGGCGACCGTGGCGGTTGGTGCCCAGACGGTCCTTCGCGCCCAGGGCGAGGCGAGAGAATACGCCCCCATGCCGGCGCGACGAAGGCGGCCCCGAGGTGGAACACTCTGGTGCGCTCGTAGGTGGATGGGGCATGCCCTCGAGCCCACGAGGCCGTCCGGGAACCGCTTCGAACATCTTCACAGTGCCGGCCTTGCCCCCCACGGCCCTCCCGAGCAAGACTTCGGGAGGCGCTATGATGGGGGCGAATTAGAGAGTGGTGCTTGTGGTCCCGGAAAATACTCCGGGGCCTTTCTCCGCCAGGGGGCGTTGGAAGCCCTTTGTCGGCGGCGAGCTTCTCCAGATTTTCCGCCACGACCGCTCCCATGGCCGCTAGATCCGCTTGGTCGGAGAGTTCAAGCTGCGCCGACGCCGCCATGGCGCGATCTTCGGCGCTGGGAGGCGGCGGGGCGACCATGGGAGGCGGTTGCGCATGTGCTCGGGGGAGCGGTATTCACTGGGATCTTCGCGAGCCCGGTCTCCAGCCCTGGCGCCAGCCCTGCCTCTGTGTTGGCGGCGGATGGTCGCCAGTCTGCCGGGAACAGCTCGGGTTGTTCGCCAGCCGTCGCTACCGGTGCGGTGAGAATTCTTCGGAGCTGCTCTTCTTGATCCCCCTCCCTTCCCGCCATGTTGACGCTGCGGGAGCACCAGGACTGCGAGGACGACACCGTAGTGTCACCCCGCGACGCGGTCTTTCAACTGCACTCCGAACGGTCGGGGCCGCTCGAGCCGCCGCAGAGGCCGCTAGATTCTTCCTCGCAAACGAGGGTATCACGCCGTGAGTGGAGGAAACTCTCTCGCGCTGCGGCAACCGGGGAAAGACTCCCGGACTCGGTGTGTCCTTTCGGATCGACCGCACCCCCCACGCCATCACTGGCGTAGTATGCGTCATCGTCCTCTACGTCGTTGAAGACGCAGAGGTCTTGATTGTCTTGCGAGTTCGGCATCCTCAGGGATTCCTCGCGAAAGGACTCAGTCGATCCTCACTGACGGCGCCAGTTGTCGACGATTCGGGAACCGGTCCCCCGCCGAGCTTACTTGTTGAATGAGGGATCAACCTAAGGCCCCTTTTTCGCGGGGGGGTATAGCGTCCAAGGCTCTGCCGAGCTGCGGAACGAGGTGGCGAAGACAATCACAGTGAGCTGGGGGTCTCTTTTATCTAGTTCAGGCCTCTCACAGGGGAGATAACAACCCTACGTCCAGTGATTGCAATATTGTGTGAAGGAGGACTACAATACGCTTGCTCGGGGACCCTCGGGTGGTTCTAAGAGTGCCCTACCGGGTCAACCGCAACAAGCACCGAGTACAAGTGAAAATATGAGGTGGAATCGAACCCCCAACCCTTCATGCGAGAGGGTATTTATAAGGGATTACAGGCGATACAACATTTATTACAGGGGGCATGCTACTATTCGGGGCGTGAGCCGTGTTCGCGCCTCCGCCGGGGCGCAGCTGCGACGCAGGTGCAGATGAGCGTGATCGATCGCGCGCGCAGACCACCAGCGCGTCAGGTCGCCGATCGCTTCGATCCTTCTGCCGCCAGTGCAATTAATGCCGCGTCATCTTCGTGGACCGTGCCCGGCTTTTGGGCGAAGCCCGAGGTCCCCTTGGTGGACCGGGCCGCTTGGTCGCGAACACCCAAGCGGGCATGCTCGGGGACGAGCTTGACGGAGGATGGGGGACAACCCGAAGGTCAGACGATCCGAGGATCTTTCTTGGGGACAAGGCCTGAGCAGGGGCATGCCCGGGGCCGTCGGGATACGATGGTCGTTTATCGTGAATATCCAATCCCCGACAGTTATCCATTCAGTGCAACCACTAGCAACCGAGTAACAGTCGCCGGGGGTGGTGAACTGACTTCGGACGCTATGGTGAAATCTTTGTCGTATGCAATACAGAATGTGAATTTCCTGTCATCATTTAAATTATTGCGATTGGGCAACTTTGACATCATATTTGGGGCGGATTGGATCTATAGTCACAGTCCCATCAGTTTAGATCTTAAAGAGAGAACGCTTAGTATCTATAAAGAGGGCCAACAACATCAATTTCAGGACTTCGCTAAGCGAATGGCACATGTTTCCTTAATGCTGAGCGGTTCCAGAAAATGACAAGAAAGAAGGTAGATGGCGTTTTGGTCATGGTAAATGTTCCCAGTGTAGAACCTCCAGAAACAATTGATCGGGTAGAACTAGAGATACAAGCTATACTGGATCGGTACCCAGAAGTTTTTGCTGGCATTGAAGGACTGCCACCCAAACGTGAGTGTGACCATGTGATACATCTAAAACACAGGTGAGCCGCCTAACTTGAGGCCACCAATTCCTCACCATCAAAGGTCAGCTTTGGAGGATATCATTAGAGGTATGCTCAAAACAGGTGAAATACGACCAAGTAGCAGTCCCTTCTCATCACCAGTGGTAATGGTCAAGAAGAAGGATGGAGCATGGCGAATGTGTGTCAATTTTCAGCAGCTAAATGCAATGACCTTTAAAAACAAGTTTTCAATGCCGGTGATAGAAGATTTGCTGGATGCATTGCATGGGTCGGTCATTTATTCAAAGCTTGATCTTCGTTCGGGTTACCATCAAATACGTATGAGAGAGGAAGACATTTCGAAAACCACTTTTAAAACACACTTGGGCCATTACGAATATATGGTTATGCCATTTGGATTGTCTAATGCTCCCCCGACCTTTTAGGCATTAATGAATATTGTTTTTGCAGAGTATCTGAGGTAGTTCATCTTGGTGTTCTTTGATGATATTTTGGTTTAAAGCAAGAGTTGGAATGATCATTTAGCCCATTTGGATTCTGCACTAAAAGCTTTAAAGGATAATCAATTGGTGGAAAAAAGGAGTAAGTGCGTGTTTGCTGTGAGCTCTATTCAGTACTTGGGTCATGTTATTAGCGTGGAAGGGGTAGCTACTGATCCTAGCATGATTGCTGATGTGCTCAAGTGGCCGGTTCCAGACTCAGTGTCCAAGTTAAGGGGTTTTCTGGGCTTAACTAGATACTATAGAAGATTTATCAAAGGATATGGTGAGACCTGTCGGCCTCTTTGATTTGTTAAAAAAAGACAGCTTCAAGTGGGAAGGCAAACACATAGAGGCTTTCGATCAATTGAAGAAAACCATGACAACTTGTCCGGTTTTGGCTTTACCAAACTTCTCGCAGCCATTCCAATTAGAGACTGATGCCAGTGGAACCGGACTTGAGGCTGTGATGATGCAGCAAGGGAGACCCATAGCTTATCTGAGTATGGCCCTAGGAGTTAAAGCAGCCACCAAATCTATTTATGATAAGGAAGCCATGGCCATTTTAGAAGCACTCAAAAGATGGCGCCATTATCTGCTGGGAAACCAAGTGATTATAAAAACCAATCAACAAAGATTGAAATTTATCACAACTCAAAAACTGGTGGAAGGAGTGCAACACAAATTAATGCTCAAACTGTTGGAGTTTGATTTTCAGATTGAATACAAGAAAGGGAAGGAGAATAAGGCTGCAGATGCACTGTCAAGGATTGATTATCCAATACCAGAAGAAGGAAAATGTCATGTCGTGACTTATGTAATTCCAGAATGGGTTCAGGACGTCAAAGAGAGTTACAAACAAGATTCCAAAGCAGCTGAAATCTTTAGGGAAGTGCAATCAAGGGAAGCACCCAATAGCAAATATAAGGTAGACTCTGATATCATCAAATATAAGGGAAGATTATATGTTGGAGATAACACTGACCTCAGAACTAAATTGTTGGACGCTTTTCATTCCTCAACATTTGGGGGTCACTCTGGTGTCCGAGCTACCTTTCATCGTATCAAGAAGCTTTTTTATTGGCCTAAGATGAGAAGGAGTGTAGAATATCATGTGAAGGAATGCCCTACTTGTCAGCTCACCAAATCTGAAAACATACATATTCCTGGCCTTTTGAACCCTCTGGAGGTACCTGAGATGGCATGGTCGCACATTTCCATGGACTTCATTGAAGGATTACCCAATTCAAGGGGAAAGGAGGTGATATTAGTAGTTGTGGATCGGCTTACAAAATATGCTCACTTTTTAGCTTTATGTCATCCTTATTCGGTCCAGCAAGTAGTGCAAGTTTTCCTAGATAATATCTTCAAGCTACATGGTATGCCTGTTGCCATCATTACTGATCGGGACCGAATTTTTACTAGAAAATTGTTTCAAGAAGTGTTCAAAGCCCTCAATGTTTCACTACGCTTCAGTACCGCCTATCACCCCAAGACGGACGAGCAAACTGAGCGTGTAAATCAATGCCTGGAAGCTTATCTGCGTAGCATGGTGTTCATGGAATCGAAAAAATGGCTTCTAGTGGCTTACAATGGCAGAGTGGTGGTATAATACGTCATATCATACTTCATTGAAAATAACTCCCTTCCAAGCTTTGTATGGCTATCCTCCTCCACAGCTTGCAGAACTATCCATCCTTGTAATATTTCAAATGAGGCAAGGGCCATAATAGAGGAAAAAGAATATATGCTCAAGAAGCTTAAAGAAAACTTGCTCAAGGCGCAGAACCGTATCAAGCGATTTGCCGACAAGAAGAGAACTGAAAGAAGCTTCCAGATTGGGGATATGGTGTACCTAAGAATCCAACCATATCGGCAGAATGCGTTTGGCCTGCGAGGTTCACTGAAGTTGAGAGCTAAATATTATGGACCTTTCCGAGTGATGAACAAAGTGGGATCAGTGGCATATAAGCTCCTGCTACCTCCTGCAGCTGGAATACACCCTGTTTTCCATGTTAGCCAGCTGAAGAAACACATCGGGCCTAAAGCAATTCCTTTACCTGGTGTGCCGCTTGTGGATTCAGATGGGAAAATTAAAACAGAGCCAGTGGCTATTTTGGATAGAAGGATGATTCCAAGACATGGTAATGCTGTCACCCAATGGTTGATTCAATGGCAAAATCTGTCGGAGAAGGAGGCAACGTGGGAGGATGCCGGTTTCATCAGAAGTACATTCCCAGATTTCACGGCTTGAGGACAAGCACTTGGTTTCGGAGGGGGATATTGTCAGGACCTTCTGGAGGAAGAAGAAGAACAGGGAATGCTGCAGTCTAGACTTTCAGTGAACGACTTCAGTAATGAAAGATCAAAGGCTAGGATTTAATCCTTTACAAGAGGTGCATCGGATGGTTATTTGACCATGAATAGCATTTATTGCAAACTAGACATTTACTAGCTGTTAAAGCGGTTTACTGTTACTTTTGTCAATTGCTTTTGTTATTTACTTTGTCTATTGGAGTAAAACTTTGTATCAGCAGGCTATAAAAGCCGCAACTGAGATGAATGAAGGGTATCGAATACTGCATATCTCTAGCCTACTTTACTTTAGTTTGTTAGTGTCATATTCGCTTTGGTTGTTGCGATCTGATATTGATTGGGCTGCTGGAGATTTGGCTTGTTCTTCTTTTCTTTGATCGGATTCATCTACAAGCCCTGACATAGCGCACGTAGCTACTAGCGGTGACGGCCGCTGTGCTTGTCTCTAAAATGCCAGAGCTCGAGGCAGTGACACCGCGGCGGCAACACTCGTCATAGTGTAGTCTAGGCCACGACGCCTGCAGCATCGGCACCCGATTTCACGCACGATTCGCCTAGCTAGCGATCTCCGCTTTGTTAAGTAAAGCAAAGCGGCAGCGCCCGTCGCGACCCGACGACTATAGCATTGACAGCTCGCGTGTTGGCTCTTGCGGCGGCACCGGTGTCGGCGTCTAAAGCACCTCGTGTGTCAGCGTCGCCGACAATGGCTCCGCACGGAGAGAACAATCAGTGCCTGAAACATGACGACGGCAAGTCGGCGATGCCGGTGGCATTTCCGTGCGAAGGGAGATGGCGGCTAGGGTTTGGAAACCCTAGTCGCTGGCTTAATAGCGTGCGATGCGTTAATGGCCGAGCAGCCCATTGGGCCAATCCGCCCAACTGGGCAGTTTTTACTTTTTCCAAAAATAAATGAAAATAAAGGAAGGAGAATTTACAGTTATGCCCTCAGAATATTATGAAATTAATTACTAAATCTAGAATTTTGATAAACTTAGAAATAAGATTTCTAGGTATATGGACTCCCGTAAAATTTTAGAAAATTGATATTTAGAGCATTCTGGAAGTTCAATTCTCTGGTTTATTTTCTAGCCTTATGCCATATTTAATATGTGCTGGAATTTATTTTCTATTATTTAAGTAATTATGAAAATTGTTTGGTAATTAACAGAAAATGCTAGAAAATTATGAGAAACCATGTCTGACCCATTGCTTTGTGTCATGTTGCTATGTTAATTTTTAGCATGTTTTTCATGTTTATACATGCTGGGCATATTATTTGCTGTTATTCAGTAATTCTAAAAATTACTTGGTAATTAATACAAAAACATGAAAAATACTAGAAAAATTTTAGAAATTTCTAGATAGTACTTGAGAGCTATAAGTATCTGAATTAATATTCTTAGCATTATGCCATGATTAATTCATGTTAAAAGTTATTTTTCTGTTAATTGGCAATTCTGAAAATTGCTTAATGATTAGCAGAAAAATATGAAAATGCTAGAAAAAAATTTCATAGACCAAATTGAGAGCTCCATATATCTGGATTTATTTTCCTAGAATAATTCCATATTTATATATGTTGAAAATTATTTTTGTGTTACATGGAAATTTTGAAAATTACTGAATAATTAGCAGAAAGCTATGAAAATTGCTTGGAAAATTCTGGAAAATTTTAGGTAATTATCTACTAAATAAATATAGACCAAGTTTTACTGATTGAAGAGTGAGCATGCAATATAATGATTTTACCAGTAGTAACAGTTATTTTGCATAAATAGAATAGGATATGTTAGACATCACAAAGAGGGAATTTATCAAGCTTGCCCTGAATGGCAACAAATACCTTACCCGAGGAATAAATACTAAATTAATTTGATAGCTCGATTTTTTGGAGCTAATGTTTTCCCAGCCTGAAGCAGGTACCCCTACTCTCCCCGAAGCCACCAGATGTACGGCTTCGTACCTCCTGAGGCACCATCTCCATACGGACCTGAAGGCCGAATAGTTGATGGAATATGACCAACTGGTATTTTTGGATTCCCTGGAGGAAAAATATATAACCAGCAAAGATCCCTCCTGTTGCCAAAAGCACAACACGAATGGATCCTCTCGTGCTTTTAAGATTTGCACCTTCCACCCCAATATGAGGATACTATTGTAATAGAATCATCATGCCAAGTACTAGAACTATTTCGAGCTTATATGCATTTGCTAGAAGCAGAAAACATAATGAACTCCTGGTGAAGAATCATCACGTACTTCCTAATAGAAGTCTTACAGTGCCCGAAGCACATACAAATGCTCAGTAGACTAGCGATAGTCTGTGGCCGCAAAAGGGCCAATTGAATAAAGGGGATAAGGGGAAGTGGAAATTCATAGTGGAAAAGTAAAGATAAAGGGTCAGAAACTTCCAGAAAGTAAAGATGCAAACACTGAATAATCTTGTTTTAGGTATGAATGCATTGACCATTGGTCATGTAACTATTGCATCTCGAAGCTTACAGTAGACCTTTACTCAAAATCCATTGGAAAAATCAATAAGATCTGGGGTAAACTATGTTGAATCATACTTTACTATTCAACCTGTTGGTGACATGGGTGCTAAGAAGTGTGATAATATGGTTATTGAAATTATAAAGTTTGAGGGGGTCTCACAAGGACATATAGACTCATATGGAGACCTAGATTAGTCTTCTAAGTATTCCTTTTCTTTACCAATCAATGTCACATATTCCTTATAAGTCTCCTTATCAGTTTAGTCTAGTTCCTAAATGAACATTTGGTCTACAATCCTATTGAGCGATTATCATTCAAAATTGAATAAATTGATATTTCCTAGATATTTGTTTAATTGTTCTATGTTTGTTCTATATTCTATAATTTGTTCCTGATGCAACAATTGTTTGATTGATAAATCATACTTCTAATATAGAATAAAGTATAATCCAATAACGGAGGTGAAAATCTGTCTAGAAGACAGTTATACTACACTAATTAAATTTAAAACATTATGACTATCGCCAGAAGCGATACTCTCACAGCTGGCACTGGAAGAATGCCATATTATACTCTGGGTCCAGTCGTACTCTCTTAAGTTTTAAAAGACATTGGTCTTAATCATTTCCATATGGAGATAAAGAATGAGGATGGTACAGAATACCTACTAATGACTAAGTTTAATGGGTGTAATTAACGTGTGGTGGAAAAACTTCATTCATTCTCCTTCGGGTTATACTATGCACATATAAAAAACTAAAGTTTATGTTGCGATAAAAACTTAGAAATATTTAAGATCTGGCAGATCGACTGGGTTATCCTAAGTTGAATACGAAAGAGAAGAATAATTAATAATTCTGCTGGCCACAGCGTAAAGCTTTCCTAGACCTGAAGTTTTTTATGCCCTGGATGCCCTAATGGAAAGCTCATACTTAGATCTTCTTACCTAAACTGTTAGAGAAGAATCACTGAATTTCCTAGAGAAAATTCAAAGTGATATCTGTGGACTTGTTCAGCCCCTGTTAGGCCCCTTTTAAGAAATTCTATGGTACTGATAGATACTTCTACTAGATGATCTTATGTATGTCTCTTATCTACTAGGAACCATGCATCTACCAAAATTAATTACCCAAATTATTAAGTTAAGAGCCTACTTTCCAGAAGAAAGGATCAAGTCTATTCGAATAGATAATGCTGATGAGTGTACCTCAAAGCACTTAATGATTACTATATGGCACCGAGAATTAATGTAGAGCATCTCATACCTAATATCTACTCTTAAAAGGGCATTGCAGAGTCATTATATTAAAAGAACAAAACTTATTATATTGCTTGGTCGTTCTTGCAGAATAGTTGGCTTCCCACCAGTTGTTGGGGCTACGCAGTGCTGCATACTGAGGTAATAATTCAACTCAAACCAACTGCACATTACGAAATTTCTCCGTTGTAGATAGTGCATGGAAAAGAATTAAGTATTTCCTATCTGCGAAAATCTGGCTATGTTGTATACATGCCAATCTCTTCACCACAGCGTACAACCATAGGACCTCACCAGAAGTTGAGGATCTATGTTGGTTATGAATCTCCATCATGTATTAAAATACCTAGAGCCTATGACAGGGGATTTGTACACAGCTCAATACGCTGATTGTACTAAAAACATTTTTTGGTATTAGGGAGAGATAAGTACCACATTAGAGAATGCCGAGTCCTAAGATCCATGCACTAGAGAGACCAAACTTGAAGTTTGAAGGATAATAAATCTGCAATAAATAAGCTAATAACCTGCCAAATGCCTTCACTGGTCATAAGGGAGTGAAAGATCTCATTTACCTACAGTATATACCGAAAGAGTAGAAATACTCTAGAAGAATATTGAACCCACTTTTGACCCTCATGATAAGAAGAGGGCGAGGCCTCTAGGTGCACAGGACTCAATTCGGCTGAAACGTCCGTAGAAGTAGAGAACCAAACAAATAAGAACACTACCTGTGACAGTAGAAGAAGCTCAACCTGATGTTGAGAAAATTCCTAAAGCAAGTCATCCTGGAGATGGTAACATCCCTGAAGTGATCCATCCTCAAGATGATAACCCCAGCATATATTTGCGCGCACAATTCCAAGCTAGGAAGTCTGAACACCTAGACTCCATCGTTGTGGGAAATCATGAGGAGCTGGAAGAAATTAATATAGATATATCCCTGAAGTGATGCAGGAGAAATGAATAAAAAATACTACAATTACCGACATATATTTGCCTCTAAAATTGCTAAAAAGCTGGATCCAGAACCAAAGTCCATGGCAGAGCGCTAGAAGCGCTTAGATAGTGTCAAACAAAAGAAGCAATTGAGGCAGTGCTCGCTTTAATAAGAGGAAATTTTATGGTCCTATTGACCGAACATCTCCTAAAATGTTTCCTATACGATCAAATGGGTTTTTCATCTAGAAGAGAAATGAAAATACTCGGTGGTGAGATATAAAAGCGAGGCTTGTAGCACAAGGGTTCACGCAGAGACCCGGTATCGATTACGATGAAACCTATTCTCCTGTGGTGAGTGGAATAACATTCCGATACTTAAACATCAATGGCGCTGGCTTAAATTTAAAAATGCAGTTGATGGATGTAGTGACCGCATATTTATATAGGTCATTGGATTCGAGTATTTATATGAGAGTCCTTGAAGGAGTCAAAGTTCTGGATCCTAATAATTGTAATATGTATAGTGTCAAACTACAGAGATCGCTATACGGGTTAAATACAGTCAGGGAGAATGTGGTATAACCGGCTTAGTGAATTCCTGCTGAAGAAGGGACACTCAAATAATGATAATTGTCCCTCTGTGTTCATAAAGAAATCCTAGAATAGATTTTGTATCATCTTGGTATATGTCGATGATTTGAATATGATCAAAAGTTACGACTTGCCTTGTTGATCTAGTGCTGAGTCTTGGTCTTTGAAGTCTCTGTTCGCACCCTCATAATTCGCGTCTATCGGAAAAGAAAGTAATGAATGCAAATAAATACCAAACAGAGATACAAACAAACTCAAATTTGAAAATAAATGGCTCTGAAAGGTAGACCTTGATTTTAGAAAAATTTAGAAACTTGAATTGCCTCAATCGGAGTTCATATGAGAGAGAACGAGTCTCCAAAAGATTAAATTTAGAGAAAATAGAAAAAGACAATTTTCTAGAATTATTTTTCTGAAGGAAAATCTGATTTATTGCGAAACACTGATGTCAACTGGGTTCACGGTAAACCAAGTCCACCGAACCTGACTAGGGCTGATGTCATCATCGACATGGATGGATGCTGATGTGGCTGCTGACAGGGCGTTGACGTAGGCAAACACGTGGCTTGCAACACGTTGCACATCCAACGGCACAATCGGATCGAACGACGGAGGAATAAGGCTATGGTTCTAGCGTTGTGGCGAGATCTAAGGCGCTCACCATGGATCGAATGGATAGGGTTTGTGGCGAAGTATAACGGTGAGGCAGTGGCGCTGTCTCGTCGAACGCAAGGAAGATGACGCAACAAGCAGTGGAACGGCGATGGATCGTGCACAGTTTTGCATAGATCTAGAAGAGGGAGATGCAAGCAACTCCACAGTGCAAATGGCATCAACAGAGGTGCACTAGCGATGGAGATCCACGCGGAGGAAGGCCTTGGCTATGGTGGTGAACTCCAGCAAGGGCGTTAGGACGACTGGCGAACTCTTGGCCGACAGCGAAGAGGGTGACGGGTGTGACACGAAACGGGGATCCTCGAAGGGGGTGTGGTGGCACCTTAAATAGGCCTGGGAAGGCGTGCCAAGCGTGGAAACCAAGCGACGGTGATTAGGGTTAGGGTTCGGGACGGTGGCGGCATGGTAGCGATTAAAGTGGCTAGGCCAAGAACAAAGAGGATCAGAGAGATGGGCCACGGAGAAGATTCGGCTTGAGATGAATTTGAGAATTAAAAATATTTTCGAATTAAGAAAACTCTAGAAATTGAAAAAAACCAAATAAATTCAAATAAATAGCAAATAAAATCATAAAAAATCTAAAAAAAATACAGCAAAATTTCTTGAAGCACAATGAACCCAACTAAGATTGGAAATCTTTAGTTTGATAAATAGTTTAGTCAAATTAAATCTTTTCGTTATTGAAAAATTCAAATTAAGGTTTAATTAATTCAAGAAAAATGCAAATGGTTCACCTTGAAATTCAAACATTCCAAAAACTCAAATTTTGGGATGTTACAACTCCTCATTAGCTACGATCTGGTATCCCAAGCCGACTACAACTCAACTTAAAGCAGGGCTACCCCGACTATATAAGGCAGGGGTAGGCATCCTCAAGAGAGGGAGCCAAACAGAAAGGAGAAAGAGAAGACGTATAGCAACTAGGAGCCGATGGACCATGCTTCGTTAACCTCCAGCCATAGTTTAGCCATTACTTTGATCCAATCTTCATTGTAACTAGGGCTAGACACCTTACTCTGTACTCGATACACTAAGTTCATACATCATCCGCATAGGACATAGGGTATTACTCCATCCAGAGACCTGAATCTGTATACATCGTGTGCTACTGTCTTTATGCTTGACTTTGCTAAACCGAAGGTACCTGTAATCACAAGTTTATTATCGAGATCTAACCTTCGACATTCTCTTCTAGCATTTCCTTTCTTTCGCTTTGTCTGGGTGTTATTGGGTATAATTTTAGAGTTGTGAGTTCACTTCACTTAGACTTCTGATATGCTTCGCATGGACCTCTCATCTTGTACTTTAGGTTGCTATCATGCATAATTAGCTATTATGTCTTCTATCTAGCTTGAGTTCCCTCACAATCTTATTAGTCTAGCAGGTGTTGGGCTCTCTAGGTAGGCAGGGTCTATGTGCACTCTTTAGCTTGAGATCTAGAGTCAGCTTCCCTATGTTAGTCACTGAGGAAGATGAGAGTGAGTCTAAGCCATAGTGTTCTCTACTTTCTTTTCTATGCTTTATAGCCACCCAATTTGTAGTTGCTCAACTTCTTCTCTTCATTATATGTTTCTAATTTTAATTTAGCTCATTTGGATCTTCCTTAAGCTTAATTTTGCTAATAACTCAAATTGAACCAGATTTGTGCTTGAAATTGATTTACTTGTTGGGGGGAGTTTTGAGAATATGCTACATGCATTGCATATAGACTTTATTTTCTATTTTATGAGCTCTGATTTTTTATGCAAATGATTTATCTTTCATGATATGCATCTTGCTACCTTTATGAAGAAAACTGCTAGCTTAGATATGTCCAAGTTCATTTTGATTCATCTTGCTAAGCATGTTAAAATTTAAAAATTAAAGCTTTAAATGAAAACTTGATGAAACATGTTGCTTTTAATTGTTGTTTCCTCTCTAGGTGTATATGCCACTATTTGTGAAATTTTAGAGTTCTCTAGAGTCCCTGTAGTTACTTGGGTGAAACTAGTTTGATCCGTACTTGAGTCCTTCACACACTCATATGTGCTAAAATGAAAACAAGAAAAATTGACTCTTTTTGTGCAAATTGATCTCAATACCTTAGATTCATGAGACTACCTCCCATTGCATTTGGGATGAACTTGGAATATATCGTGTATGACCAAGACCATCCCTTAAAGAGTTCTTGAGATGGTCGACAATGGCTTGAGTCAATTACACTTGAAAAATGCAAATAAAAAACATATATGTGGGTAAAGAATGCAAACAATGTCAAACATTTGCTCCCCACTATGTCTTTTGAGATCATAAAGAAAATTTTGCATCAAATGAAAAATGAGCTCGAAGGACCTTGTATGCACTTCTAGATTCCACTAAATGTTGAGTAGGTTGAACTCTAGGTTTTTCATTTGATCCTTTGAGTGGCTTTGCTTCTAGTTTTGAAACTAATGCTAGGTGTTGCACTTGTCAAATCTTGCTGAAAATGACATATTTAAAACTAAGCATGCGAGCAAAATTTGTTATTTGCACTAGGACATCTCTTAGTTTAGCATAATCTACAATTGTCTTGCTTGGTGTCAGATCTTGCCATTATGATCACTTAAATAATCTACAAAGCTCTTTAGATGCATTTCATACATCCATGCTAGCCAAAGGGAGAGAACATATAGAAATCTTGATGCCTATGATTCCGAAAGGGGGAGAAAATGTAGATAAGGCATCATTAAAAGATAAAAATGGAATTGCATTTTAGATCTTATGATTTTGTTGAAAACTTGATAACTATCTTGAATCATAAGCATATTTGAGTTCTTGTAAATGTTTATTGGACTTTTAGAGCTTCTATGAAAAACTTGTTCTTTCTTAGTTTTTGCTCTAAAATCCTTCTTGTCAACTTGGTCATGTCCCTATTTTCTTTTTCTCGGACCAAGTTTGGCTTTTCACCCTAATTGCTTCGTTCTCTTCTCTTCCCAAACTCAAAATTTTATGCCTTTTGGGTGTTCGTCAATATACTCATCAAGAAGTAGATTGAAAGACCATGTGAAAGTTTACCCATATTTGTGATGAGTTATTGACATTTTTTAAGCTATTAGTGTTTGATTTTGAGGGAGATTTGAAGTTTAATTAGAAATCTAAAGCATTTGGGAGCGTTGTCAGCAAGGGCGGTGCTACCGGCTCGGGTACTGTAGCAAAAAGCATGGTGATAGCACTGGCCTATGGCCGGTGTGAAAATTCCAGAGAGAGATGTTTTATGGTTCGCGGTAGGGCGGTGCTATTGGCCTGGGGACGGTAGCACTGGACTCTAGCCAGTGTGAAAATTCCAGAGAGCGTATTTTCTCTATTTTGGCTGTAGGGTGATGCTACCGGACTGAGAGCGGTAGCACGATCCCTTTTGAGCGAGGTTAGATATATTTGATGATTTTATGATGATTATTGCATATCTCTTTGGACATTGCTATGTGAAGGGTGTTTCTTGTCTTTGATGGTTGTAGGACGTCGGGTTTTGATCATGGTGAGGCGAAGGACGATCGGACTAGGTGAGAAGTGTCGAAGGTCTAGATGATCGAGGATCACTGAAAAATGATCGGAGACGGAGTCGGTGCAAACCTAGAAGACAATGAATGGATGAGATGCTAGCTAGGAGT
Source organism: Guadua angustifolia (assembly GCA_036346375.1). NCBI lineage: Eukaryota > Viridiplantae > Streptophyta > Magnoliopsida > Poales > Poaceae > Guadua > Guadua angustifolia. The sequence continues at coordinate 26,374,242 of CM070515.1, forward strand.
TGCTCGGATCAAGGAGAGCCATTTGATCGCAGTCTGAGATTTTTGCTGCTCCTTTGAGTTTTGCCCACTTGTTGTGAGGCTTCGTAAACCTCCCTTCTAGAAATCCAAAACATATTTCCTTATAGTTGAATCTACTTTACGCATTTACATTATGTCTTAAATTCAGTATTTAAATTCAGTATTTACATTCTTACAATTTACATTTATGCAATTTGGAATTGTTTCCCCTCTTTCTACATGCTTTTGGTTCTTGTGCCAAAGATGTATGATTGATGGAAGAATCTTCTTCAGATCTTATCCCAATCATCTAGGCAATCCATGCATCTTTCTTGCAAAAAGCCGGTCATGTGTCCTTGAGGGAATGATTCTTGTAGGTCATGTTTGAGGGTTTTTGGGCTTGTGTTCTTGCTTATTGTGATATGTGGGAGATTATTTAAGATCATCTTGATCATCAAAACTCCACTAGTAAGTCTTAGATTGAGTTCTTGAGTTTCGCTCAAACTTGGTGTGTTCTTCCTTCAAAGTAAAAAAGGTTGGATCTTCAACGTCAATCCTTACGATTGAAGGTTGGAATAAGTTTCTGACATTCTTAGGAAGACATCAACCAAGTTTTGTGAGTTTTTTCCAGCTGATCATAAGATTCCTCAAATTTTGCTTTTGAAGTTTGTGCTAATTCTTCAGCTATTCTTGAGTCTGGTCATACCATGCTTCGTGCAGCCTCACTCCGGTCATACCGGCCTTGCAGGAAACTCCCTCTATTTCATTTGCTTCTTTTTATTATTTTCATTGAGAGCTTGTTTGTATTATTTTGATTGGGTGAAAATTTTATTTGGGATCATTCATCCCCCTCTGGTCGCCATCTCGATCCTTCACTAACCAAGAATAAATCATCTTGTCAAATCAGAGAGTCGTCTCTATCTCCAACAAAGAACCAGCATGAAGATTAACTGGTAAAAAAAATCAAAGGCACCACTGAACCTAGAATCCCTGTCCATTTACAACAAGCTAACCAAGAATCAATCATACATTCTAAACAAGGAGCAGTCTCTAATCTCCAACTAACCATCAGAACCAACACGAAATTAAACTAACAAAAATAAATCTAAGGCACTAGCGAACCCAAAAAGCCCTGTCATTTCTAAGAAACTAAACAAGGAGCAACACATCTAAACCCAAACAGAATAGGATCAGCCTCTATCTAACCAACCAAACAACCAAAGCGCAAGCACTAACCATCAAATAGCTATCACAAAACCTACCAAATCGAACACTAACCACACAATAACTAGGTTGTCATGAATGATAGATCCATACCTGAGCCCCTTGCAGGGGTCCTGGCAGTTGTGGTTGGGGAAGACGATGAGTTTGAGGTCGCTAACAATGCAGACGATGAGCTGTGTTCGACATATAGTTCGTGGCACACATGGCCATCAAGTCGCAAATGCTTGCTGATTTCGTGGTCGAGCAGACATCGTAGCCAGCTCCCGAATGTGAGGTCGAGGAAGAAGAGCCTTGGGTCATGTACTTGATGGTTCAAGATCTTTCAAGTGCTCGGGGGATGGGATTCTCATTATCACCCCTCGAGGAGACAAATTGAGGTATGTGGTCCATTTTGGATTTCCGGCCACTAATAATGTGGCAGAGTATGAAGCTCTCCTGGCGGGTCTTTGAGCTTGTAAGGCGTTAGGCATGCACCAGTTGATCGTTAAGAGTGATTCTCAGCTGGTTGTCAACCAATTCAACAAAGATTATCAATGTTCAGAAGACTCGATGGCCAAATATCTTGCCGAGGTACGTAAAATGGAGAAGTGGTTCCAGAATCTAGAACTCATGCACATACCCAGGAAGGACAACTCCAATGCCGATCTCCTCTCCAAGCTCGGGTCGTCTAATGATGAGATTCCCCCGGACGTCGTCCTTGAGACCTTGGCGGCACCCTAGATTGCTGGCCAGGAGGTCTCGATCGCGTTCATTGAAGGTGCTCCCTCATGGGCAGAATCGATCTACAACCTCCTTGCACGGGGCGAACTCCCGTCTGACCCCGCCGAGAGGAGCATGGTCAAGCACAGCGCATGCTCGTACAAGATCGTCGACGGCCGGCTTTATCACCGAAGCTTCTCTGGAGTCTTGACGAAGTGCATCTCTTCGGAGGAGGGTAAGTATCTGTTAAATGACATCCATTTGGATCTCTGTGGAGCGCACTCTTCTTTCAGGACAATGGTTGGCAAAGCTTTCGCATGGGGTTCTACTGGCCAACAGCGCTACAGGATGCTCGGGATATTGTTCGCACCTGTCGAGCTTGCCAGTTCCATGCTCGGAAGTCACACCAACCGGCCTACACGCTTCAAACCATTCCGCTCGCATGGCCCTTCTCGACATAGGGGCTCGATGCGCTTGGACCCTTTCCTCAAGCGGTTGGAGGGAAGAAGTTCCTATTCGTCGCTATTGACACCTTCACCAAGTGGATAGAGGCCAAATCTATCTCGACCATCACTGCTCAGGCGGCTGTCAAGTTTTTTCGCTCGTTTGTGGTCACCAGGTATGGGGTTCTATGCAGAATTATTACTGACAATGGAACATAATTTACTAGTGAGTTGTTCTAGGAATATTGCGAGGACATAGGCATCAAAGTGTGTTACGCTTCGGTAAGCCACCCGCAGAGCAATGGAGCATTGGAACGCGCCAACGAGCAAATTGTTCAAGGCATCAAGAAGCGAGTTTCAGATGAGCTCGAACAACACGGCCAAACCTGGGTGGATGAGCTTCCCACCGTCCTATGGTCTATTCGTACCACGGTCAGCCAAGCAACGGGGTCAACCCTCTTCCGGCTTGTATTCGGTACCGAAGCCGTCCTACCTTTAGAGGTCACGCTAGGCTCTGCTAGGGTCAGCTTGGTCGAACAGGTCGACTTCAAGCAAGAACGGTCTCTTGACCTTACCCTGGTAGAAAAAGTAAGATGCCGTGCACTGCTATGATCAGCGTATTACCTGCAAGCCCTTCGTAGACATGTGTCTCGATCGGTACGACCTAGAGAGCTCCTTGTTGGGGACCTAGGCCTAAGACGAATCCAGGGCTCATCCAACACCAATAAGTTATCCCCACAGTGGGAGGGCCCCTATAGAGTCATTTCAACAGATCGCACGGGGGCTTACCGGCTAGCGATGCTCGATGGCAGAGAGCTCTCGAATTGTGAGAACATTGATCAACTCTGTAAATTCTATGTGTAATGCATTTGTCTCAAATTTCAATAAAACGTTATTATTTGTTGGCTATATTGTTCTTTGTGTCCCTTCTCAATCTTATACTCCGTGCCGGGTGTCGCAACCTCATGATTCACCTCCGGGGGTCATGCCAACAGTAAGTCGATCCTTATCATGTCACGGCTTCCCCTGTGGAAGGGCTTGAATCAGGGGACCGACCCAGAGTGTATAATTTTAAACGAGCTAATGAATTCCTGCATCCGACCTGCGTATAAGTGCTCTCGAACTCGACCCAAATGTTGTGAGCTCACGGTTCACCTCCAGGGGTCGTGCCACCTATAAGCCGACTCAGTTCACATCTCGGCTCCCCCTGTGACAAGGCTTGAACAATTGCCCACATTCGAATCGACGTGTGAGCATACATCGTGATCGGTGTTTTAAAGGTCTAAACGACCCTGGAGTCTTTGGGACTAGGCTCTTTTTCATACAAGGGTTCGCCTATTATGCTTAACGACTCTAATGACCTCCCCTGTGGGGTATATATCTTTCACCGACTTTGCAGGTCATCAGGTACTTAGTAAGTTTTTGTGGCTCTTGACTTGTGCCCAAGGTCGGCATAACTCAACCTCGACCAAAACGGGGGCTGGACAAGGGCATACTACCCCAAGAAAAGCTAATTACACGATAAAAAACAACAACAAAGAGGCACAAGTTCATTTTGTTCGAAAATGATTTTTGTTTCATTAAGTTCTTCTTACAAAGTACTAAGTACAAAGCCTAAGGGCTGATCTAAGTTACAGGTCAGTCATGTCGCGGGCAAACTTCTCCTGCTCGAGTTCGGCAACCTTCGTCCTCAGAGTAGACAGTTCGCCCTGAAGTCGAAGTGCTTCGTTCGCGGAGTCGGAGGCGCCTTCACTCGTCTTGGAGTTGGGCCAAGGCATTCTTCGTCGTCTTGGTTGCCCGCCCCAGCTTCTCCTCGAGCTCAGTGACCTTTGCCTCGAGCTCGGTGGGGGCTTTCGCCAAGGCGGCCTGGTCCGCGACCTCCTTCTGCAGCCTCTCCACCTCTGCTCGCTCAGCCTCGAGCGCCTTGGCCGACCGAGCACATTCTTCCTCCAAGGCCTGGAAGGCGTGTTCGCGCTCGGTGTTGACGGATAGGCTGAGCTCAGATGCGTGAGTTGCCTCCAGCGTCGTCAGTGTACCTTGGAGGGCTGCAAGCTCGGTGGCGTGGCCATGGTCCTCTGCTCAGCCTCCTCCCGCTCGACCACCAGAGTCTCCTCGAGCCGGTGCAGGTGAACCTCCCATTCCTCCACCTTGTCAAAGAGGATCTTCAGAGCATCAGAGTGGTTCTGAAGACCCTGGAGCCCCTGACTGATGAGGCCAACGGCCTACCAGATAAAAAAAGAGGGGGGTTAGGTTGCATCAAAGAAAGACAAGTCACGGGATAAAAGGAGTGCGGGGAAAACGTGCCGTACCTGGTTAAGTTGGTTTTCGAATACCACGCAGTAGGGCCCTGTTGGTCTGCTGCTCAACGCCTCAGGCGCGATTTGGTCTTTCGCTAAGGTCGAGGAGTCGGGGCGAAGTTCTTCTGGCACGTGGCCAACTTCGCGGTGGCGGCCTCAGCTCGGGCCTCCTCGTGTGCCTGAAGGCTGGACTCGCCTTCAGGCAGGGTCCCCTCGACCAAGTTGGCCTCGATCTCTGCAGTCAGGGGGTCCTCTGCTTCTTCCCTGAGGATGGCCCCGGCCGGGTCGCCGGCTTGGACCTCCTCAGTGTCTTCATCGGTTGGTTGCCGGCCTCGGTGGTTGGGATCGCCCGGCCTCGACGGTCGTAGCGACCGTGGCGGCGGCAACTTGAACGGTCTCAGCCGCGGCGGAGGAGTTGTCTCGAGCTTCACTCCCTGCTGCAATCTTGGCCGGGGAGACCTCGACTTCGGAGGCCGCCGTGTCGTTGGCCTCCTCTTCATTAGCGGCAGGCGAGGCCGCACCTTCGCTCGAGCCGGCGAGCCCATGTTCAGACTCGCCGGCCACGACCCAACTATGGGGGCCTCCGACAGTGCGACCCTGGCTCGTGGGGAAGCGATGCACCAGCTCGTACGAAGCCTCCTCCTTGGACTCAGATTCACCCTAGACGATAGACATTGTCAGGGGGGTTGGGGGTGAGTTCGGGCACTCAAGGTCTGCGGCAAAGAAAGATTACTAAGCTAAGTCGGAAAGGAATTTCACGATCAAGGGAGGAGTGAAGTATCTAAGTCATGAGCCTCCGTCTCGTAGGGGCTCATGGGAGAGCGATTATTGCACTGTTGATGGCAACCTCCACCATCGGGCGGGCGTCTTACGGGGTCTTCTTGACCTCGGCGTCCAAGGGTGAAGATCGGCCCCCCCTCCTGCGGGCGCCTCGCCGGTTTGGAGACCTTGGAGCGCATGGTGGATCCGGGTTACCCGTGGCGGCTGGCCTAGGGCCCTGCGGTCGAGCCCCTGGAGCCACCTGGGGGCTAGAGGTCTTCAAGGCGGCCGTTGCCTCTCGTCGGCGGCTTCTGGTGAAGGCCGCCCGAAGGGAAAAGAAGAAAAAGTCAAAATCTGTCGTAGTCCGTTACTAAGCAAGGACTCGAGCTTGAACTTACCACCAGGCGGTCGCCCCAATCGACATGCTGCTTGTTTGGGGCTTTGTCGCTCGGGGCATCTAGGAGCAGCCTCTTGCTCGCCTTCTTACCTTTGCTTTATCCGGGCTGCGGGAGCATGCGCTTCGCCGTTTGAAGTAGCTCTTGATTCGCCTACAAACACACCTCAAGATCAGAGCGAGCTCCAAGTGTTCCCGAGTTAGGACCTGACTCAAGGTAACTTACCTTGGCGCTCCGCCTTAGCACGTTCCTCAGGACGGGCTCGTTAATGGAGTAATCGAACGCTACCTTCCCTAACATTTCCGTCATCCAGGCTGCTAGCCAGGATTCCTTTGGCGCTGCTGAAAGAACAAGGTCGTAAGAAGGTTTCAAGATTGGACTCAAATAATCTTCTGCTCGAGAAAACTTACCGGACGTGCCCTCGCGGGTGGGGTCGTCACGACCCTTGATCTCATAGAATGGATGCAGCCTCTTTCGCAGAAGGAACACCGGTTCCGCAAGAAGTTGTTGGCGATGGCCTGCCCGGTGAGACCGCGGGTGGCACATATATGGATGGCGGCGATGGCCTCCTGATCGACCGCTAGGTCATCCGCCTCGGGGGTCTGGCGCTTGCCGGCGATGGGCGCTCCATCGTACGCGAGCGCACCGTCTTCCCCTCTCTTCAGGTAGAACCATCTCTCGGTCCAGGGACCGAGAGAATCCCGAGCGTGGAGTTGTGGGAAGGCCCAGGGAAGTCCCGTCCGTAGCCGAAAGTAGAGGCACCCGACCACGGAGACCTTCCTAGTGCGAAACAAAGAAAAGAAACGAAAAAAGAGAGATGGGGTGGGAAGAATCCCAAGGAACCCCTCGCACAGATGGGAGAAGATGGAAAGAAGGAGGATGGAGTTCGGCACCAGATTGATGAGCTCGATCTCGCATTGTGCGAGGACCGAGGTCACAAAGTCGCTCTCCGGCATCCGCAGGCCGAAGAGCATGTAGTGCTCGGTGCTGACGAGCTCGTCTTCTTAGGGTTGTGGTTCGGTCTCTCCGCCCGGCAACCGCCATGTCGTCGGGTCCATCAACCCCAAGCTCTCGAGTTCCTTCATCCTGGCCAGCGACAAGGAGCTCTTCCCAAACTTGGCCATTGAGGATGCTTGGTGCTCGGTCGGGGAGAAAAGGCAGGATGAGCAGAAGGCCAGGGAGGATGAGGTCAAAGAAAGTTCAAAAGAGTTTGGGAATTCTTCAGGAGGGCGATGGTCCAGATTTATAGGCCTCGATTGTCGCCAGTTAGAAGATATGGCGTCTCAAAAGACGCGCCGGTTTCTATTTGACAAGTGCATTTAGAGATTTGGTGGCGGAATCGAGGCGTCGCAGGCGGTTCCGCTACTCTTCCATGTCTGTACTAGGATTTCGAAGGCCAAGGGCCGCTAGGTGTAACTGTGTCAAGCCTTGTGGTTGGTCTCCGCTCACCCTCGACCTTGGGCTTGGGCAGCTTTGGGTTCGACCAGAAGATCGTCCCGTTTTCCAGATCGTGAGGCTCGAGGTCATCCCTAGTGCTCGAGTACGACCTAAACCTCGGGGGCTAGCTGTCAGGGACTGAGAAATCTATGTCTGGTCAACGGATGGTCAACAAAGCCCCTAGCTCAAGCTCGGCGCGAGATCTTTGACCACGACGTGGACCGCGCGGCTCCCCTACGACCTCGAGCTAGGGGACAGCTTCCGCTCGGAGGGGTCAAGCTCGGGAGGCGAATCGTGCATTCAACCGCGGTTATGAGGGCCCTTAAGTGGTGGAGCTAAGCCAGGCATGGGTAGCAAATCCGGGACGGTTACGGCCCACCTTCATTGCGCACGAAGCCACTCTCCCGGGAATCTCTCCGGGAGGTTTTCAGTAACGGCTAAGAGGGATATATAACCCCTGGGACGAACGTACTCAAGGACGAGAGAATTTGCCATCTTTAAAATTTGTTTTTATAACCTCCAGATGGACCCACATGTCATACAGCGAACTCAAGGCACACGAATTGGGTGTCAAAATTTCTTACAAGGACACATAACATACACACACACAAGCGCCAGCTCTGGCTCGAGCTAGAAAAGACCTTCTTGTACTCAAACATAGTGAGATTCTCCGCCTCCGGGTAAGACTGGAGTAGAGCTATTATTTGTCAACAGGGGCTCGAACCAGTATAACTCTTGGTGTCCTGTTCTCTGTCTTTGTCTCCGACCATTAGAGCAGTAGGACCGACCCTTGGGTGAGCGAAGTCGATTCAGGGTCCGTATACACAATTAACCCCCTTTCATTTCTGCGGTCCGGTGATCTCGATCATCAACAGAATCAAGTGTGCTTCGATCTACACTGAGTTTTGAAACATCCGCAGATTCTTGCAGTCTATGTATGGACAAAAACATAAATTGCACCCCATGTTAAACATATCCTCCTCTAAATCTCTTCTAAAAGTAGAGACACCATTAATGTACTCGGCACTCTCACGGTTCTCAGCGTACATTCAGTTTTGATTTATCTACTCTATGTATATAAGAATAAGTGTTAAATAATAAATTAAGTACACTAGGAGTGCACATGCACATATTCTTATGTTGGAGCACAAATTAACTAGCTAAAACCTTACCCTAAGTTATAAACCATGCTAGATTTAAAGAACAAATAGATCTACAATTTACATATAAGCTACATTTGAACTTACGAAACCTAGCTTCTTATATCACGAAGAACAAATGGATCTTTAATTCTCTATTTACCTAGCTTGCTACATCTTGAATATAATGCAATAAGAACCAATTACTATTTAGATCACAAAGAACAAATGGATCTTCTACACCAAGCTAGATCTTGAATATAATGCAATTAGAACCAATTACTAACCTTAGATCACCTAGAACAAAGGATCTACAATCACACTTTCAAATCCATGGTCTCTTTTCACCAAATTGCATCTCAATCATAGCCACCACAAAAATAGCTTGGGAAACCTTAAAAACACTAAGGAGGTGTAACATCCCAATTTTTGGCTTTTCAATTATTAAATATCATTTTATTGCAATTTATGATTTTCGTGAATTTTCTGGAATTTATTGGATTTTTGGGATTTATTTGAATTATTTTGAATTTACATATATGGTCTTTTGTTAAGAAATAATTATAAAAAGAAATATTTAAAATAAAGACTGCCCAAAAATATTTTATTTAAGTTTAGAAGGTCTCGAAGTATTTTCGTAGATTTCCTTTTTCTCTCCGGGATGGAATCGGATTAGGAACTGAATTGATAACTGGTATGATTGGATTAGCAGCTTCGCTGCACGCGTTCGAAACGGATACATGAGTTTCTTTTACAATGATGCTCATCTCTCTCTGATCTCCTGTTCTCTCTCAACCTCACGTCCGTCTACAATACGCCGATGCACTGTAGCTTCGTGCACTGTAGCACCGAATTTCCTTCGCTCGTCCTGCGGCTGCCGCTCGACTTTTCTTTCGCGTCTTCGGTTCTGCCGCCAGAGCGAGCGTTGGCGCTGTGATCGTCACGGTCTCGGAATTCGTCCAGGCGAGAGGCCAGTTGCTCGACGCTGATTGGAATTTGGTAGCTGGCGCCAAAAATTGTCTGAGGCAACTGCGCACGAAGGAAAGTCTTCCGCGCAGGCGTCGCCGATTCAAACTCTAGTACTGCCGAATGCGTCAAGGACTCGGGCGGGACGAAGGACCTTCGGTCCTATTTAAAGCCGTGCGTGGCATCGCCGGGGAAAGCAAGCGGCAGAAAACAAACGCGAGCGATTGAGCGGGAGTCGCGCCGTCGTTCGTAGACTCTCGCGAAGGAGCGCGTGGCCTCGTCGGAAGAAGCGAGCGGCAGAAGAAAGAAATCGCCAGAGGAAGCGACAGCAAAATCGTGAGCGCCGTCGTTCGTGGAATTTCGCGAAGAACAGCGGGCGTCGCCAGGAGATTTTCGAGCGTGCGCTGCCGAGTTATCGCCAAGGTCGTCGTCTTCGTCCTCGGTGAATTCAAGTCGCCATCGCCGCATCGCCGATCGGGAACTTCACCAGCCGTGTCGGATCGTAATCGAGCGCGCGAAATTCGTCCACGTCACTTCGGAATCGGTAAGCGTCTTAGATTAAATATCAACCGTTGGATTTAGGTCGGACAGTTGATATTAGGCCACGTAGTATATTTACCCGTAACCGTTAGATTGAGTTCCTCGGTCTAGATTTCGCCACGTTTTGTCCGTACAAGCCGGGGCGGGAAAATCCGTATTTTCCTTTATAAAAATAATTCGAGAAAATAAGAATTTCTAATTTCAGAATTTACTAAACTTCCGAATGTTATAACTTTTACATATGAACTCCGATTTGGGTAATTCAAATTCTAAAATATTTGTAAAATTGAGATCTTTCCAATAGTGGATTTTATTTGAATTTTTGAGTTCATTTGTTCTTTGATTTTGGTGTTTATTTGCTATTTCTTCTCGATTCGCGTAGACGTTGAGTTGAGCAAGGTTTCGAAGAAGGGACTATCATCTCAAGGGAAATCTTCGGAGCAATACCAGGAGCTTAAGCAAGGCAAGTTGTGCTTTGATCATGTTGCACCCATAAACTAGATTGCATGCTATTTTGATTTACCTTATCACTTGTTATTTTATGTGTATAAATGATTTCAACATAAGTTTAGGATTAGCTATCGTACCCTTTGAATTACACCCTACCTTGTTATTTGTATGCCATACTCCACTTGTCACCCTAGGTTGGTTCACTATAGTTGGTTAATAATGAAATCAACATGGATGGTTAGATCGGATTAGAATGCTTAGCCATGCCACGTCATCACATGTACATGGAATGTTGATTATTAAATTTGACTAATGGAATATGGAACAATGATGTTAACTTGTGTGTCATGTGTGGTCACACGATGAGATTGAGTTGTTGTGGCAAGGGATGTCACATAGCGATATTGAGTTGTTGATAGCACGTGGTGCTTGGTAATCAACTGGGGTGGTTATGATTTTGGGTCGGAGCAAGTGGCAAGGGCGGGCCCGATGGGCAGAGGGTATGTGTATGTCTTGCTTTGATCAAACCATAAGGACACCTTGCGAGCCTTTGACTGAGTCAACCATGCAACCACATATACATTATGGGGCAGCCTAGTGACTAATTTGCAAAGTCTTAGCTTTAGTACTATCGTGGTGGAGTGAGACCCGGGTAGTGGTAACCAGTCCTCGCTCGGGGTGGCTCACTTGGCGCAAGAGGGGGGGCCTGGATGTGGTAACCAGTCCCACCATTGTTGAAACCTTAGCGGGTAGTACTGGGTTAAGATGATGCATTGTAAAGGCTTTGTCGTGATCTCTTCGCCGACACACCAAAGGAAGTGTGTTAGTCGCGTGGCAACAAAAGATGATCATGTCGTGTGGGTAAAGTGCATAACCTCTGCAGAGTGTACAATCTATTCGGATAGCCGTGCTCACGGTATTGAGCAATGCTCGGGGATTACAGTCAAGGGTTTAGATTTCTTTTTGAAAACTTGGGATGGATGGCAGGATGCCATGGAAAGTTGAATCTTGACTTAGGATGAGAAAACTTGGTTTATTTGAGAAATGCTGAATCTATCTATTACTGTTATTTGTTTTACTGTCATTTCAATCTATATACTATACTTGTTTTTAAATGCTGCTTAGTTGCAAATGAACCACTTGGCCTTCCTTTGGAATAAGCCTTGCATATAGCTATGATAGAATTGCATTCATGCACAACTTGTTGAGTACATGTTGGTGTACTCACCCTTGCCTACAAAATCATCGATCTTTGAAGGAGTACCATGAAGAGACGAATGTTTAGGGTGCAAGCCTTGTCGGTTACTGTGGTATCTTGAGGGGTTACCTCGTCTTCATTCTGCTGCGAGTTCAATTGGTTGTTCGACCTTGTGAGGCATTGTTAAGTAAGTTGACCATGAGGTCATACAACTAGTAATATTTAATATATTATGTCTTTTATCTTATATCGTTGTGTATGATTGTGATATTCACTAATGTTGAGCTCTGTGTGCACTAAGCGTGATCTGGACTAGTGTAGTATACACAGAGGTCGGATTTGCATATTACGGTCCCGAGGAGGGGGGCTCTCTGTACTTATTTTCAGAAAAATGTCATCATAGACGGTTTTAACCAAAAACGTCTGTAATGAGTATGGTAGCATCACTGACAGATTTTTGGATAAAACCATCAGTCGTGTTGAGTCTCATCACTGATGGTTTTATACAAAAAAACTGTCAGTGATGTCAATGATAGTCATCACTGACGGTTTTTGGAAAAAACTATCTATGATGATCAATCATCACATATGGTTTTTAGAAACCGCCAGCGATGAGGGGTCTAATATAAGTCTTTTTATAGTAGTGTTATAGCTTTAGATGAAGTCTCATGTGAATGTATTTTGTTAAGACGTGTGATTAACTATATCTAGAAGTCATGTGATATTAATATCATCGATACCGCCATGATTATCTATGAGGATAATACTACTTGTGTTGCACAAATCCAACTAGGTTATGTGAAAAGCAATATCACAAAATATATTACTCCTAACTTTTCTATCCTCACAAACTCCAGAAGAATGGTGAGGTAAAAATTTTGCAAACCAAGTCATGTGAAAATCTTACAGATTTATTCACTAAGTCCTTGCCAAAATCTACATTCCAAAGTTGTGTTAATGACATGGAAGTGACTTAGAGATATGCAGAGTTTAGGGGGAGTAAATCTCTAAACCCTAAGCATGATCCTGAAGATTCTACTTTAAATCCAGAAGATTATAAGTTATACTCTTTTTCTTGGTGAGTTTTCATAAAGTTTTCTCACATGAAGGTTTTTAATGAGGTAACTAGTGAAACACAATGTGCGAGTACAATGTACTTTTTTCTCCATCTCTTTTTTCCCATTAGGTTTTTTAGTGGAGTTTTTAATTAGACATATCCATTACGTGGTATTTCTCCAAGGGAGAATGCTAAGATATAGATTGATTTGAGTCCATATTTAGTTGGACTCTATCTCTATATGGGCGAATCTAAATCTATCTCTTACTACCTTCTACTATATATTTTGGTGCCCCTGTGTACTAGAGAACCAATCAAATAAAGAGATAGAACAGAATTTTGCCTCCCTATATTGTGTGTACTCTCTATTTGTGCTTGCTGTTCTTTGATGTGTCGCGATTGATCAAGTGCAAATGACTTCATTTTACCACACATCTGAGCTTTGATTAACTGGCTACACGATTGGGTTGATGGCATTCGGGCCTATGAGTCGACTGCATTGTGGGCCATGAGCTTTGAGAAATTATCTCATGCATACTTTTGTTTTGTTAGAGATGAACACATTCTTTGAAAGCTAATGACACACCCAATAAATAGAACAATACTCATGTATTAACACTAGATGGCCGGTATGTGAGCTTGGCTGCATGAATCACGCATGGGCTTGTTGGACTAAAACATATAATCATAAGAACTTGCTCTTCGTGAGTAAGCATCTTCTTTTATTTCTTAATGATTATGCCATCCACTTAATCTGACTTGTTGCACAAGAACTCATCAAACACTACAGTATGGGATGATTTTACAAATGAAATGTTCATTGATATTTATCTAGAATAAGTTGCAGCAAACAATAGACCCCAGCAATATTTGAATGACAAAGGGTATCACAATCTTATGGTCTAAGTTCAAAGAACACATAAAGAGAGAGTACACCTATAAGCAATTGAAAAATTATTGGGATAGCTTGAAAAGAGACTATGCAAATTGGAAGATGTTGAAGTTCCATGCATCCAGGCTAGGGATCAATCCTAAGTAGAGATGGCAATGGGACCCTATTTCTCGTTCCCCAATGGGGAATTCCCTTATTAGGGGGCAGAGATGGGGGTGTTTTCCCCCACGGGGCTAGTAACGGGGAAAAGCTATCCCCGTCAGGGGAATTGGGTGTGGGGCCATTCCATTTCTCCCTATCACTGATACTCGTGCCCCCGGTTATGTATAACCCTAAATCTTGAATTCCCGTCAGCCTCCCGCACCTCATTCCCCAATCCAACCAGATTTGATCGCGCCCCTATTGCCTCCACCTCACCATCTCCCCCCTTTGACTCCCCATCCGCTTCGCCCTCTCCCCCTCCTCCCCTCCCTCTTGGCATTGCCGCCACACCCTTCCCCTCCGCCTCGGTGGCGTGGGTGCGCGTTGTGTCAGTGGTTGCCTCCCCCACCCCCTCCACCATGTCACCTTGGTGGCCCAGGCATCAATGGCCACCTCCCGCTCCCCCTCTACCATGGCCAGCTCAGTGGCTAGGGGGCATGCTGCGAGCATGGCGCAAGTGTCGATGGCATGGGCGTCAGTGGCCGCCTCCCTCTCCCCTTCCACCATGGCCCATCGGTGCCTTGGTGGTGTGGGCATCGGTGGCTACCTCCCCCTCCCCTCCACCATGGTTGATTCAGTGGTTGGGGCGCTTACGGTGAGCATTGGTGGCACAGAAATCGGTGGCCGGCTCCCCTCCCCTTCGCCATGATGGCCTTAATGTGCTTCCCCATCCCACACCACGGCACCATAGCACCAGTGACTCAGTGAGTGAACTCAATCCCCAATTGTGGTGCTTTCTACTTTGAATATGTGATTTTTCCTTGTTATCGGGTATGGGTCCCCACAGGACTCGATACCCTGACGGGGACGAGGAACGAGATGAAGTGGCCCCGATGTTGGGTTCGGGGCCAGGGAATGGGGCATTTTCCTCTTCATGAGGGCAGGGACATTCCACCACTCCCAGCAGGGGAATGTCCTCATTACCATCCCTAATCATAAGACTAGATCCATTAACGTAAATGATTTGTGGTGGGTTGACCATATTACGATATGTAATCTTTAATCTTGTTGCATGTGTAAGCGCATTGAAAAGTTGTAACTTACGAATATAATTGGTCTATCTTTATTGTAGGCCATGCCACATTGCGCCAAGTTCATGAAGGGATCCTTGCAGGATGAGAAAAAGTTTGACGCCATATTTTATTATGCAAGTTGTACCTACAAACCTACTCTTGTCCCTGGTGCAAAGGGTGCAACCCATGTGAACCTTGAAGATAATGAGGGTGAGGGTGCTCATGATGAGGGTAATGACGGAACCACTACACCAAAGAAGTCAGCCAATGTGGACAAGTGCTAGTAGGACACAAGGCCCAAAAGGGCTGCCTATGACTCACCAAGTGGGAATAAACTGAAAAAGTCATAAATAGATGTTTAACTGAAACAGCTCGTGAATATTGTTGACAAGTACTATAGTAGCAAAAATTATGTGACCAATGTGTTTGGCCCAATGATTGATCCTATTAGGCAAAAGATCACTAAGATGATTGATTTGGTCATTGAGGCTGAGATAGAAGAAGGGAGTGATGAGTATTTCTACGCCACACAACTTCTCATTAAGGAGTACCAAGATGTCTTCCACACACTTAAGACATTTCATGGGAGGCTAGGATGGCTTAGGAGGAAATGGGATGAGAAAAATAGGTGTTGAATATTTGACTTATTTCATGAGGGTTGAACCTATCTATTCTTCATGTGATGTCATTAACCTATATTTTATTTTTTTATGTCGAGACCAGATTTTCAAATCTGAACCTTCTCTGTATAACCATGCTAGTCTAGGAAAAGCTAGCACACATAGTGGAAACAGTGATGATAACACAATCATATCATGAATCATGAATCAAATAATATTAATTAAGCAAAAAGGTATTAACCTTATGGCTTGAGTCCAATAAAAAAATAGAAGAAACAAAATAACAACAGCAGAATAAGCCCATCCATTTGCCCAATAGACAATCGACTGGGGTTTGCATCCTAGTAATCCGGACCACCTTCGTCATAACCACAAGCATAGAACTCATAGTCACCTTCAGCTTCTGCGCACTCCTCTGTGGAAAGTTGGGATATTGCAAGGGTGAGCACAAAAATGTACCCTACAAGTCTTGGAAACGTAATGCATGATAACTATATGCATTACTGAACAATTGAAGGCATAATATGGCTCTTTTGGCATAAAGCAAAGTTTAACATTAAATACTAATAGTAATTTCACAAAGCATCAATAGATCAAAATATAATTGAATACTAATTGAATTCGGTACAACCACTAAACAGGTTCCAACTACCTGACTGGCTCCAACCGCCAAACCATAATACGAGAGTTCCATCCACTCATGAATTCCCAAACCATCATTTTCATTTAAAACAAAACCATAAGATCTAGAATATGCAAGCATACCTCGCCTGCCCTTGATCGTGTGGACGACTACTTAAATAGTTCTAACTCTGCAGAGTGTGTACAGCTTTACCCACAAGACATGATCGACTCTTATTACTAAGCAATTAACACACTTTCTTTGGAGTGTCGATAGAGAGATCATGACAAGATCTTTACAATGCACGACACTGCTATTAACTTCGCCCGCTAAGGTTTCACCGTTGTTGGGGTTCTAGCCACCCATGGTATCACATGTTTCGATCCTTAATTGACTAGGGCGGAACATTCACTTTACAAGGTCTCGTGCATCCAACACCCACCAAACATCCATCCACCCTGGTCTAAGCCAATTCCACTTTATTTCATTTAAAAAATAGCAGAATAACAATTGCCGCATCTTCGCAAATAAGTTTAAGCAATGTTTGAAAAGTTTCCCATAATGGCATAATACTGAAACGTTTAAGCGGACTAAGCAATTCTACCATTCCATGCTACACTATTGGTTATCATTAAATAAAATAGCTAGTATCATCTAGGGTGATAAAGGTTTGTCATGATTAATGTCAATGAGGGTATAACAAATCTGGCATTTAACTAAATCTTAAAACTACATTTAAAGTATATTGCGTAAAAGTAAGCATGCATAATTTAGAACAACATAAGCTTTTCACAAAAATTTAAGATCAATATGTTCAAGGAAGACTTGCTTTCGCTGCCTCCTGCTTGTTTTGCTTCTACCTATTGACTCGATTGAGCTTCGAATGCATTGTCTATATGCGAAACAAGAATAAATAAATAAAATAAATTCAAACAAAATTAAAGAAAATAGAAAAGAATGATACTTAAAGATATATCATAAATTTAGATAAATTTAGAAATTTGAATCTCTAGAATCGGAGCTCAAACGAGGGAGAATGGGCTCCTCGAAGTTCCTCAAATCAAAAATTCAGAAAAATCAAAATGGTTGACACGTGGCAAGACGTGATTAGTTAGAATTTTTGAATTTTCTAGAAAATGGAAAAATAAAAAGGCAACACCGGCTGACATGTGGGACCCACATATCAGTGGCTCGGTCCATGGTGGACCGGGAGCACCGAAACGATCAAGGGGCGATGTGGCGGACACGTTGACATGGACGCCACGTGTCAGGCTAAGGCTGACGTGGCAAACATGCGGCACTGACATGGCTTGCCACGCTGCGTGACAAGGAAATCGAGGTGGTGCTGACACGACGAGAGGCGGGGCAACGTGGCGCTGAGGTGGCGCGGACACGGGCGACACTTGGCGCTAACGTGGTGCCAGCGTGGCATGGCGGCGCAGAACGAAGCGGCGTGGAGGTAGCGCAAACTCGCCAAAGCCGAAGAAGAAGACGTAGCCAGGGGCAAAAACGTGATGAAAACTAGTGGTGTATGAGGCAAAACGCAGAGAACACCGTGGAGAACTCGATGAGACCAACATCCGCGGTGGAAACTCACTAGCGGGGAAGAACAGCGGCGAGGAAAAGCTTCAAGCTGGCGGCACAAACTCGACTAGGGTTTCGGCTTTTGGCGACGCATGAGCGGCGAACCTCGAAACAAGAGAGAGGAGCGGGTGCGGCACTATTTATAGGCACAGAAGTCGAGGGTTACTAGCCCGGATACGGCGAGGTCAGCGAGGAAAACGCGACTGCAGGTCCGGGCGAAGGCGACGCAAAGACGAAATGGCAGTGGCTGACAGGTGGGCCCTGCACATCAGTTGACGCGGCATGAGGAGGGCCAAGCTAGTTGGGACGGGAGCAGCAAATCGGACCGAGTGAGGGAGATGGGCGGAGCAGCGAGGAGAGTAGACGGGCCGCGCAAGAAAGAAAAGGATTGGGCTGGCGGAAGGGAAAACGAGTCGGCGGAAGAAAATGGTCCGCGCGGGTAAGAGAAAATTTTATTTTTCTTTTAAGAAAAAGCCAAAATAAATAGCAAATAAATTAGGAAAAATACCAGAAAATTCTCAAAAATACTCTTAAGCATTTAGAACCTGAATAAATTATTTTACACTCATTTAGACTTATACCTTTGAGTCAAATTATTTTCCTGCACAGAAGAAATTTTTAAATTTACCAAAATTTTAAAAAGGCTCAAAAATGGAGTGTTACATTTTATGTCATTCCATGGGCCTATTTGTGTTATGTTGTGTTGTTGGGATGAAAGAATAATCATTAATGTAATATACTATATGATATGTTATGTTATGTTTCCTTTATTATGTTGCCATTTTTTTATGCAATGTTCTTGTTTCTTGTTACTTATGACATGTCCTTGTCACTATTTAGATAAGCTCTTCAAGTTCTCGTAATTCAAGTGATGATACTCAAGTGATGAAAGTGTTGTGGATGATAAAGGACCAGATTTGTTCTTGTAGCTAGCTGCGATTGTCGCATTTGGATGGTTCGATAACTATAGCGCCTGCACTACCAAGAAGCCAAAGAAAATACCAACATGACAGGGAACCAATGGGTAGAGGACACACTTAGTAACAACATTGTTACGATATGTTCAGAACACAAAAGACAGTTTTTCTAAGGCTCCTTGAGACTTGTCAACAATTATGGCTTGAAATAAACTAGGGAGGTGAACTCAAATGAATCATTTACTATGTTCTTATGGACTTATGGAGCTCCTTAATCCACCATCCAGGTAAAAAAAATCTGATTTAGCCATTCCAAATAAACTATTAATAGGAAGTTTGGAAGGGTGTTGGAGTGTGTGTACAAATTAGGTATTGATAGCATAAAATCCAAAGATCCACACTTTTCTTAAGTGCATCTTAGACTAGGCGAGGCTAGATTTTCCTCATATTTTCATAATTGCATTGGTGCAATAGATGGGATACACATGCATATGATGGTGCCACGTGACAAATAACATATGCATTTAAACCGCTATGATTGCATAAGTCAGAATGTCATAGCTATTTATAATTTCGACATGAAATTGACTTTTGTTTTCAGCTGGATAGCTTGGGTTTGATCATGACACGCGTATATTCTATGTTACCTTGCTGATGTACAAGGATCTTTTGCACCCTCCACAAGGTACTTTGCTTGTTTCTATTTTTCGTAAGCATATACACTAACACCTTTCAACCTTGTGTGGAATGTTACATATTCTTTTCATTTATATTGTAAGAAAGTACTATCATGTATATTATGGTTCCTAAACCAGAAATGTCATGCAGCTCCGTGCAAGAATCAAAGCTACCATGTACTGGAATTACATAATGATGGTAGACTGGTTGGAAAAAAAAGAGATGCTCAATTACTATCACTCTTCCCTTCGGAATGTCATCGAGCATAGATTCGATATTTGGAAGACGAAATAGTGTACTCTTTTGAACTAGCTAAGTTACCATGAGGACAAGCAAAAGAAAATTATCATCATAATAATGACTTTACAAAATTTTATTCTAGTTAGTGCTTTGCTTGATATAGATTTTGCTAATGTAGAGGGAGATGAAGATTATTATGAGAATATATTGAACAACCCCCTACACATGATGTTGCGCCTACTAGTGATGATATTGACATGGTTGACAGTAATGCATTGGCTTTGATACCATTGACGATAGTTTAAACTATGTTTTGGATCATTTCATTTGAATTGATACGCGTAAGATCAAAGCAAAAGGCACATATATCATATTTTGTATTTACTACTTAGCAAGAATCATACATATATAAGGCACTTATAGGCTAAAATAAAGTGAATTAAGTTTATATTTTGTCTAAAATGTAAACAAGATGATCTAAACACTTAATGCACTCACAAAATCATAAATATATAATATTTTGTTAAATAATACTCAACAATTATTAATGTACTACATTTCACGCTTAGAATTAAATTTGTGTATTATGTGAAAAAATTAAATAAAATCCACTCATATATCATTCTAACAACATCAAATAAGTTGCCATTTGACTCGAGGGCATTTCATATATTTTCAACTCGTCAATTGACTCAGAAGCATTTTAGATATCTTCAACTCGGAACAGCCTACATAAGAGCAAGTTGTCAAAACACCAAATCCATTCAGCCTACAACCGAAGCTGCTTATCAGAGCATCCATACCAAACAGACCTAAAATACCAACTTTGGGCCACGTGTCATCTTCTTGCCAATGTTTAAGATTTAGAAAGGGAAAAGCATCCTCCAGATAAACTGATAAAGCACCAATATGTACATTAATTTGGTGAAATGAAATAGCAAGGCTATACATATAACTACATCAGTTCCTAAACACCAACAAATTAATCCAGACCAAAAAGAAAAAGAAAGAAAAGGCACAGAATTTTATACAGCTCCAGATCATTCATCTGAAGCTTCCGGTGCTGCAGCGAAAAACTAATGGCAGCAAATACTTCAATGAGCTTCTCTACTGGTTTGCCTTCTCAACTAAAAGTTGAACGATCGCATCCGATGCTCTTCCACCTAGTGATTTACTGCAAAAGCACATTTCGCTAAATAAAGGGCATCACCACACGCAGTTCACGTAATGATGCTGATGCCTCCTGTTAAACTCTATGAGCCCCCCATATGTTTGGTCTGCTATGCCAACATAAAAGGCCTCAGTGTCTGGGCTGAATGACAAACCAGCTATCTCGCCAAAGAAGTCCATCTCATGAGATTTGCCATAATCTGCATAAGAATCATAGATATGTACAAAATCCATAGGCTCCGACGTTGCCAAGAACCGACCATCTGAAGAGAACTTGATACAACGTATTGAGCCCATCCTTCCGCCAAGCACAGCTAAGGACTGTGATAGGTTTCTAATGTCCCACAGCCTACATGTTGTGTCTTGACTCCCAGTGGCCAAGATATTGCCGTCAGGATGCCAGGCAGATGCGAATGAGTAATCCAAGTGGCCACTAAGTGCACCAATTGCCTAGGAATAGAGAAAGGTTACTAGATTAATCTTAACCAGAAACCACTAATCACCTGAAACTTAAGCAAAACATACTAATGCACTTACCCTGCCACACTTGGGATCCACTACCAAGCCATTCTCATGATCCCCAAGGACAGCAAAGAGTTTCCCATTAGGGCTCACCGAAACACACTGTTTGAAAAATAAATTATAGTAAATAAAAAAGGACATAACTATAGGGGATAAATAAGTATTGACTACGAGCTACTTACATTCACAGACCATGGGAAGACATAGTGCTTGACGAGGTCAAAGTACTCAGTGTCAAAAATTCTAACAGAGCAGTCATTATTAGCAGCCACCAGCCGTCTTGATCCACTGAAAACGTATATTTTGTTAGAAAATTGTTGACAAGAACCAGGAAGTAACATATACTGGCTCCAAAAGCATCGAATTTTACTTGGGATCCTGGTATATCTCTAAAGAGTTGGTGATAGCATTCTCATCATTCGTAACCCTCGTGCTGAATACAACCCCATCATCCTCCAGGCGCTATTAAAAACCATAGAAACTTGTCATGAGTTATTACATGACTGCAAAGTACAAGGAAATATTTTGCCATGAACATACCTTGCATATAAGCTCCCCCTGAAAACCACCAACTACCAATAAATTATCATCTACAGCCATAGTTGTGACATGGACCATTGCGACAGACTGTGAACCATGCCCTCTCTGTCCAGCAACAAGAAAATTTGATAAAATTTTTGAGGCCAAACAGAAGGTGAATCAACAACATACAGAGCTAAGACTTGTGGAAGGAGGACACACCTGTTTCGGTATAATGCAATCATCAGCATTGAGTATCTCAGTGCTTATCTGGTCCATTGATGACCAGTGTGTCACTGATTGGTTGTGCACTGTATAAACATCATGCTTGGTTGTTGCCCAGAGCAGATTCCTCAGCTGCAAACTTGAACGTTAGAGCTACATTCCTCTCTATTTTTATTAGTGCGACATCAGGCATCAAGCATAAGCATGATAACTTGCTGACAAGAGATAATAGGCCAAATGTGCACATAGTTGTTCTGTACGACTAAAAGAACTTTTAGGTTTACTGTTACAACATCTATCAAAATTAACTCCAAGAATTAGTAAAAATCGTATAAAGTAAAATTTTCCCAACTAGGGAATATGGTGATTGACAAAGGAAAAAGATTATTTTTTAGGCTGACATTATCAGTATAATTAAATTCCCTACTCCCTCAGTCCCAGAATATAACTCCAAGCCCACCATATGCACAGACCAAGGAAGCACACTATAACTACTCAATCACTCTTTCTGTCTGCATTAAAGTAGGGGTATAGAGTGGGAATATTGCAATAACTACAGTTTGATTCCCTCGATGGACTTATATTGTGAGACGCATCTTCCCAAGAGGAGGAACCTGTATTGCAGGACAGAGGGAGTATTTGCAACAGCGATGCTACTGATGGGCTCTGGATGTGCTAGTGTGCTCCAGACCCTTCACAAAAATGAGTCATAGCGTAATGTGTCAAGGGTACTAGTATCATGTATTTGGATGATACACAGGATAATAACTTGAAATTTCTTCAATAGGCAAGTTATATGTTGTCTAAAGAAAAGTTCTCTCCCACTTTCATTTCTCCGCAACTACCTGACAAGCCATCCTCAAAAACAAACCAGTGACACAGACGTAGTCCTCTTGTCCGATCCTTATAGCCTGCTCCTCTTCTCCCCATCCTCACCTCACGTGGGACAAGTCCATGGAACAAAATTTAGCTCATAAGACTAGCTACAAGTTGTTAAGTCAAGAGGGTTCTACTACTGGTTGCTGCAATCACATATCAACTTCGCTCTATTTTCCATTACTATCCTATTTATTATGTTAGCCTCCTATGCCAATTTTCGCACCTAGGGGAAACTCAGAGAAGACTCAATTGTTGTCTTCGGCTTTCTGTGTCTCAAGAACGATATCTAGCCCAGCACATTGAAGTAGATCCTTCAACGAATTGTGCTGTCCATTTTGCGGCAGCAAAGTCTTAAGAGTGTTCCTCCACCAATGTTACCTGGACATAGACATGGACACGGGAATCGGAATACGACTTGGATTCAGGTGTCTGATTCGGGAGACTTGAAAAAATAAGATTGGGGGATTCAACTACTATATAGTAATATAATACTAAAAATAAATTAATTTATTTATTTTATACTGTAAATGATACTAATAAATACTCAAATAGCTGATCCATATTCAGCACAGAAGATCCACCTCTCTTGTTTTGATATGGCTGTCTTCTGTCAGCTTGTCACATACTCACATGTGGGAATGTAGAGCAGTAAACAAACAAAGGTAACACTTTTCTCTTTCAAACCCACGTGAGCTGTTATGAGTAAGATTGTAGAGCCTTGTGCCAGGTCGGAGACCTGCACGAACTCCGGTGGACATCGACGCCGCCGTGGCTGCCGACGGAGAATTTGGCGAACGGAGCCACCGGTCTTGTTATACGGAAGACACCGCCACGAGATAAGTTGCGACACAAAACAGCATGTCCTTTTCATTGATTTTCTCTTTACATTTATAAGTCTAGCTAGATGATCACCAAGGATCAGATATCAATCAAAGATATTATTTCTTTAACAGAATAACTAACTAATAGATACTTTCCAACTAAAGGATAAAACTATCTGCGCCTGCCTTTGGCTTAACGCAGATCACAACCTTCCTAAACGTTATTCTTTCCATGCTTATGCTTTCTGTAGTAAACCTGATCATAGCCCATAACATGACCCCCCCCCCTCTGGACCCAGCTTGTCCGCAAGCTGAAAGGAAGGGTAAGACCTTCGCAAGACTGTAGCGTCGACCCAGGTGGCTTCCTCCGCCGACTCGCCGGCCCACTGAATCAAAAACTGACGTTTGCCGTTGACAAAGCGTTGTCCTAACACTTGCTGTGGTTCAGGCTGAAGTGATTCCGGAACATGCAGCACATCCGAAGGTAGTGAAGGAATGGCCTGGGGAGGATCGCCTCTGTATGGCTTGAGTAATGAAACATGAAAGACATCATGGAGCCGGGCCTCCGGAGGAAGGTTGAGCCGGTAGGCGACCTTACCAATTAACTCCATAACCTGGTAAGGACCATAGTATCGAGGAGACAATTTGTGAGGGGTAGTCGCACGGAGTGAAGATTGACGGTGCTGTTGCAGTCTTAACCAGACCCAATCACCCACGGCGAAGGAGACATCTCGATGATGGTTATCATAATATTGCTTCATGCGGTTCTGGGCTTGCTGTAAATGTTGCCAGGCACATTGAAGAAGAGCATCTCGGTCGGCCAACTGGCAATCAACTGTGTGAAGAACAGTAGCCCCCTGATTGTAGGGAAGGAGTGGTGGCGGGGCCCGACCATACACCAGTTCAAAAGGTGTCATACGATGCGACGTGTGGAATGAAGAATTATAGCAGAATTCTGCCCAAGAGAGCCACTTGACCCACGTGGTGGGGTTATCTGTTGTTAAGCAACGAAGATACATCTCCACTGTCTTATTAACTGCTTCCGTCTGTCCATCTGTTTGTGGGTGGTATGTGGTGGACATAAGTAGAGTTGTGCCACAGCGTTTGAAAAGGTCCTGCCAGAAAGCACTGGTGAAAACTGGGTCACAGTCGGAGACAATGGATTCGGGCATACCATGCAGACAGACCACTGTATCAAAGAAAAGCTGAGCCACCACAGAAGCGAAAGAAGGTTTGGTGAGTGGTATAAAATGTGCATATTTAGAAAGTCTGTCCACCACCACGAGGATCGCCGTCTTCCCTTGAGACTTCGGCAGCCGGACGATGAAGTCCATCGAGATGTCAGCCCATATCTGTTGTGGAATAGGAAGAGGCCGTAGAAGGCCGGCTGGAGAAAGAGTGCTTGCCTTGTGGCGCTGACAAATACTACATTGGGCAATATATTTGGCGACAGCTCGGCGTTGATGAGGCCAGTAATAAAATTGGCGCAGGCGATGGAGAGTCTTCTGGACGCCCTCATGAGCCAAGTTATGTATGGTGGCCACAATTTCTGGAATCAGTGAAGAATCGGCCGGGATGAAAAGGCGATTATTGCGGTATAATAACCCGTCATGGACGCGCCAAACCGTCCCGGACTGTGTGGTAGAACTCCCTAGGCACCTGCAAGACGAGAGGTGGACTGGTCTGCTGCGGCAATCTCGGCCGTGTTACTGCTGCTGGCCGTGGCTTGCACCGCGAGTCCCCCTGAGATGAATGGAAGGCCGGGAGGCGGTCAGCCGGCGGCATGCAAAGATGACCCACTAGCGCGACATCAATGAAATTTTCGATCCGCTGACAGTGCCCCGCCATTGCTCGCCGCCGAAGCGAGGACTGGACAATGCCGCGCAAGTAGGTGTGGCGGCTTCAATGCGGGACAGAGCGTCAGCTGCTTGATTGGTCTTCCCAGGTTTGTGCTCGACTTGGAATTCAAACCCCATAAGTTTGCTGAGCCAATGTTGCTGCGGTGGAGTGATGAGGGCTTGTTCCAATAAGAACTTCAAACTTGCATGGTCTGTTCGAACCACAAAAGGGCGACCCCATAAATATGGCCGCCAATGACGAACAGCCTTAGACAACCCAATGAGTTCCCGTTCATAAGCTGCCAATTTCATACGTCGAGCCGCCAACTAACGACTGAAAAAGGCGATGGGATGACCTTCCTGTTGAAGAACAGCCCCAATGCCGTGGCCAGAAGCATCACATTCAACAATGAATGGGACGGAGAAGTTAGGCAAGCGAAGCACTGGTGCCGAAGTAAGGTGCAGCTTGAGGAGTTGAAAAGCCCGTGTCGCCTCGGGTGTCCAATGAAAATTGTTGCGGCGGAGTATGGCTGTCAATGGTTCGGCAATATCAGCATACTTATGAATAAACCGTCGATAGTACCCTGTTAAGCCCAAGAAACCCCGCAAAGTAGTGATGGTGGAAGGTTGCGGCCAGGCAGAAACGGCCTACAACTTTTCAGGATCAACCGCCACCCCTGTATCGGAGATAATGTGACCCAAATAGCCCAACTGAGTTTGAGCAAAGGCACACTTGGACTGCTTCAAGTAGAGGTTATGGTGGCGAAGACGCTCGAAGATCATTCTCACATGTTGTAGATGTTCGTCGGCCGACTGACTGTAAATGAGGATGTCGTCGAAGAATACAAGAACAAATTTCCGAAGAAAGTCTTGTAAGACAGCATTCATGAGAGACTGAAATGTGGACGGAGCATTGGAGAATCCAAACGGCATCACTAAGAATTCATAATGGCCATGATGAGTGCGGAATGCCGTCTTTTCGATATCTCCCTTGTGCATACGCACCTGATGATAACCCGACCGTAGGTCCAATTTGGAGAAGAACTTGGCGCCGTGCAACTCATCAAGTAACTCTTCGACGACTGGAATGGGAAATTTATCTTTGATCGTCTGAGCATTGAGTTCCCGGTAGTCGACACAAAAACGCCAAGAGCCATCACTCTGTTTAACCAACAAGACTGGTGAGGAGAAAGGTGAGCGGCTATGTCTGATAATACCTTGGCTGAGCATCGCAGCACATTGGCGCTCAATTTCATCCTTCTGGCGATATGGATATCGGTATGGCCGCACCACCACCGGATCCGTGCCCTCCTTGAGACAAATACGGTGATTACAAGTGCGGTTGGGGGGCAACCCATGCGGCTCGGCAAAGATGTCCTGGAACTCTCGAAGTAAGGCAGCAAAGGGCTAATCACCGGAAAGAGCCAGAATATGTGGCCGCTGACAAGAAGTAAGACCTTGGAGACTCACTGTCTGGCCGCCATACAGAAAAGACATCGTGAGAGTAACAAAATTCCATTGAATGTTGCCCAATGTTTGAAGCCATTGCACTCCCAGAACGACATGAAACCCGTCCAGAGGAATTACCAGGAAGGTTGCCGTGAAAGAATGATCAGCCATGGTGAAGGTTTGATGCGGAACATACCCCAGACAAGGAAGCTGATGGCCATTGGCCACCTTGACGTGCTGCGGAGGTCCCGGATGCTGTCCCATGTTCATGTGAGCTGCAGCATGACTGCTGAGGAAATTGTGGGTGCTACCACTGTCAATAAGACATCGCAGCTCGCATCCCTGCATGGATAACACCAACTGCATAGTACCACCTGGCTTGGGACCCAGCATTGCCATCATAGACAAGGAAGGTTCCCCGGGTTCTTCATCGTCGGTATGGCCATCGACAGGTGCTGATGTGTTGCCCTCTTCCGTGTCACTGCTGCAAATCTCAATTGCAAACAGTAACTACGATGATGCCCTCTGGAATAGAAGTCGTCACAATGAAAGCACAATCCTTTAGCTTCGCTCACTTGATTGATCGTGGCAGGCGAACACGAGCCGAAAGGCGAAGACGAAGCGCCAGAGAATCCATTGGCCGCACTTTTGTTGGAACCGCCCGGACCAGAAGGGGCGCTCAGAGGAAGTCCCCCGGTTGGAGCTGTCCCAGAAGCAGAGGAAGGCCGGCTATTACCTCCTGCCGACGCCCCGGGCAGAGTCCCGCTGATTGCCGTGGCGGAAACAGAGGAGGGTGCGCCCTTGCTGAACGATGCGCGGCCCCGGCCATGAGGCATGAATCCCGGCGCTGCTTCCGCCAGCCAGATGTCCTTGCGTTCCTCAACATCACGGGCGAAGCAGACTGCCTCCGCCAAATCGCGGGGACGCTCCCGCCGCGATCGCCCGTGACAACCCGGCGGCGAAGGTTTCCACTTGGTCCGCCCTGGCCATGCACGGAGCTCGGGCAAGAAGGCGCTGGAACTCGCGGGCGTAGTCATCCACTCGACTGGCGCCCTGCTTGAGGTTCACCAGACGCCAATGCCGCCCGCCTACTGTCCGAGCGGTTACGAAGGAACGTATCGAAGAAGTCCTCCCAGGAGATCCAATCGGCTTCAAGCATCCAATTATCAAGCACGTCCTGTGCTTCGCCGCGAAGATGGAGTCCCACGAAATCGACGTGCTCATGGGGAGGGATCTGATGAAGACGGAAGAAACGCTCGCATTGCCGGAGCCAGGAGAGCGGGTCTTCAGAGCCGTCATAACTCGGAAGGTCAAGCCGGGGGGTTCGGGTTGTCCAACGCCGGTGTTGGAAGTGATCACCTTCCTCCAGATGGTGGTGGCAATCCAATGGGGGACCCATGTAGCCACTGGCCTCCCAAGGTTGCCGTTCGCGACGAGCCCGCTCAATGGCGCGCGGGCGTGCCGGACGTGCTGCCGTCGGAATGAGGCCCCCTGGAGGGTCCCCCGTAGCCTGGTGGTCGCGGCGGTCCGGCCACGGATGGGGACGCCGATTGATGTCCGCCGCGGGCTGGGTGTGCTGGGCGGCCTCCCCCGTGGGGTGTTGTGATGCCCTCAAGATGGCAAGCAATTCCCCAAGGGTATTCTTCAACTCTTCCATGGACAGCTCCAATTTGCCAACACGATCGTCGATGGTGGGCGGCTCCATGGGCGTAGGATCGGATGAATCTGATACCAAGTTGTTATGAGTAAGATTGTAGAGCCTTGTGCGGTCTGAGACTGCCACGAACTCGATGGGCGTTGGACGCCGCTGCGCTGTAGCCGACGAAGAATTTGGCGAACAGAGCCACCGGTCTTGTTATACTGGAAGACACCGCCACGAGATAAGTTGCGACACAAAACAGCATGTCCTTTTCATTGATTTTCTCTTTACATTTATAAGTCTAGCTAGATGATCACCAAGGATCAGATATCAATCAAAGATATTATTTCTTTAACAGAATAACTAACTAATAGATACTTTCCAACTAAAGGATAAAACTATCTGCGCCTGCCTTTGGCTTAACGCAGATCACAACCTTCCTAAACGTTATTCTTTCCATGCTTATGCTTTCTGTAGTAAACCTGATCATAGCCCATAACATGAGCATGTTCCCATCCTGACATCTTCCTCTCCATTAGTTCTTCCATTCGAAGCTTTCCCTTCTTGTGTTCTTCTTTCTTCACCAAAACCATGGCAGAGAAGGAAATGTCTTTCTTTCTTCTAGTCTTCTTCGAGCTTTGCTTTTCCTAGTCATGGTCACGAACAGGAAATGTCGAGCCAGCATAGCTTTTTCTGATCTAGTCTCTTCCTCCTTCACCTAGGGCACTACTAAGGGTGTCTAACACGTGTTAGCGAGTGTCTGACGTGCATCAACATAGGGATACGCATCGACACGGCAAAAAATTTTCGGAGTCATATGTCCGGGCAACACTCCTCCACAATCTTGTGCTTCATCACCTCCAAAAAAGGTATGCCATTCTTGCTTAAATTCTTATTTAAAATACTAATCCTTGGGACAATTGGGAGTTCACTTCTATTAAATATAAAAACAGAAGAGCTGTTTCATATTATAAACAGACTAAAATATATATTAATATACTGACACCAAAAAACAATTTTCTAGATAATTGCTTGTGCATTGTACTAAAATGTCAACAGAGTAAAATCAAACCTGAAAATGTACTATTGATGGCTGAGCACGCCTTGTGCTGTACTGGAAATCATAGTAAGGGCTATCTTTCTCCACTTGTTTGCACCCCTGGAAGACCAAATAGTAAGAAAAAACTGAAAGCTCATCAACAACAAGTTGATGATATAAATATTTTTCAGAATTTGCTTGTATTGTGTACCTTCAAACATAAAGACTGGAATGTGAACATAATAATAATAATGATGATGTTAAATAAATTATTTTAGCGAACTATTGCTCATACAATCATGTTCTAATGAAAAACAAAGTAGATCGTGACACAAGCCTACAACAACAAAAGCAATATTGATATCGATCTATCAAACGCTCGCGAGCAAGGCGATGGTGCTCCTATGATAGGGCTGTTGTCGGAGCCACCGCCTAATGCTTGCAGCGATATATTATTGATCAAAGATGTCTTACAAATGGCTGCCTCCAGCCTTTTATTTCCCTTCCCCCTTGCATGCAATCAAGATCCTATTTTATTGCTACTTTCCTAACTAACAGGATCTGCATGCTATCTTCCTAAACCAGGACTTAATACCTGACTTAATACCTTCCAACCCCAAGGCCGGTTGCCTAGTCCAACCGCATGACTCATGCAGCCCGCCCAGGCCCTTCCATCTCCACCACAGGCCCGCGGCGTCTTACAAAAACCCTATCACAACCGGCCCTAACAAATATGATCAGCTATTTGATAATCTGACTTCCCACATATTTCATTTGAAATAAATGGATCAAACACAAAGATGTTTCTCTCTGTCTCCATGCGACAACTTTGTCATTGTTGATCAATGTTAACTATCACATCAACCAGTATTAGCTGGAATCCATATAGTAGTTTCCTCCCCAATCCCTCAGAATTAGTTGTTTCTTCAGCAAGTTGCATATTCTTACAATTAAATCTTAAGCCTCACAGCATTTAAAGTAAAAGGAACAAACATACAGTAATTAACATCATTTCTAACTGCCATTTATACCAGTTTATAGTGCAACCAGAAAGTTATGGTCGTTTCTATTATTTGTGGGGACAAATGTTCCGAATTCTCACAAAGAAATATGTTTGTAGGTAATTACAGCTGATTCAGATTACAATACATTTATGTTTCCTTCAATGTATAAATTTCATGTCACCACCCACATGAAATGGTAAAATGCAGGATAAGGAGATGAAGAATTTTGGAGTGTTCTCTTAACATGCTTTATGGCAGGTAAAAGATCTGGTCTTCCATACTACATGAGCTCATGCAGGCAAAATTGATCATGCATTTTTGGTGGTGCTTACTGTTTATCATTGTGATAATCGATTCTTAGTAGTGACCAGTAGTATTTAAGTGATGATTAATTGATAAGCAACAACCACAAGTGGAGTGGCTCATAATAAATAATTGTAAGGCAAACTAGTCAATCAACCAAAAACCATCTCAGCAAGTGGAGGTTAGTGCTGGTTTTATACATTGATTTGTGATAATGTGATTTGAATTAAACAATTGAATTTCAATACATATAACTACCGAGACAAGTTATTGAATCAACTAAACACTCATACCATCTCAGCCCATCCAAAATCAACTTAAACAACCAAACAAGATTTTGTACCACGCTACCATCATATATATCCAACCAAATAAGCCCCTAGAACCATCTAATACAGGATAAGGTGGTCATCCACATCACTATGAGTGAGCTCATGCAACCAACCAGACACAACCTTACCTAAGCAAGTTATTTAATCAACTAAACAACATTATACCATCTCAGCCCATCCAAAATCAGCTTAAACAACCAAACAAGATTTTGTTCCATACTACCATCATATATACCCAACCAAATAAGCCCCTAGAACCATCTCATCCACATCACTATTGATGAGCACATACAACCAACCAAACACTACCAAGGTTGTCAAGGCGACAAGGCGAGGCGAGGCGCCAGCCCACCGCCTGGACGCCTAGGCGAGGATTAGGCGAAGGTAGGGTATATGAGTATATGACATTATCACCAATACAAGGGTAGGGTATGCATCATTGGCAACATCGCCGGTAGAAGGTGCTTGAGCATCAGCCATGTCTGTCCTTCACTCCCTGAGTCCCTGTACAAAGCATTCCAGAGCAGAGCAACTGAGCAACCATTCGGTCCATTCCAGAGCAGAGCAACTGAGCAAGAGAGGAGGGCACATTCCAGAGCACAGAGGAGGGTGCGGGGGCTAGAGCAAGAGGAGCGGCAGCCACATGAGGCGGAGAGTCACAGACTCAAGACTCAAAGACTTTCAAGAAGCAGGGGGCTAGAGCAGAGGAAGGGAGGCGGGCGACGGCAGCGGAGGAAAGGCGGAGCTGGGCGACAGTGAGGAGGGAGACGGCGTGGAGCCACCACTGGCTGGAGGCAAAGTAGAGGGAGGAGACGGAGAGGGAGGAGAAGGAGGAGGGCGACCGGAGACTTACGGATCTGGAGCGGAGCGGGGCGACGGCGGCGACGTTCGTGGTGGCGGGTGGCGGGACCCACGGCGAATGGGGCGACTGGCGACTAAACCCTAAACCCATCATTTGGCCGACTTATTGCCGACTCACAACCCAGTAGCCTTCAACCTCGCCTTGAGACGCCAAGCGACGGCCCAGCGACGCTCGACGTTCAAAGTGACGCCTTGTTCGGCCAAAGGAGGCGACACCTCCCGGCGACCTCCTCCGGCGCCTCGGCGCTTTAGGCGTCGCCTAGGCGACGCCTTAAAAACAATGAACACTACCTTACCTAAGGTTGTGTTTGGTTGGTTGCATGAGATCATGTAGGATCTGGGCTCATCCATGGCGTTTATTTGCGCACACAAAGGAGTCCTAAAACTGCATGAGATCATCTAGGCTTAGTCAATCATGCAATTGACAAACAATTGCACGATTGATCACTCTGTTAGTGGTAACTAGTGGTGTTCAGTGGTGTTTTCATTTAGGATAGTGTTAATTAGTGGTAACTACTAACTAGTCATGGTTAGTACAGTTTGTTATAGCACACTTGACATTTCATTGGATCAACCAAAGATCATGTAACATTCCTAAGAAACAAACTCTAAACACTGCATACTTAACTAACTACCTTGCATTTGCACCCTTGCAACATCAACTCATCCTTCCACAATGCCATGCAATAAGGACTAGATCAGGTTTGTGTGTGCGCATGGCCGCATGCGCATGCCATCACATGTTTCAGGTTTCAGCAAAACATCGCCATGCTGGTGTCATCTTGACCTCCTTCACACCCTAATTTGGTTGATATTGGTCATTCAACAGTCTTTTCTTTAATCAATTATGCACTAATTAGTATGTTTTTATTAATTTCCATCATTTTGTCAATATATTTAACAAATTTTCATAGATCACAAGTGTGAACCATACAGTTTTCATAGTGCAGCTTTACGAAGGTTTGTTCCCTGCATCACTGATTCTAAATTTGAGGGCTGGTAGCAAGGGAAGATTTTTCATGGCAAAAGTTTATGAGTGACAATTATTATGCACACAACTTACAAATTTGTAAGTAATGGTCAGGACAAACCCTAAGAATGACCTGACATGCCTGAGTTTGCATTTGACAAACTATCAGTAATCAACACACTAGAAAATCGAAATAAACAATTGCGATCTAATTCAGATAAAATCAATTTGCATGGACGTTAAATGCTTGGGATTTGCCTTGTTAGCAATCCTACAATGAAATATCATCTTAATTGTCTCATTCCAGCTACATCATTTCTATATTATTGTAGATTCTACATAACCTAAAAGCCGATTCTAACATTTTCTGAAAACTAACCATGAAACCATGAAGAACATTAATAAACCAAGGAGCACTCATCCTCACAATGGAAAGATACTTAAACCATGAGCATTCAACCATCTTACACTAACATATTTCATCTACCATGTTGTAGTTGTAAGAAATTCAGGAATTCCAACTCCCACATAACAAACATGTATATACGTTATCGGTGTCTCCCCAATGCACCGCATGCCCATGTCCATACCATTGTCTGGTTGTCTCATACTCGTAGTCTCATTTTTTTTTAAGGTATTCACATATAGATGTGGATGCAACCTACCATGTCCTTAGAATTTTCCGCTCAAAATTAATGGTACAGATTGTAATGGACATTCTAAATACTCACTATTGCATGCGTCAGTGGACAGGGGAAATAAAAGTAATGTAACGGCGTGGCTGCGCAAGAGCTCGGTACCTGTAAAGCATCCTCCCGCGCATAAATGAGGTTCTGATAATTCCTGTAGTTCCTCAACTTAATCTCCCGGTACTGATCTCTCGGGAACAGCATCTTCTCCCACGGGATCCCCTGCATGTCCATCCCATCCACAACATCCGCCACGGACACATCCGGCTGAATGTTCTCCTGCAAAACAAAACAGTAAAAAACCTATAAATTTTCCACCACAGATGGAACCGCAGTCCCCAACGACTCAAACCATGCGCACGCGGCACAACCAACCATCGAAAGAAGCGCCGGCCGGCGGCGCGGCTTACCTGGTCGTAGTTGACGAGGCTGGCGAGGAGCTCGTTCTGGCTGGCCTCGCCGAAGGGGTTGTCCTCCCCCTGCTGCTCTATGAGCTCCTGGATGCTCTGGAGGAGGAACTCTAGGTTATCCACCAGCTGGAACTCGTCCATCTTCTCCCACTCCGATCCGGACCCAAAAGATCACCCTGCAAAACGAAACAAAATCGCCGATCAAAACCTGCCCTAATAAACCCCAAAATCCACGGAATTCGGGAACAGGGATCGAGACCAACCCAAATCTAGACCAACTCCTCCGAAAACTCACCTCGATTAGCCCGACTCAGGCGAATTCGGGGAGGCGGAGCGTAAAAGCGTGGGGAATTGGGGATTTTTTTTTCTCTCCCTCTTTTTCGGGCGGTGTGCGAATTAAAAAGGAGCACGAAAATTAAACTGACGGGAGGCGCTCGGCGGCTCGGGGAGGAAACCCAACGCCTAAAGAGCGTGACGGTTTTATCCGCGGACGGGATGGGCACAACCCACCGACCGAGCCGAGGAATGGTGGCCCGGTAAGTCAGTGGCTCGTAGGGCGCAAGGAACAAAGTTTGGCCTACGGCCGAAATGAAATTTTGGCATTTTGAATGAAATCTGTTCAAAATTTAAATTCGGTTTTTTCCTACCGAAATTTCGGTCAAAATTTCTGAAATTTCGGTAAAATTGTATTGATCAAAAAATAGTTCAAACAATGTCGAAAAATTTTAAAAATTTTTTGAAGGTTCTTGACACATTAGAGATATTCTTATAAAATTTTTAGATGATTATCAGGTCTGTGAAATTTTTTAAAATTCAAACATTGGTACTATCCAGATGAAACATTGACCAGCAAGTTTGAACCGGATGAAAAATGGTACAAATGATGGTAGAAAATTTTGAAATTTTTTGTGCATGATGATGATGAATCACTAATGTTTCCATAAAATTTTTGATCGTGATCGAGATTCAAGAATTTTTAGAAATTCGGACAGTGCTACTATCCTGATAAAAGCCTTACCGACAAATTTGAACGGAATGAAAAAATAGTTCAAACCATGTTGAAAAATTTTAAAAAATTTTGTGGAAGATTCTGATATATCGCTAAAGTTTTTATAAAAGTTTCATATGATTATCATGCTTGAAAATATTCCAAAAATTCTGACAATGCTATATCCTGATAAAAGCCTGATAATCAATACATAGATTTGTTTTAGTAATAAAAGAAGGTTTAAAATTTATGAAAATTTTACAGAAGAGTGATAAAGAAGTGTTTAAGATCTCATAAAAATTTTGAATCATGATCACACTACAGTGAATTTATAAAATTATTACAAGGCAAAGTAGCATTTAGGTTCTTTCTCTTTTGGTTTTTTCAATATAGTGATGAGGACATCTCTACAGTGGATACAACCACCCATACAACAACGCTTCTCCAGAATGAACCTGTTGTACAAGGACCACTCACTCGAGCTCGTGCACGTAAATTAAATTATCAGGTGAAGTCGTTTCTAAGTGTTCCTACTAATGGTTTATTGAATGGAATACTATTTAATTTTTGTGATCATGTTATTCTTATTAGGAACCAGGGAGAAGAGCCACCAAGCGCAAAGAGGCTCGAATCCAAGTCGGAGGCTTGAAGGAAATCCAAGTCAGATTCGGACTCACAGACAGCATCAACTTCAAATGTTCATAACTTTTGATCTAGAACACTTCTGGAGGCCCACGAGTATAGGATAGAAAGATCTACTCATCCTCTTTTCAACGGATCTAATATCACCTTCAAATTCCTTTTGAGTCAACGGGAAACTGCAAAACAAGGGACACTACTTTTGCTATCCGAGTCAGTTTGGACTGCGGGCCTTGTAATTCGAGTTGTAATTGTTTAGCCCATGTTTTAGCCGACCCGTGCGTCCCTTAGGGTACAAATAGTCAGCCGCCGTCCCATTTAGGGTTTTGAGTTTTGTTTAGATCAAAGTTAGTGTCGCTACCTTTCTCGCGGATCGCGTGTGTCGGCTAGACCACCCGTTGCTCGTCTGCAGAACTCCACGTTTCTTGAATCAGATTGAACCTTCATCTTTAATTTCGCAAAGTTTGTTTGCTTTTCATCTTGTTCTTGCTCGTTCTTCGATTGCGTGCAGAATAGGGTTGATTGTGCATCGGCAAGATCAACAACCGATCGGAGTGGGTGTATCGATCGCTAAGGCGCACCGTCCCGTGCAGTTGTAGTCGGATCGCCAACGTCTTCTCCATCAAATCGAAAGCTATCCCTCTCATCGAAACATCGGGACACCTAAGGCGACATCAAGTGGTATCAGAGCTCAAGGTTGTTCGGTGAGAGATCTTCTATTCCATTATTTTTCTTATACCTACAGTCCAGAAAATACCAAAAAAATATAGGCGAGTAGTCACCCCTTGATCTAAGACTTTTTATGCCTTGCTTTTGTTGCTTAGTTCTCAGCTTGTTGAATTCACGGTTGCTTTGTCGAGTTGAGTTGCTGGTCTTTAGTTT
This sequence comes from Guadua angustifolia, assembly GCA_036346375.1. Lineage (NCBI taxonomy): Eukaryota > Viridiplantae > Streptophyta > Magnoliopsida > Poales > Poaceae > Guadua > Guadua angustifolia. Next base: position 26,410,789 of record CM070515.1, read on the forward strand.
CTGCCTTTAGAGTTTCAAGTTCGAGTCACGTTTTGTCACAAGTTGCGTTCATAATTTGAGTCGGATTCTTTTAGTACTTCAGATCAGGACTTTCGGTTGGTTGTTGGAGATCATATCAGAGTTGAGTTTGATTTTTTTTGCCCAGTGCAAGAGATCAGATTGGGTCGCGAATTACCTTGATCCGTTTCCTAATCCGAGTGGCTCTCTGTGATTACCAAAGTAGATAACAGTTCCGAATCAAAGAAGAAAAAGGCAACTACAGATACCATAGCCATGCCAAATCAGTGAAAAAACAGAGAGTTGCATTCATCTTTTGCAACCAAAGTTCAGAGAGAGAGAGTATCTTTTAATTATCTTTATACCCCTAGTCATCCAGAAAGTCGTATGTGCAAAGTTGATTTTTGGGGTCCCTGAGTCATTCTAGTAGAGTTTTGGTGACCGCTGCAAAAAGAGAGAGGGAGAGAAAAAAGAAAAAAAACTATTGCAGCCTTTGTGGTTTTTGTTCAGGTTGATTGTGGCAACATTTGTATCCTCGGCTCGCGTCTCTAGTGTGGTTTGAGACTAGGACCAGCACCATACCGTCGTAGAAACGTTTATTCAACTTGTTGTGACTAATGTGGTACGAGCTATCCTTTGTTACACTTGCCAGCCTCCTATAGCTCCACAGATCTTACCACAGCTGTACAGGAGGTTGCCACCAAGCATCGATACATCCATCTACTACGGGTTTTCTGGTCAAGTCGGTGGCCATCACCCTTCTAAGCATAGTAAGAATTGGTAAGAACTTGATAGAAGGCCGAGAGTGTTTGTTGAACCAACCACATCCCAATACAGCTTTGGAACTTTTGTTTATTTATGTTCTTTCTTTTGTCTTTCTCTAACCATGGAAGGAAATATGGGTGACTCGGAGGATGGCGCATCGCATTCACCTCGTACTAAAGGCATCATACAATATTTTGCAACCACAATAAAGCTGCAAACAGAGGGGCTGTATGAGGATGTCCGTGTCACAAATGAGCATCTTGGTCAGTTGGAGACCGCTCAGATTGACACCAACACCAGGCTGACAAATTTGGAGGCTTCCGTTGGCACCATCAATACCAACCTGACGGAGGTATTGCTGCGCATTGAGGAGATGGGTCGAGTACCTCCTGCTGCACGCGGTAATGGTGTTTTGGGCAGCGAGGTGGATGAGAATGTCGACAACTACGCTGCTGACTCGGAGCTTGAGGAAGATTCGGCACGGCGTCAACTTCACCGCAACCGGCATGGTATGGGTCCTTTGCGCCCCCGGCATGAGGTACGTGACCATGATGATTCTCTTGGTAAGGTTAAGTTCACCATGCCTCATTATGATGATAAATATGATCCCGATGCTTATCTTACATGGGAATTAGCAGTCGATCAAAAAATTACTTGCCATGATTTTCCTGAAAACAAGAGGGTTAGGGCTGCCACTAGCGAGTTATCGATTTTGCTTGCATTTGGTGGAGTGAGTACTGTCATGCACAAGCACATGCAGCACCACAAACTTGGGATCAGTTAAAACGAGTCATGCGTGCTAGATTTGTTCCTTCGTACTATGCGTGTGATTTGTTACAGAAGTTGCAACAATTAAGGCAGGATAGCAAGAGTGTAGAGGAGTACTACCAAGAGTTGCAAATGGGAATGCTGCGTTGTGGGATAGTAGAAAATGAGGAGTGTGCTATGGCTAGGTTTATGGGAGGCTTAAACCGTGAAATTCAGGACATTCTTGCATATAAAGAATATAATACTATCACTCGTTTATTTCACCTTGCATGCAAAGCTGAAAGAGAAGTGCAGGGTGCCGCATTGGCATGAGGACTAACTTTTATGCAGGGCACCATACTTCGTCGGCTTCCCGCTTTCCGGCAGCCCCTACAAGCCGCATGCCGACACCCTCTACTTCCAACAACAGGTCACGTGCTGCCGCTTCCCCGACAACCCCACGGGCATCTGAAGGGTCCAAAGGTGATGTTCAAGTACCCGCCAAGAGCGCCTCATCAGTTGCTTCAACAGGGCGAACTAGAGATATTCAATGTCATCAATGCAAGGGGTTTGGACATCTTTTTTACCGTAGAGTAGTATTACCTTATGCTATAACGTTGGAATCACTTCCGATGGTATAGCATGCTTCACTAGGTTTCAGACTATTCTATTCATGTTTTGTAGGTTTCATTAGGTTTCAAAAGAGTTTCAAACAAATTTTATAAATATTTCAGCATGCCTCAATAAATTTCAACAAGTTTCTAATACGAAACTACAAGTTTCGTCAAGTTTCAAATCTGAAACTTGATTTAAAATGGGATCCAAAATAATTTTAACTGAGTTTCAAGAGGCTAACTTCAAAGTTTCACAAGTTCCAGGGAAAAATAAATGAAAACTAGTTTCATATGAGTTTTATGAGATTCGCTAAATATTAAAAAAATCAAGCGTATTTTACAGGGTTCGCATATCTGGCTGAAACACTATGAAACCTTATGAAACTTATATGTAAAAGTTAGCCCTGAAACATGAATGTACTGAAATATAGTCGTACAGAATATTAATACTTGATGAAACTGTAAACTTAGACGTGAAACTATATGATAAAACCTTATGAAACGTTTTAATGAAACGTTTGTGGAACGTCATGAAACTTATCTATGAAAAGTTATGATACTTGAATCTATTGTAACTTATGAAACATCGTGAAACTTTATGAAACTTATCTGTGAAACGTTGTGAAACTTAGCCGTGAACTCATGAAACCTTGGAAAACTTAAACATGAAACCTACTAAAACATAGTCATAAAAACTATCAAATACCTGATGAAACTGTAAACTTAGACATGAAACTATGCGATGAAACCTCGTGAAACGTATTAATGAAACATCATAAAACTTAGCTTTGAATCTTCTTGAAAATTCATGAAATCTGATGAACTTAACAAAACATCAATCTAGCCTACAGAAAAATGAGAGCAAATCACAGAACAACTAATCAGCACCAACAGCCCAACCCTATTAATTTCTGATTAATATAAGTACTAGTGAGACGTGCAAATTAGCTAGGGCTTAGCCAACAAGTTGCTATATACTGGCCAGAAAAAATGAGACAATCGACGGTCCAACTTGATTATTGTGAAAAGAGTTGAGCAAAAAGTTCTACTACTAGAACCATGCATGTTTTAAATCCATTCTAACCCTGTTGTCTAACGCAGCTACTTAAATATGAAGGTCGCACGTTGCTAGGTACTATTGTTCGACGGTTACTCATTGTGACGTGCGTTAAGAGATGCATCGACCGCGTGTGCACTAGAGCCGACAGACACCAGCACTCGCTCCTCTACTGAAAAGCGTCCTCTGCACTAGCACTCATTGTGATGCCGTTGTTTTAGAGAGTAACGGTACACTGTTGTATAGTATTTCTGATTAAAAAAAATCCTTGTACTTGTGATGATGATTTGATCTAAATTTCTTTATGTGATATATACCCAATTTATGATAGCGGCATTTGTAAGAAAAATTATTTACCTAATTGTGAATATGTTGAAATATCACTTCAAATTCTCTTAAACATATTTCAAACTACATGAAACTTGCTTGAAACTATATGAAACATATGTGAAACTTGCTTGGAACTATATGAAACATACAAAACTTAGTGAAACTTTCATGAAACATGGTGAAACACTCCAAAACTAGGTTTCAAACATAATGAAATCTTATTGAAACCTGCTAAAACTTGATTGGAACTCCCTAAAACCTACTTTAAGAAATGATGAAACCTACTTGAAAACTACTAAAATTTGAGTGAAAACATGAACTTAAAACTTGGATGAAGCATAAAACTCTCCGAAACTTGTTTGGAATTCCATGAAACATGTTTAAACTCTCTGAAAAATTTTGAAACTTATTTCTACATGTGATGAAATGATCTTGAAACTGCCTAAAACTTGAGCAAAACATGAACACAAAATACAAGCATTAAACTTTTTTAAACTTGATTGGAATCTTATGAAATGTGATTAAACTATATGAAATATGCTTTGAAATGTGATAAAATCTTTCTTAAAACCTACTATAACTTGAGTGATATTATCTAAAACCAACATTAAAATATGAGAAAACCTTCAAACTAACTGGAACTTGAGTGAAACATAAACTCAAAACTTGGGCGAAACATGAAACTCTTTGAAACCTACTTTTGAAACGTAATACAATTTTTCTTGGAACCTATTTGGAAGTTGAGTCAAACTATCTGAAACCTACATTGAATTGTGATGAAACCTACTACCTAAAATATACTTTGAAACATGATGAAACCCTTTCACAACCTGTTGAAACTTGAGTGAAATTTGAACTCTAAACTTGGCCAAAGCATGAAATGTTGACCAAAACTTGGAATCATTTCCTTGAAACTCACTGATTTCCAACCACTTGAAGTGTGTCTTTTAATGTAAGTTATGTTTTAGTAAATTTTTAAGTGGTGATTTATCTTCCTTTGGATCTTGAAGCTAAGTCGACATGCTTGTTTCTTCTTTCAAACATTAAACACCTATGAAAAGTTTCAAATTTAAAAATTATTTTATTTAGATTTAAAACTTGATAGAAGCCTAAAACCTTCTTAAGTATGTTAGAACCTAAAACTTTGTAAAACATACTTTGTCGAAATTTATAAGATACGTTGAATCATTCTTAAAACTTACTTCAAACTTGCTAAAAACATAGTTGAAAATTTTAATACTTGCCAAAATTCATTGTAAACCATGAGAAAACAATACTATGATTCTCTTGAATTGAGAAAGCTAGTTGATACCTAATGAAAATGTAGATCAAATACAATAAAAAGAAGCATGAAACTTTTGAAACTTAATATAGACATCTACATCAAGTAAAGCGTATGTATTCCTCTTTCTGACAATCATATGTCCAGTAACAGCATCGAACATCACTTCTTTTTGCTAGTATTAATGTTGAAGAGTCGGTTCCCATGAAGGCTTCTTGCTCACTGTGTCCAGGGCCAAAATTGTTGTAGGTGTGAAATCCAAACACAAGTAATAGTGTGGATGTTGGCCATTTAATGAGCCATCATCCACAAGAGTAAAAATGACACAGGGATTTATATAGGTTGAGGGCTTTGAGAGAATCGCCTCACTCCTGTTGATAGGGCCATCGAGGGGTTGCCTCTTAGGAACTATATGAGTATTTATAGACTCTTGGCATGTACAAATTATTGAAATACCCCTCATGAATATAATTAATCTATGAGTAGTGCTGGCTGGAGGTTGAAGAACACTGTACTGACAGGTGGGACCACTTTATTATTTTTCAAATTATTTAATTATTAAAAATAAAAAGACTTTGAAACAATAGCAAGTGAGGCTTAAAAATTTTGGAAAAATTCTAAAAAATACCTTGATATATTTTCAATTTACTATAAAATTTTTAGAGATTCTAGTGTTATAAGTTTTCTACATTAAATATTTTTGTAAACATGAAAATAGAAAATAGTTTTATAAATTCTAGAAAATTCAAAAAAAATCTCAAAAAATAGAAATAAGTATTAAAATATTATTATGCAAATTATAGGGTGTTACAAAAGCCATGCTCTTGTTTTGGGCCTGTAACTCATAAAGAAAAGCCCATAAAGTAGAATAAGGCCTATGTTCAGCCGATTGGTTACGTCTCTAACCAATTTGCTCATGTGTCTTATGTATTGCTTTGCACTGGTCATCCTTGACTTGTGAAATAGTCAATCTGACCAGTAATAATGATCGAAGCAAGCAGTTATCTCTACACATGCGTTCGTGTGAACAGGTACTTGACAGGTACAAATAACTACTTGGACGTTATCTCGAAAAGGCACTCTTTGGCGAGAAGACACCTCTTGACAAGAAGACAATGTTTCTTGGGAAGACATCTTTTATTTCTACAACACCTTTTTGGATCACAATTGCCGCCTCTTTATCGTGTATAAATGGGGAGCCCATTTGTACCATCAAGGCATCGAATGTTAGATTCTCATTCACAAAACTATGTAGTCATACATGTTGTCAGCGTACTATACGCTAGGGTACCCTCTCCACCGCATAACGTACAATCCGCGTGGCGGCTTCGGCAATCGTCGGAGCGATCACGGCTAAGCGTCGGTCACGTGGCGCGGCGGCGCACGCTGCTTTCGCCGGCGCCCAGCTACGTGGCGGCACTGCAATCGGGCGAAGCGATCACGGCCGCCGGCGTGCGCGTCGATCGCGTGGCGCCCGGCGAGCAAAGGGCGAACCGACGCTCGCCGGCGCCCGATTACGTGGCGGCTCGGCAAGCGGGCGGCGATCACGTACGCCGCCAGCGTCGGTCCCGTGGCGCCCGCGGCGAGTGGCGAAACACGCCTGCCGCCCGGCGCCCAGCTACGTGGCGGTTCGCAAGCAGGCGAGCAATCACGGCCGCCCGGCTTTAGCGTCGGTCCACGTGGCGCCCGGCAGCAGTGGCGAACACGCTCTCGCCGCCGGCGCCAACTACGTGGCGGCACAGCAACCGGGCGGCGATCACGGCCGCCGGCGAGCGTCGGTCCACGTGGCGCCCGGCGAAAGTGGCGAAACACGCCTGCTTCGCCGGCGCCCGGCTACGTGGCGGCGGCAACCGGGCGGCGATCACGCACGCCGGCCGGCGTCGGTCCACGTGGCGCCCGGCGAGTGGCGAAACACGCCACTTTCGCCGGCGCCAGCTACGTGGCGGCAACAGCGGGCGGCGATCACGGCCGCCGGCCAGTGTCGGATCACGTGGCGCCCGGCGGCGGTGGCGAAACACGCCTGCTCGCCGGCGCCAGCTACGTGGCGGCACAGCAACCAGCGGGCAATCACGGCCGCCGGCTGGCGTCGATCCACGTGGCGCCCGGCGAGCAGTGAAAGCGGCACGCCACTTTCGCCCGGCGCCCAGCTACGTGGCGGCTTCGGCAGCCGGGCGGGCAATCACGGCACGCCGATCAGCGTCGGTCCACGTGGCGCCCGGCAGCAGTGGGAAACGCGCCGCTCGCCCGGCGCCCGATCCACATGGCGATTGGCGAAGCGCTCCGCCGCGAGGCAAGAGGTGGGCGCGGTGGCTTCGCCTCGAAAGCTCCTTCCACTACCGTACCATGTCGAGCAGCAGTTCGCCATAGCAGCTTATCACCAGTAAGGGTTTACGCAACAAGCCCATTCCTCGGCGCCTCTCACCTACACAGCATAAAGGGTCCCATCCGGCGGACGGGCAAAGGCACGCGTAAGCATTTAATGAGGCTGGAGGGCAGGATATACGAGAAGGAGTAGTAAATGTATGAGGATCGACATGATGACCTCCTTTTACCTACTCCAGATAGCCCTGGCCTATATAAGGGCCTCCGGTGCATGGGAAAAGGGGCGGGCATTGAGAGGAAAGAACTTATAACTCAAGAGCTTTGTATTAGCTTGACACCTTCTCAAAAACAATCTAGCGAAGTAAGGCTATTACCCGAGCAAAGGGGCTGAACACAGGTAAAATCTTCGTGTCATCCATGATTCGTGGGCCTTAGGAATCCCAGCGTAGAGTCCCTAGGGTTTTCGCCCTCTAGGTTTAGCCACCGCGAAGACGCCTCCTCCGAACTAAACCCGGTCTGCATCCTCCGGGCCTGTCAGGTGGAATACGCCGACACATGTGTCCTCTATTAAGCCACTTGGCTAATAAGAAGCAATCTCCTGTCGCTCTTTTCATAATCTTGGTCCACGGAGGCTTGCAACTAGTTTTAATTCATAAGCATAGTCTAGAGATCCTAGGTCTTAAACATCGAGAATACTTACTAAGCAAGATAGGTGCTAGTATGCAACAGTGTAAAGGCCTTACGATGATCTCTTAGTCTCACACCAAAGGAAGTGTGTAATGGCCTACATTAAGAGATGATCATATCTTGTGGGTAAAGCGGTACAACTTCTGCAGATTATAAAACTATTCGAATAGTTATGTTCACAGTCATGGACGTGCCTAAGAATTTTACACGAGATATATTGTTTTCATAAAAATGATAGATTATGGAATGGTTGGAAAGAGAATAGGGAGTTCACTGGTGATTTTGATGTCTAAAGCTAGCATTAATAAGTTTAGTGGTTTGATGATGGTTGTAGATGGTAAAGGGTGAAACCTCGCCAATCTATTTATGTTGTCTACTATTGCTTTAAAAGTTGTTTATTATCTTTTCTCAAATACGCTTTGAATTTGCTTGTTGTATTTAAATTCAAAGTTATTGCTTTCTGCAAAAGAATCATATAACCACTCATTCTCAAGCCTTGCATGAATATATTTGCATCACTATTCCCTACAACTTGCTAGGTACTTTATGTAATCACGGCTATATGCCTTGTTGATCAGTTGGTGACTTTGTCAAGATAAGAAATGGTTAATGAGGACTATTTCTTTGTGTGCTATCCCAGTCGATTGCCTGTGATATATGAATGGGCTACAACTGAAGTTATTTTAATTTCTTTCACTACATCTCAACCAAGTTGTTTAGCCTTTGAGGCTATTAAGTGTAGCTTTGGCCATAAGATCACTACTCTGATTTATTAATGATAATTGCCATATTTATGGTTATACGTGTGTATGATTCATATTTATCTATACTTTCACTGTATGCACTAGTATGATTCTAGACTAGTGCAGTATATACACAGGATTTTGGATTTAAAAATCTGAGTCCCGACAATGGTCCTGTCCATCATGCAAAAACCGTGTAGTCTCATTTGAGAGATGGATTGAAGAAGTCTGTTTAGCGGCTTTCTCTTTACCTTTGCACGCCACCTGTGCTGCCTTCTTTCCTTGGGGTCGTAGTTCATGAACACTCCTGTGTCTTCGCTATCCTGATTTGAAGATGGTGTGTAAACTCTAGCGGCATTCAACTTTTGCCTCTTACTATTCATGTCATCTTTCATGTACATGGCACAATATTTGGATTGATCCTTCACCTATTTCCACCAATACTCAGATGCAAAGAGTCTCTTCTTTTTTTGCTGCATTTATGTAGAATTCATGGGCTTTCTCCATTAGTTCATCATCGGATTGGCCACTACACTAGCATGCATGTTCTTTGCTTTTATCCATTGTGCATTGAAGAGTGCAGCAAACGGAGTAGTTTTGTTCTAGTGGCCCTTGCATTGTGCAACTGATCTTCTTTGATTTGGAGTGTTATTTTTGTTGTATTCAGTTGCAACCTAATTCCAATAGAAGTCTCCCTCCTTTCCATCGCCGTGAATGGGATCGTTGGAATTGTTCAATCAAGTGCTAACTAGCTGTAGGCTCTCCTCTTTAGTCCAAATATTGCGCCCTCTTCTACTCCTTTCTTCATCTGGACCTGTATCCCTCCATTGTTTGACATTTACATGATGTTGTTGTTTTTCTTGTGCAGCAGTAACCATAGGAGTGGGGGATTCATCACCACTTGATCTGTACCACCAACAGCTCCAAAGAAGCCGATTGATTCAACCGTTGATGATGAAAGGACGGCTGCACCTCCGCCATACGTCCCATGTGTTATTGTCCTAGCATTGCTTTGGTATGTGTCGACGATCGGGATCGCCTGACCGCAAAAGTGAAAAGGGGATCTGTGTGGATGAGGGACCCAGAAAGCACTTCGCTCAACAATAGTGTAGACGTAGGTCGGTGCGTGGCGTCGTGGCGGAGAGACAGAAATTATCTTGGTTCGAGCCCCACGAGGGTAATGACTACGTCCGATCTTCTCGGGAGGCGGAGGAAATTCACTAATTGTGAGTACAGAGGGTGGATTACAGCTCGAGCTTGAGTGCTCTGTTCGTGTCTACTGGTCTATCGCTAGTGTGTTTCTTGCCCCTGTACACATGCCTTGCGAGGCCTTATATCCTCCCTGACGTTGCCTGTAACGGTCGGGAGAGATTCCCGGGGTAGTGGCTTCGTGCGCATTGAAGGTGGGCCGTAGCTACCCCGGAAATGCCGCCCACGTCTGCCTTGACGCCACTACCCTGGCCTTGGTAACCGCCGAGTAAGTGCATTCCTTCGAGCCAAGGTCGAGGTCGAGCGGGAACGGAATCCCCAACCACCCGAGCTTGAGGTCGTGCGGGTACTCGGCGTTGTTCTGGTCTTGGTCGAGGCCCCTTGCTGCATCGCCCCGAGCTAGGGACCCCTGCTGGCCGCGCGTTGACTTGTTAGAGATTTCCCAGTCCTCGTCAGCTAGCCCCCCAGGCTCAAGGTCGAATAAGACACCTGGATCGGCCTCGAGCCTGCAATCGTTGAGAGCGGACCTCCGGACCTCCTGGCCCTTCGGTCGAGGTCGGGCGGAGATCACAAGGAAAGACCTCGGCCCCAGGACACCTGGTGCCCCTTGGACTTCACGATGCTGGTACGAATCTGATCGGTTAGTGGAAGTGCCTACGACGCCTTGAAACTGCCGCCCGATCTTTAATTGTGCCTGTCAAATCGTCCTTGGCATAGCTTTTGAGGCGCCTTCGGCTAAAAACTGGCCACGACCCGAGCCTATAAGCCCAGGCCCTCTGTGGCCTTCGAAAAAGGAACTCCCGACTTCCTTGTGCTCCTTGTCCCCCAGCCTTTGCTCGCGTAACCCCCTCTTCCTCGACCAAGCCTGAAAGTGGTCGCCATGGCGAAGCTCGGCAGAAGCACCATGTCGCAGGCGAGAATGAAGGAGCTTGAGAGCCTAGGGCTGCTTGACCCGGCGATGTGGCGGTTGCCTGACGGCGAGACCGAACCACATCCCAGGGACAATGAGCTCGTCTGCTCCGAGCACTACACGCTCTTTGGCCTGCGGACACTGGAGAGCGACTTCATGGCGGCTATCCTTGCACACTGCGAGATAGAGCTCATCAATCTGGTGCTCAATTCCATCCTCCTCCTTTCCATCTTCTCGCATCTGTGCGAGGGGTTCCTTGGAATCCTTCCCACCCCCTCGCTCTTCTTTCGATTCTTCTCTCTGTTCCGCTCTGGAAAAGACCCCGTGGTCGGGTGCCTCTACTTCTGGCTGCGGACGAGAATCCAATGGGCCTTCCCCAAGATCCAGTCTCGGGACTCCCTCGGTCCATGGACCGAGCGGTGGTTCTATCTGAAGAAGGGCCGGACTGGGGCGCTGTCGTTCGATGGAACTCTGATCACTGGGAAGAAGGAGACCCCGGAGTCAGACGACCTGGAGGTCAACGAAGAGGCTATCGCCGCCATACACATCTGCGCCACACGCGGCCTCAATGGGCAAGCGATCGCCTGTGACTTCTTGCGGAGCCGGATTTTCCCCCTTCGGAAGAGGGAACATCCGTTCTACGAGATCACGGGGCGCGACGACATGACCCGCGAGGGTACGTCTGAAAGTGCATCTAGGCACTTATGTTATTTTGGTGATTAATGACAAACACATATAATGACAATCTATGTAATTGAGTAAATGCTTAACTTAGTGCTTAACAAATGACAAACCTCGAATATGATTATATTGCTATGAGACTAACGTGTTATTGCCTAGTTGAGTATCAGTCTCATCTATTTAGAGAAAAATCAAGTGGGATGGTTAAGCAAAGATAAGGTATGCAATTTTGGTATCTCTTCTATATTTGTTATTGCATTCCTTTTGTGCAAATGCATAGTGAACTCCAAGTAGCATGTTGATTATATATGCACATTGGTTCATGTCATATTTATTTGTGCATATATATTCATTTGAGCTCATTATGTGCTTTGTTTTTAGTATGCATGTATTAACTGGAGTTAAACTTCATATTGCTATAGATTGTCTTAGTGCATGCATATTTTAGTTGTGTATCTTCTCATGCACCTCTCGTAGTGAAGTCTAATCTAGAGTTGGATCACATATTTACTCCTATTCCAAATATTATCTGCACATGTACAATTCGTGTATATTCTATCATGTGCTTCATTTAAAGTAAAGACTGTGATCCATGCCATGATTTAATTGATTCATCATATCGGCAATTATCTCTCTAGTGCATATAGATCAATTACATATTCATCATGATGCACTTAGTAGAGAACATTTCTTATGTCAAGTGTTTCCATTTATGTTGTGCCTTTTTATATGAAACACTTATGTAATCAACGCTCACAAATATCAATTTATTCATATCTATTGAGCTTTTGGGACTAATGTCTTTCATGAGTAGTTTGTAAAGAATTAGGTCCTGTGTGTATGATGACCAAGGTATCTTAGAGGATGATCGTTAGTCGAGGTCAACAAGGCGGCGGTGTCACCAAGAGTTGAGGACTAAGTCAAGATCGACTTGGCGTGGAGATCGTCGAGAGGATGATCAAGTCAAGGTCGATAGGGCGAGAGTCTCATGAGGTGAATCGAGTCAAGTTGGATAAGGCGAAGATGTCATCAATCATTTGGTAAAGACATCATGCACATTGCATCCACGGAGAAGAGGCGGATGCGGATTGAATGTAAGACTTAGATTTCTTTGATTTAATTTGAGTCTAAGGATTGCCGACTATTAAGAGGGATCTGACGTCAATGACTTTTAGATGTGTCAAGTGCTCAAGTGACTCATCCTTGTGAAACTTAGAAAAGAGTGGTGTTGGTGGTGCGGAAAGTGAGAATTGTAGGTCTCCTTGGATTCTTGGTGAAATCTGGATTTATCCTTTGAGATTTGGGTAGTGAGACCTTGTTAGTTGTGTAGCCCTTGTTCTTAGCTTTTAATAGAGTCCAAAATCACTGAAATCGAGTCCGAGTCAAAAGTTATGCTCGTTTTAGGTAATTTGTCGCTTTCGATTGCCGCTTTGGACTATCCGAAGATGAACTCGGACTATCCGAATGTTCGGACTATCCGAACATATTTTGGACTATCCGAAGTGAATTATCTGTTTCTTCGAGTTTGATGCATTCGGACTATCCGAACTTGAGCTCGGACTGTCCGAATCGACCTGAACGCTGAGAAAAACGGCTAGTTTTGATGGGCTCTATTTATAGCCCCATCCTCCCCCATTTTGAAGGGCTCTTACCCTATTGTTTAGAGGTGTTATTCCTTCATTCTTGAGCCCCAAATCCTCTTTCCCTTAGATCTAAGTGATCCCTTTTGTGTGAAGGGTTGGGAAGAGTTTGAGGAGTGAGGTGCTAGGTTGAGTGAGATTTGATTTGTTTGAGCACTTGATTTCATCTCCAAGTTTGTTCTTCGTGAGCATTTGTTACTCTTGGAGGTTGAGGACTCCTAGACGGCTAGGAGGTCGCCTACGAGCCACCGGAGCTTTGTGTGGTTGGCCGTGGGAAGTTTGTGAAGGTCGATTCCGCCTCCGCAAGGGAAGGAATCAAGAAGTGAAGCCGGCGAGTGCAAGGTGCAACACCGGTCGGCTAGCGGGTTAAAAGAGACCCCCGTGTCTTGGGTGACCGGGCCGCCGGCAAGTGCAAAGTGCAACACCGGGAGGAAAAGGGTTGAAAGAGACCCCGGCTCAAGTGTGACCGAGCCGCCTCAACGGAGACGTAGGATCCCCTCAAGGATCCGAACTTCGGGTGAAAAATCATCGTCTCCAAGTTTGCTTTTTACTCTTGCTTTAGTATTTGAGTTTGAATCTTGAAATTGCCCGATCTACTTTTCTATTGAGTTTTCCGTTGGATATCGACTTGTTTCAAGTATACTAGGCTAACTAGTTTAATTTGGTATGTTTAATATCCCCCAAATAGCCTATATCTAGATTTGCGAGCTGTGTGCTCTGGAGCATTCGGAATATCCGAATAGATTTTCGGATTATCCGAATCAGTTCGGAATATCCGAATACAACCTCGGACTATCCGAACTATTCGGACTGTCCGGAGTATTATTCGGACATTCCGAAGGTTCTGTATTCCGTTGCAATTTAGTTTAAATTTATAATTCGCCTATTCACCCCCCCTCTAGGCGACATCCCATGTCCTTTCAACGTCTGGTGCGTCCTCTTGCCCTTGAGACTTGTTCACATTCGCCTTTCGGGCCTTCTTGACAGTCTGCTTCCTTGTAGCGCCGAAGGAGTCCTGGATTGCGGCCAGGATGAACGAGATGTTCAGGAAAGGGGCGCACGACTATACCCTCGATCCCCTTGTCCCGAAAAACGTACTGCGCCGGAAGGCCGAGGTAGGCACTCCCAAGCCGTTCTTCAGTTTGCACTCCATCGGCGTCTTTCCCTGATCGCTCATTGCGTTCGCAGGACCACCAGGAGCTTCTTGACACCGCCAGGAGGTTGCTCCCGCTGCCCGACGGGGGCAAGAGCAAGAAGGGGAAGAAGAAGCCGCCTCCGGGCAAGGCAGATGACCGTGAGGCTAAAAAGCCCCACGTTGAATGGGTCGACCGAGCAATGGTAAGGATTCCCATGGTCGAGCCCCTGGGCCTATGCCCGCGCTTCTTCAACTTCTGACATGTCTTTCTTTGTAGCAGAGTGGTGGCTGCCGCCAGTCTTGAGCCCTCAAGTGGCCCAAAGGTCCCAAGAGGGGGGCCCTGGGACTTCTGTCGAGGAGAACTTAGAGCCACCGCGGGCTTTAAGGTCCTGCACTGGGAACCCGGAAGAGGAGCGCCCCCTCGACCTCGAGAGGCGGGGTCTTCACCACCCTCTGCGAAAGCGGAGACTTCCAGGCCTGTAGGTTTCATACACTTCATTTGCTCAGCCCTCCTTACAACTTTTTAGCTTAGTAGTGGCTCTTAATCGCAGACCTTGAGTGCCCGAGCTCAACATCTGTCCGTATTGACAATGACAATTGTCCAGGGCGAGTCCAGGTCTGATGAGGAGGAGGAGGCGACACGTCTTGGCACCCGCCGACCTTCGGCCGGGGCGATTCCGTCGAGCCCCTGAACGGGGCCAGTGGCATGAGTTCGACCAAAGGCTCGACGACCGGACGAAGAAGCTCCTCCGCGACAGCGAGGACTATGGCACGGCGAAGTAGACGCCAAGACGACGTCGACCCCCCGAGACCGCTGAAGAAGATGGCGCCGAGGGCTGCCATTTATCGCCGAGGACGCCCGGCCGTGGCGGTCGTGGCTCCTGCCGCCGACCTGAGCCCCCTGCCGCGGAAGGCGCGGAGGCCCGAGCCGCGGGCCAAGCCAAGAACACCGCAGAGAAGGAGGCCAGAGACCCTCCAGCTGCGGGGGACGAAGCCGCTACCGGGACAGGGCGTGAGGGAGAGTCGAGCCCACTCGAGGAGGATGCTCGAGACGCGGCCGCCCACGACGGAGTGCCCGAAGACCTCACCCCTGAAGACCCAGCGGCAGCAGCGGGTGAAGCCGCCCTAGGAGCGTCGGGCAGCAGTTCCGCCGCTTACTCCCAAGCGGCCTTCGAGGGCCGTCTCGCCCGGGTACATGAGTCTTCCTCGAACCTTTAGCTCGAGTTTTGCCTTTTTCCTTCTTCGCTATCGCTCCTCTGGCGTGTACCGTGTTGATCCTTTGACCCCTGCAGGCCATCGACTCCATCTCCCAAGGGCTGCAAGGCCTCCAAACGCACTCCAACGCGATGAGAGCCTTGCTCGATGTGTTGGAGGGCGCATTGACGGCGCGCTCTAAGCTCGTGGAGGACCTGCAAGCCGAGCGGGAGGAGGCCGCGCAAAAGGCGGCAGAAGACTCCAAGGAAATCACCGGCCTCCGTGAGGTGGTGAAGACGCTCGAGGACACTCATAAGGCCGAGCTGGAGTAGGCCATCACCTCGGAGCGGGACCATGCGTACAAAGCCGTCGAGGATGAGCGCACGAGGTCGGCCAAGGCACTTGAAGCTGAGCGAGCCAAAGCCGAAGAACGAAACAAAACCACCGCGGACCAAGCAGCCGTCTCGTCGAGGACCTCCCCCGAGCTCGAGGCCAAGCTAAAAGAACTCTAGGAGAAGTTGGGTCGGGCAAGCAAGGCGGCCAAGAGCGCCATGGCCCAACTTCAAGAGGAACGCCGCCGCGCCGCCGAAGCCTCAACCGAAGCCATCCGACTCCAGGGCGAGCTCTCGACCTTGAGGGCCAAGGTAGCCGAGCTCGAGCAGGAGAAGCTCACGCGCGAGATGGCCGACTTGTAGATAGGGTAGATTTCCTGCAAGATTTTTGTAAGAAAACGGTTCAATGGAACAACTGTATTTCGGCTAAATCAGTTTAATGTCTTAGTTTGCTTTATCATTTCTCAATCAAGAAATTTTCCCAATCGTGCACTTAGCCTTTTCTGGTCGTGGCATATCTCGTCCAGCCCCCGTTAGGCTCAAGGTTGAGCAACGCCGGCCTTGGGCGCAAGTGAGAAATCCTGCAAAGACCAAGACCTGTAAGATCAAAAAAGGCCCACAGGGAGCATAACATGGTCGCACGAGAAAAAACTTAGGATCTAGAGCAAGGCTCGAGTCATGACAACGTTTTGCGCGCTGCTCGTTGGACCCGGTTACGGGCTTAGTCCGAACCCTGGCGCAGGGGGAGTATTGATGCGAAGAGTGTCGGCTTACACGTAACTCGACCGCTGGGGGTGAAGGATAAGCCCCCGACACCTGGGCCAAGAGCGAGCGCGCTCACACGTATGTCGGGTTGAGCTCGGGCCAACACAAGACATAGAAAAAAGGCGTGCAAAGACAAATAATGACAATTGAACAAGAGCTTTATTAAAATTCAAGGTAAAAGGGTTACACATAGAATTTGCGAAGCTGGTCAATATTCCACGAGCTAGAGAGCTCTCTGCCATCGGGCATCGCTAGCCGGTAAGCCCTGTGTGATCTGTTGAAACAACTCTATAGGGGCCCTCCCACCGTGGGGATAACTTGTTGGTGTTGGACGGAGCCTAAATCTGTCTCAGGGCTAAGTCCCCAACAAGGAGCTCCCTTGGTCGTACCGATCGAGACGCATGTCTGCGAAGAGCTTGCAGGTACTGCGCCGATCATAGCAGTGCACGACATCTTACTTCTTCCGCCAGGGTAAGGTCAAGAGATCGCTCTTGCTCGAAGTCGATCTGATCGACCAAGCTGACCCTGGCAGAGCCCAACGTGACCTTAGGAGGCAGGACGGCTTCGGTACCGAACACGAGCCGGAAGGGTGTGGACCCTGTTGCTCGGCTGACCATGGTACGAATAGACCATAAGACGGTGGGAAGTTCATCCACCCAAGTCTGGCCGTGTCGTTCGAGTTCATCTGACACTCGCTTTTTAATGCCTTGAACGATCTGTCCGTTGGCACGTTCCACTGCTCCATTACTCTGCGGGTGGGCCACCGAGGCATAGCATACCTTGGTGCCGATGTCTTCGCAGTGCTCCTGGAACAGCTCACTGGTAAATTGAGTTCCATTATCGATAATGATTACGCATGGAACCCATATACCGTTACCACTTAACAGCGGAAGAACTTGACCGCCGCGACGAGTCGTGATGGTCGAGGCGGTTCGCCGATCCATTTGGTGAAGGTATCGATGGCGGCGAACAAAACTTCTTCCCCGCCGCTGCGGGAAGGGACCGAGGATGTCCAAATTTCGTGTCGAGAAAGGCCAAGCGGCGGGATGGTGCAGAGTCGTGGCGGGTTGATGCGACTTCGAGCATGAAACTGGCGAGCTCGACAAAAGTAACAATATTGCGGCGTCTGGAGTGCCGATTGGCGATAGAACCCCATGCGTAAAGCCTTCGACCATGGTCCTGAAGAAGAGTGTGCCCCACAGACTGAATGAATGTCATGTAGCAGTACTTACCTCCTCCGCGGTGACACACTTCGGGATCTGGAAAGATTCCGGACAGAAAGTTTGCCGCTCACGAAGTTTATACGAGCTTGCGGCGCTTGATCCTGCTCTTTTCCGTTGGCTCGGCCGGGAGCTCACCCGTCGCCAGAAAACGACGGATCGGTTCGGCCCACGAGGGGATACCCTCGATGAAGGCGACCGAGGCCCCCTGGTCGGAGATGGAGGGGGACGCCAGGGTTTCCAAGATCACATCATGAGGCACGTCGTCGTCGGACGACCCGAGCTTGGAAAGGAAATCTGCGTCGGAGTTGTCCTTCCGCGCCACATGCGTGACCTCCAGATTCTGGAACCACTTCTCCATCTTGCGCGCCTCGGCGAGGTACTTGGCCATTGAATCGTCCGAGCATTGGTAGCCCTTGTTGAACTGGTTGATAACGAGCTGCGAGTCGCCCTTGACGACCAACCGGCGAACACCCAGGGCCTTGCAAGCTCGGAGCCCCGCCAAGAGAGCCTCGTACTCTGCGGCATTGTTTGTTGCAGGGAAGCCGAAACGAACAACGTACCTCAGCCTGTCGCCCTGCGGGGTGAAAATGAGAATTCCAGCCCCCGAGCGTTTGAAGGACCGTGAGCCGTCGAAGTACATGACCCAGGGCTTCTCCTCATCGACCTCGAGCTCAGGAGCCGGCTACGAGGTCTGTTCGACCACAAAGTCGGCCAACACCTGCGACTTAATGGCCGTGCGCGCCACGAACTGGAGGTCAAAAACAGCCAGCTCCATGGCCCACTTGGCGATGCGTCCTCCAGCCTCTGGATTCCTCAAGATCTCCCCGAGCGGGAAGTTGCTCGACCACGACCTGAGTGAGCACGGAAGTAGTGCGGCTTGTGCGAAGCCATGAGGAGGGCATACAGGTGCTTCTGGACCTGAGGGTAACGCTCTTTCGGTCCATGGAGCACCTCGCTGACGTAGTAGATCGGGTCGCCGCTCGCTCGCTTTCGGCCACCAAGACAAGATCTTGACGGCTGGGCGGTGGCCGCGAGGTAGAGCAGCAACTTCTCGCCTGGCTGCGGGGTCGTGGGTAAGGGTGGGGTTGACAGGTATGCCTTCAACTCGTCGAAGGACCGCTGAGCCTCGGGGGTCCACTCGAAGCCCCCATGCTTGCGCAAGGCCTTGAAGAAAAGCAGCCCGCACTCGCCGAGCCTCGAGATGAACCGGCTGAGGGCAGCCATGCGCCCAGTGAGGCACTGCACCTGCTTTACCGAAGTCGGAGGAGCCATCTTTTCTATTGCCTCGATCTTCTCCGGGTTCAGGCCGACCCCCGAGCCCCCAATCATGTAGCCGAGCACCTTCCCAGAGGCGGCGCCGAACACGCACTTCTCCGGATTGAGCTTGATCTTGTACTTGTTCAGGTTGGTGAAGGTCTCCTCAAGATCTTGAACGTGGCTGGCTTCGGTGGAGCTCTTGACGATGATGTCATCCACGTAGATCTCGAGGTTGCAGCCGATCTAGGGCTCGAACGTCTTGGTCATCAGGCGCTGAAAGGTCGTGCCGGCATTTCGGAGACCAAACGACATGGTCGTGTAGCAGTAGGTCTCGAACAGCGTGATGAACGATGTCTTGCTCTCGTCGTCGACTGCCAGCTTGATCTGGTGGTACCCAGAGTAAGCGTCCAGGAAGCTCAGCAGCTTGGCATTGGCTGTGGAGTCGACGATCTGATCGATGCGCGGGAAAGGGAAATTGTCCTTCGGGCATGCCGAGTTCAACCCTATGTGATCCATGCACATCCTCCACTTCCCGCCCTTCTTCTGCACGATGACGGGGTTGGCCAACCATTTGGAGAATCAACCTCACGAATGAAGCCAACCTTCAGCAGCTTCTCAAGATTCTCCTTGATTATTGCGACCTTCTCAGGAGAGAAGCGCCACAGCTTCCGTGTATGGGCGGCGATCGGGCGCGACTTGCACCTCATGCTCGACCACCTCCTCGACGCCCGGCTTGTCTGCGGTTCCCAAGCAAATATGTCTTTGTTGGCGCGGAGGAAGGTGGCGAGCTCGAGTTCTATTTGGAACTCGGCTCGGGCGAGATGTGGATGCACTTGAGGATCCCCCTCGAGCGGCCTGATCCAGAGTCTGCTAGGCCGGATGATCGCCTTACGCGGGCGACCTTCGTGGTCGCTGCGGGGCCCTGCTGAGGTAGCATGCCGGCGAGGGCTAGGGCTTGAGTCTTGCAATCATGCGCCGCCTTGAGGTCGCCGCGCACAGTGATGATGCCACTGGGTCCCGGGATTTTCATTCATCGGTGGCCGTAGTGGTTGGCCGCCATGAACTTGACCAGGGCGGGACGCCCGAGGATGGCGTTGTAGGGGAGGTCACCCTCGACCACCTCGAAGGTGATCAGCTCGGTGCGGAAGTTATCCGAGACGCCGAAGGTGACGGGCAGAACCACCTGCCCCAGAGGAGTGGTCGAGCTCCCAGGAACGATCCCGAAGAACGGAATCGCGATGCTCTTGACCTTCGACCGGGGGATCTGCATCCGGTCGAGAGCGCTAGCCAGCAGCAAGTTGAGGGAGCTGCCCCCATCGACCATGACCCGCCCGACCAAGGTGTTGCTAATGGTCGGGGTCACGACCAAGGCAGTCTTGAGATCTTTGGACATACCTTGGGGGGCATCCTCTTGCGTAAAGGTGATCGTTGCCCTCGCCCACTTGCAGGGCTGGTCGGCGGGCTTCCCGGTGGTGGCATGGTAGACCGCGCGCGCGACGTCCTTGATCTCGCGCCTGGACTGATACGCCGAAGAGCCGCCGAAGATGACGTCGATCCGACGGTCGCCTTGTTGGAACTCCAGGTCGAAGTCGGCCTGGTCTTCTCCAGTGTTTACCCTTTCGGGTGGTCTCCTTCCTCGGGGCGTAGGCATCTCCCATGCCCGTCGAGAAGGCTTCGAAGCTAACTCGCCGAACCCTGCACCCGCCCAGTCGTGGCCGAGGTCTGTGAAACAAGCAAAATTTACCTTCGTCGAGCGAGGCCGCCCCTCGTAACCTCGTGGTCGCCATCGGCCTCG
This sequence comes from Guadua angustifolia, assembly GCA_036346375.1. Taxonomy (NCBI): domain Eukaryota; kingdom Viridiplantae; phylum Streptophyta; class Magnoliopsida; order Poales; family Poaceae; genus Guadua; species Guadua angustifolia. Next base: position 26,431,474 of record CM070515.1, read on the forward strand.
CTGCCGGCGTCAGACGGGCCGCCCCGCCAAGGTCGGCTGCTTTCTTTGGGCCGTGGTCGGTTTTGCTGAGAACGGGGCCTCTCCTGAGCCGAGTCCCGCACCTCCATGACCTCGCGGTGACCATCCGCCGAAACGGTCACCCGAGGTCGACCACCTTCACGCTTGTGGTCCTTCTTCCGCTTCTTGGCAGCCGAGCCTTGGTCAATACCCTTGGCGCCTGAAGGGCCTGCCTCACCCGAGTTGACGCCAAGCTTACCTTGGTCGTAGTCGCGCTTCCAGCGGACAGCGTCGTCCGCGTCCGCGTAGCGCTCCACCATGCGAAAGAGCTTGCCAACGGTGAGCTTCGTTGTGATCTCCAGGTTTTCGATGAGGCGCCGGTCGTGGATGCCGAACTTGAAGGCCTTGATCACAGCTTCATCAGACACACTAGGGATCAGATTCCTAGTGCGAATGAACTGCCACACGAAGTCGCGGAGGGGTTCATTCTTTCCCTGGATCACTCGGTCCGTGTCCTTCTCCTATTGGGCGCTCGTATGACTCCCGAAATTGAGCGAGGGCGCTCGATCTGGCGCCACGAGCGAAAAGTGCCAGTTTTCGTTGAAGAGCAAAGCGGCAGCACCATCCAAGACGGTAGGGAGGTAGTTGGCCATCACATACTCGTCGTCTCCCACGGCTAGGATGGCAGTGGTCTAGATCAAGAGGAATTCGTCAGGGTTCTTCGTCCCGTCGAATCGCTCGATCAACGCGGGCTTGAAGCGAGCCGGCCACTCGCACCGTAGAAGGTCGTCAAGGTCGTTCTTGTACGTATCACCGATGTCGACAAGTGCGCTGGGAAGGTTCTCGCTACTGCTGGAGTTGGATTCCCGATCGCTTTGGCGTCTCGCCCTGCGACCTCGACGACCGCGGCGGTGGGCCCGAGCATCACCCGGGAGGTACTGTAGGCGCTCATGGACCCGTCGGCGCCTCGGTGGGACGTCAGGTGAAAGGCCTGACGTCTGCATTCGCTGAAGCGAGAATCATCAGACTGCTGGTCGTCGCCGTACCCCGTCCGGAGTCACGCTCGGGGAGCGACGGTGAGGCGGTGTCTGGGGCAGTCTCGAGCTCGCCGCCGTGGAGAGCCGGCAGGTGTTGGCGCGCTTCGAGAGCTGCGTCGCTCCTCAACATCGAGACCCCAGAGGAGGCCCCGGCGCCGGACGCGCAGCTTCATCGGCCGCCTTGTCGAGCTCGTCAGCTAGGGCCCGACCGAAAAGGCCCAACGTCGGACGTGTGGGATCAGTCATGACTCATGCGATCGCGCGGAGGCGCTCGCCCGAGTGAGGGAGCCTGGAGCGCCCTGAGGACGTTCCAATCTTCTCAAGCTCCTCTCGCCGGAGGGCGGTTATGGCCTGGTTGATGGCAACCTGGGCCATCTGGTGAGCGTCTTCAGGGGTCTTCGGGCTGCGCTCCCCCTCCTCAACGTCCGCGTCATGGCTAGCAGTCATGAGAACGAATCGGTTTCGCAGTGGCGGAGAGGGGGAGAACAAAGACATGGAACTTTCATGCTCGGGGGCCGTATTCGAACCCGAGCTCGCGGAATACACTGCTGCAGAGGACGCCATACCTTGAAAATCTGGGACTTCTTCTGGTTGAACGAAGCTCTCGGGCCCCACGGTGGGCGCCAGCTGTCGACGATTGGGATTGCCTGACCGCAAAAGTGAAAAGGGGATCTGTGTGGATGAGGGACCCAGAAAGCACTTCGCTCAACAATGGTGTAGACGTAGGTCGGTGCGTGGCGTCAGCGAGCAGGAGACAGGAAATTATATTGGTTCGAGCCCCTACGAGGGTAACAGCTCTACGTCCACAGTGGAAATTCACTAATTGTGAGTACAGAGGGTGGATTACAGCTCGAGCTTGAGTGCTCTGTTCGTGTCTACTGGTCTATCGCTAGTGTGTTTCTTGCCCCTGTACACATGCCTTGCGAGGCTTTATATCCTCCCTGACGTTGCCTGTAACGGTCGGAAGAGATTCCCGGGGTAGTGGCTTCGTGCGCATTGAAGGTGGGCCGTAGCTACCCCGGAAATGCCGCCCACGTCTACCTTGACGCCACAACCCGGGCCTTGGTAACCGCCGAGTAAGCGCATTCCTTCGAGCCAAGGTCGAGGTCGAGCGGGAACGGAATCCCCAACCGCCCGAGCTTGAGGTCGTGCAGGTACTCGGCGTTGTTCTGGTCTTGGTCGAGGCCCCTTGCTACATCACCCCGACCTAGGAACCCCTGCTAGCCGCGCGTTGACTTGTCAGAGATTTTCCAGTCCTCGTTAGTATGGAACTCCTTAGAAATTTCCTGTGTAAATGGAAACTGTTGAAAGCCTGTGTGAAGACTAAAAGGAAATTTTGTGGGTATTGATGAGTCATATTGAGACAAGGTTTGGAAAACGGGATGGTAGAAAATGTCGATAGTGTTGGCTGCTTGTGTTTTCTGCATCTTGATTTGTGTTGGAAGAGTTCACCAAATTTGTGCAATTTGCTTCACTTGAGGTATCCATGTTTGGATGTATAAACTTTTTTGTGTTGTGTTCTTCAACCAGAATTGGATGGAAGTGTTGTTCACTATTGTGTTGTGTTGACTTTGTAGACTTGTTGCTACAGCTACTCAATTGGCAATCAGATTCGCTAATTTGAGGACATCCTAACCAAATCTTTGGTGACAACGCTCAATCGTTGTGATAAGTGGCAGCACGTTCTTGCTGCCCCTACTTCTCTTCCTCTTCAAAGGTTCTCTCTCACAACACTTTGCGTCATTCTCCTTTCATCCCCTTTCCTCTCCAATTCTCTTCCCCTCACGCTCATAATAGTTTTTTGTTTTTCAAATTTCCATACCAAGTTTTTAAATGAGAAGTATTTTTAACCACTCTTGAAAGTTTTTGAACTAAAAGTTTTTTAAATTGAAATGTTTTGAATCGAAAGTTTTTTTAATCAAAAGTTTTCAAACCAAAAGTTTTTTAACTTAAAAGTTTATGGAGTTGAAATTTTTTGAGTTTTCGATTTAAAATTTTTCAAGTTGAAACTTTCATAGTTGAAGCTTTCTAGTTTGAAATTTTCATATTTAAAATTTTTCAAGTTGAAACTTTCTAATTTGAATCCTTTTGATTTAACTTTTTTTGAGTTGAAACTTTCCGAGTTAAAATTTTTGAAAATTTTGAGTTGGATTTTTTTTCAAGTTGAAACTGAGTAATTAAAGTTTTTAAAGTTAAAATATTCTAATGTTAAAATTTTGTGTTAGAAAAGAAGGAAGTGAGGTGGGGAAAGGGAGTAGGGAAATGGGAAGGGGAAAAGTAAAGGTTGACGCAGAAGATGCTACATGACATTGACCCTGTTTGGAATAGCTTCAGCTTTTGCTTTTTCTCTCTGGAAGCCGAAAATTGTTCCAAACGACTGGCTTCTTCGCAGTTGGAAGCTAAGGGGGTGTTTGGGATAGCTCTAGCTCCACCAAAATCTGTGGAGTTGGTGGAGCAGGGTATTTCTAGCTCTAGAAATTTATGGAGCTGGAGTTGTGTGTACATTAAGAGTATTTAGGTAGATCATCTTGTTTACATTTTAGACTAAAAATATAAATTTAATTCACTTTATTTTAGCCTATAAGTTTCAGATCTAGAGCTCTCCCAAATAAGACCTAAAAAACAACGATCTATTTGTACTAAGAAAAGCTGAAAACTAAAAGCTAGCCTATTTGTACTAGAAAAAGCTAAAAACTAAAAGCTGGTTTATGATAACTTTCCGCGGCTTTAGTGGGTTGGGGTTCTGACTTTGTCATTAGAGTTGAAGAAAACTACTACCTCCTACTAAGTAAAAAATCTCAAACCCCATCCCTTTCACCCTAATTCCTGACCCTACACCTATCACATCTAAAAGTTAGACTGCTAATCATTAAATCTATTCAATCTAGCCATTTAGTCATACAACTTTTTAGTTATGCAACCCAGTTGAAAGCTAATTTTTTAAAAAAGCTACAACTATACCCAATAAAGCTATTATAGTGGAATGTACTTTTTTTTAGTTTAAGAGTAATCTCAAGCTAGAATTCTTATATGAATGCAAAAGCTAGCGACGAACGGTTGGCGATAAATTATAATTTAAATTGATGGAACCGGAGCTTTTATTTGGATCAACTCTGGGGAGATTTCATGGACTCTGTACGGTGCAATGATTTGATCGGCTGTAACATCCAAAAAGTATTCTTAGCCTCCGCTTTTCAGCAACACTGCTCACCCGTCACTCTTTATATGGATGCCTTCGAGGCATATATTAATGGTAGTTTGGTCAGTAGGGTGAGATTGAATTGGATGGAGTAATCTTGTATCATTTGGTTTTATTGTTATGTTTGAATAAAATAGTTTAGTATTTATAAAGAATAATTTTTAAATTTATATTCCACCATCTAAAATGGAACGGTTCCATTCAAACAACCAAACACATGAAATATTTTTTAAAATTATCTCATATATATCATATGTTTTTTAAATCATCTCATATATATACCATTTGGTACAAACAACCAAACGTATTCTAAAAGAAATCCAAGTATTAGCCTCTCTAAATCACATATGTTCACCTAAAATTAACCCAATAAGGATGAAAAAGATTTGAAAAAATCAACCCAGTTATTATCAATCAATCAAATCAAAGGAGAAAAAACTGTCTGGACCCTGGAGCAAACAAAAACAGAAACGGCCCAGGGAATAACAGAGTGGTGGCTGACGTGGATCCGATGCATTCGGAGATTCATTTCAACGGCTCCGATTCGTCCCTCCCCTTCTTTTATCTCCCTCCTCTCCCCTCCAGATTCCCCACCTCCTCACCCACCTCTCCCCTCTCCACAGCCATGGCCATGGCCGCCGCCACCTCCGTCTCATCCCAGCACCAACCCCATATACACCACCTCCTCCTCTAGCCTCGTGCTCGCTCGCTAGCTAGCCTCTCCTCTAGCCAGCCACCACGTACTGTAAATAGCCAGTACATAGGTATAGAGAGAAAGAAACACACACACAGAGAGAGAGAGAGAGAGAGAGAGAGATGATGCTGGGGACGAAGAGGGCTGGGAGGCCGTCTCCGTCCAGGCACCCGATGCGGCGGACCACGAGCATGAAGGAGTTCGCGCCGCCGGACGTGCTGGCGGACGTGGCCGAGGAGGAGGCCGACGAGGAGACGGAGCTGCAGGTACAGGAGGAGGTGGCGGAGCAGATAGCGTACGGGTGGATCGGCGGCGGCGCGGCCGCTGGGAGGGCGGACTGGCTGGCGGCGTACCGGGCCCGCGCGTCGCCGGCGCTGGTGGGCCACCGGCGGAACTCGGCGGACTTCTCGGCCGTCGAGACCGCTGCTTTCCTCCGCGCCTGCGGCCTCTGCAACCGCCGCCTTGGCCCCGGCCGCGACACCTTCATGTACAAGTACGTGCGCCCCCCAAGAAAACGCCATTCCTTTTCCTTTCGTTGGTTCTTTCAAAGATCCATGGCCTCCTACACAAACACAAGTGTTGATTCCTTCTTCTTCTCCATATGTCTGCAGGGGCGACACGGCGTTCTGCAGCCTGGAGTGCAGGCAGCAGCACATCACGCTCGAGGAGTGGAAGGAGAAGTGCGCGCACGCGACGTCGCCGCCGCCGTCCATGGCCGACCCAGTGGAGCCAGCTAGCGCCGGCTCCGACAAGCCCCCTGCCACCGCCGGAGGAACCCTCGCCGCAGCATGAGGGGATCGAGATATGTCAGCCTGGCCGCGCGCGCGAACGATAGATCGATTATAAAGCCGTACGCATATGTATTACCATTGGCGGATGAACACTTTGATACTATATATCCAACTGCGCGCACGCGTAGACCGTGCATTTCGATCACCCCGGCGTTCTAGTTTATGGTTTAGTTATGACATCATATTCTCAGCTATATATACTTTCAAAAAGAAAATTTCATATTCTCAGCTTACATATTACCTTTATATGCCCTTGGTCCATCGATCGATCTAGACTCTTCTTCTCAAGATGCAAAATTGTACGTAAGAAAACAAATCGTATGATTTGGATTATCATGGTGTATGCATCGTGTTCACCTGTTCTTCCGCGGCATGCATGGGATGGAAAAGATGGGAGAAGAATCACCGGATCATAGCTAGGCATAGACTTGCCATGGCCATTTTAACATGGACTGTTTTTTTTGGACTAGAACAGGGGACTGTTCTCACGTGAGGATCTAGACCCTGACCGTGTAATCACCTTTAGGTCATTGATAGATCATCGGATGGTTAATGACCGGCCGTAGTGTCCTCATGTTATATTATGTGCTTAACTAGTATTACAACACAGTTATTATGGAGTGTGATATTTCTGGAATAATCCCATTATATGTGTGTGCTTGTGCTTCTCGGGCTCCAGTTCTCGTGCTTACAAGAATCATGCATTGTGTCAGCTGACTCAGCACTCAGCACGAACCGGAGGAATCTCTTTATTTTGGTCAGAACAGCAAACTTGATTAGGTCATGCTAGATGTTACCACATATATATGAGCGTCCATGAGCTACCCGTATTTAATTATATGGACGTCCATGCATGCATGTAAATCATTGCACTTATCTAATAATCCTTGCAATAATGGAACTAATTAATGGCTTGCTCATATGCAATCGCTGTCGCGGCAAGTTGTAGCACCGAATACGAGCTCGAAATGGTGCCTATCGATTGATTGGAAAACAAGAGGAAACGGTATGGATATGATCAGTGAAGTTTTTAGTTAGTTTACACGATAATAAATAATTATTTAAAGTTCTCTTTTGCTATTTAAATAGAAAGAGAAAGTAATCAGAACATGCATTGAAAAGAATGTATTTTTTTTAGAAAAAGGAAATGTTTCCGGCCTCTGTCAAAGCACACAGCCCGGTTTTATTACAAAAATTGCAGCCACACTTTGGCGCAAATGCGAAAGAACCATAACAGAAGTGAATCGAAGATTAAAGGTATTTAACTGCTTGCATTTAGAAAAGAATGTATTTAACTGCTTGCATATTTAAATCAGAACACAAGATCTTAATCATAACCGTCCACATTGAGCTGCTTGCACATTGCTTGCTCTGGTACGCTGAATTTTAGTACTTGAATATTTTCTCCAAAATACACTTTTTTTAAAGGAAAATAGATTTTTTTAGTTCAATGTAAACGAACTTCGAGACTAAAATAGCTTACCCCTATCAATTTTATATTATGTTTCTAAGTAAAAAATTAATAAGCGTTCAATAGGGGTATTTGATGGAAAATTTTGACTAGAAAAATAAAACAACAAATATTTGCAAACAAAAGCTAACTAGCTAAAACCATATTTATTTTGTGCCTCAGGAGCACACATCTCAACCATACATCTAGCTAGCTTGGTTATTTCTATTTGTTGTATTTTCTAAAAATTGGCTTGGGGCAATTTCCAAAGTTAACTTTAACCATTAATTTATTTTATAACACTTTGTTCATAACTATAGGAAAGTGCTTTCAAATACGAATCTAACGATATTATTTTTATATCATATAATATATATATTAATTGTTGAAGTAATTGTTAGTCAAAATTATAGGCGTTTTATAATAATCAATTTACCAAGTCATTATTTAATAACCGTGCAGTCTTCATCGTGCTGACTAGTTTTGTCCGAGGACCTAACTCCAATAATTAATTAATTATAACCTCTAAATCCTACGAATCAACCATATCAAGGGCAGGCTTCAAATTACCGTATACATCTGGTCCTCGAAGAGAAATGTCGACATAATGTCGACACTGCCAAATGCCAATTATGAGCTTTGTGTGCCTCCGGTCCACGGGTACGTTTCATGGGCCAACCTATGTCACATACCTGCAGCAAGGCTCCAAACGAGTCCACAAGACCAATAGTGCCGACATGGTGGACCGGCGTAATTAGGTTCGCGTGATGGGCCCGCATGTCAATGGAACCTTTGCTTAGCTGGCCCGTGTCAACGTGGCCAAACACTTCCTTGAGTTCTTACCATTTTGTAAACAGTGATCACTGCATACCACGGCACGTGTGCATATAGACCGAATCGGTATGGTATGAATGATATGACTATGCCAGACCTTGCAGTCGGGCAAAATAGATGGTACGGCACGATACAGCATGCCTGCATGGGCCGCACTTAGATTGACACGGCACAAAATATATTGTAGCTAGCTCTACGGTCGGTGTCTTTTGTGGTCTTCGCATTCGGAGAAAGGCGAAAAAATGGAGATACCAAAGATGGAGAATAAAAACTAGAGAGTACAAACTCATTGACACCGAACAAGCGCAGCTAGCCGCTCCATACTAGATACTCCATAATAGGTGTAAGATTTTTAACGAAACAATAACTCTGTACTTATTCAAGAATGAATAAAATTTAGTTCTTTTTCTCCTAGTATTTGTGTCTATTGTTTTAGCTCCATGCATCTGCAGTACCTTTTCTCTCGTCGCAGTAGTGCAAATCGATCGGGTTTAAACTAGCACGGTATAAAACCGACATGAATCACAAATAAACCGTGGATTGAGCCACAACATGACAGACTGACCGGACTATAACAGCATGTCACAGACTCACGACTTAGACACGTGGCCTGCACCGTGTCGCGGCACGTCCACATCTATTTGCTTCCCATCCCCCTCGACTAGTTCTCTCGATGCATGTCTCAACGAGATTCCTTCGACCAAATAATATATTTTGCATTAATTGTCGTGTCTACACGTGGGCACAACAAAACAAACAACCAAACCAGAAATATCTCTCAAGCTTTAATATCCAGGTGTAACTAGTGTAAATAACAACAAATTAAGTAACAATAACACACATACTAACAATTATATTCTTCGATCCCATTTGTCAAGAGGATGCATCCAGTTTAGTAGTTTCTAGGTTTAAAACTGAATTGTACATATTTAGTAAATAACAGATATCTCAACAGAAGCACACACCAACACAAGAAAATCATTTGAGTAAATATATATCAAAAGTACAGGCATGTAACGTGCGACCTTCTCGTACTCTAGTACTAGAAAACTTGAAGAACTAGATGCGCGATGTGTTCGCGCGTTGCTACTGTGAAAGGAATCGCAGACATAGATAGAGATTCTAACAGAGAAAGAAAATCTTTTTGGAACACATTAAAAAATGGAAACCAAATTGTCATAATTTTTAAAAATTGCAAAAGCTTGATCATGATCTGATTTTTTTTATGGTAGCTAAGGCATGCTCTCAGGATCCTTCTCACAAATTTGAGACAATTTACAACTTTCGTAGTTTAATTAAATCAGTGAAGTTGCTTTAAGTGCGTTAGTAATATTGTCAGAATTTTTAAAAATTGTAAAAGTTTGATCATGATTTGAAATTTTTACGATAGTGTAAGTATGCTCTTAGGACCCTTCTAATTTTTTTTAAGAATTTGCAAATTTAGTAGCTCAACTAAATCAATGAAGTTTTTTTAAATGCATAAGTAGCATTGCCAGAATTTTTAAAAATCACACCAGTTTGACGACAATCTGAATTTTTTATGATAGGTTAGGCATGCTTTGAGGACGCTTCCAAAAAAGTTCAAAAATTAACTATATGATTTAATATCTCAATCAAATCAACAAAGTTGATGAAAAATTCCGGAAAAAAAATCAGTTTCCATAGGATTTCCCAAGACCTTACAAATGCAACCCAAGCCACTTATCATCTAAAGCTAAGATTCACTTGTGAAATATGATATATGAGATTAGACAACACTTTACTATAGAAACTACGGGGAAAACGCCGCGTGGTGGGCAAGCCGGCGGGGTGCCATGCCTCTCCACAATTAGTAGTATATATAGATATATAGGTACTAATATGGTACACATGTACACCATGCTTGTATTCATAGGCACAATGCTGAGATCTGCGAGCTAGGTCCCTTTCAGCATCTTGACAGCCATGCCAACCACAACAACAACACTCTCTTTGGGTCGATGGAGTGCCATTGCTTTGCTTTGTGAGCTAGAGAGGCTTCACTGCGATGCACGCACTCCCCCCATCTGATCATGTCACTCGCCCGTGGTCGTCCTTCGCTTGGTCAAGCGGGAGATGCACTCACGTCCAACCGCAGCTAGCTGCTACCAGCACTCCTCTCTCCGGCACCGTCCACTTGTCCCCACACTTCCAAGCTCTCCTATTCGTCGCTCTCGGCATCTCTCTACAATTCCACGTACCTCCAATCTCTCTCTCACACACACAGAAAGGAACTGTTCTTGTTCTTATTTTGTGGCGCAACGTGTTAAGACGAACTTGGCCGTGTGGGGCCAACTGTCGCTGTTTAGTATTTTTTTGGAATTATTTGTATATATTTCTTTGAATTTATACATTAATTTAAATAATAGTAAATTTTATAGAGCTATAGGTTTCTTGCACGAACTATCAGAAAAATACTAGTTTTAGCTTCTATTTTACAAAATTATAGATTTTAGGAGAATTTGTATCACAAAGCTACATGTTTAAGAATTAAGGTTTCTTGTAAGCGATCTAACATTATGGACCCACATGACAGCCTCATATATGAGTGAAATGGGAAATAGGACACATGGGCTCACGCAGTCAAACCCGTTACAAAAACGATCAACTCTAAAATATGTAGTTTTATAACACTAGTTCTTCTAAAATATATAGTTTTTTAAAATAAACTAAGATATGTAGCCTTTTGATATTTTGTAAAAAGTTTTACTTTTGTAAAATTTACTGATCCTTGAATAATTGTAAGGGTATTTGCAAAAGGATATACGGTCAATTGACCCCACAACCAATACATGCCTCCGCCACTAGCGTCGCCATAGGTGAAAGAGAGAACATAAAAGGAACGGTGGTTTTGCATGCGAAAGAAATAGCCTTTTCTTCTTCTTCTTCTTCTTCTTCTTCTTCTTCTTCTTCTCTTGCAACTTGCAAAGACATGTGAGCTTGCTTGTGATGTGAAAGCTGGTCTGGTAGTATATGGAAGTTGTTCTGATAGTGGCTGAAAGGAGATGGAGACTGCGCAAGTTGGCGAGATGATGATCCATGTATATCGAAATGCATGTGTGGCTAGGATCTGCGAAATATATGGGGAACGTAAGATTTGGTTTGTTGCTGTGATGTTTGTTCCACGAGCACGAGCGAATCTAGCAATGTTTTTAACAAAAGGTTATGCTTCTTCACACTAGCTAGCTTTTGCATGAACTGATTGGTCTTAATTAGTAAGCTGTTTGAAACAATGTACTCGCGTTCGCCACAAGCATCGGATCCCAACTTGGTCCTAGAGTTCACATCATTGATTCCCTTTACAAACGGCACGAAAGACGATACGAATACAATGTCATACGCATATCGTAACAAGAATCTATCTATATATTCAGCAACTGGGACCTAGCTGGGTCAGCAATTGGTTGCTCTCACTAGTACAGTAACCTTTATTACAGACGGTTTAAAAAAAAAGCCTCATCATAGAAGGTTTATGAATTATCTGTGAAAAATATATCATAGACGTTTCTGAGTGTGAACTATCCGTGATTTTCTGTTTACTGGCTAACCTCAAGAAATGCTAGCCATACTCTCTAAAATAAGCAGATTACATCCATATTAGACATCTACTCAGATTACACATTATTACACTACGTACAACACATTTATTTCAGAAATCAACTCAAATTACATATTACATATTATACCACGTACATCACATCCATTTCAGAAATCAACTCAGATATATTAACAATTGAATAAATAAGTACAATTAACAAATCACAAAACAAGTTTCACAATGTAACTGAATTGATAATTTAGAAATAACATAACTCCTCAAGTTAGGCAGAGCGGAACTTGTCTTTTGGATTTATGACCCGACTAAAATTGTCCTCAAATTCCGATCAGATTGATCTATCCCAACACAGTTATAACTTGATTGGTCTGTCCCAATGCAGTGGTATGGTAGCTATCACTGACGATTTTTGTTTTAAACCAATATTTATGACTGTGAGCATCTAATATAACCCTTTACTAGGAGTGTTGGCACTAACCCTCCTGAAAAAAAAAAAAGCGAAACGTTTGCACTGATTGTACCTTTCATCGTCTGGTAGGTTTGCACTCCAAAGTGACACCTGCAACTTGAAATTGATTTGGTTAATTTTCTGTGTCATGTAAGCCTAAAATGAATGCGACTATCAGGGATGAACTTTTCGTTTGAGAAAAAAAATTCAGAGAAAGGCGAAATCGAAATTTCGCGAAATTCGCAATTTCGGCCGGACAAGATTCAAAATTCAAATCGGTTTGATTTCCACCGAAATTTTCCGAAATTCGCCGAAAATACCCCGAAATTCGCCGAAATTTGCCGAAATTCGCCCAAATTGGACTGACTGAAAATTGGTTCAAACGACGCCGAAAAATTTTGAAATTTTTTTGTAGGTTCCTACCACATTAGAGATGTTCTCATAAAAATTTCAGGTGATTATCAGATCTGTGCAATTTTAAAAATTCAAATACTGATACTATGTAGATGAAACGTTGATTGGCAAGTTTGAACCGGATGAAAAATAGTACAAACGATGTTAGAAAGTTTTGAAATTTTTGTGGAGATTCCTGACATACTTATGATATATCTGGAAAAATTTCAGATGATGATCAAATGTGAGCAATTTTAAAAATTCAAACACAGAGAGAGTTGAAAACTAGTACTTTGAATGTCAGAATTTTTATAAATTCCTGGAGAAATATTTTGAGCTAAAAATTTTACATAAGAATCCTTAGATCAAATAAATTTTAAAAACAAAATTTCAAAAATTTATAAAAATATTTGAGTTGCCTGATAAATCCAAAACAGAAAACAGAAATATGTACACAGTACATTGTCAGAATTTTTATAAATTCCTGGAACAATATATGGAGCTGAAAATTTTAAATAAGGATCATTACCTGAAATAAACTTGAAAAACAAATTTTCAAAAGTTTAAAAAATATTTGAATTGTCTGATAAATCAAAATCCGAAATCTGAAAACTGTGCAGAGCAGATTGCAATCATATAAGTTCAGTGCTTACTGCATTGATAGATTTTATTGAGCAAACAAAGAAAATTTAAATTTTTAAAAATTTTATAGAATGGTACTGAGAAAATTATTAATATGTCATAAAATTTCAGATCATGATCACACCGGAGAAAATTTGTAAAAATATAATAAGTTTACTGTCCCAATTATGTCCATTCGGTTTTTATTTTTAAAGATAACAAATGATGTTAAATTATTTTGAAACTTTTTTGTATGATCCCAAACTACTAAGAATGGTACCATAATTTTTTCACATCATTATAAAGCTTTTAAAAATTCTTAAAAATCTGACAAGGTTTCTGCCCAAATTTTAAAAAATCTCAAAAAATTAGTTTTTCATCAAATTTTCATGGAACAAGACTTTCTTAAGGGTTATTGGACCCATTCCGTTCAAATCCGGCCAAAAAATTTGAAAATCCGGACTCCAAACCCGAAATTTCGGCGAATTTTGACCGAATTTCGCCGAAATTCCGAAATTACTGTAGCAGCACTGTAGCAAAATCAAATTTTTTTAAATTTTTGAATTTGGCCGGCATATATAAATTCGGGGGGGCCGAAAACCGAAATTTCGGCGAAATTTCGCCGAAATTCGCCGGTTTTTGGATCCCTGGCGACTATACGTAAATGGTACGACGCACTTTGGACCAATTTGTTTGGAACAGAGTGATGTGATGTTATCTCCATCCTGGTAGCTAGCTAGCGACGCAAACCTGAATTCCTGCTTTGTTTAACCGAATGACTTCAGTTTGGCCGTCTGAGATTTTTGGATATATTGTAATATTTTTTTTCAATACGTGTAATATTTTTTTATAACGCATGCAACATTTTCCTTCGACAAATAGTAGAAATGCAGAACAGTAAGCAGATGTTGCAAGCGTTGCAAAAAATTTATTGCACGCGTCGAAAAAAATATTATAAACATTGCAAATTTTTTTTATAAGAGACGTCGATAAAATATACAGTAATCAAACGTCACGCACTAGTTTCTCCATTTGTTTAAAGGCAGAGCAGGCGGGGCAGGAAGAGGGTAGCATCATCATTGGGAGTTTGATTATCCTGATTATTAATGCCTGTCGCCAGATGACTGAAAGCTGCCCCAAAAAGAAAATTAACTTTGAGATGACGTAAGGCTAGCTAGATAGCCTAGCTTGCATCCATCAGCTACGTGCACTATGCTAGTACTAAACTACTAATCCAAGCGGCCCTTTAGGTGTATGGCGGTTGTTTTATGCTTGTTCACTTGTGGTTGGGAAATTATGGGGTTATTTTTCATGATACTAGATGCGTCAGTGTGGCGGCACACCACGCTCGAGCAGTCATCAATAATAGATTGTGCAAAATTGAAGTTAGTATGAGTAACTATTCTTATCAGGTTAAGTAATACTTTCGATCATAAAAGCGTGACATGTTCGACTTTCCAAGTCAGCAAAAGGCTCCTCGACTACTTTTTTTTGTCCTATATTTGACAAAAGTTTTTAAAGCACAATATGATGAACGTTTTTTTAATGAAAAAAATCATTTGCACCTTTGTATTGTATCTATGAATTCAATCACGGGCTATTCAGTCAACATAGGCGAATATATGGAAAGCTGACACTAAATAACAGAGGGTTTTATATTCCTAGCATGCAGTAAGAAAGTAAAGTAAAAAATGGTAAAGTTGGAAATAGCCATAACAAAATAAAGCAATAATAGATTTCGGTGCCTGTTAGTTTGACCTAAAAGGAAATCAATTTGCTTATCAAGGACAACTTGCAATTTCTTGACAAAAACATGTTACAAAGTAAGAATAGATTTCGGTACCTGTCAATCTGTCCTAAGATAGAGGAAATCAAGTTGCTTATCAAGGAACTCACAATTTCTCGACAAAAACATCTTACAAAGTACGACCCTCTTGATGTTTTCTCAATCTCACTAAGTTGATTTCTCTGGAAGAAAAGGATAAGCTCCATATTCAGAGAATCAGATATCGCATTGTCACCATTGTAATAAGCTATAATTGTAGCGACCTTATGACATCACCTGCCTAAACTATTTCCTACTGGATAAAGTGAAATGGAAGTGAATTATGGAAGTTCGTATAATTCTGGCACCCATTAATATGTATTTTTTAGTGCCTCGCCATTGTTTGTGAACTGATGACTTAGGCCCTGTTTGGGAGAGCTTCAGATCCCAGCTCCAACTCAGATCTGAAACTTAAAAGTTAAAATAAAGTGAATTAAGTTTATATTTTTAGCCTAAAATGTAAACAAGATGATCTACCTAAACAATTTTAATGTACCCACAGCTCCAACTCTACAAATTTCTGGAGCTAGAAATACCCTGCTCCACCAACTCCACAGATTTTAGTGGAGCTGGAGTTGTCCCAAACACCCCCTTAGGCCATGTTTGGGAGAGCTCGAGATCCCGGCTCGGCTCGAGATCTGAAACTTATAGGCTAAAATAAAGTGAATTAAGTTTATATTTTTAGTCTAAAATGTAAACAAGATGATCTACCTAAACACTCTTAATGTACCCACAGTTCCAGCTCCATAAATTTCTGGAGCTAGAAATACCCTACTCCACCAACTCCACAGATTTTGGTGGAGCTAGAGCTGTCCCAAACACCTCCTTAGCTACATAAAATCAATTACATACATGATGGATCAGCCACTAGTAAATAACGCTGAAATGTGAATAGGATTGCAGGCTGAAGTCCTTCGGTAAAACGCAATTATGTGTCATTGTTCTTCGGGAGCGATCAAGTATTGTTTTAGCAATATAAACAGATCTGAAGTTTGCGAGGAGTGAACAAGCGAAAATAAAATGCAGTAAGAACAATACCTAGGTGCTGAAGTTCTTAACTAACAACATACAAAATTGTACACAACCAAACAATAAGCAAGAGTACAGAGTATGACAAAAGAAAATACATCAGAGAGCCATCGTCTGTAAACTGATGACTTGGCTACAAAAATCAATTACATACATGATGGATCAGCCACTAGTAAACGATGCTGAAATGTGAACAGGATTGCAGGATGAAATCCTTTCAGCGTGAAAACGCAATTATGTGTCAGCGTGTGACTGGGAGCAGTCAAGTATTGTTTTAGCAATCTAAACAGATCTGAAGTTTGCAGGAGTGAACAAATGAAAATAAAATGTAGTAAGAGCAATACCTAGGTGCTGAAGTTCTTATGACACAAAATCTAACTAACAACATGCAAAATTGTACACAACCAAACAATAAGCAAGAGCATAGACTATGACAAAAGAAAATACATCAGAGATCAGGGTCTAGTATGGAGAGGCTAAATAAATAAGCTCCAATCATTTGTACTGCTAGAACCTTTTTTCGCGAGGAGCGGTATTACCAGGGGCGGACCCAACGGTGGGGCAGCTTGGGCTGCTGCCCCACCTACAATTTACAAGGTCAAGGTATGTTGTATATACTGCATATGTATAGACCCAACATATTTGGAAGTTGGAACGTTGCACTAAGCAAGAAACGTTGGGCACTTCGGCTTCTTGTCTGCCGGCTGCCGCAACTAGTACTCCTTTGGCCACAGCCCACAGCACAGTTCCGATCTCTTGCGCTTCCCGCCTTCCCGGTGGAGTGGACGGTGGTGCCATCGCCCCGACGGCCGACGTCGAGGCCGACGAGACGAGCCCATCTGCGCGAGGCCACGAGCTGCGACATGTTGTATTCGACTAGTTGAGCAGCTTCGGTAAGTTGGTAAGTCCTATCGTCCTTAACTCCTGATGAAAGCATTTGTTGGATGTGGATTAGCATTTGAAGTTAGAAGTTCTGTACTTTTTGCTTAGAACTGAATCTAACTTAGAACTGAATTGTTTCTTTATGTATATTTCTTTAATAGTACTAGTGTTGTTACGTACATTGCATTCTTTTTGGCGTTTTAATACTACTTTAAACCTGCCCCACCTATAATTTCTTCCTGGGTCCGCCCCTGGGTATTACCTAGGTGCTTAGTGTATGAACGCCCCCCCCCAAAATGCAATCAACTGGCATAGCTCTGTGGGGTGCAAATCCACCGACCTAATCACGGTAAAAAAATTGAACGCGATTAGCGCAGACCTAAAGAGAACACCAAATCGAGAGATGCAACGCTCAGTGTATGAACGACCCCAAAAAGATGTAATCAACTGGTATGGCTCCGTGGGGTGTAGATCCACTGACGTAATCACCGTAAAAAAAACGAACACAATTAGCTTAGACCTAAAGAGAACACCAAACTGAGAGACGCAGCAGAGTGGAGCTGTCACACCGCGATGTCGAACTTGAGCAGGGCAAGGAAACGCAGGTGAGTGTCGATCGGCGGGAGGGAAGGGTGAATGCACGGAGAGGTGCGGCGGAATGGGAGCCACGACGGAGCCGCCATGTCCAGGGTGTAGCAGCATCGGCGCCTAGGTGAAAAGGAGCGATAGGAAGGGAAAACAGGAGTGGCTCCACACCGACACCACGCGCTTAGCCGCGGCAGAACGGCGACGCGCCGCGCGGGCAAAAATTGGCGCTGACCGCGGTGCTGGCGTGGGGAGGAATCGAACGCAGGCGGCGGGACTGCACGCGAGCGATCTTACCGCTACGCTACGAGCTCAGATGCGAATACCGACCGCGAAAAAATATTTGAGCTAAGCAAGCCGATGAGCCACGCGGGTGACGTGGCTCAATGCTGAGCCGGTTGTACGAACGAGCAAGCGTTTCACTGTACGCGCGCGAGACGCGACTGACCAGCATGCGGACACGTCGCCAAAACCACAACGTGCACGCCGAGCGCCTCGGAAACTTTCCATCTTTATATACGGTAGTATATGGTTACTGGACCATGAAACCTCACGTGTTGTCCTCCTAGGCGGAAAGCCTGTGCTTATCCTGCCCTATGCTCTTTTTTTTCCCATAAAACTAACCTTTCACGGACGAATTTGCAAAAATGGCAGTCTCTCCACCATAAAAGACGCGGTAAGTGACATATGTCCCTATCACGTATAGGGAGCGTGGGAGGTTCTCGGTACCATGGCAGCACAGGTCGGCAAGCGCGCGTGTGGGTTGGTGGGCAAGCACGCACGAGAGGCCAAGTACAGGAGTGCGTCCTCCAATGTTGTTGCGATGCCAAGTGCCTCCGCGCTTTTGGGTGAAACAACTCAGAGTTTTAATCATTGCAAATAAGATCATCAGCCCTAGTTCATTCCACACACAAACCAGGAAACCACACATGCAAAGACATCAAGAGGAGGAGACCAAGAGGGAGGTCCTTAAGCCAACCGAAGCTAGGAGGCCAGAGCAAGGAAGCTAAGGCCAGGAGGTTCCCAGCCAATCAAAGCTAGGAGTCCAGGAGGAAGCTCCAACCATTCAACCGAAGAAGAGCCAAGGGCACTAGCCCTCACCATCATCTCAAAACCATCCCTATCTCAATCCCATGTTCACCAGGTATCTATATAGGTATTTCAATGACCAACTTAGAGACCAAATACTCAAATGCAATAGGACGAGTAGACTATAGAGGTGTTAAGGATGCTAGTGGTCTCACGGGGGATGACAGCTGTCGGTGCACTTTGCACCGGGGTACCCTCTCCGCCGTAGAAGTAATAGGCCCAAGAAGTGGCCTGGCCCAGTTTAGAGTCCACGTGGCCCCTTGGCGAGAAGTCTGGCGATCACGCCCTACTCGTCGGGCGAGTGGCCCGCGTGGCGCCCTAGAGGGCAGCCGGGCGAGCACGCCCTACTCGCCGGGCGAAACACACCGCCGCGAAGCGAGGAGTCCACGTGGCCCCTAGCGAAAGCGATCTGGCGATCACGCTTTCGCCGAGCGGGCGACAGCGTGGCGCCTGGTGGCGGCCGGCGAGCACGCCGCCACTGGACGACGCGAGTCCACGTGCCCTCGGCGGCGATCTGGCGATCACGCCACCTTTCGGCGAAGCGGCTTGCGTGGCGATCTTGGCGGCGGCCGGAAAGCACGTCCTACCGCCGGGCGAGGAGCCCGCGTGGCCTGGCGGCGGCTTGGCGATCACGCCCTGCTCGCCAGTCGGGCGGCCCACGTGGCGGCCTAACGAGTGGGCGGGTGTTCAGGCCCCCTTGTCAGGCCACGAAGGCAACCAAAAGAATGAGGGGAAGGCTTCGCCTCGAAGTTTCCCTCCCTTGGCACCCAGTGTCAGGGTCATTAACTGTGAAGGATTCAGCTTTCGACACGACGATGGCTCATCCCTCTGACGCCTCTTACCAACCCGTCGTAGGGGCGTCCTGTCCCGGGTGGACCGGGCGAGGTCTCTCACCGACATTAAATGAGGTTCGAAGGACAAGGCCACGGAGGCGTTCTTAATAAATGCGTCGTGGGTCAACGTGGAAGCTGGAAGGATGGATGTAACTAATGTGTTGTAGATAAGTATAGTGCTACCTTCTCTCCTGCCCAAGGTGGCCCGTCTATATAAGGGCACCCTAGTGCATGAAGAAGGGGGCCGGTCGGCTAGAGCAGAAAGCATAGAGAAGCAGACACTGAAGAACACCCTTGTAAACGCTTCCCCATTTTCTCAACAAAGAACCAGCATGATGTAGGGCTATTACCCACACCGGGGGCCTGAACCTGGGTAAATCGTCGTGTCGACCAGCCTGCTGATGCCCGAAATCCATCGTCGAGAGACATTAGGGTTTTCATCCACAAAGATGCCCTCTACCGAACCAAATTTTCCGTCCAGGGAGTAGACACCCTGTTAGCGGAATCTTGGCAGGCGAAATACGTCGACAACAGCTAGGGGTGACGCCATGTGTTTCCACAACCCCACATAGACCCTGGTGTATAGGAGGCCACAGGTGTCGTCACCGTATCACCAAACCTAGGCAACCATGCATAGACCATCATCAACCAACTCACATTATCAACATGTAAATCATATCACATCACATAACAAAAGCAATAAGAAATTAGTAACAAAATGTGGGAGGGGAATCAAGGAGTGTTAACCATAGAGGAGGAGGTCGAGTCAGGTCAGGCGGTGAGGAGACCAAGCTAGCGGGGCGATGGCACTAGGGCCAAGAGATGAGCACATGGGTGGTGTTGGGAAATCGGGGTGGAAAGACCTAGTAAATTTTAAAAATTTATTCCCTTCCCAGATCGATCACATGCATTAGAACCAAGATTTAGAAAATACCTAAATCAATAAACGTGTACCATGGTCCTAGGGCGCAAATACAAAGCTTTTGCAGAAGGACTCGACGAGGCTCACAGCTTCAATGTCTAGATGTAGCAACGGAAATGGATACGTCGGTCTTTGTGGTAGTAGCAGCTACGACCTTCATGTACCCTCATGAATAGGCGGATGACACTGTATGCCGGCATGCTAGTACTGCGCAATACTACCCTTTAACCATTTTCTGATTCAGGTGAAAATTTTTTCACCCTCCTCTCTTTTTTCTCAATTTTTCTCTTAATTTTTCTGAACCCGGAGGCAAAATATATAGCCTAATTACTGTAGTAAGACTAATTTTTCTGAACCTAGAGGCACAATATATAGCCTAATTACTATAGTAAGACAATTGGTACAATACCACCATGTGATATTGTGGCAAAGGCGGTTGCTACAGTACCAGTGTTGCCGATATGCTACGTTGTTTTTAGCGCTGCTACAGTGGTTTTTCGCAAAAACCATATTTTCAAATGCAGATTCACAGCTATTTTTGTAAACAACCAGATATCATATTCAATCATATTGACGCATATGTCACAAGAGAAGATTTCTTAAATCTGTCTTAAGCCTATTCTAGCATGTGACCCTTTAGGTTGATGCTATGTTGGCAATAAATCAAAAGCTCCTTTTTTATTCATTAGTCACAAGCAGTTCCTAGCAGAACATAATGACTACCCAAATTGCATGAATGCTATTTATTTGACAAACCTTCAATGAATACATGTCGGTCTCTTTGTCACTTTGATATCATAGTTTAACTCAAGGTTAAGGTCTGCCATCTTTGCACCATTAAACCGATTTTCTCGATTATCTGAAATAGACTAACAACCTTGCACTGTTAAACTGATTTTCTTGATTATCGAAATAGACTAACAAGATCGATTGTTTAACAACTTTAATCATTCAGGCATGGCTATGTGCATTCTTTAGTCTGTTTCATCAAGTGGCCTAGTGATATAATTCCCTCAGTATGAGGAGGACAAATTCCATCTTGATCATACACTTCCCTCTGCATGATTCAAGGTATACCCGAATGTTGTCCGTATGATTATCGAGTTACGGACAACGTTAGACAATATAAAAGCATATCATCCTCATGTAGGAAACTGTGTTGATCTCAGGTCTAAGGATCAATCATTATCATTATATGAAACAACTTATGACACTAATCAAATCCTCAAAAGGTGTTTCATAAGCGGGGATCAAAAGGTGTTTCATAAGCGGGTTAGTCCAATAGTATGTACACTTACATGTATTCACATGACTGAATGGTATCACATGCCCATAATCCATGAAACATGATTATCAATCAATTCATGTGCTTATTTTGATTAATGTTCATTGGTGTCCAAACCAATAAATAAACAAGGGACAATTTATAATAATGTCATAATTAAATTACAAAGTTTCATGATTAAGTCATATACTTGATGATCTATAATATGACACTATTAAAGGAACAACATAAGCATAAATACAAGGTAATCATCTTCATGACTGGCCTCTTGGGCATATTTCCAATAGGCGGTAGGACTGGCAGCACTAGACCACAGGTTGTTGTGCACGGGGGAGCAAGCGGGTGGCTCAGGAGACCCAAAAGGCAGGCAGAGGAGCCTGGCAATGATGGTCTGGGGTGAGTAGATCGGGATGCAATGGTCGGCAGATAGAGCCCGATGGGGCGAGGCCTGAGAAGTTAGTATTCTGAGTGAGGCAGTGGCCTAGTATCGAAGGGAGTATATCAGAGTAGGAGAGGAGGAACCGAGGCGGTCAGGGCAGGGAGGTGAAGTCGGCATAGGGGAGGGCGAGGAGTCGAGTCGGGGAGCAGGGAGCCGAGGAGGCGGCTTCGACAAAGCCGACCAAGAGGTGGCACCGGTGGTGTGGAGGCTCAGAAGGGCAACGAGGTCGTGTGGCGGGAGACCGAGCGAGACTAACAGCGATGCCCGAAGGGAGCAGATCAGGAGAGAGAGCCAGAGGTGGGTAAAGAGAGAGAGAGACAGAGATAAAGGAGAGATGGGCAAGAAGCAAAAAGGATAAGGCCTGGTGAAGGAAGGGAAAAAGGAAAGGGAAGGGGAAAAGGAAAAAGAGAAGAAAAAATAGAAGGAAAAAAGAAGAGAGAATAAAATAAATTAATAACTAAAATTTTAAATTCTGATGAATAAACTTTAAATAAGCAAATTAAACACATTAATTAAGTTTTATTTGGAATTTGGTTAAATCTATTGCATTGAATTTTTTCCAAAAATCTTTCTAACATAAGTTATCAATTTATTAATTTCCAAATCAATCTAACCCAAAATTTTAACTACAAGTGGGTTTACTCAATTGGCCAAACGAACAATTAAAATCTGCCATATAAAAAGATAAACTTAAAATAACCCCTCTCTGAATAAAATCTTACTTAGGCATAAATCAGTAATTAAGGGTATCCTCTTTTAAAATTAATCCATATGCGCATGGTCGGCAAGAATATAAAAACAATATGTATATAAATATATACATGAAAGTATAAGTACCAAGGCAACCACTCTAATAATAATAATAATAATTATAATAATAATAATAATAATACAAGTTAATGTAAGCAGGTGATTAAATAGGAAATTAAATGCTACCAATAACCACCACAACAATTAAAATAGGAAAGCCATACCTAGGCCGATGTACTAGATTAAAATATGCCAAATTAAAGTACGATAAGCTAAAATACCCCAAATTAAATTATACCAAGTTAAAGTAAGACAAATTAATATATCCTAAATTAAAATAAATCTATCTATACCAATATAAATTTAGTCATAAAAGGAGTTGGATGCCATAAAACATGCAAAAACCTACTAGCTACCTAAAATATAATATTTTGTAATTTTAGGAGTTAATTCAAATCTGACTGATGATCTTCAATAACAACCTTGTGAGGACAATTTGTACCAAAATCCAAGCAAGCTTCTTTTGACCATATTTGTGAAATTGTTTGTAAATGTTTTCAGATATCATCATTGCATGAAAAAAATATCCTTCAAAATTGTTGAGGTGGTAATGGATATTGATGTGATGGAGAATGTATTTATATACGTGGTGGGTAGAGGGTGCCTTGAGAAGGATTGTCCTGTCGGTGGGGTCCTCTACATAGGCTATGATATAAGGATAAACCATTACACTCGGGTAATGAGCCTTATAATTCATATTAACCATAGTGCGTGGAAACGACTAGAAAAGGTTGTTCTATAATGATGTTTGAATCTCCACATTGAGTATGAATAGATAACTAGGAGTGTGAAGCTGCGTATGTTGGGAGTCCCAGTGAAGAACACAAAATTAGACCTGGTGCTATATTAAATGCCATGATATGAGTACTACGTGGTTAATTAGAGTACAGCGCTGCGTTATTAGTCAGGGTATAGTGCTACGTTGTTAGCTGGAGTACTACGCTATGTAATTAGTCATAGTACAATTGTTAGTTGTGTGTCAGTGGGACATCCCTAGGAAAGGTGTCATCGGCTCGAGTTAGCAGGGTTGAAGATCTAATACCGAATAGTGATGAACATTCTGAGTTCTCAACTAAGGTTGGGTTCACTATGGATAAAGTGGTACAAACTTGTGAAAGGTCAAATCATAAATTTATACCTGTCTCCTAGATTGGAGACTACGAAGCTAAGTCTGCCTCATATAGGGGTGCTAGTAGCATTTTTTATAATTAAAAACTAAAAACATATATTTTCCTAATTAAACCCTATTTTTTGAAAAAAAGGATTTAAGGAAGGTATATATATGAGATGAATGTAGATGTAGGAAAAATTCATCTAATGCATCTTGTTATTAATACTTGTTGAGTACTCTTGTACTTACTCATACTAAATCCTTTGCTTAGAAAAATACTCTGGTGGTCAAGTGTCCGGCTGGGATACGAATCCCAATGGACTCGCCTACAAGGTACATGGTGAAGGGCACTCGCAAGGTCAAAATTACAAGGAGGTGGACTACCAGGAGGGTTAGTGTGTTGGGTAAACTGTGCATCGGTTTAGTCTTTGGAATAATAAATATTTTTGTATTATATTTTTATTGTATTTGGATCGTATGTATAATTATGTTGGACTTGTAGCCTTGCATTGCAATGGAATGTAATTAGTTTCTATTTTAGTCTGTAATTATTGTTTCTGACTGTAGCACTCTGAACATGTTGTATTAACTGATAAAACGTCGGGTGCACTTGATATTTTGATTGGTTAATATGCTGAGATCAGTATAATTATCTCAGAGTAATAATGGTGTTACTATCGTTATCGTAAGCTAATTATGCGGGTCACTACATCGGGCACGGCAAGGAATGGGTGTCTCCTATCAAGCCTTCGCGGTGGGGAGGTGGCCATTTTTGCAAATTCATTCGCAGTGCTTGTTTTGAAAAAAAAGGGCTATAGGGGCCTAGATAAGCATAGTGTTCCCTAGGTAGCACCAGAGGTGACCCACCTGAGCACGCCGAGAGCCCAACCAGTGCCTCTCCCTACCTCGTTGCCATCGTAGGTGATGGCCGGTGGTGGTAGGGCCTGGTCCATCTCCCTCTCTATCTCTCCCTCCCTCCTCACTTTCTCTTCCTTTTCTGAAGCCTTGTGTCTAGATCTAATTTCCTATGATGTTGGGTCCTCATGCTCCGCTTTCTCTCATTGGCATCATAGGTGAGGGTCACATTCGTGCCCTCTATGCCCCTCCACCACCTCTGTCCCACTCCCTCCCTTTATGTCCCCTCCCTTTTTCAAAATTTTAGATCTGGATGCCTCTTTCCAGTAGTAGTAGCATCACTCCCCTTCGTTTGCACCTCTCTTCAGCAGTGACCAGCGTCGAACCACCCTATGTGCTGCCACCCCCTATTCCTTCCTTCTCCCTCCTCCCCCACCATTTTTCATTGTTTCTTCTTATGGTCCTCCCCCGTCCCAATTTGGTTGGGTTTGGGCACCGCTTCCAGGGTTGATGTTGTCACTGGCTCCATCAGTGAGGACCTAACTCTATGTGCTCCTCCATCTCCACTAGACAAAATGAATTCTTCTCTATTTCCTTCGAGACCGAAGAACCCTAGTGCACGGATCGAGTTTGATTCAAGGTGGTACGAGAACTCACATCCAAATTCCTTTGTGCATTAGCATATGAGACTCACCTAGATCAAAACCCCTCACTCATTTTCAGGAATCGCTAATCGAAGCTTCGCCGCCACTGTACCGCTTTCTTCTCCAGAACTGGCGAACATAGTGGTGAGCACACCTGACAAGCTTTTGTAGTCCCAAATAGGCAAAATGGGTTGCTTAGTATCCCCTGATGCTAGAACTAGAACCGATTCTATCCCGTGAACCTTCTGTCGCTGGCACGGCTCGTCGCCTCTTCCACCGCCACATAGCCACAGTGGCAAGGTGGTTTTACTTGTCGCTGACATGAATGGGTTCCCCCATTAGGTGCGCAAGGGCGTCCTGGAGCTAGTCGTGCCCTTGGGCGGACCGGAAAGTCATCGGATCTTCGCTGATGATGAGCCCTAGATCGTGCTCTATTTCTATGCCACTGTCGGGTGGGACTGAGCTGTCAGATGGTGTGAAGCTATTCAAAGGACAGCCAGTTGATGACAGGGCGGACCCACTGGTTGGAAACATCGTTAAGAGATAATTAAACCCAAAATTTACGTATGTGCTTATGACATGTGGGACCGGATCAAATTAAACTACGGGTTAAACTTTAACTAAAAATTGGAGTCACTGATGAGTGGGCTTGATCTCTCAATGGCCATAAAAATCAGAAAAATTGATGGAAAATGGGAAATCATAAAGACGTCTTCTTCAGTAGAAAGTGTAATTTCTTATTTTCTTGATTTTTCAGAGCAGTCATAATTCAAACTTGAATATCTGTTGCATTTTTAGTCCAAATGGAATGAAACAAATATCGAAATTCATCTAAAATCAAGCACTTTTAGAATATGCAAAAAATATTTTAAAAAACTGCTCGACAAATTTGAAATTCAGACTTAAAGAAAAGGCATAAAAATAGGCTATATGTAGAAATTGTACAAATAAACTTAGATTTTGGTGAAACCAATTTTTTTGTGATCCTCTACCAGAAACCTAAATATATAGAACTATTTTAAGAAACAATTCGTTTTAGGTCTTTTCTGTTAAAGAATAACATCAATATGTTTAATATACAATACAGAATAAACTTATAGAAAAGGATTCTAAAATCTATTAAATCATTTCTGTAAGATAAAGTTGGCAGTAAGGTGTTTGAATGTGCAAAAATACTTAGAAAAGTAACAACTCGAATTTGCTACGTAAATATGGATCATGTTTTAGTATATATGACATGTACGTGTGTGTGTATATATATCCACATAATCAGTACATGCATCTGCTAATAACATGTAAAGATGTATTTTAGTAAATTAGTATATTGAGCAATCATGATAGATCAGTACTAGGCAACATCACATAAGTGTTTAGTTTCAAATACATGTATGTATGTATGTATGTATGTATGTATGTATGTATGTATGTATGTATGTATTGCTTTGAATCTGAATCTGTCCTCTTTTTAATCATAAGTTTTATTTGAATTTTCCATCTGTCCTCTTTTTTTCCATTGTTTGGTTTGTTGTTTGTTGCATGTTTTTCCTGTTGATCGACGAGTAGACAATGACGAGCTTGAGTTTGTTGACGATGACCTAACAGGTGATCTAGACTTTGTGCCAGACAACGATCAGCAAGACAAGCACCCCTTGATCATTTTGTTCCGATTATTTCAAATTAATTACTTTTCAATGCTTTGCAAAACTATTATGCATGCGCGTACTTTACATAAAAATGCTATAGAGACGTTGGTAGATATACCTATTATTACATGGAACTCCCTTGATAAGTATGGACATGTGAACCTTGATAACCATAGAATAGGGCTAGACAGTATATGATGTCAACTTGGGTATATGCGAGAGTACATATTAACCATGCTTAGCAATAGGTTGTGGGATAATTGGATTAAACTGTCTCTTGATAATTTTAAAAGGTTGGATAAGACATGATGTCGGATACTGGTATTTTGGCTAAAAACACAAAATAAAACTATGGTTTAGATGCTAGCAATTATTGGCAATAGCCGGTTGTGAAAGGGATGGACTTGTACGTAGTGTAGAGGGAGATTATTGCTCGTGTCGGATTAAGGACCGAGTTATGGGTTGCTTACAAGCCAGGAAAACTGTACAACCATGAGTGCTGGTATAGGACAGCCTTAATCTATTAAATTGCTTAGGTCTGGCTTTGCACATTGGTAGGCAGGAGATACTAGAAGCATTCCATTTCGGTTTGCTTGTGAGGGGCTTCAACACCTCGGTGTGGGTAAATGCATGTCGGTACAACGGTATGCGCCTTACTATGGGACCAAACAGGCAAGGATGGATTGCCTATGTCGTTGTTCTAAATGCATGGATGGACTACTTATGTGGTACTTTTAATGACAGGGTTGGGTTGTCATGTTTCATTTATGTTTCTTCCACATAGTAAGGATTCATCATCACCAGGCTAGAGCAAAGTTAGGTCAAAATAATGTAACGGTTATGTTATGATCCCCTTGTCGACACACCAAAGTGTAACATCTTGAAAAATTTAATAAGGTAAGAAAATTTAATAAAATATTTGAATAAGTTTTAATTTATATTTTCCTAGTTTTTCTGTATTTCTCTCTTCTCAGCGCCAGCCGTTGTCTTCTTCCTCCCTTCTCAGGCGAGCTTTGCGTGTGACCGAGCTCAGCTCACCGGCTGTAGCATCTGCCACCGCTGCAATTTTGTGACGCCTGAGGTAACCGTGGAGTCCTCTCCTCGCCACACTACCACCTCACCCGGAATTCCTGCAAACCACCCATAGTTGCTTCTGTTCCAACACCGCAAAACTCCTCGTCGAGTTCACACGGTGGCCTCCAATCTATAGTGGATTCTTTGGCTATAAAAGCCGTTCTATGATCGTTGAAGGATGCTCGTCATTTCCCCTCTCATTTCTCTCACTCTAGTTTACTAAACCACTGTCAATTTCTCAATTTTCTTGATGTGGCGAAGAACCCTAGAATTTAGATCGAAGCTGATTGGAGCTGGTACACTAAACCTTTTCCCAATTCCTCATTACATTAGCTTCTATGTCTTCTAAGGATCAAAAGCCCTCTCTTAGTTGCAGGTTTCTTTGCACAGAACTCCATCACCTCTTCAGTCCTTCTCCAACTCCGGTGATCGCTAGCAGACCAAATCGGTAGCCCTTGGTAGCTTCTAGTAGGTAAAATGGGATGCTCTGGACCTAAGGATGCCATCCGTGGAACCCATTTCGACTGTCCGGTCATCTCTTGTCAGTGCAACCATCTGTCTTTTCCGCTGCCACATAGCTACGGTGGCGAGGTGGTTCGGCTGGTCGCCGGAAGGAATGGGTACCGCCTTTTGATGTGCATCGGTTTGCTGGTGCTAACCGTGCCATCGGTTTGCTGCCTCCGGCTGTAGATCATCGTCGGCAAGCTTGGGTCCGCCGAGCTCTGCTCTGTCTCACTGTGCACCGGGACCCACCTGTCAATGATTATGGTCGATCCTGTTGTGCACGCTCTGAGTAGCTGCTTCACGGGCCCAAGGTGTTAGCAACTGAGTCAATTTTTGAACGAGAACTGTTGGCCAAAGCAAAAGACATTTTCAGTACTCTGAAAACGTATTTTGCTAATTTATTTAATTTCCAAACTGGTTAAAACATTCAAACTTGAATATCTTTCACATTTTTAATCCAAATGGAATGAAACAAATTTCTAAATTCATCTAAAATCAAGTGATTTAAGAATATATAAAAATATTTTGAATATCTGATCTGGAAAATTTTAAAATTCAAAATTTAAGAATAGGATCAAAAAGAAGCTATATGTAAAAATTTTGCAAATGAACTTGGAATTTGATGAAACCAATTTTATGGTGATCCTCATTCTGCCAGGACCTCATATATGTAAAAATATTTGAGAATCTAAATTGTTTTGGTCTCTTTCTGTTAAAAGAATAGCATTAAGGTGATTAATATACAAAAATGAACAAACCTATACAAAAGTATTTTAAAACATATTAAATCTTTGTGGTAAAACAATATGGCAGTAGAGTACTTGAATATGCCAAAATATTTAGGAAGTGACTATTTATATCTGTTGCATAGATGTAGTTGTATCCTACAAAAGGCATGTATATGTATATATGCATAACCACATAAGCTTGTGCACACATCTAATAGTAATATGTAAAGACCTATTTACATAAATTAATAAGCATCAAGATGGACCAGTAATAGGCAACATGATACAATTGTTTAGTTTTAAAAATATATTGCTTTGAATCTGAATCCTATTACTAACTTAATGTTTTCTGCTGATTTGGTAATACTAGTCTTTCTACTTCAAATAATTTTGGCATCTTGAATTTGAAATCATAATTATGAAAATATATGATTTTAGCTTCTTGAATTCATTAAAATAAAATGAATAGTTCATAAAAAGCAAGAAATACTAAATACCATTTAGTCTAAAAGTAATACTAGTAAACATAGATAAAGAAGCACTATAAATGTCATACTGTGCATCCTCGCTTTGAATTTTTGGGCCTTCCGCCGGGAGTGTTTTGGCCGTCCGGCAGGTATTCTCAAGGGTGGCTGGCCTATTTGGGAGTGCTAGGGTTAGGGTTTTAGGAGTGGGAGGGGTTTTTCTGGAATTTCCCCTCCCCACCTACTTTTCCACCTAACCTTATCTTCTCATTTCTTTTCTCTTTTGGTGGTTGCCTTTTTTCCTCAGCCCTGGCCGACTCACTCCTCCTCCAGGCGCGCCTTCAGTCTTCTCCTCTTCCCTGCTGGCGCCTCCTGTCTTCCCTACCTTGGTCGAGCTTCTTCCTGGCCATTGCTCCTCTAGCCACGGCGTCTCCCAGTCGAGAGCTCCTCCAGGCCAAGTCGTCCCGGCCCTCTGCTGGATCCCCCTGGCTGCCTCCTCCCCTTCCTGGCGGCGCCCCTCTTCTCTTCCCCTTCTTTGGGAAGAAGAATTCACAGCGAGCAAAGCAAGAAGATCGGTGGGAGCAAAGACAACCCGTGCGGCTCAGTAGCTGCACTTCCTCCTCCTTCCTCTCCCTTCTTGTGGTAAGTGGAGGTGGGGGTCTAGCTTGTGGATGCATGGTTGTAGCTAAGGTGTTTGAGGAAATGCTTCACATGCTCAGCCCTAGTACTTGGGACTGTATGTTACATTTTCCATGATGATTAAACTTGCTTGATTATCAGAAATGGATTCTTTAGTGGTTTGGGTGTACTGATATTTGCCAAAGAGAGAGTATATGCACGTATACTTGCTACTGTCAACTGAAAAAATGGGATTACTTGGACATGTACTCTTGTTATTAGTTTTAACTTTTAGATTCTCCCCATAGTAACTTCCTAAGTTGTTTGCGATGCCAATCGGAATATATAAATACATGCTAATGCTTTGGTTATTCATTGAATGTGTAAGACTCCAAATTTATAAAGGTGTTGGAATTTTCCTTTCATCAAATATATGTGCGATTAGGAATGCCTCATATCTTTGGACTTTTGTGATTGGTTAGCATGACATGGAAATTAACTTCTAGGCCGTTGTTGTTATGGATATATGTATGTATAGCCTAACATGTTCCTAATGCATTTCACAAAGTGATGTACATGCCTCATTCAATTCTTCTTGCCGATTATGAGTATTGTGTTGTAGTTTATATACTCATGTCCAATTAGGGAATGATGTATGTGTATTTTGCTTAATCTTTGCTTGCTTGGTGATGGGAAAACATATTCAAGGATTAAAACCATATATATGCTTAATGTTGTCAACATATGCGCTGAGAATCCAATACCGCTTAACATCTATTGTTGGCTATAGAGTATTTGGTAGATTCGGTTAGCTCAAGTTTATTAGAGTTGTAGCTAGATGGTATTGTATAGCCCTTTTGTTGGTTTCATTGTGATCTTTTACGTGAGTAAACCCATGATCACTGCTTGGCTTGCATGTAATGGAGCTTAGAAATCGTAGT
Source organism: Guadua angustifolia (assembly GCA_036346375.1). Classification (NCBI taxonomy): domain Eukaryota; kingdom Viridiplantae; phylum Streptophyta; class Magnoliopsida; order Poales; family Poaceae; genus Guadua; species Guadua angustifolia. Next base: position 26,462,793 of record CM070515.1, read on the forward strand.
GTACTGCTGTTAGTTGGAAAGGGGGCATTTGTAAATTTATGTTCTGTGCTCTTATGGGATTGAGAAAGATAAGGTTCGGAAAACAGGCTCTTAGTGCATGGTGGTTATTAGCAATGGAGGTATATTAGAAGTTTGAGGTTCATGTTCAGAATAGAAATGTGCTTAACCTTCGCCTTAATCCTTTTGAATCTTCATATTTATAAGGCTACTTGTGGCAAGGACAGGGGTGATGGCAAACTTGACATAAAACCTAATGGTTTGGTTTAGTAGAAATTATTCCCAAGTTCAAATCCAACCATGTCCTTTTAGTTTCTGTTCAGGCATTGTGTGGCTATTAGAATATCATTTTCGAATGACTCTATTTTAATTGATGGCTTGAAGTGTATGCTTCTTTATGCCTGATTGTTACTGAACTATCTGACTAGAAGGGATTGAATGACCAAAAACATGCAACTGGATATGCAATCAATTTTTTTAACCTTCTTCCTAGTAGATTTTCCAGTTATTTAGTACTGTTCATGCTTCTTTAATTTCCGTTAAGTTTATGATTGTGACAATCGTGCCTTGCCCTATCTTGGGTTGCTGTTCTCTAGGGTTGGTGGTTTCTAGCGCTGCATGGGCCGCCAGTTTCTCACCGAGGTTAAAGGCAAGTGCATCCCCTAGAGCGTTAGTAGGGTGTTAAATTCTTTGCTTGCGATAAGAGTATGAAAAATTTCTAATGATTTGGTTATGTTTAATAGCATATCTAGAAGTTGTTCTTAGCATGGTAATGAGGATGGATGAATGTTAGCAATGGGAAGGTAAGTTATTCAATTTCTATTATTTCAACACCTTATGAATTGTACAAATGAGTATGGTTATGTTGATGCAAAAGATAAAGTGATTAAATGATAATGTGTGTGTTATATTCATGTTTGTGTTGTGCTTATACACATGTCACTTGCATTTGCGCATTCATTACATAAGAGGCGACCCATGTTGATGTGGGCCTCTGTACTCACACGTAGTGAGTACAAAAATCCAACCTCGTAGTCCCATCCACGGATGGGAGCGAGTCGATAAGTAGGCCCGCCACAGGATGGTTGGGATTGAGGGTGCACATCGACGGGTGTGCACTCAGCTATACCAGTATAGGCTAAAAGGTTGCATTTTGAGCATGAACGCATAAAAGCATCGCATTTCATTATGTGTGTTGCAATTGTTAAATGTTAATTGATGAGAATGGAAATGACAGGTTGAGGATTGAGTCGTGGACTCATCCTGGAATGATTATTGAGGCATGAGTACGGTTTAGTTACGTTTCCGAGTTGGATGTGGTAAATGGGGCTAGTTACTGCTTCTTTTACTGGATGATTTCAATTTAGTATTGGTTATGTCAAATAATGAAGTAGTCGTGCTCTTATGTTTGGTTTTATATGAATTCAAATTGCTTCTTTTATTTACGGATATCAATTAAATAAACTTTTACTTTATGTCTTGACGCAGTTATATTCTAGACGAATTCATTACTTTTCTTACTTGATTGCACTTTGCTGAGTCTTGGACTCACGCTTGTTTGCTTCCTGTTTTAGGTTCTTTGAATATGGCTCGCCGGGATGGGAGTAGAGCACATGCACGACTTCAGTCACCATCAAACTATTTAAACGATTTGTAAAGCCTGGTTGTATTAATTATGGTTGTAATATGTCATTCGTCATGGTGTAGTCACTAAATTCTGTTGAATGTGTGATTGATTAACTAAGGACCTGCTAGAATGATATCATAACTACAAATGTTTTCTGTCTGCTGAGTGGATGTCCTACTGTCTAGAGAGGTCACACCGAAATTTTCTAAATTTCGGTGACTTAGTTTTTAAGCTGGTTTAGAGAGTTTTAAGGTCGGTTTCAACCTTTTATTAGAGGTAAAAGGTTTAGTGACTTTTTCGTTGAATTCTTAGGTCAATTGAATTTCTTGTCGAGTTTTTATTTATTGGATCTTGTTGGGGACACTCTGGACAAGAGTGGTTCGAGTGTTAAGCGTCTTTTAGAGTCTTTTGGTAGCATTCGCAGTGCATTGGGCGCCGTCATATAATAAACACATAAAAGCGAATCATAATTGTCGACGATCGGGATCGTCAACCGCAAGAAAAGAGGTAGGGGTCGAGAGTTTATGGGACCCGAGCTGCGTTCGCTCGAGCGAAGGAAGAAAATCGATCGCGGTGATGATCGAACAAGGCGACAACGAGCCGAGACAAGAGTTTATCTTGGTTCGAGCCCTGTGAAGGTAATAGCTCTACTCGATCGCCTTGCGGCGGTGATTCTTGTTATATGGGTGTCTGAGCGGTGTTTACAACTCAAGGCGATAATGGTGATTCCTAGCTCATTTGCTACTTGTGCTATGTTGTCTTCGTCCCCTTGGAGCTCATCGCCCTTGGTCTTATCTCCCTCTGCCCTTAGCAATGGGAAGCGATCCTGGGAGGGGGCCTTCACGCACGTTGAGGAGTGGCGGCAACTGCACCGGACTTGTCGCGCACTCCTGTGTCATCCCCGACCCGTTCTCTGGTAACCAGGTCAAATGCTAGATCCAAAAATCCAGGCGGACCGAGGCTTGAGCGAGATCCCGCCTTGAGCTTGAGGTCGGCGGTCGAGCTTCGGGTCCTGGCGCTCTAGGTCGGCGCTCCAAGTATGCACCAGTCGTGGTCGGGGCCTTCCGAGCTTAGGGCTCCGTTGACCTAACGCTTGACCGGTCAAGGAGTTCCTAGCCCTCGTCAGCTAGCCCCCGAGGCTCTAGGTCGGAGGGAACCCTCAGGACGACCTCGAGCCTTATTCTCGAGACGGAGAAAACCTTCGTAGGTCTAAACTCCTTGGTCGAGGTCGGGCGGAGACCACAAAGCAAGCCTTTTGGCCTCGACACTGGCGACCTTCGGACTTTTCGATGTTGAATGCGGATGTGAGCGGTTGGCGTGCACTTGGCGGTGTTCGACTCGAGCCTTAATTGCGCCGTCAAATCACGGTTGCTTACGTCTTTTAAGGCGCCATGTAATTTGGGCTTTGGGCGTTACGGTTCTTAAGACGGTAGCCTTAACCCCGATCAAAAAGCTTCCGCCCTTAGCCCTTTGTCTTCTAGCCTCCTCTCCCAAGCAAGGCCCTTCCGTTCGCTCCCTCGACCAAGCGCTCTCTGGCGCCATGACCAACTTGGAAGGAGCACCACAGTCGTCGCGAGGATGAAGGAACTCGAGGCCACAGGGATAGTGGACCCGGTGACATGGCGGTTCTTAGGGCGGCGAGACCGAACCTCGCCCGAGGATGATGAGATAAATGCGCAGAGCATTACGCTCTCCTTGGCTGCGGGGGCCGGAGAGCGAGTTAAATGGCGGGCGTCCTTTCTAGGCTGCGAAATAGAGCTCATCAATCGGCACCGAATTCCGTCCTTCGCTCGCCATCTTTTCCCATTTGTGCGAGGGATTCACAGGAATCCTTCCCACCCCTCATTGTTCTTCGCTACTACTCCTCTTAGCTCGAGAAGGACCACGTGGTCGGATGTTCGTACTTCCGACTTGGACCCGAGCTCAAATGGCTCTTCAGAAGTCGCCGCCGGGACTCACTTGCCCCAGCCCGGCGGTGGTTTTATCTGAAGAAAGGGGAGCTCAGACTCTCGCGTCTGAGGACCCGTCATCGAGAAGAAGGAGACCCAGAGGCGAAGATCTGGAGGTTGACGAGGAGGCCATTCTGCCATACATACTCTGCGCCACGCAGCGTAGCCTCACCGGCGGCAATCGCCGTCGACTTCTTCTTGGAGCCGGTGTCCCCTCTGCGGAGGAGGAGCACCCGTTCTTCGAGATCACGGTAGCGGCGACCCCACTCGTGAAGGTTCGACAGGCAAGGCCTCCGCCCTTGGAACTTCCACTCGAAATCCATCTTCCAGCCTTTCTTGACAGCCCATGCTCTTGCAGCACCGAAGGAATCCTGGGTCTCCGACAGGATGTTCGAAATGTTCGGGAAGCTGGCGCATGGATACACCCTCGACGATCCGGTCCCGAAGAATGTTCTTCGTCGGAAGGCCGAGGCAAGCCGTCCCGACCTTGCCCTTGATCTTGTTTTTAGCGAAGGTCCCTCTGACCCACGCAAGTTCTCAGGACCATCGGGGTTGTTCGTCTGACCAGGAGGATGCTCCGCTGCGTGAGGCAAAAGGCAGAAAGGGAGGAAGAGCCCCCCTCGGCCCACGACAAGCCGTCGAGGAGGTGAAGAGGCGCATGTCGAGTAAGGGAACCGCATGCGGTAAGGACCTACCGGTCGAGCCCCAGAGCACGAGTTCATGTGCCTTGCGGTTTGACGAGACCTTCCTAGTTGCAAGAAGTGAGCACGGCTGCCGCCGCCAGTCTTGGTACCCCGGCCGGGAGGCGAGCCGGGCCCTGCCCATGGCGAGCGTCTGAGCCGGCTCGGGCCTTGAGTCCCCAAGTCGTGAGGACCGCATAGCGGCGCCCCTCGGCATCGGGCAACAAGACCTTCGGCGACCCTCGGCGAGCGCGAGTAGTGACCAGTAAATTCTTTGCATCATTGCGCCGCCCTTCGCATCTTTTTGGCTTAGTGTATGCTTTTGATCATGAGGCCGTGAGCACCCGAGCTCGAAATTTGCCCGTTTTGTGATGGCTATTGTCGGGGTGAGTCGAGTCGAGGAGGAGGATCGTTTGAGTTGGTCCGCGTCGCCTTCGCGCCGCCGGACTCCGTCGGGGTCGTCGAGCTCGGTTCGATCGGTGAGTTCGACCGGGCCCTTGATGATTCGGACGATGGAAGCTCGACCCGCAACCAGCAGCGGATTTTGACATCGGCGAGGCTCACGATCTGGCGCCGTTGTCGACTCTCCGGCTCCACCCGCGAGGTGCCCGAGGCCGTGGCCGCGCGGCGACACCGAGCTCCCGACCACGGCCGCTCGGTAGCGTAGGCCGATTCCGACCGCCGAGGTGACCGGGCGCGAACTCTGCGGACTTGCAGAGAGTGGCGGCACCGAGGCGCGGTACCCCGGTCGTGGCGGCCGAGAATCTGTGGCGGACGCCGCCGTCCCTCGAGCCGGAGGCGGGTGGGGCCCGATCGTGAAGGTGGGACCCGATCTTGCCGTCGCGCCTTCCACAGTTGTTGATTTGGGCGAACCCCGGAGGAGGTGACGACCACGAGCCGCCCCTAGGCGGTAACTTCGAGATCCGCCCGAAGCGCCGGTGGTGGTCGGGTCGACCTTGACAGTCTTGCGCCGGTCGGCGAGGAGGAAGAGATCCCGCGATCGTGTCGGCGGCATGAGGAGTTTACTTGCTTATCGCTGGAAGGCCATCTCCACGAGGTAAGGGTCTTCTGCGCATTTAAATGGCGGTAGCACTGTGTTCCTTATTCCCTCATTTTGGGCCTCCCTACTCGTCGTGAAGGTGATCGACCATGCCACCCAAAGGGCTACAAGGCCTTGAGGAGCATCTTGGAAATCGTCTTTGAAAGGGCCTTACGGGCGCAATAAGGCGCGGGAGGTTAGAGCGACAAGCTTATCCGGACCATTGAGGTCGAGCAAGGAGAGCTCGGCGAAGGCCGAGAGATTGACGATTTGCGCCCAGACGATGAGGGCACAAGAAGTAGCCCATCTGGTGGAACTCGAGCAGGCGGGGCCTCCGAGCGACCATGGTTATCTGGCCGTCGAGCAAGCGCGCGCCGAGTCGGCCAAAGCGCTCAAGGTCGGCGGGCCAAAGTTGAAGCCACTGGAGAAGGCTGCTGCAGCGGGCGCCTCTCCGGCCGGAGCGTCCCAGACCTCGAGGCTAAGATCACGGAACTCGAAGAGAAGCTCGAGTGCCAACAAAGGCGATCGAGGGCAAACAAGCCAAGGTCGAGCCTTTGGAGAAAGCCGCCGGACCGGTCTTCCTCGTGGCGTCCCCGAGCTCAAGGCCAAGGTCTCGGAGCTTGAAGGGAAGCTTGAGCATGCCAAAAAGGCGGCGGCAGCGCGATGACCCAGCTCAAGGCGCCACGGTGGCCCTCCAGAACGAGTGAGCTACTCGGCCCGAGGACCAAAGTCGTAGAGCTCGAGCAAGAAGCTTCGCCCAGCGAGATGGCCGACTGTAAAAATACTTTAAAAAGCAAGGGATGTACTAACGAGGTGGTTAGTTTTGGTGTACAAAGAAACCTCGTCCTGTTGTAAATCCGTAACAGGGATATGAAGTCTTTCTTGCTTTGCTTGTTTAAATTTGTTCCGTGCTTTCTGGGTCGTGCGCCGATAGGGTAGCCTTACCCAGCCCGTTGGGTCGAGGTCGGCGGCGTGCCTCGGGCACAAGACTTAAATATGGACGAGAGGCCACGACGCAAAGTGGAGGAACAATTCGCAAAGGTAGAAGGGCACGAAGCGGACATCGTTAAGTAGGTTAGTGCTCGAACGGCTCTCGCGACCATGCATATCGCTCGACAGCTAAAGCGGCGAGGTTCTCAGCTCGAGCCCTGCACGAGGAAGAGCTAGATTGCGAAGAGGTTAAACTTACATTTAGCTCGTCGTCGGGGTGAGCGTCAAACTGCGTCACTTAGACTAGGAGCAAATGCGCTTGCGCATGAAGGTCGTGTTCAAAAAAACAAGCGAGGAACCGTCGAAAAAGAAATAGCAAACAACATAAGTGGAAGCGGACATAAAAAGGGCAAAAATGAAAGACCGGCTTTATTGAAATGTGAGGCATAGAGTTTACATAAAACTTCCGGTGATCTATATTCCACGAGCTAGAGAGCTCTCGCCATCGGGCATCGCTAGCCAGTAAGCCCGTCTTGATCTGTTGAAACAACTCTATAGGGCCCTCCACATGGGATAACTTGTTGGTCTTTGGGCGAGCTCTGAATCCGCCTCGGGGCTAGGTCCCCAACAAGGAGCTTCCTAGGTCGTCGGCCGAGACGCATGTCTGCGAAGAGTTCACGAGTAGTCGTTGATCGTGGCGATCTGCGGCATCTTACTTCTTCTGCGAGGGTGAGGTCGAGACCGTTCGTGCTCGAAATCGACTTGGTCGACCAAGTGACCTCTGGCGAGCCAGCGTGACCTCGGGAGGCGGGGCGGCCGGTACCAAACCACAGTTTGGAAGGGTGTGGACCCGTGGCTCGGCTTGTTGTGAATCTGAATAGACCATAGGGACGGTGAGAAGTTCGTCCACCGGGCCTTGCCGTGTCGTCGAGCTCATCTCGACTCGTTTCTTGATGCCGGACGATTTGCGGGTTGGCGCGTTCATTGCTCCATTACTCGGGGTGAGCCACCGGCGAAGCGATTTTGATCTGAAGTTCTCGCAAAACTCACCGGAACAACTTCATTGATGGCGAGTACCGTTGTCGGTGATAATTTTACATGGAACCCGTGCTGGTGACCACGAACAAGCGAAAGAAATGAGTGCCGCCGACCGGTTATGGTGAGACCGTTCGACCTCTATCCACTTGGTGAAGGTGTCGATAGCGACGAGCGTAAACTTCTTCCCGGTTGCTTGAGGAAAAGGATGAGGATGTCCGGCCCCGGTCGAGAAGGGCCCCTTGTGGCGGGATGGTCTGGAAGCGCGTGAGGCGGGTTGATGCAACTTCGAGGCGTGGAATTGGCGGGCTCGGCGGTCTGAACGATATCACGAGCATCTGGCGCCGAGGGCCAATAGTACCCCATGCGGAAGGCCTTCCGACCATTGTCTGTCTGAAGAGTCGCCTACGAGGCTGAGTGAATGTCATGCACGTTGAGTACTTACCCTCCTCCGTGGAAATGCACCGCGTCGGGATCTTTGGAAACATTGCGTCTGTAAAGCTCTCCTCGACAAGCGTGTCAGACTCACCGTAGCAATCCGGCTCCTCTCGGTCGGGTGGCGAGTCGCCGAACAAGGAAATCGTGGATGGCCTCGGCCGGAGGGTAACCGACCATGGCGGCCGCGACCTCTTGGTCGGAGATTGATGGGCCGCCAGCGTCTCGAGATGGCGTCGGGTGGGGCGTCGTCATTGGAGGAGCCGAGCTTGGAGAGGCGTCCGCTGGAGTTGTCCTTCTGAGGGATGTGCTTGAGCTCCAAGTTACGGAACCATTTCTCCATCTTGCGTGCCTCGCGAGTACTTTGCCATCGAGTCTTAGAGCACTAGTAGTCCTTGTTGAGCTGGTTGATGTGGTAGGAGTCGCCCTTCACGACCAGACGGCGTCGCCCAAGGCCTTACAAGCTCGTGGAAGCGGCCAAGAGGGCTTCGTACTCGCCACATTGTTGGTCGTGAGAAGCCAAACAATTCGATACCTCGGCTTATGCGCCGCTTGGTGAGGATAAGGACCCGACCCGCGCTTGAAGGACCTCGGCCGTCGAAGAACATGACCTAGGGCTTTTCCTCTTGACACGAAGCTCGGGAGGCGGGCTGCGGCGTCGCTTTCGACCACGAAGTCGGCGAGCACTTGCGACTTTATGGTCGTCGTGCCACGACACGGGCGTCAACGCCGCCGAGTTCCATGGCCCCTTGGCGATCGCCGCCGCCCTCCGGGTTCCTCAGGATGTCCCGGCGGGAAGTTGCTCGGGGCGACCACTGAGTCGCTGGAAATAGTCTTGGAGCTTTGCGAAGCCATGAGAGAGCATATAACGACCAGTACTGCGGGTAGCGCTCCTTGGGCGTGCAAGACCTCGGCGACATAATAAATGGGGTCTTCTTTGAGGCCCCGTTCCGCCACCGAGGCGGCACTAACGGCATGGGGGTGGCTGCGAGATATAGCGATAACTTCTCACCGGGTTGTGGCGTTATGAGGAGGGTGGGGGCCTGACGGCAGTGCGTCTTGGTCGTCGAAGGACCGTTGGGCCTCTGGAGTCCACTCGAAGCCCGTGCTTGCGCAAGGTTTGGAAGAATGGGAGCCAGCGCTCGCCGATCTCGAGATGAACTTTCTTGAGGCGGCCATGCGGCGATGAGGCTTTGCACCTACTTGATCGAGGTCGGGGTGCCATCTTTTCGATCGCCTCGATCTTCTCGGGTTTGGACCAACCCCGAGCCCCGATCATGTAGCCAAGAGCACCTTCTACGGACCTTGCGCGCGCCGAACACGCACTTCTCGGGGTTGAGCTTGATCTTGTGCTGTTCAGGTTGGCGAAGGTCTCCTCGAGGTCATGACGTGGTAAGCCCTCGGCGGGAGCTTTGGCGATGATGTCGATCCACGTAGACCTCAAGATTCCGCCCGTCTGGGGCTCGAAAGTCTTGGTCATCGGGCGTTGAAAAGTGGCCCCGCATTGCGCATGAACCGAATGACATGGTCGTATAGCAATAGGTGCCAAGCGGCGTGATGAAGGAAGTCTTGCTCTCGTCGTCGACCGCCCGGCTTGATCGGTGGTATCTGATAAGCATCCAAGCTCAGCATCTTGGCATTAGCGGTGGAGTCCACGATCTGGTCGATCTTGTGAGGCGAAATTATCGCCGCAAGCGAGTTCAACCTGTATGGTCGGCGCACATTCTCCACTTTCCTCCCTTCTTACGCACGATGGCCGGGTTGGCGACCACTCGAGTAGTTAATCTCACGAATGAAGCCGGCCTTCAAGAGCTTGTCAAGGTTCTCCTTGATGGTGCGACTTTCTCCGGGAAAGCGGCGCGACTTTTGGTGCCTGGTCGGGGCCGGATCCCTGCGGCTTGTGCTCAATCACCTCCCTCGGGGCCTTGGGGCATATCCGCGGGCTCCAGCGAATATACCCTTGTTGGCGCGAAGGAAGGTGGCGAGCTCGAGTTCCTATTGGAACTCGACTCACCGAGAGCGTGGGCCTTTTGGTCGGGTCGCTCTCGTCGGCGGCATGGCCTTTGTTGCCCGCTTCATTTGTATAAATGCCTATACGCGAGCGTTCTTCGTCGTCTCCTCGGCATGTTTGGGCAAACATGCTCGCAAGGGCCAAGGCCTTAGTCTCCTGACCATGCGCCGCTTGTAGGTCGCCCAATACGATGATGACACCGTTGGGGCGAGTAACTTCATGCACCGATGGCCATAATGGTTGGCGACCATGAATTTGACCAAGGCGGTCGCCGAGGATGGCGTTATGCGGAGGTCACCCTCGACCACCTCGAAGGTGATCAACTCGGTCGCGAAAGTTGCCGAGCCACCGAAGGTGACGGGCAAGATAACTTTGCCCCAAGGGGTGGTCGAACTCCGGGGACTATCCGAAGAATGGTATGGTGATGCTCTTGACCTTCGACCAGGGAATCGCATCGATCGAGCACTCTGCTTCCGACAAGTTAAGAGAGCTGCCGCCATCGACCATGACACGACCGGCCGTGGTGTTCGCGATGGTCGGGTCACGACCAAAGCGGTCTTTAGGTCTCAAGCCATACAGGGAGAGCATCCTCCGGGAGAAGGTGATGGTGGCCGGCCCACTTGCGAAACGTTGGGGGCTTCGGTGGCGACACAGTAGATGGTGCGTCTGGCGGCCTTGACCTCACGCTGGGTGGTGGTAGGCGGCCGAGCCGAAGATGACATCAATCCGGCGCTCGCCTTCTTTGGAACTCGGTCGAGGTCGTCGTGCTCATGGCCGGCATTCACGGTCGATTTGGTCGTCATCGCCGGGAGCATGGGCATCTCACCCGCCCATCGTGAAAGCGTCTAGCTTATTACGCCAAGCCTGCGGTCGCGGATCGTGGTCGGCCGCCTGTGGAAAAAGCGAGAACTTTGTTTACGTCATACCGCGCGCCCTCGACCCCATTTGTCGAGCATCGGCCGTCGGGGACAGCACGTTAGCCCTCTGTTTGGTGGTTCTTCGCTTTGGTGTGGTCGGGGTCGACCTTGGCGAGGCTTAGAGTCCTCGAGCTTGGCCTCGGACCTCGAGACCTCGGCATGGCCATCCGTAGAGGCGATCACCGCGGTAGCCCTCCGCCACCTCTGCGATCGCGCTTTCGCTTCTTGATGGTGGCGCCTTGGTGGCGCCCACAGGTTAGGCGGGTCGGCCTCTGTTTGGTTGAGACCAAGCTTACCTTGGTTGTAATCGCATTTCGGCGGACGGCATCATCGCGTCCGCGTCTGCGCTCGCCATGCGGAAAAAGTTTGTTTGGCCGAGCCTCGAGGTGATCTCCAGGTCTTCGGTGAGACGTCGATCACGGACCCCGAACTTGAAGGCCTTGATGACGGCCTCGTCAGAAATGCTCGGGATTAGGTTCCTTGTGCGGATGAATCGCCGCACAAAGTTGCGCAGTGGCTCGTTCTTCGCCTAGATGACACGATCCAGGTCTTTCTCCCTGCCCGGCCGCTCGTAACAACTCTGGAAGTTGCAGCGAAGGCGTTACGGATCTGGCGCCCACGACTGAAGGAGCGAGCCGATTAAAAGCGAGTCCTAGCGGCCCGTCCAGGCGATCGGGAGGTAGTTTGCCATTCTGAGCTCGTCCTCCACCGCCGGGATAGCGGTCGAATAGATGGGCGAGAACTCGTCGGGGTTCTTGGTCCCGTCGAAGCGCTTCGATCGTAGCGGGCTTGAGCCGGGCCGACCCGTCTGCGACGAAGGCCGTCGGTCGCCATCGGCCGTGGGCGGAACAGTGCGCGCCGGTCGTGGTCATCGCCGACAAGATCCTCGCTTGTTGCTAGACTCGAGTCGAGGTATCCGTGCCCGACCTCCGCGAGGGCGACCATGGTGCGAGCACGGAATCACACGGTTAACGCAGCGGTCTGGACCTGCGGCGCTGGGCGGAACGTCCGGGAGAGTCCATGAACCTCTTGCCGGTCGACTTCGGGCGGCTTAGCTCGGGCACAGTCTGGTTGGCGCGGTGCTGTGGGGCCGTAGCGTCTGCGTCGAGCCTCGTCCGAGCTTTGTTGCTCGGGGCTAACTCTCGCGAGGAGGTGTCAAGCGGTGATGGCGCGACGTGTTATCATTACTTCTCAGGGAGTGGGTCCCGAGTGTTGACTTCGATCTTTGCGGAGGTGCCACCTCGATCGCATGACCGTCGAGTTCTTCGACGGGCTCGACCAAAGAGCTCCGACCTCGCCCTATCGGGGTTGGCCATGACCAGGCGATAAGCGTGGAGGCGCTCCGATGGGGAGAACTGGGTGGCTCGAAGATGTCTTGGCCTTCTCTTGGGCCTCCGTAGGAGAAAGCTGTTATGGCTTGGTTGATGGCAACTGCACCATCCGTGGCGTCTTCGAAGTCTGCGGATCACGGTCATCCATATCTCCTCGGCGCCTTGATTGTCGCCACGAGCGTCTTTGCTCGGCGGCGGCGGTGAGCGTGAACGAGGACTGAGTCGAGTCCGTTCGAGGAAAATCCGTCGATGAAGGGCGCCATGCTCCTGGAGTCTTGGTGTCGTTCCTGCGAAAGAGCAAAACAATCGGGCCCCACGGTGGGCGCCAGCTGTCGACGATCGGGATCGTCAACCGCAAGAAAAGAGGTAGGGGTCAGAGAGTTTATGGGACCCATTGCGTTCGCTCGAGCGAAGGAAGAAAATCGATCGCGGTGATGATCGGAGCAAAGGCGACAACGAGCACGAGACAAGAGTTTATCTTGGTTCGAGCCCTGTGAAGGTAATAGCTCTACTCCAGTCGCCTTGCGGCGGTGATTCTTGTTATATGGGTGTACAGAGCAGTGTTTACAACTCAAGACAGTAATGGTGATTCCTAGCTCGAGCTGCTGCGTGTGCTATGTTGTCTTCGTCCCCCTTGGAGCTCATGCGCCCTTGGTCTTTATACTCCCTCTGCCCGCAACGGCCGGGAGCGATCCTTGGGAGGGGGCCTTCACGCACGTTGAGGACTGGCGGCAACTGCCCCGGACTTGTCGCGCACTCCTGTGTCATCCCCACGACCCGTTCTCTGGTAACTTCCGGTCAAATGCTAGATCCGAAATCGCAGGGCGGACCGAGGTCTCGAACGAGATCCCGCCCGAGCTTGAGGTCGAGCGGTCGAGCTTCAGGTCCACTGGCGCTCTAGGTCGAGCGCTCCAGTATGCACCCAGGTCGTGGTCGGGGCCTTCCGAGCTTGGGGGCTCCGTTGACCGCACGCCAGCCGGTCAAGGAGTTCCCAGCCCTCGTCAATAATCCTACTAATAAACACCTCTATTTCAATAAACAAGCTTTTATTTGGATTTTCTATATGCCTTCTGTTTGTCCTTATTTTGGTTTACTGTTTCTTGTATGTTTTTACGGATCGACGAGTAGATTCCAACGAATCTGAGTTGGTAGACGATGACCTCGCCAATGACCCAGGTTTTGTACCAGGACGATCAGTAAGGCAAGCACCTCCTTGATCATTTTGATCCTACTATTTTAAATAATTACTTTTCAATGCTTGCAAAACTAATATACTTGCGTGTACTTTTCATAAAAATGCTATATTGGAATGGTGTAGTTATACCTGTTATTTCGTGAAAATTCCTTGATAAGTATGAACATGTGATCCTTGATAGCCATAGGAAAAGGGTAGACAATGCATAATGTCTGAGTTAAAGATGGAAGCAGATTTAGGCAAGCCAAGACTAAGCAGTGAGTCATGGCTATTTTGTGTGTTGATGATGAGCTAACAGTGACCGAGGAAATGACAAGCCAAGAAGCAAGCCGTTTTGATGAACATACCAAGTGCCCTTCAAGTGTTTGACTGAATGTCCAAGGAAGCATTAAGGTCCAGAAATCACCAAGTGCTTAAGTTGTTTTTATTGCTCTGATGTACTGATCAAGAGAATCGAAAAATTACATGGGCTCCTATTCACCCCCCCTAGTCGCCGATCTCGGTTCTACAGTAGATTCAGGACTTGCCTCATTTTTTGCTACACCAACATCAAGTTGAGATATTTAAACAATGGTGGTCGATGATTTCCACTAGACTCTATCCTAAGGAGTGCACATTGTTGGCTGTTATCTCTGGCTTTTTACCAGATTATCAGCCAGAGCCAGCAATTATTACTAAATCCGTTAGTATTAGTAGTGATGCTAGCTCATCGGGTTACACTAAAGTTTTGTAGATATTGAAGAACTGATTGAGGTAGTTATTTTAATATCTTTGTATTTTCCTCAATTTCCAATTTACTGATTGGCCCTTAATTATTTCACAAGCAAAGCAAGCTGGCAAGAAACCCATGGGAGGTACATTGGGTACAGGCCAACCTAACAAGCGGCCTCGCCCAGATGTCAGAGCTGCCATCGCTAGCTACTCATCAACCAACATATGTATTCAATCTCCTTCCCTATCAGGCTTAGACAGGCAACAACCAAGTAAGATATCATTGGCCATACCTTATTCCTTGTAAAACAATATTCTAACCAATCAATCTGCTAACAGAAAAGAAACATGGCCGACTAAACAAGAGAAACTCTTGGCGTAAAGGGGGCAAAATCCCCTGGAACAGTCGACCAAAAGCTCTCCATGTGCATCAGGCACGGATGAGGTAAAACAATCTTTTAAGCTGATCTTCAATCTAGGTTATATTGGCTAACCTCTAAATATTTTCTACAGCCTTCTCTTCCTCCTACTGCATATATTGCTGATATCTTGCCTGATATATCAACAGAGACAAACTTACCTCCTCCTCTATCATAGTTGATGCCAAAGGCCACAATTCCTAAGGACACACCAATCATCATAGCTGCCCCTGCTGTTGCTATGGAGCTGACCGACAAACTAGCTAAGTCGGTCACAAGTATGATGGGATTCGATATGTTAGATTTGGATGAGCCAGAAATTGGTATAGAATCCTTTCCCAAGATAATCCAAAAGATTATCTTTGCATCCAAAGACACATCAGCTATTGTTGCATTGGCTCCAGATATGAAGGAAAAATTGAAGTACCTTTAGAAAATTCTCAACCAATACGTGAATCGATGGACGCAATGAAGATTGAGCTGCCAAAAGAAGCCAAGTAGCTCTACTTGATGTCTATTTTCTAGATGACAAAAAAGAGGTAGTAGAAGCAGCGAAGTCCAGAATGCATCTCTGATCGGCTCAGAGGGAGGATAAAAAACTTTTGGATAAATTGGTGGCCAATACCAAGGCCCAAAAAATAAACTATGATGAGGACATGAAGGAAGTGAAAGATATCAAACTATCCTATACAAACTTAGAATCAGCCAAGAAATCTCTAGAAGAAGAGTTGGCCAAAATAAATGCCACTCTTATTGATACATAAAAATAGATGGTAGACAGTGCATTAGCCCTCAAGACCTAGTAGATTTCCATTGCTTCATTTAAAGCAACCATTAAGAAGCAATTAGCCAAGATTACCTAGTGCTTGGAACCGAAGAAGCCGATCAGAAAATACTAGACAATATCCAGGCCAATATCACCAAGGCAATAGCTGCTTTATTCGGTCTTGTTCAAGACATTTGATGTGCCTTGTTTGTAATCGGCCGATCTTAATGTTCTGAATGCTTGTAATGGGGAATGCTTGTCTTGAAACAATATTTTGAATGTTTGTAATATTTATAACCGGTTGTTTAACCGATTCTATGGCTTTTATTTCTTTCATTCCTAGCATGAAGTGTGATGTTTGTAATTGACTTTAGCTTGTTTACTACGTTAGTTGGCTAGAATCAACTACAACAAGTTAATTTAGCCTTTTATGGCTGATAGTGACCTTTTAGTGATCAAGACCCAATCCAAACACTTGGGTGATATTTTTTCAAGTACTTTCCATTAATCGCCTTGGAAAACACCACTCCTTCCAATGTTTCCAAAACATGAGAATTTCCATCCACAAGCCGATGAATTCTATATGGTCCTTCCCATGTTGGACACCATTTGCCAAATCGGTTATCACTAGAGCCAACAAGTTTTTCAAACCAAATTGGCTTCACAAAATGACTTAGGCATTACTTTTTTTATTGTAATCCCTTGCAACTCTTGCTTTATTCTTCTTAAGCTAATCCAATGTATGTAAACGTAATTCCACCAAATCATCTAGGTTGTCATACATCACATCCTTATAATCCCACACTGATAGTTCATTTTGTCTGGCTATTCTTATTGAATCAATGTTAATTTCCACGAGCAAGACAACCTCTTGTCCATAAACCAATTGGTAAGGCGATAGCTTGATCAAACCATGGTAAGCAATATGATAAGCCCATTAAGACTCTGATAACGTCACATGCCAATTCCTTGGTTTCTCTTTAATTTTTCTCTTGATTAACTTAATCAACATTTTATTTAATGACTCGGCTTGACCATTAGACTATGCATAATAAGGTGATGAATTCAACAATTTTATACCCAAACTTGTAGCAAAACCTTGAAACTCATCGGACATAAACATAGTGCCTTGATCAGTCGTAATAGTTTGTGTAATTCCAAACCGATGGATAATATGTTCGGTAACAAATCCGATAGCTTCAACACTTGTAACTTTTTTAAGTGGAATTGCCTCGACCCATTTAGAAAAATAATCGATAGTGGCCAATATGAATTTATGGCATTTGATTGATGTAGGAAATATTTGTCTGATTACATCTATTCCGCATCCTCTGAATGGTCAAGACAAAGCTGATGTTGGAGCTAATTGTACATTGCCAAATTTTTGACAAGTCTGGTATCCTTTATAATATTTGAAATAATCTTCCAACATTGTTGGCTAGAAATATCAAGTATGTCTTAACAGCCATTTCATCTTATGGGCTGATTGATGAGTGCCACAAATACCTTCGTGCACTTCACCCATAGCCGCCTTAGCCTCTTTTGTTTCAAGGCATCTTAACAACAAACCTTCTAAAGTTTGATTATAGAGTGCATCATCAAACATGACATATTTCAAGGCTCATCTTTTGATTTCTCATTCTATCGGCTTTGATGGGTTAGACAAATAATCAATTATCTTCGTCCTCGACACCGACGTTGGCACACATTATTTTAGCATTTAGCACTACTTTATCTATTGGCTCATAATTTCCTAATTAGCCAAACATCTTATAACCCGATGCCTATTGGGCTAATTTGTTGGTCTTACTATTTTCCTCACGAGGTATGTGATGAATTACAAAAGAACTTAATGAGCCGATGATTTCCATGCATTTATTCAAATATTTGGCTAAAACTTCATTGTGGCAATTATATTCTCCTTTAATTTGTTGAACCACCAACAAATAATCACCATAAATCTCAACAAAGTTGACACCGATAGCATCAAGCAACTACAGGCCTCTCAGCAAAGCCTCATACTCTAAACACAAATTCAAACATGTACCTTCTTGGCGAAAGTAACACAACTCCAATAACATCGCCTTCTTGGCATACCGATCCATCAAAAAATAATTGCCAAGGGCAATAGATACTAGATCGGTATTCATATCGATCTCGTGTTCTATTATAAAATCAGCAATCATATGACCCTTAACAACTTTAGCCGATTCATACGTCAAGTCGAACTTGATGAGTATGTATGCCCATTTACCAAGTTGACCTCATAAAATAGGAGCTGACAACATATATTTTATAACATCAGTTTTACAAACAACCTTACAAGCCGATGCTAAAATATAATGCCTTAAATTGGTACATGCAAAATATAATGATAAATAAAGCTTTTCTACAAAAGGATACCTAGTTTCGCATCAATTAATCATTGGCTTAAGTAAAAAATAATCTGTTCTTTACCATCAATCTCTTGCACCAAAATAGCTACAATTGTTGTCTCCTCAACCGATATGTATAATCTAAATGGCATATCTTTCCTAGGTGCAGCCAAAACTAGAGGCCTAGAAAAATACTCCTTAATGCTCTGGAAAGCTTTCTGTTAATCTATTCCCCAAATAAATTCTTGATTCTCCTTTAACTTAAATAACGGGATAAATGAACTAATTTGGCCAGATAAATTTGAAATAAAACATCACAATAATTAATTTTATCAATCAGCTTCTGTAAGTCCTTTTTGCAAGTTGGTGACTTAGTTTTAGCTATACCTTCAACCCTTTCTTGATTGACTTCAATTCCTCTTTCATGAATCATAAAGCCTAAAAATTATCCAATCGATACCTTGAAAGCACAATTGTATGGATTCATTTTCAAACCATGTGCCCTTATCTTTTTGAACACTGCTTCCAAATTGGCCAGATGCTGCAAATCTTCCTTGGATTTTGCAACAACATCATCGATGTAAATTTCCACAATATGATGATTAAATCATGAAAGATTAAATTTATAGCACGTTAATATGTTGCACTAGTATTTTTCAAGCCGAACATCATCACCACCCATTCAAACAAATCTAGAGCACCAAGGCACCTAAAAGCTGTCTTAGGCATATCGGCTTCTACCATGAATATTTGGTTGTATCCAGAATTACCATCGAGAAAGCTAATAATCTTGTTCCCCGGTATAGCATCAATAAGTATATCAGCTATTGGCATTGGGTACTTATCTTTTGGTGTAGCTTTATTTAAATCCCTAAAATCAACACACACCCTAAGTTTACCATTTTTCTTCATAACGTAAACAATTAATATTGGAAACCCGCTTAGCATATCGGCAAGGCTTGATAAACTTAGCCTCTAATAATCGCTCAATTTTTTCTTTTATAGTCGTATACAATGCTAGAATAAATTGTCTAGAGGGTTGTTTAAATGGTCGATAATCTGGCTTTATAGGTAGCTGATATTCAACAAGTTATTAGCTTAAACTAGGCATCTCATGATACTTCCAAGCAAAATAATCTTTATAATTTTTTAACATTTTGATCAACTTTTCTTTATAATCTGTGGCTACTTTTGAACTATAAAAGTTGGTCTTTTTCTATCACCTTCAACTATATTGATTTCATCTAGTAAATCAGTCGACATGAAATCTTGACCTAATTTAGCTATCTGTTGTTTGTCAATAGCTGCACATTCTATCTTGTAAAGCATTTATTATCGATTTGGACTCCATCGGCGCAAAATTTTGCTACTCCGATCAAACGTGATTGACCTTATGTTGATTGAAATAAGCTATGTTTTATTGATGCAGATGAAGTCACAACCATCTAATGCTTTACTCGATATGCATTTGGCCTTGTCATATTGTTGGTTCGTATATGAACTCGCCATAGCTATGTGAACTGATGTGTCAGCTTGAACCACTTTGACCTTATCCCCATTCCATTGGACAAGCATCTAATGCATGGTCGATGGGATGCAACAATTGGTGTGAATCCAATCTTGTCCTAATAGAACATTGTAATTACCCTTGGCGTCGATCACAAAAAATGAGGTCGCAATGTTTTGCTACTGACTGTTAACCACAATAACCCCTTTCACCTCAAAAGGATCGCCTGTGATGTAATTTAAAACCATGTTAGTTTTAATGAGATCTTCATCGGACTTACCCAACATGTTGCATGTAGTGTAAGGCATCAACTTGCCTATCACGCCCCATCAACCAGCATCCTTGATATGGGCTTGCCATTGATATGACCTTTCAAATACAATGGCTTCAAATGCTGATGATCATGTTGGGCTTTTCAAAAATTACATCTTAAGCCTCCAAGCATAGCTTAGCGAAAGCCTCTTTAACCGATGTAGTACTTATTTTAAACTCAGCAAGTAGGGTGAACACCATATTGATGGCCATCAGAGATGGAGAATCATCCCAAATCATGAGTTAATCCAGATCATCGACTAAATTGAACTCATCTTCAACCGGTTCTTTTCTCCTCCATTCTTTTTAGCAATTTTAATCGGTCAAAGCTCATTAAATGTCTCATCCCTTTGTTTTTCTTGCTTGGACTCCTTCATTTCTTGGGTCCTTAGCCTCTAAAGCTATCTACATTGCAATCTGCTAAGCCCTGGAGGACGCCATCTAGGCTTTGGTTCGATAGGCTTATGTATTTTCTTTATCAGATTAACCTTAGCCGTGGAACCTAACAACTTAGCTAGTTGCATTTGTTTAAAGATCGGCTTGTAAATCCTTTCATGGACTGATCCACTACTGATTTGTTCATTATGTCAATGTATCGGCTCAGATATCCTATCTTTAGCAGACCGCTGCTGCCGGTCACCTTGGCACGGGTAATGCTCCATCGGACAAGTATATGGTGACAGCACATCGGACCCTCTCTTCCAATAGAACTACCAAAAGGGGAATTGCTGATGAGCCTTTTCAAGGTTATCGGACTAATACATATTATCTAGTTAAGCGTCAGGATGACATGGCATGTTGCCTCTTCTTTCATACCTCTCCTACAACTGGGAGAATGTTGATTTTGGCTTATGAATTCTTCTTTCATGGTAGCGATGTTTTCTCAGCCTTGTACCACTTGCCGATTTGCAAGTCTCCCTTTGGCTTGATGGTCCTTCAATTCTTTCCTTCATGGTTGGTTTCTATTTGTAGTGAACCGACCGTGACCTTAGGGTCTCCCTACCGCTAGAGTTTGACTGAATGTCAATATGTCATGCAACTTTTGACCACACATCTTGTATTGGCTTTTTTCCTTTTCCAGAACATTGAACCATATTAATCAAAAAGGATTAGTATCCAACTGTATCATCGGCTCTTCTATGAACTTGAGTCGGCCATCTTCTATAGCATGGTGTGTCCTTCAAACAACCGTATTATTTTTTGTAGTAATAAATCAAAGATACAGTCACATTTAGAAATATCAAAAGCATATTTTACTTCCAACTTATTTTTAATCAGCTTAAGCCACGAACAAACTTGAGACTTTTTAGACCGCTTAACCCATTCGGCTATATTTATTTCAACCTCATCATCTTCAAATGAATCACTCAAGCTGTACTTGACAAGGTTGATCTTGGCTTTCTTCTTTATTATTATTATTATTATTATTATTAAACTTATCCCTAAAACCTATATTAGTGGTAAAACAACTTTCTTGAGCCGATACCCTATGCAATACGTGACTCAAATTGGTAAATTCTTGCTTGTCGAATTTTTCCTTCATGTGGGGAATTAACCCTTGGAAAGCTAAATCAGCTAATTGAATATCAAACAAAGTGACACTAAAACATCGATTTCTCACTTCCTTAAATCTTTTAATATACCGATTCCCCAAACTTCTGGTGTATAGAATTAAAATTAGAAATCTTAAGCTCTAAGCTTCACGAGAAAAGGTACTCATAGAACCAGCTTTCCAAATCGGTCTATAAGTTGTGCAAATTCAGGGGTAAGCTTGTAAACCATGTAAAAGCAACTCCTGACAAAGATAGCATGAACAACCTAATTTTTAATCCATCGGATTGAGCAGGTTCACCACATTGCACGATGAAACGTTCGATGTGCTCCAAAGTGATAATGGAGTCATCCCCTGAGAATTTTGCAAAATTAGGAACTTTGAAGTTAGGATAAGACATCCGATCAATATAATCAGGGTATGACTTTCGATAGCATGTAACCTTCCCTTTGGGTTGTATGCCAAATTGGTCTCGCAATACGGTGGATATCTGATCATCCCAATTTATTGTATTGGCCAATAAATTGTTAGAAGTTTTCCACTTATGTTCATGACTAGAATTCTTCCCCCAAGTGTAAGCTCGAGTTGTTAGGTCGCTTGAGCCGATGGGGACTGATGAGGCTGCTCATAGCCTACATTGGTTCTAGCAATTAGCTCTGGTACTGGAATGAAAGGTTTGAGTATGTCACAACCTTGTATAGAGCCATATTCCTCTGCGGAATTGTCTCGATGTACTGTGGGTGCCTAGGGTTTTCAACTAGCTATGGAACCAATTGGGGAAAGCAGGCCGATGGTGATAAGTTGGATGGTGCATCCAACTTAGTGGCATCGGTATATGCTTGATAATGCACAACCCCACTTTTATGAGGATCTCGTGGCGATGGTGATAAGTTGTATGGTGCATCCAACTTAGTGGCACTTCAAGCACATATATGCTTGATAATGCACAACCCCACTAATATGAGGATCTAGTGGCAATATTACATATCTTTGGCGTAGTCTCTTCTTACAGTAAATTTTGTCGCAAGGGTTGGCATCATTGTAAAGATGGAGTTGCATCAATATTTTAAACTACTATCTATTTAGATTGAAAGCCAGTTGTGTCCTTAATCGCTTAAGGCTCGCCTCCACCCATTAACTACCCTTGTTGTAATTCCCAAGTATTGGTTGGACTCGGCTATTGAGCAGCTTGGTGTACACTTTACCCCAAGAATACACCACAAAGGTGATTGACCATAACAAAGCCTTTCGAGTAACCTCTTGGGTTGCCTTCACTATCACTTCCCTCACTCGGGAGTATAGGGACAAACACCGTTGCGCAGTCGCTCTCCCATACAATATTTGATTGAGAAGGCTTCCCATTCAGACATGTATTGCCAACTCTTGAGCTATAGTCTTAGTCAATATTGCTTTTGTAATCAAAAAGATTATTCACGGATAGCAATCATCGGCATGGCATAATAATAACAAGGTGACAATAACAATTAGTCGTTACCAATAGTTTGAAACAAAATACATTTCAAAACTTAGGATCAAAAATGGTCAAAGCACAACTTGCCTTCAAAGAGTTGCTGATTGATCAAAGTATGGTGCATAGATTGATTAATCGTGGCAAATAATTCAGATCTAACGGCGGAGAACAAACCGAATGGCGACTCAAGCGGCCGGTCAGCGCCAAGATTCGATGCGCTTGCCACGCTTGGCCGTGCGATGAAATCAGCGGCCAAGATTGCCGCGACACCGGATCGCTCTTGTGGCGCGACCGCTTGGCTTAACCGTGACCATCGGATCAAAATCGAGCGGCGGCCATTGGCCGAGTGACGTCGATAGCAGTGGCGGCTCTATCGCCTTGGTTCCCGTGCGACACGCGTCGTCTCGGGGCGGCGGCGCATGGCGCAATCCGATCGTAGATTCAAAACCGGCGGCCGGATTAAATCTAAATCATGGCGTGGCGGTGGCGTGGCTACCGATTGCCTGACAGCGTGGCCACATCGGACCATGCGGCTAGATCCAGCGGTCTAGATCTAATCAATCCTCGCTAATATCACGCAGATCCAGCGGCTACGGTTATCTGAACTACGTGGCTTAGCATATCTAAGATCTAACGGCTAATCATTTACTCGGTTATGAGCACCGTGGCGATCCGCTCTCTGAACGCGTGGCTATCCTAGCCATACATCTCTGGATCTCTGACTAAGGAATGAAGATGAGACTCTTTGTTGTTGGCGATGTGGATGAATCTGGCGCTTGAGCGAAGATCGAGCGGTTGATGTAGCTCCGAGCTCGGCGATGGCGGCGAGTAGAGGTGGTATGTATCAATTGGAGCGGGCGATTGGTGATGGGTCGGGCGTTGGGTTTGACCCAACTTTGTTTAGAGAATTTAATCCTTTTGCGAATAAAATAATTTCCAAAATTAAAATAAATCATTTGAGGCATTTAAAATATCTTTCATTGTGAAATTCTCAAAATTCAAAATAATTTACAAAATTCAAAAATAACCAAAATTTGGGATGTTACAGCATTTGATTGAGCAGGCTTCGAACTATTGCCAACTCTTGAGCTATAGTCTTAACACGGATAGCAATCATTAGCTTAATAGTCGTTACCAATCGGGATTGATCAATGGCAACATAGCCTTTTGAGTAATGCCACGTCGAGTCTTTTTTATAGCAACTTAACATCATCTCCTCGAGCACAGTCATTCGATCTTCGATCTCTTTTCATTGTTTTGGTGTCAAATCGTCCAACGTTGGAATGATTATAACTTTGGTTTTGAGATCGAACGATAGAATCGATTTTCTGGTAGAAGACATTGTGTCCCATCGGGCATGCTAAAAGTGTGTTGGCACTGAAAAATGTGACAACAGATTGATTGGCTTAAACATACGTGAATGTCGGGTTCAAGAAGGAGGCGTGCTAGCCGATTTGATCCTACAATTGACAAGATAGATGAAAAATACGCTCAAAGTTGATCTAATGTGATAATTGGCAAGAATCTAAACAACTATTCAAAACCGATTAAATTACAAGTAACGATAAGTCTAAACAGCTTATTAGAGCTTATTAGATGATTGATAAAGATAGATTTTCCTGAAAAAAGTGATGCACAACTAAATCGAAGGAAATCAAATCTAACGTAATCGGAGAAGATCAACAATCGGCAATGCGCAACTTTATTGATCAACAATAAATTATAATAGGTCTAAATTACAAGACTACTCCTACTTGATAGGAAAAAGTAAATAAAAAGTAGATGCAAGTTGTTTAATTGATTGTTAGATGATCCTCCTACTTGCCCTTGATCCCGTTTTTATAGTGCATAGGCCGATCATATTCTTCTCCAATACATTGCTAGTCATGATCCTATCAGTCTTTGTACAGATTAAATTCCATCTTTGAGTCAATATTGGTCACAATTCTATCTTTAACATGATCTTTTTCTTTTTTAACCGATATCAGCTAGAAATATCTAATTTTATCATTAACCTAACAAATCGGTTATACCTTACTTTTAGCGTAAACAAGTCCTCAACCCCGCAGGCCGGCCATACTGATCAACCATCCAATCGGACGAGTGCTTGATTTCTACTACGAGTCTGAGCAGAATTATTGTAGAGACTGGTCAACTTGATGTGGGGGGCCCGGTAGAGTTACTACTGGAATAGATCAGTCCCAGCTGAGAACATTTCCAAAGTACTGCAGTGCAGTTCAGACTGTTCAGTCCGGAGGGCCACTAGCTGCTGCAACTAGCAGCCATAACTCCGGAAAGCACCACTGCAGTGCACTATCAGGGAGGGGACGAAGAAACCAATCGCTCCTGCCGAGCATGCACTGACCAAGTCGGGTCATGCATGCATGCATGTGTAAATAATGCATCTGCAAGTAGAGTTGGAAGCTGAGGCCGACGGCTGCACGCGGCAACAAAATGTTCCCCGTGGACTCTTCTGCCGTCCCCCCCGGGGCTGTAGCTGTTCGAACCCGACTGCTTTGGTACACGACGTTTGTCGCCGGGTAGCGTTTGATGGAGGACGACCGGTCGACCGTTTCGTCACGTCACGTTGCCTTTGCTGCTACGGCTGCTGCAACTTGCCAGTAGTACCCCAGCGAAGCCTCCATTTCCTTTTCGATTTTTACCTGCTGAGGTATGTTTTTTTTGCTTGCTTGGACATGCATGTTCGGTGATTTTCGCCTGCGAATGGAGCAAGTTGGTGCGATTAGTAAGAAGGATGAAAAGCGTATCGAATCTCTGGAGGGGAAAAAAGTATTGCTAATTGTAAGGAAGTTACTGATGGTTGGAGGCAAAAGGTAGATCACAAAAGTAAAATCACAGAAAAAAGAAATAGTGCCGTCCGACCTGCCGGATTCGAACCAGCGACCTAAGGATTTATCTGCAACGACTACAGTCCTCCGCTCTACCAACTGAGCTAAGGTCGGTTTGTGCTTTCATCAACATATATTTTAGACATATCAATTAGTCTCCCGTCTCATTTGCGACAAGTCACTCGGTCTCAACACTTCGTACGTTCGACACAGATAATTAGGGAGCAAAATATAATAGACAGAATTACTTTCTCTGTGACAGATACTCCATAAAACTAGAGAACGCGTTGATTATGTAGCTATGCTGCCATGGCTATGTAAGCTGACTGCTGAAGTGGGAGCCATGTAAACTGGTTTGTACTGCTGATTGCTGAGTTATGACTCCCTGAGGTTTCACTAGCAGGCGTACGTTACGTATTCGTCTAGACAAATCATGGAAGGAATCAATGGTGGCACTTTTGGACGATGAATGAAATGAAATCCAAAGCTAGTATCTATCAGCTTGTGATTTTAGTTAGCAGTTAGTATCCTAGGAATTAATGGAATCACTGCAAGTAGATGGGCAACCGAAGCACACTAGTTGCCTTGATCACAACTAGGTACATCCATTCATTCAAAGATAATTGTGCTCATAATCAAAGCAGTACAAATGATTTTTACTCGTCTTTCCACAATAAACTAGCCCTAAAGCAAACACCTCCTAGTGTACTAATTTGCAAGATTTTGTCGGTATAGCACAGCTACTCTGAAGTACAGTGACAAATCAGGTAAGGCACCACCTCAAAATGGTGAAATCTTTGGGCTCTATCCTCAGCAGTCAGCACATATTCAAATGTACTAAGATGGCAGTCAGCACATATTCGAGTATGTTCTTCATCTGGCACTTCAGATAACTAGAGGGGTTTGTTCAGATCATTCTCTGTGTCACTATGTTACCGCCTGTTCGAGTTGAGGAAGAAGCTTCAGCTCAAAACAACCGGATGAAACCATCTTGAGAGGACCAACAAGAATCTAAAGGATGTGGTGCTTGTGGATCACTTTCCAATGCAAAATTTGCTGAATATGCTACTCAAAACTTCTTCGGATATGTCCACCACGCTGATTGTTGCAAGAGCCAATGCAGCTTCCCTCAAGTCTATAGTCCAAAAGTCCATTGGTACCTGCTCATTGATTGATGACTCCAGTCTTGTAAAAGCTTCTTGGGTCTTTAGGAGCTGCTCAAATTGCCTCTGGATAATACATAATGGAATTCGAAAGAAGTAAATAATCTTTCATATGTGACATTTGGAGCTACAATTCTCAGAGCAGGACTACTTTCGTTCTGTTATTGAGCAAACTGAATCACCTGCCTGGTTTACAGTCCACCGTCGTCCCCCGGAAGGTACGGGCTCGAGACCTCTGACCTCTATTACAGCCTTCGCCATCTCAGAAATGACTTTACCAGTGACTGCACATGTTTGTACAAGTTTTCTGAAAAGTGCAATGAATCGTCCAAACTGTTCTCCTGAAACAAATGGTGTGCAATCTACCTTGTTGATTACAAGAACCATTGGCACCACAGAACCTGAGCATTTCTGATCTCCAAAAAGGAAGAAAAATAGAATAATTACCATGCATAATTTCCAAAGGGGCATGAATAATCATTACGCATAATTTCTGAAGAAACACACTCAAAGGGCCTCAAAGACTTGTTTCTAAACAGTCAGCACCACTGAACAAGGCAGGAAAAACTTCTGCCAGGCATCAGGAAAATTAATGAGACAACGAAACTGAAAGTACCTTGTTAATCAAATCATGCTTGATAAGTTTAGTGTCATCTTTAGTCCACCCATCAACTGCACTTATTGTCATAATAATCAGATCAGCTCCCAGTGCAGCAGCCTCTGATCGCTGCACGCCTGTGTGATAGCAGAATTGAAGACACATATCAAGACTGGCATCAGCGTTGCGATTACTCCTTTGCAATATAGAATATATATTCTGACATAAAAAACTTTCACCAATTTTTTCTACAATGTCATCAGTTTCTCTTATACCAGCAGTGTCTAGAAGGGTAACGGGGATGCCATGAATTGAGACATTTGCTTCTATTACATCCCTTGTAGTTCCAGCTATTTCAGTAACAATAGCTCTTTCACTCTGCAAGCTAAACATTTAAATTCCATTATCAACTATTATGGATGCAATACAAAAGAAATCCAACGACACATAACATTC
Source organism: Guadua angustifolia (assembly GCA_036346375.1). Lineage (NCBI taxonomy): Eukaryota > Viridiplantae > Streptophyta > Magnoliopsida > Poales > Poaceae > Guadua > Guadua angustifolia. Next base: position 26,490,118 of record CM070515.1, read on the forward strand.
TTTAAGAATATAGTATATGTTATTTTACCCCTCATACATTCTTACTTTCTAACATAAGGACATCCAACACTCCCCCTCAAGATGAGGCAAATATATGAATGGCCCCCTCTTGTTACAAGCTCACAATAAAGAAAAAACACTAATTCCTTTTGTCGAAACATCAGCAAGTTGATCTATAGGCTTGACCTAAGAAACTTAAAAGTACTCCGCCATCCAACTTCTCAATGAAGTGTCGATCTATCTTAATGTGCTTCCTTCTATCATGTTGGATTATTTACTATAATGATATTTGCCCTCTTGTTGCAATAAAACTAAAGGGGTACACCCTCGTACAACTAGAGTTCTGACAATAGTATCTTTAGCCACATCAACTCACATAAGCTCAATGCCATATATCCAAACTCAGCCTCTGCTGTAAATCATGCAACTACATTCTACTTCTTGCTTCTCCCTCTAACAAGGTTGCCACCAACCAATGCACAATAACTATGGCCCTGTTTGGGAGAGCTCCAGATCCCAGCTCCAACTCAGAGCTGAAACTTATAGGCTAAAATAAAGTGAATTAAGTTTATCATTTTAATCTAAAATGTAAACAAGATGACCTACCTAAACACTCTTAATGTATCCACAGCTCCAGCTCCACAAATTTCTAGAGCTAGAAATACTTTGCTCCACCAACTCCACAGATTTTGGTGGAGCTAGAGCTGTCCCAAACACCCCCTATGTAAACCTCCTATCATGTGAACAACCAGCCCAATCAGCACCTGTGTACCCCTCCACACTTAGATGGCCATGTGGAGAGAAAAGAATACCCTTAGATCCTATTCATTGCATCCATATGGCTTGATCGTGGGTCATGCATGTACCTACTCACCACACAACATACGCAATGTCTGGCTTTGTATGTGACAAATATATTAAGCGTCCAACCAGACTTTGATATATATATTTGTCCACAGGGTCACAAAGATTTGCTTGTGCATGATGACTTTGTTCAATTGGTGTAGTTGCCGACTTGTACCCTAACATGATAACATCCCACATTCAACAAGTAAATCAAGCACATATTTTCTTTGTGAGATAAATACCTTGAGGGCCATAGACCACTTCAATTCCTAGGAAATATTGGAGATTTCCAAGGTCCTTGATATTAAGTTACCTTGATAGTTTGTTTTTCAAATTCAAGATCTCATCATCATCACCTGTAATTACAAGGTCATCGACATATATAATTAGTATAGTAATCCTACCACAGTGGTGCATGAAGAAAAGAGTGCGATCTGCTTTGCTTTGTTGGTATCCCATGGAACAAGCCTCCTTTCGGAATATACCAAACCATGTCCTTGGTGATTGTTTTAGCCCGTACAAGGACTTCTTCAATCTACAGACCTTACCCATTGTCTCATGATTACTAAACCCTAGTGGAATTTCCATATAGGCTTCTTGTATATCCCCATGGAGAAATGTATTTTTCATATCCATTTGGAGATCAATTCCACCTCCCATTGGCTGCTACTGAAATCAATGTTCTAATGGTGTTCATTTTTACCACAAGAGCAAAAGTCTCATATTAATCAATCCATATGTTTGACTATAGGCCTTTTGCCAATAACCTAGCCTTATATCTCTCTGTCTTGCTCTTGGGTGTTTGCTTTATAATAAACACCCATTTGCACCTACAAACTTTTGTAGCAGGAAGTGCTGTGAGCTCCCATGTGTCATTTTCTCAAGAGCGGCCATTTCCTCCAACATTGCAACCTTCTATTTTGGATGATGCTTTGCTTCTTACCAGTCATGTAGTATGGGCACTAACGAATGCAATGATGCTATGAATGCTTTATAGGAGGGTCAATGGATGCATGTGAGACATGATTATAAATATCATATGGAGCCAATTTGACAGGTAACTTGCTAGCAGTAGAGTGAGGAAGCTTCCTATGAGCAATAGGAATATGTAAATCATCATAAGGAGGGGAGGGGTTACCGCTCATGTCAAATGGAGAAGAGGATTGAGCTGAAATTGAGGATGGGGACGAAGGTCCTCGGACTAAGTCATGCGTGCATGGTGGCATCTCTTGTACCGAAGGGACTTCTTCCGCTTGGCCAAAATTCTGTTCTTGACGTTCTGTGTCTTGTTCCCATATAACCATCACCTCCCCCGGTCCAGGATGCTGCTCTTTTGCTACATGGTCCATCTCTTCATAATGACATGGCATATCCACTCTTCTTGATGTATTCTTAGTGCATTGGCCTTCTTTCTCCTCCTCTATTGCAGTATATTGATCTAGAATATCGGTGGTGAACAAATCTAGAAATACCTCTGTTGGTTCCCCATAGAATGGCTCATACTCTCTAAATGTCACATCCATACTTACAAACATCTTCTCAGATGGGCACCAGCACTAGTAACCAGGGACACAAATTTCCGTGAAATTAGGTGAATTTTCACCAAAATTTTGGATTTCGCGCCACCACGAAATCCAAATTTCTGGACGGATTAATAAATTTGGAATTGCTACAATAATTTCATTTTTCGGCAAAATTTCACCCAAACCGGCTGAAATTTCATGATTTTTGGCCGGTTTTTAAACTTCTATGGCTAGATTGACCAGATATGGTCCAATAACCCTTAAGAGAGTCATCTTCTATGAAAATTTATCAAAAAACCAAAATTTTGAGATATTTTAAAATATAGGTAGAAACACTATCAGATTTTTATAAAATGTTACAAGCTTGATAATGATCTAAAAAATTTATGGTACTATATTTAATAGTGTAGGATCATACAAAATAATTTTGAAAATAATTGAACTTCATTTGTTTTCTTTAAAAAATCAAAAACAGAATGAACATAATTGGGACGGTAACCTTGTTAGAATTTTATAAATTTTCTTGAGTGTGATCATGATCCAAAATTTTCATGAGAGCTTAATAATTGCCTCAGAAACATTCTATAAAATTTTCAAAAATTACAACTGTTTTGTCAATCAAATCTATGTAAGCAATGAACTTCATTTGTTATATTTCAAAAATCAAAAAGAGAAACAACATAAATGGTACTGTGCCTTGTAAGAACTTTATAAATTCACTGTAGTGTGATAATGATTCAATATTTTTATAAAATATTAAGAATTTCCTTATCACCCTTCTGAAAAATTTTGAAAAATTTTAAACCTTTTTTGGCTGCTAAAGCAAATCTATGGATTGATCATTAGGCTTTTATCAAGATGTAGCATTGCAAGAAAATTTTAAATTATTTAAGCATAATTATCATCTAAATATTTTTAAAAAACATTAATGATACATTAGTACCATACATAAAAATTTTCAAACAAGGTTTAAACTATTTTTCATTTTATTCAAATTTGCCAGATAGGCTTTACAAATAGTACAAACCACGTTAGAAATTTATCTGGGGATCATTGACCCCTCCTTTTATCACCATCTCGATCCTTCATTTGACAGGTGATGAGAGTTTGGAATGCAAGGCTTGCCAAAAGCCTTATCTCACTTGAGTTTGAGAAGTGTCACTTTGAGCATGCAGTTTACAAGGGTGTTGGTGAGTCCCATCTTTTGGTTGTACATAGATGACTTGATCATCATAGGCTCAAGCATGGTCAAGATTGCCAAGTTCAAGACACTACTATAAAAGGACTTATATTAGACTCTTTATCACTGACGGTTTTCAAAAACATCTATGATGAGGTATCATCATAGACGGTTTTTTTGCATAAATAGTCAGTGACAACTCTCGGGCAAATCACAGACGGTTTTTTGTAAAACCATCTGTGATGAGGGGCACATTATAGACGGTTTTAACCAAAAACTGTCTGTGATATTCTCCCTCATCATAGATGGTTTTTAGCTAAAACCGTCTGTGATGTGCCCCTAGTCACAGATGGTTTTATCCAAAAACTGTCTGTGATAACACCGAGTATAAGCACACCAATCGGGCTAGCGCAGAATACTTCTCCTAGCACTTCCTAGTGCAATTCCCCTCCCTCTCGTGGCAGCGTCGCTGGCTTCTCCTCTTGCAGCAGCCTTTGTGTCCCCCTCACGGCAGCGCAATCGAGCCAACCACCTCCCCTCGCGGCACCGTCACCTGCCTCCTGCCCTCGTGGCAAACTCACCGGCAAGACTTGTGAGACCCAAATCGGGGGTTGTTCTATAAGCCGCCGCTGCACATGGAGGTGCTCCTCCAGTGGTGGCCTAGATGGGTGTCTCTGACTCCTCCTCGACCACCACCTTCTCCCCTCCCTCATCCTGCCTAGGCCGCTCCCTCCTCGTCGCCGCTTCCGTGACACCGGCAGGTAAAAATCCAAAACTGTAGCTCAACTGCTCATGTTTCTTGATCTCTCCCACGTGGCTCGCATCACCTCACGGCCTTTTGCCTTTTCGGGCTCTTTGGTTCCACATTAGGAAGGGCTTGGCTGCTGTGTGTGACCTCCGGCATGACGAGCTGGTGCTGCGTGTGCCCCACTCCACATTGCTCACCAGCGACCGCATCATGGCCAACGACCCTGCCTCTCCTCCATCCAGGTATCATCAATTCATCATTTCTTACAATAATTCACTAAAGCATGCTCATGTGAAGCTGTCCTCAAAATTACAAAGTGTTCGGATAAGCGAGGATTAGGAGTACATTGCTCGTGTGGTGATGCGTGAGTAGGATCATAGCAGTTTTAGAGCCACCTAAAAATTGGCGAAAGTTTGGATAGGGTTTGGGGGGCATATTGTTTGAACCATCCACTTCTAACTTCTCACAATCAATCCGGTGAAACAAATTATGCCAAGAGGTTTGGGACTTGTTTTTACATTAACTACAAAAATTTGGCACAACATTCACTGGAATTAATGCTAGATATCTTGGCAAACTAATTCATAAAGGGAAATCTATATGCAAGTGTTTTTGCATCTTCTGAACATTCTTTTATAATTTTCCCTGATCTTCTCTTTGTGTTTGTTCAGACACTGATTGTATGCTTACTAGCTGAAGTGGGAAAAGGGAAGATTTGAGTTGGTACCTATATCTATCTCAGCTGCCTAGCTACTACAATATGTTGGCTACATTCAATGATTTTTGAAATTGAAGCTCTCCAAGTATAGCTTGGTAGATCTGTCAACAAATTGTCGGTTTTCCATTCTTTTGCTACCCGCTACAAAATCGTTGAATGAATTTTACTTTAACTATAAGGTTGGTGATGCTATTTGGGTTGCACAAAAGGCTCTTCATACCATAAGATCAGGCTGGGGAGAAGCAACACCACTAATGAAAGGATTGGAATTTAAATCTAAGTTTTTTGTTGTCCTGTTGATGCTTTGTTCAATTATGCTGCTCCTGATGATGATATTTCATTAGAGGAAGAAGATATAGCAGAAGTTAAGAAATACCAGTAGAAAAATGAGATGTCGGACAAGATGAAGTTGTTCATCTAAGGTTGATGGATGGGGGATATGAAGATGGTAATGCATACTGTTTTATGCCTAAGAAAAATACAACAAAGGAGAGCAGATTTGTTCTAATTTTTTCCCTAAATTTGCCATTCTTATCATCCAAAGGATTCGAGTGTTTAGTCCTATAACATTATCTTGCCTTATCTCTCTTTGGATGCATAACTTTCATTGATCTTATTAGCACAATTAAGCATTAATTCTCCCCTTCTTTTTCAGTAAAAAACTACTAGTAATGCATGAGCCTTCAAACATTGAGATTACTATAGAGAAATTATAGTATTTGAGACCTCGTGGTTGGTTAAACGATGAGGTGAATATTTGTAACGAGGAGCTTTCTCCATCAAAGAAAAACATCATGAATAATATGTTTAAATGATGTTCTTTTTGAGCTTTATGTTGGTGGGTCCTTTTTTACATTCTACACAAAACCAAGGCTTTATCTAATAATCTTTCTTTGTTCCTTCCAGGTCATCAATTTGTACCTTGAGTTGTTAAAGGAGAGGGTAGAGAGAGAACCAGAAAAGTTTTTTAAATGCCACTTCTTTAATACTTTCTTTTATAAGGGCCTATTTGTTTTTGCTTTAGATTCTAGTTAATTCAGATTGTGGTTGTAGAGAAGCTGATTCTTCAAAAGTTGAAATCTAAAAGCACATATGAAGTGGATTGTGAATTCTAGTGTATATGGGTGGGCTGGATTGTGAGAATCAGATTCTAGAATCGGATTGTTTTTTTTTATTCTGCTTTTAGGCCAGAATCCAAAATCAAAAGCTAAAACAAATTTGGATGCAAAGCCGGTAATTTTCCGATCAACTACCTTGGCATTCCAATTCACTATAGGAAGCTAAGAAATTGCGATTGGAAGAAGGTCGAAGAACGTGTTGAAAAAAGACTCAGTAGTTGGAAAGGGAAGAATCTCTCTATCGGAGGGCGCCTAGTTTTGATTAACTCGGTGCTCAGTAGCCTTCCGATGTACATGATGTCCTTCTTCTCCTTACCCAAAGGAGTCCTTAAAAAACTGGATTATTTTCGCTCTAGATTTTACTGGCAAGGAGACGAACATAAGAAAAAAAATATAGACTTACCAAATGGAGCATACTGTGCCAACCAAAAGATCAGGGAGGTCTCAGGATTCATGATCTAAATATAAAAAATATTGCCCTTCTTAGCAAATGGTTGTATAAATTGCTTACTTCAGATGGGTTGTGGCAACAAATTCTCCGAAACAAGTACTTGGGTTCAAAGCCTTTGGTCCAAGTGGAATTAAAACTGGAGATTCTCACTTTTGGTCCTGTCTAATGAAGGTGAAACGAGACTTTCTTCGTTTTGGAACCTTTATTGGCAAAGATGGATCACAAGTTCGCTTTTGGGAAGACAACTGGATGGGTGGATCACCTTTGAGAGATCAATATCCTTCCCTATATAACATTGCCAGACCAAAATTTATAACGATTTCAGAAGCATTAAGCTCTTCACCTCCATATCTCTCTTGGCGTATACTTCTCATTGGTCCAAAGCTGGTTGTTTGGAATAATTTGTTGGTTTGCATTGAAGGAGTTGTTCTATTGCAAGATCATAATATCTTTTACTAGAACTTAACCTCAAATGGCTAACTTAACCTCAAATGGCCAGTTCTCGGTAAAATCTTACTATGCTGCCTTAATGCTTAGAAACATCTCCAATGAGAATAGAAAATTGTGGAAGTTAAAAGCTCCGTTGAAGATTAAAATTTTCTTGTGGTACTTACGATGGGGGGTGGTGCTTACGAAAGATAATTTAGCTAAATGAAATTGGAAGGGTAGTTTGTCATGTGTTTTCTGCCATAAAAACGAGACAATCAAACATTTGTTCTTTGTATGCCGTTTCGCTCGGTCTGTTTGGAGTGTCCTTCATTTAGCAACCGGGCTAAAACAACCTGACAGCGTGGAACATTTGTTTGGGAATTGGCTTCATGGTTTCAATAAGGTTTTGAAACCTCTGCTTCTGCTTGGAGCGACGACTTTGTGCTGGTCACTTTGGATTTGCAAAAATGATGTGGTTTTTAAAAAGAAATATTTGTTTTCTCCTTTACAGGTTATCCACTCGGCGGCTTTCTGGCTCTCCAATTAGGCTATTCTCCAGCGGAGGACTTGCAGGCGTGGGTTGCGGAGGGATCGCAACTTTTGGTGCAAGCGGCCAAGGCTTTTTTCTCCCAGGCACATGGGTGGCAGTATTGCGGATCACTAGAGTGTGTCTATCTTTTTTTCTTTTTTCTCCATGGCTGTGTGTTCTAAACAAAAGCCAGAAGTGTGCCAAGACTTTGTATCTTCTTGATGTACTGTACTTGGTATTAATTAAATTGCTTCCTTTATCGAAAAAAACAGGCCCTAAGAAGGTTGGCTATTGCATTTCATAGTACTATAGTAGTATATAAAAAGATGGACAACTATTTTAGGACTTGCTTACTCGTGTACTGAATACTAGCTTTAATGCCACCACTTTTTACCTTCCTAAATTCAGTTTGTGATGAATACTAGCTTGCTTTTGGTTGTGCCAAAGAGCTCATAAGGAGTATTAAATATCATCATTCAGAGCATGATAGACGGATTGTAGAGATTTGATGATTGCTGCCCTCATCACGGACAGTTCTATTCTAGATAATTGATTCCTAACTAATTATTTATATTTTACTTGTATGCTAGATTTCTACGGTCCTTTTGTTGCAGGTATATGTTAATGTGGCATGTACTCATGATATGGCTTAGCTTAGCTCTGACTAATTACCTAATTTACATGGCTTAGCTTAGGTCAGTTCATCTTGACCGACCGTGACTAGAGCTTTTTATCAAGCTAATCTAAGCTAGTTTTTTAGCTCTTAGATTAACGAGCCAGGCCAAGCAAGCTGCACTATCTTTTTTGGCACCTGCATAGCCGGCTCGATAGCCAATCCTAGTCGCTATGCGGTTGCCGGTCTTCCGCGCTCAGTCCTTTGGGTCACTGGCGGACAAGGCCGGCACCGGCTGCGGCGGCGGCTGCTACGTGAGGATTGTAACATCCCAAAATTTCATTTCAAAAATAGGATAAAAAAATATTTTAAATTATTATTTTTATCAGTTGTCTCAAGTTATTTGTCTTCTCTTTATTTTCTGGATTTCTCTAGAGTTCAAAAGAAAAAGACTTTTGCTATTTTTAGAAAAACTTAAAACTATTTCCTTAAAAAACTCTATTTAAGTTGGAATTAATTTTAAAAAAAATATATCACAAGGGACTTCGGAGAATTTTCCATTATTTGTTAAAATCTTGATTTCAAAACTTTTCCAAAAGTCTCATCAATTAAAAATATAGTTTGGAGACAAAATAAAAGATTTGGTTTTGCTAAAATTATCTTATTTAAAATGAATAAACCTAAGGGAATTTCTGCGAAATTTCCTACATTTGTCAAATTATATATTTTCTAAAGCCTTTCCGAAAGTTTTAACAAAATAAAAATATATGTTGATATAAAAATAAAATATTTGGTGGTACCAAAATATTTTAGTTGAACTAAAATGTCCTAATTAAACTCCTGAATTTTCTTAGAATTTTTGGAGTTGTTTTAGTATTTTCTAAATTAAAAGATATTAAAATCAATATAAAAGTATTTACTGTACACGAATAAAATTATTATTTTATGTAATAATATTTTATTTGTGTTACCAAGGCTGTGAGTGACGTTCCAGAATTTTTCCGGATTTTTGAACCGTCGTTTGCTATTTATTTTGATTTTATTGGTTAATTCGGATTAAATAAACAGTAACACTACAGTAAATCCGGCAGTTTCCCGTCGTAACTCCGGCGAGCGTTTCCCGACGATCCGCTGGTCCGATCGGCTTATAAATTGAACTACAGATTCTTATGTTCGTTTTCTTTACAACCCAATTGGAATTTTCCCCATCTAAGTTATGGATCGTCATGTATGAGCCATTCTTTTTAACTCAAGCGAAAACTTCGACGAGCTCTCCTGGTCACTCCCGAACTTCTTTCGATCTGAAAATTTTCCCAAATCTTTCTGTTGCTGTCCTCTACCTTCAGTAAAATCAGATTTTGAAAATACCTACCGGAGCACCTCCGGCCACCGATTTCATTCCCAACTCCGGCGAGCTTTTTCCGTTGATCCACCGCTACTTTGTAGCTGAAAATTGAACCTTAGACGACTCTCCTTATTCCCCACATCATAATCAAAGATTAGCATCAGAATCACAACGGATCTCCCTCGGCAAGCCTTCTTCCCCAACTCCGGTGAGAATTTCGGCGAGCTCTACCGGGCGCTCCCGAACTCCGTTCATCCTCAATTTTTTTGTGGAGCACCCCCATGATGTTTGCAACATCTCTGTGAAACAGTTTTGGAAGATTCCAAATAGAGCAGCCGCGCCGCCGCATCGTCCCGAGCGCCGCCCTCACATCGGCCTGTTTTGGCGTCGCGTTCCCCATCAACTCATCGATTTTTTTCAAGATCTGTCTACGTCACATCGTGCCTCAAGGTACCCTCTGTCTTCCATCCAAATTCGGTGCAATTTCATCCACTGGATCAAATGTTATAGCCGCCCAAAGATCAAATCTTGCCGGAGCCCGTTCTCCCTCGTTTTTGCGAGTTTGGCCGTGAAATTTTTATGGTAGACTCCTCTTGATATGCCCTACATGGTGCTCACCCTAACCTACAGTTTTGACCTTGTGGTTTTGCGCAGAAAATTCTTTTCTCCGATCAGACCGCATTGCGGACAGCAGAAAACTTCGTCGCGCGTTCTCCGTTGATCCAGAAGGGAAAACTCAGATCCATTCGCGTCACTTTGTGCCAAATGATCCCAGATAACTCTCTGTAAAATTTGGTTAGGTTTTGTGCAGTACTTTAATAGTAATGGCAGTTTGATCTATTAGCTCCGGGAGCCGTTTATCGACAGTTTGTGATAAATCCGTTGGGTTGCTGCCAAATCCAGCAATATCGTTGAGTTCGTGTCGCCGCGTTCTACGCGATAGACATTTTCCCTTTGTTGTTGCATCTACCGAAATTCTTTTTATTCGTCGGCCGCCGCCTTTTGCCGCCGCCACGTGTTATCTTGTGCCGCCAATCATCCTAGCCTTTTGTGACCATGTCACCATGTCCAGTAGGTGGTAATATCTCTGTTTTGTACATCTATGAAGTTCCGTTAGCCTCTGTTCGTTGTTAAAGCCGTTACCAAAAGATTAGTCGCCGATCTCATCTCTTCTCGTGTTCTCAGTTTTAGCCGTCTCTTTTGCCATGTCGCCATGACAAGTATACCTTGCTGTCTAGAGCCATGTTATTTCGTTGTTGCCACCCAATCGTCGCCCGCATGACATGCTATCTTAACCGTTTGCCTAACCGTCCCATGCGTGTATGTACAAGTGAAAGCCGTAGTATCATATAGCCATGTTGTGACCTAGCCCCCATCTTATGCAATGAGTTAGCCTCATCACCATATAATGCTTGTGGCTGAACCTAAACCCTAACCTAAGATCGGCTCGATGAACCAAGTTCATCGTGGGCCGTGTGATCGATTGTGGTACCACTAGTTGGTCAACTACAATCAATCCTAAATCTAACCGAGTTTTGTGTCATCTCAGATGCCATGTCATCATCACTGTCATTTATCGTATCCTTGTTGTATAGCCGAACCTTATATTAGTGCTCTAACCCAAGGATATGTGCACCACATATGTCATTCTCTGCTAGACCATCTCCGAGCCATGCTATTGCTCATATCTATTCATATCATCGCCGTCTCATCATCGTCAAGTCTCTTCATCGTAGTTTGACTGAACCCTAGATCAAATCCTAGCCCGATCGCATGTAGACCTTTTGTGTCGGTGCCTTCTCTCAATAAACATTAATCTACCAGAAACCTATTCGTGGACTTGGTCGATAGACCATTAGCCCATATGTCACTCTCTCGTGTCAAACCCTAATCTCTCTTGCGTTCCAGCTCTATCTATTCCATCGGTCAACAAAAGTCAACACCGTGTCTGAGATTAGTTCATCGTGAACCAAATCATTCTCATGGACCCGGTCTATAGATCGAGAGCCCATATGTCAGTATCTATCTAGCTGAGTTAATAAATCTCTTGAAATGTTACCTGGAACATACTTTGTTCTTTCTTAATCATCAATCGTATCCTTCTCGATAAATCTTCTAAAAGCCTGTTCTCTTTCATTCGATCTTCAATCAAACCTGTTCAAGTTCCTAAAGTCAAGTCCTTCCGTTCAGTACCAATCTAATATTAATTTGGGTTTTATTTGAATTGCTTTTTGAGTTTTGTTGTATTTGCATTTCGTTATCGTTAGACGCGTTATCCGGAAGTCATTCAAAGAAGCTGAAGATCAAGGAAATAAAGATTGAAGATCGAAGATCTAGAGTCAAAGATAAAGAGTAAAGAATAATAAAGATAGCAAGGGCCAGGCAAGTTGTCCTTTGATACCTCGGGGTGGCGATTACAGGGGTAATCATGCGGGGAGCATGCATGCTTGGCTTGGTACCCTATCCAACGGTGTTCGTCGGTCCTATACTTCGGCTCTGTGTGAGGGAAGTGATAGTGAAGGCAATACGGAGAGGTTCTTAGGCTAAGACAGAAGTTTCTGAAAAGCTTTGTTACGGTTAATCGCCTTTGTGGTGTGCGATGTATCTTGTGGGTAAAGTGTACAACCTCTGCAGAGTGTCAAAAGCTGTTGAATAGCCGAGTCCACAGTCTTGGACAATGCTCGGGATTACATCAAGGGTAGTGTTTGAAAATAAAATGGGAGGAAGGCGTGTGTCTAAAGAAAATGAGTAGGCTGTGTGTCCAAAACAATGTGGAAAAACATATTGAGAAATATAATGATTATATAGTTTTGCTGCTTTTAATCTAAATAAATAATAATTCAAAATATTGATGCAGTGCAAAATAACCAATTGAGCCATTCCTTTGTAACAAACCATGCATGTAGCAATAGAACTGCATTCTGTGCATGACTTGTTGAGTACGGTGTGTACTCACCCTTGCGGGCAAAATTTTACCAGAAGAGGAGTCTACACCAGCGTGGAAAGAGGAGTATACTGGAGGGCCAGAGAACTAGGGAGCAAGCCTCTGTCAGAGCGCCTGTGGTGAAGATGGATTACCATGACGTTTATTTTCCGCTGTTGTTTATTGTTACTCTGAATAATGTAAGCTCTGCGTGGCAAACTATTGTAAGGATGACCTTAAGGTCGTACAACTCGTTTATATACATGTTTGAAGTACTTTATTATTATTCCGCTGTGTATGTTGTTGGTACTTTAAACCCTGTTTAGCCTGTGTGCACTAGCGCAATCCTGGACTAGTGCAGAATACACAGAGTGTCCGGATTTACAAATTCGAGGCACGACAAGGATCCACGACATGAAACCGGCGGGCGGCGGCCTTCGAGGCTGTGCTGCTCTTCATCTACACGGACATGTTGCCGCCTGTCGAGGACGACGGTTTCCCGCTGAGTGGTTCCCCAAACAGCGCGGAACACGGAGAAGCGGCTACTGGTTGTTCGAAAGAAGGCCTTAGAGAAATGGTCGGCGGTTGGCTCGCAGCGCCGGATCGGTACGACCTAGAGAAGATGAGGCCGATGTGCGAGAATGCACTGTGCGAGACTGTCGGCGTGGCGAATGCGGCGGCCACGTTGAAGCTGGCGGACCGGCACCATTGCCCGCAGCTTAAGGCTTTCTGCAAGGACTACATCGCCTCTCCTGGTGCGTTGGCGGCTCTGGTGGCAACCGAGGGGTGCAAGGAGCTCAAGGTGCCTTGTCCCTCTCTTCTTGCCGAGGTCCTGGAGAAGCTAGGGACACATGTTAGGGGAGATTGGCGCCACTAACACTCTTTAAAATTCGTGATTCACTTTATAACACCCTAGCTCACTGTCATACACTCAGATAGACCCGTATGTCATAGACACATCACTAAAAGCCAACGAATTGGGTGTCGCTGGACTAATTTTTCCCACATGGGTTAGTGAGCCGCAATGCAGCCGTTAAAAGATTAACTACTGCCTAACCAAAAGAAAAGGGGTGTTAACTAGCTCACCACTTTCTCGAGCAAAAAGGACTATGAACCTTTTTCTTCGAAAAAAAAGGGATGAATCAATTACATCTTCGTAAATTCACCGGGCCGTTGGATCAAATGATAGGATCGGATGTAATCGATACTCCCGAATCTCAACAATGATCCAATGGTTCTAGATTTGGGTGATTTCAACAAAAAAAACATCCGGTTGATGTTTATCAAATCCCACTAAAAAAATGCACAAAAGAACATATGCATAATCAAAGTAAATAAAGAAATAAAATTAAAAATCAACTAGTGGAGCACTCAGTAATTCTTCTTTGCTTTCAAAAATGGGTGATGACTCTGGGGAGGGAGTGCCCTACCTGATGACTTCCCGAGCTTATTCTATGTTTCTACAGTTTGAACATTGTTCACAGTGTTACAGCATTTTAGTATACAGCAAACCTTTTCACCTTACCTTTAATGAGAGTTCACAAAATCAAAACTAAAACTATTTGCGAACACTATCACCAGATTTTTGCGGAAGCTAGTTGCTGCTTTGCCTATGCATCTACACTTTGTATCATCGGTAGATGATACGCATATACTAGAATACCATTTGTGTCATATCCATTTTGCTTCAGGGTTCTTGCATCGACTTTTTAGTGCAGAAACTCACAGCATCAGAAACTGTGAGGAAAATGTTGTTGCTTCCTATGTGCTCGGTGAGCTTTGATGCATGGAGCTTTTCGATAACGACAGAGCCAGGATTTGCAAGTATGAGCTGCCAAATACACAATATATCTATAATAAGCATTGGTCCAGGAAAATTCTAGCTTATGAGTAATGTAATGTAAAAGTAAAGTAATTCTCGTGTCTGCAAACAATTCTTTCTCAAGTGGTTGTAACTGGTATTTTACATGCTAACGATCCTTTCATAGGATGTTTTCTCATCGTACACCAAATGTATTCCTTTGTATTATTAGCAATTACTCAACATATTCCAATTGGACAAATTCTCTGAACGTTTTGATTGATTCGTAAAAATTCTACATAACAGTGATGATATAATTTTAGTTTCAGTGCATGTACCTGAATCTCTCTTTTCTGAAGATTCTTGTATAGATCTTCAAGAGCATGGATACCACTTGTATCGATATCTATAACCGCTGCAATAATATATTTCATTGGTTTGCATCAGTACAATAATTGTCAAAAATTTGAATGATATCAGATCACCAATAATTCTACTTACGCGACATTTCTACGACCAAGAAATTGATTTTAGGCAGTCCCTCTGCCTTGGCTTTGTCCTCTTCATCCGTCAACCACCTAAGAATTCTGCAATGGAGCAACAGATACCAGGCCTACGAGGCTGAGTTCATGTGTATTCCACTATTACTCCAATTATAAATGCAACATTAATAAATTTATAGCCTGTACCTCTCCCGGACATAATTAGAGTTGGAGAAATAGATAGCAGAATCAACTCTTACTATTACCACCCCGGGAACATGTCTTGCTTCTGGATACTGATTAGTGTTCCTGTATATTGTGGTGCCTGGAAGATTTCCAAGTAGCGCGGTCCTTGGCCTTGTTACTTGAAGAAGTATTTTAGCAAATGAGATTGACACCTGTTGACATTGGAAAACAGCAGGTAAGTTCCATTTATCTCTATAAAAATACTTGAACAGTTTATTTTTTTTCATCAAATTTAGGCTTGGTCCTTACAGCAATCAAGAGACCTATCTCAACGGATGCGAAAACAACACCGAAAAATGCTCCCATGCAAGCAATGAAGTCCAACTTGTCGACTTTCCAAATGAGAATTGCTGCTTCATAGTCCACAAGGCCGATCACAGCAGAAATAATGATCGACCCTAGGATTGCATTTGGTGTATACTTGAATAGTGGAGTGATTACCAACAAGGTGAGAAGCACAACTACTGACATAATCACATTGGATACTGGTGTTTGGCAGCCAGCCATGAAATTGACTGCTGAACGCGAGAAAGAACCTGAAAGAAATGCAGTGGATGGATTTCAGCACTAAATGTTGATATGATACACTGTCAACTCTGTTCAGAAAAATTGATTGAGCTACCTGTTGCGATATAGCAAGATGTCATTGAGCCTACTACATTCATCGTTCCAAGTGCTACCATCTCCTTGTTTCCATCCAACTGGTAGTCTTTCATAGCAGCAAACGTCCTTCCAATTGCCACAGCTTCCTGATATTGGTATTCACACAAAAATACTGGTGAGATGTTTGAAAATGCACATGATTGGCAAAACGAGATATGTTTATGTCGTGTACATACTGTCAAACCGATCATGCCACAAACGACACCAATCTTGAAGCCTTTTGCAACGAATGGACCAGTGAAGTAAATCTTGTGTGCTGATGATGGATTGATGCCCTTCTTGATGTGGTTCACCTGTTATGATCAAGCACCAACAAAATTTTCATCCATGACAAACAATACATGATCTATATGAACTGAGCCTTCACAATACTGACTTGAGTACTTACTATCTGAACACCTTGCTTGTCAGCACGAGTAATGTACACAAAAAAGGTTGCCAGAATAACTGAAGTTATAGGAGCAATAGCTGGCACCCAGAAAAACTTCTTATTCTTCTTTCCCTGTGTAAATCAAACATTACTACTATATCAGATCACTGATTCTAAATTTTAAAGGTGAAAGGTAAAGTCAATGAAAATAAGAGATGCTCACGATGTACTTGGCAAACAGAAGGAAAGATAGGAAAGCTAGGCCGATCACAATTGTCTGCCAGTTCCACTGCGTATGCAACAGAACTCCTTGTCAGTTCTTTATATAACTCAGCTAGATAGTAATATTTTCATCAGACTATGTTAAGTACATGATAAGTACCCCATGATGAACTGAACTCCAAACAGAGTCCATAACAGAAACTATGTCAGTTTTCTTTGTAAAGTTCCTGATACCCAACACATATTTCAGCTGCTGGAGCGCAATTGTTATGGCTGCTCCCCCCATGAACCCGACGATTGCAGCATGTGAAAAGAACTCGATGAGGAACCCTAACCTGAAAAATACCAACTCTTAGTTTAATGCATGACCGCATCTGCAAGTTTCTGGAAGATGTTTGTTTATACCTCAGAAATCCTAGGGCTGCTTGAGTGATACCAGCAAAGAAAGTTGCTGTGAAAGCAAGGTGCAAGTATTCCTCCTTGTTTTTGACAGGGTCAGCCTCATTTTGTAGTAGTGAACCTAGTAAAAGAGAAACCACCGCAACTGGACCAATTGCTATATCCCTTGAGCTACCCATTGCAGCATATATCAATGGGGGAACGAAGCTGGAGTCTGAAACAAACAAACAAAAAGAAAGTCATAATGGCAACAAAAGAAGCTTCAAGAATTTTTCATCAAAGCGGCCAACAGCTGGAAGGGGAAACTCACATAACCCATACTGTGGATCCAAATTAGCAAGCTTCGAATAGCCAATATCCTATCAGAGTCCAAGATTCAATGTCAGGCACACTAAGTAGTTGAATCATATCACAGGTGGACTAATCATCCTTGATACCTGAGGAATGCAGAGACTTGCAATGGTCAATCCGGCAATCAGATCACCTTTGAACTTGCTGAAGTTGTAGTTCCTTCCCCACTCAAAAACCGGAAACAAGAACTGCAACCCCATCATGAACTTTGTCGATCCGGATTTGTCCTTCCACTGGCGTAGTGGGTTGTCATGGAAGAAAGTCTCCCTTAATGTGTCTGCAAACTCTCTGGCCAAGTTCTTTTGAGGGGGATAGCCGACCTTGTACACCAACTGTGCTTGAGACGGGTTATAGGAGGGTGGCTGTGTGGTGATGCTGGCTTCATTTTCTGTTGCCTCATCTGACATATGATGAACCATCTCTGGCTACTGAAATAACTTCTAACTAACCTGTGAAAACCATTGAATTAATTTTAGCAACAGAAGAGTATGGAAGTTATAGGTGAGAGACTGAGAGTACTCCCACATTGCACCAATGCAAACCTGAACAAAAACCACAGTACGGAGCAATATCCTCTCAAAATGAAAGGCAAAAAACAATTAACTTAAAAACAAGGAACATTATGTACCTTCAAACAATGGATGAAGCACCACTATATTACACAGATTGGGTCGATCTAACAAAAATGCTCTCAACTGAATTCTTGTATGACATGAATCCTCAGTTGGTAACCTACATATTGGATTCAACCACCCTTCTTTTTTTAGATGCCCACTCTTTATTTTATTAAGCAATGTACTAAAATAAGTTGGATAATATCAACAAACCTCACAGTGTTGCCACATTTAGTATGAATAGTGAATGATAAGTTATCCTAGTTATTCTTGATGAGCTTAAAGCCTACAGTTTGAAAGGCTAGCAAGCAAATCTATTGAATTAAAAATGGTTGAAGGTTTATTATTAAAAATCCAATAAATGTTGGTGAAAAATGATATATATATATATATATATATATATATATATATATATATATATATATATATATATATATATATATATATATATATATATATATATATATATATATATCCATGAATCCTGTATCAATGCCAATGATGTGCAGCTCAGGATCAAGACTGAATCAATTTTACTTGACCTTTCAAAAAATAATCAATTTTATTTTAATAGCTCTTCAAGTCAGATGAGCTGCAAAATAAAGAACAGTATATGCTTTCAAACTAAACACTGCTAAGAGCCTAAGAGAAAAAGGAAGTATGACCTATACCACAAAACTCTTATGAGCTCTTTCACGGTACACTAAATTCAATATAAACCATACATTCTTTTCGATTCAATGGATCATATTAACTAGTATTTATTTATATTTCAGGCAGATTAGTAGAAATACTCTTAACAAATAAATAGCTAGATCTAATTTCTACCACCTATTATATACTACCAATGTAATACACTGTAAAATTTCTCAACTCTTATATAACAACCATCCAACCATCCTTTTCTCTCAATTGTCAACTACTTATCTATTATCCGTGCTATAAACATTGCAGGGAGAACGTGTTAACAAACTTCAGTTGTAGCGTTACATTCAGTATGACTGTATGAGCAATAGACAATTCTTTTGTGTGTTATCAAAAAATAGTATGAGCAACAGATAATAAGCTAGAGTGCTGTTTCAGATGAGCACAAGGGTTTCCGTTTTCGGTCTGAAAGCCCAAGCAGACATATTCAATCAAGAATAATTGGTGCAGAAAGATTGAATAATTCTCTTGGAATCCTGAACCAATGCTAATAGATCAGCAATTGATAAGAGTAATATTGAGTCAAATTTGTTGTCTGGCCTGAAATTGTTCAATTGATAAGAGTAATGTTGAGTCAAATTTGTTGTCTGGCCTGAAATTGTCCAACATTCACGACAGTAGATATGACCCCATACTTCTATACAATTCTCCAAAAATAAAGCAGACAGATAAGTAGAGGCAATTATGTGCAAGTCACCTTCTTAGTATAATTGTATCACCTTGATGTAATTTACTAAGATTAATAAAAGCTTCCTTTATCGAAAAAAAAAATTATGTGCAAGTCAAGAGAACAGCCTTCTTAATCTGATTATCAGACAATGATCGATTGCTCACCGTTCCTCCTTGCATGGGTAGGCATTCATAAGAAGGTGTCTTATCACGTTATTTTTCAGACAACCTAACTAGTAATTTTTTTAGTAGGATAACTTTCGAAGTTACGATAAGGCAGAAATCTTCCGGCGCTACAGCTCGTGCTAATGGCAGTTCAAGTCAAATGAGCAGGAAAATATAGGGCATATTTTATATTCTAATGCAAAATTAGTCAAATGAGCAATGTCGGGTCAACATTGTGCCTCAATAATTCTATAATATTACACAAAATCAAAGCAGGGAGATAACTCGAGGCAGTTGTGTGCAATTCAAGAGAACGTATCTATACACTACACAACAATGGCCGCTTACTCTGGTTATTTGATAAGGTTTGATTGCTCATTGTTCCTACTTGCATGGTTGACAGCAATAAGAACATCTCGTACCACATTTTTTTTCAGACAACCTAACCATAATATTTAGCAGGATAACTTTTGAAGCTGCGAAAAGGTTGGGGCAGAATCAAGAACACTTTCTCACAGCTTATACAATGCAAATGAAAGCGCAGATTAATAAAATTCTATGACATACATAATCAACTATAAACACCAGTTAATGACAGGTTCTTCGGGAAAAAAAATCGTGAAACATAAGCAGATAGATGAGGCAGGAGATTGACGGTTTCTCATCAATGGAAGATGCAAGATTTTTATTGATTTCTCCATGAAGAAACTAATGGGGACAAAACTAAGCACGCCAGCCCGGAAACCGTCAAAGTATAACCATAACCGAAACAAAAATGTATAAAATTCCCTAGAAAAAGATTCCTCAGAAGAAAATCCAACTATCCATGCAATGATCCCACAACTCGTGGAAAGGAGCAAAAGAAACAGCAGAGTACAATCAAGAAAGCCAAAGTACATCACACACGATCTGCACAGAAACCCAAATGGCAACAAGAGAACAACTGAGCCTGAAAGAATTAATAAATCCTTGTGCACGCCATGCATGCGGTTAAGAATGGGAAAACTAAGGCGCGAATCTTACCGGAAAAAGAAGGTCGTCCTGGGAGCCAGGCAATGGCGAATCGAGCCGGTCAAGCTTCACTACAAGAACGCCGCATTCCTTCTCCCCCAAACAAGAAAGAATCAACCCGAACAAACACAGACCAGCAAGGGGAGGAACTGATCTCTGCAATTATACACAGACGGGGCAAAGGAGATGGCAACATGACGTCACGGCGACGTGGGAAATGCCTGGGCTCCGGGAAGTCCTCGCGGGAGCTTTACCCTGGCAGGTGGGGACGCGCAGCGGGTCAACGGTGGTCGGGGTCTACGGGTGCACGGTGGGGGGGGCAGCAAGATACGAGCGGTCGCGAGGGAAGACAGGGAGGGATTTTGACCGTGGAATAGTGAACAGACAATGACATGTGGGCCAGGGTAGGTTGGACCGTAGCATGCCGGTGCGGAGCCGTTTATGAGGATGTGAACCCGTCCCCATTCATTCATCGGAGCCGTTTATGAGGATGTGAACCCGTCCCTATTCATTCATCTGAACCTGGTGGGACATCCGGACGGGGAGACGGGCCCGCAAATTGCTAACTGAACCCAGCGCAGCCGCTGTTATGCACCGGCCGAGTGCCCGAGCTCACCGGTAATTTCCACAGTAGAGTTGAATATACCTGTTCCACGATCACACTATTGCCTCTCCAGCAGGTTTCAAATTTCATTTTCAAACTACAACTCGGAGACAGTCGAAATCTAAAATTTTGATAGGGACTTCAGAATTTCAAAAATTAAATTTGAGATCCGGAAATTTTGAGGTCAAAATTTCGGCAATTTTCAACATACAATAAAATGATCTCTCGATACTAGAAAAAATTGGAAAAAATATAAAAAAATTATACATGCATTTATCTTCATTTTCTATCTATTTCAATACAAAATAATAAGTATTTGTACATAAAAGATCCTAAATTTAAGAATCTCCCAACAGTAGTCTACCGTCTCCCTTAAAAGGAAAATTTAACCTGAGCTTGTTCTCCAGGGCATTGCTATTCATTTGATTGGCATGCTTAAGTTGTTCAATTTTCCTCTTATGCTCCTGTGTGAAATAAAAACTTGTTAGATTAATTTTATGGATTAGCTGGAAGCTTGGGAGGCAGATAACTAACTCTTCCGTGCTTAGCAATTGACCATTTGCTTTTCCTAATTCTTCTTCCTTCAGGCTTTGAGATTATGTGTGAAATTTCATCTGAATAACAGCAAGCATATAAAAAAATCGTCCAGAGTTTCATCGACATGATTGTACTGCATAAAAAGCTTAGCACGTACTTGTCCTATTATCAAACTTGATCTATTATCAGCTTCCAAATTCCATGCAGAAAAGAAACAAAAAAGAATCTATACCAACTTATGTTAATTCAGTTGTGTCATCACCTCAGTATCAAATTTTCATCACCCTCCTTGTAATTGCACATAATAAGTAGCAACCAACCTGGATTATCATTGGATGGATGAGTATCCAAGCCACACAATCTACACATGATTGACACTATAAATCAAAGATATATTAATTTGTATATGTATTTTTATTTTTGCAAAATTTTCAAATGCATTCCTTATAAAAAGGCATTACAATTTTTTACAAAAAATTTAGAGTGAAATCCAGTCCTAAAAATATCAAATTGGTCCAATTTCTAGCAACTTCAGTCAAAAAAACGAAATCTTGACGAAATTTACTGAAATTTCACCACAAATACTGTAGCAATTTGAAATTTTTCAATTTTATTTATTCCAATGAGATTTGGAATCTCGGCCCTTTTGAAATCCGAAATCTCAGCCAAAAATAGTGCGACTATTTTATCTGAGTAAAAGGACTACATGCGCCCCTAGAAAAAGACTATGCGCGTTATTCTCATGCGCGATCAGCACCCTCCATGCCGGTTTATAAACAGATTCTCGCATTGACATTCATGACTCGTCTATTTGTATCTCGATTCATCACCGTAACATATCATATGTGAATATTCTCTACCTCTAAGTTTGTAGAACGTATTTTCTTTTAGCAATAGACCAATAATGTATTGAAAACGACTAGACTAGCTCAAATTATTATCTCTAAGCACTATATTCAATACATACATATAGAAGATATCAAGTAAATCTAGATATCCATTAGGAGCATAAAGAGAACACCACACTAAATCATGTTAGAACATAATATCGTATATTTATGAATTCGTAGGCTCCTGGGAGGGCGCGTAATTTGCGGTTAGGCGATCTGGGCGAATTTCAAACGTGCGGAATCAGGCGTCGTTCTTCCTGATCGCCGGAGCTTGTTTCCTGGTAATGGCTTCTATTCGGTAAGGTTTGGCCGATGACGGTTGTCATCTTTCTTACGCTTGTGTCGATTCTTTGGATTTCAATCCGGTGCATAAGGATGAGGGTTTGTTCGGTGTGGCGTCGAACGATTTGAAAGCGGCGAGGCGAGATTGTCGTCTGTGGTTCAGTCGGTGGCAGCGGTCTGCTCCAGACCAAGTTCCGGAGTTGGCAGAAATTCTCATTCCAGATTCTGGAAGTCCAGCGTCTCCGATGAGGAGTCCTCCGATGAAGATGTAATTTCTACAACGGAATTCATCGCGGAGGCTAAGGCTGAGGAGGGGCTGTCGGTGAGTAAATCTTCAACCTCTCGTCGGGCTAATCGTTTGTTGGCAAATCGAATTGTCAATGCATTAGTTCTTCGTAAGGTTGGGGTCAAGCCATGGCAGGGTCCCTTACCACCGCCTCGGGTGTCACCACCGAGAACCTTTGGAGATGCATTGAATTCGGCAAATTATGGTAACTTGGGTTTACGTCGACGTGGTTTGAATTTAAATTTGCTGAAATCAGATCTGTTGCCTTCTGGTTCATCAATGGATGCGAGTAATTCTGGTACTAAGTCGATGTTGAAATTTAAAATTCCTGAGGGGTGTTGTGAGGTGGAAAAATCCTTACCTTCACATGTATGTGGAAAAATTATTCAGCCCAAGTTGGCCCAGTGTTTTTCGCCCGGTGATCCGAATTGGATTATACTGGGCCCCGGTGGAAGATTCAGGCGGACACAGGGGCTGGTGGCGCTATTCTCACGCACGGGTTTCTTTCGTCCCAACCCTAAACGCCAACCCCAGACCTCTGTTCGCTTGGCGATCCTCTGGCGGTGGTGCTTGTGAAGGGGTCACCAATGTCTTGTGAGCAGGCAATAGTGCCGGTGGAAGCGGGAGCAAGGTTGATCGGTGGCCTTGGCGGTTTAATCTGGGTTCAGTAGGGGTTCAACCACTGGGTATCTTGTTCGCCCGTTCTAGTGGGGGACGAGGTTTTTACGGAGGTGGTGGCTACAATCGTGGTGCGTATGGCCGGGGAAGAGATTTTCGGCAAGGTGGAAGGGGTATTCATGGTGAGGGTCAGGTGGCTGGTCGAATCGGAACTGGAGGAGGAGGTTATGGTGCTCGTGGAGTTGGTTCTGTGGTCGGGGGCAGCCATGGGAATGCTGGGCGCAGCTGTTCGGAGATTCAAGTCTCCAGTGTCAATACTGGTGGCTCCAATGCTCCTACTCCTGTTCATCTTCCGGCAATAGATGTGGGTAAGCAAACTTCAATTCAAATGCCAGCTATTTCTGGGTCAAGGGAGTTAGTTGCGGCGACAGGGGCAGAATCAGGGGCATTAGCTAAGGGAGTAGTGAAAACCAAAATTAACAAGCCTTACTGCTATAGATGTCTTACTAAGGGTCATGTTAACTCGGATTGTACCACCGAGTTGAATCGTGAAACATGTGGTTCGGATGAACATGTAGCAAAGGCCTGCACAACAAGTAAGCAATTTAAGTCTGTGGCTATTCCCAGTGGTTATGCTGTAGAGGGTTTGGGCTTTTATTATATCTCGTTTCCTGGTACCCAGAAGGTGTCTTCTGATTCTACGGTGGCACTTGTCAAAGTGATTGAGGGTTCTATGTTAGGGATGAATGTTACAGCTGAACTGGAGAGATTGCTTCCAGGTAATTGGAATTGGAAGGTAGATGATTGTGGTCCCAATACTTTTGTGACGACGTTCCCATATAAGGCTGAATTGCAGAGGCTCGTTGAATGGGGACCGGTAGTCACTAAAAGTGTTAAGGCTACTATGAGTATTAAGGAGAAGGAGAGCTCAGATGTTTATAGGTATGAGATTCCAAAGGTGTGGGTTCAGTTCAGGGGTCTTACTCAAGATTTGCGGCTGTTTTCCATTATTTGGGCTGTGGGCTCCATACTTGGGGCTACTCGAAAGGTGGATATGAAATTCACTAAGGACAATAGTGTGGCTAGAGTCAAGATTGCATGTCTGAATCCAGATATAATTCCTGAATTTGTCAGTGTGGTCATTGGGGATTATGTGTATGAACTTCAGTTTCGGGTGGAGAAGAACATGGACCCGGATAATCCAATGCTTATAAATATGGATCTTGATCCGGAGGATGGTGCGGATGATGACATGGAAGAGGATCTTCTGGATGATTTTAATGGTTAGGGTAGTATTAAGAGAACGAAAACAAAAAAGGTTAACTCTGAGAATTCTGTTCAAGTCAGCTCAACCCCTGCTTCAACTCGTCAAACTCCTGCTGTCATTCTTAATTTACCACTCGGCACACTTTCAACGCCTGGGTTGGTAGCTTCGGCTGGGGCTTTGGATGAGTATAGTCTGGGTGAACGGCAGGAGGAGGTCAACACGTCAGTGTCTGTGCTTACGTCTAAGCCGGCTGAGACGTCTTCATCCAAGGTGACAAAGGTCCTACCGTTGGCGCTAAAGGAGTCTTCTTAGTTGGTGGTGTCTCCAGTTCGTTCCAGTAAACGGATGGCGGCAGTCGCGGATCAAAATATTTTGGAACGAGCGGCTAGATTGAAAGCAAGAACTAATTTGGAAGCTTCTGATGGGGAAGGTATTACCAACTCTTCTCATTTTGATTCCTTTAATGATGCTGTTATTATGAAGAATATGCAATCTGTGGGTATATGTATGGGTAAGTCCGAATCTGTGATTGCTCAGAATGTGCGATCTCTACATAATTTGCTATCTAGAACTGTTGATAGACCTGTATCTTCGGGAGATGCAACCATGTGTAAGGATAGTGAGGAGTGTATAGACAGTTCCAGTGATATGGACATGAGGGATATTAATCTTTTATGCGGGGAGGTTGCTGAGGGTCTTAGTGAGGGTGAGGTTGATTATTTCAGTGATCAACAAGCTCACACCCATGTGAACAAATCTCAGCGTAAGAAGGGAAAAAAAGGTAAGAGAATTTAAATTGTTTGAGTGGTAGAATAATGAAAGGGATTTTTTGGAATTGTAATGGGTTAGCAGATCCAAAAAAGTTTAAATTTTTATCTGATCTTACGTTAGAAAAGGATTTGGATTTCATTGCCTTATCGGAAACCGGTAGGAGGGAGTGCTCACAGATTTTTCTCTGCAATCTTTGTGCGGGTAAGGACTTTTTGTGGCATTGTAAAGCTCCTCTTGGTAGGTTTGGTGGCATGTTAGTAGGAGTTAACTTGACGACTTTTGATATAGGCGAGATTGAGGATAGAGATTATTGTGTGAAATTTAAAGTCAGAAACAAAAATGATGGTTTCCAGTGGATATTAGTGTCTGTGTATGGGCCGGCGCAACAACATCCGAAAGAAGAGTTTCTGACGGAGCTCGTCCAGCTCTGTACTAAAGAAACCTTACCTATAATGATAGGTGGTGATTTCAATATCTTAAGGGGGCCATCTGAGAAGAGTAATGACAACTATAATAATCGATGGCCTTTTCTGTTCAATGCTATTATTGACGCTTTTAATCTTCGAGAATTGGAGTTGTCGGGTAGAAAATATACTTGGGCGAATAATTTAGTTAATCAGACTTTTGAGAAGCTGGATAGGGTGCTAGTTAGTACGGAGTGGGAGTCAAAATTTCCTAGATCTACTTTACTGGCTTTAACCAGAGATATTTCGGACCATACTCCTCTTTTTCTTAATACTGGTGACTTGTCTACCTCGGTTAAGTCGCCTCTGTTCAAATTTGAACTTAGTTGGTTGACTCGAGCAGGTTTTTTTGACATGGTCAAAAGTATTTGGGAAAAAAAGGTTAACGGTGTTAATCCTTTAGATCGTTGGCAATCTAAGATTAGACGTCTTAGACAGCACTTGAGGGGTTGGGCTAAAAATGTGTATGGGACATATCGGAAAGAAAAAAAATCGCTGATTGATAAGCTCGATGCTCTGGATAAAAAAGCGGAGTCCATGGTTCTTTCTTCTGAAGAGCTCAATGTAAAACATGCTTTGCATGAAAGATTAGCTCAGTTGTTAAGGGAGGAAGAAATTAAGTGGTATCAGCGAGCCAAAGTAAAGAACCTGTTAGAAGGTGATGCTAATACCAAGTTTTTTCACATGGTGGCTAATGGTAAGCATCGCAAATCCCGTATTTTTCAACTGGAGCAAGAGGAGGGTTTAATATTAGGTGATGCTGAGTTAAAAAAGTATATCACCAACTATTATAAAAAGTTGTTTGGTCCTCCTGATCCTGTCTAGTTAACGTTAGATGAAACGAGAATTGATGATATTCCTCAAGTTTCTTTGCTGGAAAATGAATTCTTAACTTCAAGTTTTACTGAAGAAGAGATTAAGAGGGCTATTTTCTAGATGGACAGCAACAAAGCTCCTGGTCCGGATGGGTTTTCTGGGATGTTATCAAACCGGATCTGATGGCTCTCTTTGAGGAATTTCATCATGGTTCCCTAAATCTATCTAGATTAAATTTTGGAACTATAATTTTGTTGCCAAAAATTAATGATGCGAAGCAAATTCAACAATACAGGCCCATATGTTTGTTGAATGTTAGCTTTAAGATTTTTACAAAAGTGGCTACTAATAGGATTTCCCAGGTGGTTCAAAAAATCATTAGGCCTTCTCAAACAGCGTTTCTGCCTGGTAGAAACATTATGGAGGGTGCAGTTGTCCTTCATGAGACTTTACATGAATTGCACAAGAGAAAGCGGAATGGAGTGATTTTTAAGATTGATTTTGAGAAGGCTTATGATAAAGTCCGGTGGGATTTCCTGCAACAGACATTGAGAATGAAAGGCTTTTCTTCTATTTGGTGTAATTGGGTTAAGGCTTTTGTCCAAGGAGGGAATGTTGGTATTCAGGTAAATAATCAATTGGGATCTTATTTCCAAACTCGGAAAGGGCCCCGTCAGGGTGATCCACTGTCCCCAATACTATTTAACATAGTAGCGGATATGTTGGCTATCATCTTGGCAAGAGCGAAAGAAGATGGTCAAATTAAGGGCGTGATTCTTCATTTGGTAGATGAGGGCCTATCTATTCTTCAGTATGCTGATGATACAGTAATTTTCATGGACCATGATTTCGAAGAAGCGAAGAATATGAAATTGCTGCTATGTGCGTTTGAACAACTATCAGGACTCAAAATTAACTTCCATAAAAGTGAAATTTTTTGCTTCGGTAATGCAAGGGATCATGAGGCAACATATTCCGATTTGTTTGGATGTAAGTTAGGTACTTTTCCGTTTAGATACTTGGGGATTCCGATGCATTATAGGAAGCTGAGAAATTCTGATTGGAGAATGATTGAGGACAGATTTGAGAAAAGATTAAGTGGTTGGAAAGGAAAGTTATTATCGGTTGGAGGGAGGTTGGTATTGATTAATTCAGTGTTGTCTAGTTTGCCAATGTTTATGATGTCCTTTTTTCAGATTCCTATGGGAGTCCTGAAGAAATTGGACTATTATAGGTCCCGTTTCTTTTGGCAAAATGACCAACACAAGAAGAAATACCGGCTTGCACGTTGAGATCTCCTTTGTCAACCTAAAGATCAAGGCGGAGTTGGGATCCTTAACCTAGATATCCAAAATAAGAGCCTGTTGAGCAAGTGGTTGTTCAAATTGTGTAATGAGCAAGGTATGTGGCAGCAATTGCTTAGAAATAAATATTTAAAAGGCAAGACTTTAAGCCAGGTTGAGAAGCAACCAGGGGACTCCCATTTTTGGAGCAGTCTAATGGGGGTCAAACCTCAATTCCTCAGCTTAGGTTCTTATATTTTAAAGGATGGAACCCAAGTTAGGTTTTGGGAAGATACTTGGTTGGGAAATTCTCCCTTGAAAGCTCAGTTTCCTTCCTTGTTTAATATTGTCAGGAAGAAACATGCAACGGTGGCTGAGGTTTTTGAGGCACTTCCGCTGAATGTATCTTTTAGGAGATCTTTAATGGGGAATAACCTCAGAGACTGGGGATTGTAGTAGCGCGACTGATGAATGTTAGTTTACTAGGGGGAACTGATAGTTTCAAGTGGCATCTTCACAATACTGGTATCTTCTCTGTTAAATCTATGTACAGCTACCTGGTTAATAATGGAATTAAAGTATCACAGGAAGTTTGGCATACATGGCTACCTTTGAAAATCAAAATTTTTCTGTGGTATATTAAGAAGGGGGTGATATTGACTAAAGATAATTTGATAAAGCGTAACTGGCGTGGGGATAAATGGTGTTGTTTCTGCAATTCTCCTGAAACTATTCACCATCTTTTCATAGTTTGTTGTTATGCAAAATTCCTTTGGCGAGTTGTATACGTAACTTTGGGCATTTCTTCTCCTGTATCTATTCATCATTTATTTAATGGGTGGGTAAAGCAGGGTGGGTTAGCCCAAAGTTCTGTATTACTTACAGGTGTAGCCGGAATTTGCTGGGCCTTATGGTTAACTCGAAATGATGCTGTTTTTGACAAGCGCATACCTAAATCTTTCTTGCAGGTCTTATTCAGAGGAACACATTGGCTTCGAACTTGGGCCAAATTACAGCGGTGTGAAGTTATCAAAGCGAGTCTCTTAGATGTGTGTCGTCGTTTGGAGACTGTGGCATTGGAGTTATTTACTTCGTTCGGCTGGCCTTTTGTGTCTAGGATTGGTTATTCTGCTAGTTGATTTGGTTCGCTTGGTGCATTGTATTGTCAATCTGTAATAAGTTTGGACTGATTCCCTATTGAAGGGATGAAGCCGGAATTTTGTATTCTATTATCTAAAAAAAATGAAATAAATCATTTAAAAATACGTCCTCATACTCCATAAAATTCGATGTGGAGAGAGTGGACCGTAAATAAGCGGATGTGCGCTGTTGGGGGTCACATTCACGGGGCATCCAAACACGCTTACGAGATTAGCAAATAGCATACGCGCATTGGTTCTGTCTATAGGTTCTGTCTTTGGCTTAAATACGATGGCTACTTTCGAATTGGACCTCACCCCTACATGTCACGCAAAACGATAATCAATGCCCACCCAACCATGTGTCCTCAATCACGCATTTTGGATACTAGTAAACAATGACTACTTTCTTCTTACGCCTGTGCCATAGAAAATGGACGCAATTTACCGTTAATTTAATAAAGAACATTAACTTTCATGAAAATAATCGATCAATTATCATGTCAATTAGTAGTGGTTATCTCATGACAAAAATGACATTGAAATGTGCCGTTTGAACTAGATGGATCGACGAGAGATTTTTAGTTCGCAATAAATAAAGCCAGGCATCTTATTCCTACGTAGGACAAACATTTCAAGATTAAAGACATATTCAACACTATATAAAAGTTTATAAAATACTGTATCAACTTAGAAGACTGTTCTTCTTAAAAACAACTAGGGAAAGTGTTCTGGTTTCCCCTAATAAAACCTTTGTTTCACTCCTTATAAATTTTCATCTCTCAATTTCAAAAAATAAAATAATTTTTTTATCTCTTCACCCTAAGGCTCCAAATGCACAACTAGGACCGTTTTGCCGTAGAGACTAGAATGACTACCATGTAATGTGAGGCTTGAGTGTGGCTAGTGATTGAGGGCCAGTTTGTTTTAGCTTTTGATTCTGGATTCTGACTCCAAGAGCAGAATAAAAAACAAAATGTATCGATTCTAGAATTTGATTCTCACAATCCAGCCTATCCATATACACTAGAATACATAATTCACTATAACCATAATCTAGAATCAGCTTTTAGATAATCTAAAGCAAAAATAAACAAGCTCTGAGCATCCTGAGCCCTACAAGCCTTTCTCCCTCGGCAAAGAAGACTACTTGCTATTGTAGTGGAGTGTCTAGTGTCTACTCATGGAGTGTCTAGTGGTCTAGTCATTTATAGTCAAGGAGTGTCTAGTAGTGAGTTTTTTATTTAATCCTTTTTTAATATTATTTTAAAGTTAAACCCCCTAACTTAATTTTCAATTATAACCACTTTAGCTATGCTAGAGCATATGGTCACACAGAGTCCCCGACATGGCCAAAGCTGCCACTCAAGCCCTTATTTCCCTTCTCAGCCAACGTGGACGGCATGTGTTGGCCCAGGAAGGGGCTACGTCTAGTCATGTTGATCTCCATGGTGTGTAGGGGTGGGCACAAATAAACCGAAACCGAAAAACCGAACAAATTAACCAAATTTTTTGATTTTTTGGTTTTCAGTTTTTGGTTTGGTTTTTGTTTTAATACTGTTCGGTGTTCGGGGTTCAGTTCAGTTTTCGGCTCCCAAAAATCGAAAAACTGAACAAAACCGAAATAGCCCAACGAGTGACCTCTCCAGCTCTTCTTCACCAAATCGCTAGTCACCACACTTCCCTTCCCACCCCACAACCCGCTGCTTGCTCAACGCTTGCCCATCACCCCCATTCACCTCGTGTAGTCGTGCTCCTCGATTTCGTTGGGCGAGAACCGCGAGAGCCACCTCCTCCTCCCGCCCTCTAATGCCCCATCCTTTGGTGCCCTGGTCGGTGAGATAGCGAGCAATGGATCCGCCACCGTCCGGATGCCGCCAGATCTAGCAGCCTTCGGTCAGCTCCCTCGCCAAATCCAGTGTTCCCCAACGAGCCCACGAGCACAACATCCCGGTGTTCCTCCCCTCCTCACCATAAAGTGAAGTTCTTGCAGGAACTAAAGGTATGGATCCCAAATCCCACTTCTCTACCTCGTATTGCATGATAATATAGTTGGATCCGTGCCTTTTGTTGATGGATCTAGCTTTTTACATAATTTTGTTCACTGCCCTCCCCATCTCGCCATCCGGATCTGGGCATCCCTACCTGAGCCGACACAGCCCCCGCCACCATCGCTGCCCTCATGGTCTCATGGAGATGCTCGCGCCACTCATGGAGGGCCCAGATCCGAAGGCCGGTGACAACTCGCGCACACAGCGGGAGGGATGGGGCCAGTGAGTGTGCAGCCAGATCACGTGTGCACCGGCGGTGGCTGGCGGCAGCGCCGAGAGCACAATGCGGTAGAACGACATGAGGCTGCTCCTCGAGGTCATGGGTGCGCCACTCGTGCCTATGCATGTCTGCGCTGCCGAGCTGCTCCCACACCTCAGCATCAAGGACACCCCCATTGTAAGAGCTTGCTATCTGCTACTTGTTTGCTTGCTTATTCTTGCTCTAGATTGAGTTCAACCCAGTGTTTTGGTGAAATTTGCGAGTGAAAATTTGTGCATTATGCAGTCATGATGTCTAGATTTGAGCTCTTCATTGCTAAATGTCCCTCCTTTTTGATGGAATTAATGTTTTTTTTCTTAGCTAATTTCATGATTTGATCCTCTAGTCTGCTGTAAAAATAGCCTTCCTTTTCTATAAAGAAAGATTGACCTTAAAAGCTGCGTAGTGAATGAGCTGTTTGCTGTAAATTTTGATTCTTTAGAATAGCATTACAGTAATTTTGGTTTTTATCTATATGCCCATGCGAGAAGCTTGGATCATGCTTCAGGAAATTCGGTTAAACCGAAAGCCGAATTTACTGAACCGATTTGATTTGGTTAATTTGGTTTGGTTTTTAGAGCTGTTCGGTTTTGATTCGGTTGGCAGAATCCAAAAACAAAAATATTTAAAAACCGAAAATACCGAACCAAATTAACCGAATGCCCACCCCCAATAACGTGGCCAAACAGTTTCGCCACACCACCACATTTGGCGAGGCTTTGTGTGTTGTCACTTGTCACGCCACCCTTCTTTGTCCTTCCCGAGCTGGAGCAATGCAAGCCCACCGACGTAGAGCTTAAGTCCTGCCACACCCTCATCAGCAATCAGGTGTGTGCGGTGTGGAGGCATCCTACAATGGAAGAAAGAAATTGTAAGACACGTCATGTTGGGTATGAGAGCGGCATCACCCAACTCTTCTAGGCTGGTCTTCTAGGCTGGCCATCCCTGTTGTTGTGTTTCGTTTTAGTGTTTTTGTACTCATGACACTCGGAGCACAGGTTCTTGACAGTGACATCGTCAAAGTCCCCCAGCCTGTTCATGTCCTTACCGACTACCTCTGACCGGCCTGACGAGGATTAAATACCGGCTACCTCTAACTGGTATAACATGGATTAAAAGTCTATCATTTATTTTGAACTGTCAAATTATTTATAACTATACTCTATCAATAAACTTGTAATACATAAATTCTATAATGCATTGAACGAAACCCATCCTTATCTAAACGTTTAGTTCTTCGACCAGTTTAGTCAAATAGTCAAAACTATGGTTCACACTGATTGTCGCCGATCAGTGAAATAGCCATCATAATCAGTAAGCTGGTCAGAGACAAGCAGTTATCCCCACATATGTTTATGTGCGGATAATTATCTAACAAGTATACATAACTACCCAGAAGTTAACTCTGAAAAAGGCACCATTTGACGAGAAGACACCGTTTGGCGAAAAAGCACCTCTCTGCTACACGAAGCCCTTTTGGAGAATAACTACCGTCTCTTCAACTGGGATAAGTAGAGGGCCGATCCACACTGTTAAGGGCATCTGCAATCTAATCTGATATGTGATTAGCAACTCACGATCATTTTGATCACTCTGTAGTTTGTACTCTGTAAAAACCGCTTGGATAATAAAGAAATAATTCCTATTCTCTTTGTTTTGTTCATTAGGGGTCTACAATTATATTTCCGTAAGTTCGATTAAGAGACCCAGATCTTGAACATCGACAGCTAGTGCTAGAAGTAGGGCCTCCAGTGATCAAAACAAAGAAATTCTCCACAATGGATGAAGAAAACTGGTTTAACCTCGCCAATGAACCCTCGATGTAGAGGGAACTCAGATTTTCAGCGACCAAAGAATGATTGTTGTGAAGATCATCCTTGTCCATGCTCTCTTCAGCTGTAAATCCCAGAAGTGTGCCAAAGCGCCCCACAGACGATACATGAACGCCGACCTTGATCATCAAGTCATGGTGTCATTGGCGGCGTCGAGTGGCATAGAATTGAGCGATGATTTCGGAATTCCAATTTTGCTGCATGCCCATAATCCTTTTGATCCCGAGCCTTTCACAAGCGTCAATGACATCATTAAAAACTGGGTCATCCAGAGACTCCATATACTCCCAATCTACCCACTGCATATTGATAGTCAGATTCTTGCGAGGGAGGATGACCGTCTCATAAAAGTCCTGTTGGAAGAAGTTCCAGAAACGCTTGTCGGAGGAAAACTGCTTTGATATGTATGGATCAGATGCCCTGGCCTTAGTGACCATTCCAGACTTTCCTTTGTAGCTCACCACAGATCTCTGAAGATCGGGACGACGACTGGGCTTGAACATCATCGGAAAAGGAATGAAATCGTCGTCTTCGTCTTGAGCCGGACCTTTGCCCTTTTCAGCTGCGGTTGGAGCACTGGTAGACGATCCTTTGCCTTTGCCAGAAGGAGTAGGAGGAGGACGGGCAGGAGGGGCATCACCTTGTTGACGCTCAGAAATTGTAAGAGCCTTTTGCTTGGGATGCGTGACAACTCGCTTCTTGTTTAATTTGCCACCAGCAGGAGTTGGAGCAGGAGCGGTCTCAACCTTAGGCGGAGAAGCTGACACATCCGGAGGATTTCCTCGATTAGCCGCTGCCTTGGTCCGCTCGCCGGTCGGAGTCTTCCTTTTGAATTGGCCTTGAGCATCAGTGTGAAGAGCCCTCTTCAACTTCTCCCCCTTGTCGTCCCCAGCGGCCATTGAAATGATCTAGACGAGATGATATAGGAAATTGAGACGATAACCAAGAGAAAAGGAAAGAAATTCACATTTTTGAGATCTCCTGGAAACATCGGATAGTCCGATAGTTTAGGTCGGATTGTCCGATGATGAGGTCGGACAGTCCGATGCCAACTATCGGATAATCCGATATTTGCGGGAGAATAACAAAAAGTGATTTCTTGAAGATGGACCACGCATTTCGCAACAAAATCGTGGGACATGATCCTAGGGTCAAGGGGAACTCATCTACCAAGAACATTAACAAGAAAACAAGGGAGATGAGAAACCCTAGAAAAAGAGAGGAAATAGATTACCTCAAGTTCAAAATCGAGGAGTGACGGGAATGAGGAGATGAATCTCCACCAAAAGGGACCAAATCCACAGAGGAAGACCCTTGAGAGGAGATGGATGAACTTGGGGCTCCAAAATCGCCAGAGAGGAGGAAGACCCGAAGAGGATATGAGATTAGTAACCGCAGGGAGAGAGAAAAACCCTTGGGCTTTATTTAAACCTCCCCACATCGGATAGTCCGATAAGGACATCAGACAGTCCGATGTGTGCGATCACTCGAGATATCGATACGGTCCGATGCGGAACATCGGATAGTCCGATATGTGCAGAATTACAGATATCGGATAGTCCGATGCAAAAATCGGATAGTCCGATCTGTGAACTTCCAGCACAAGGAGAGTTGAACTTTGGGAATGGCAGATATGGCTTGTGAACATACGCGTCTCCCCACTTGTGATCAGCGAACATAGAATCAACAGGAGCTATGATCACAAGTGGCTCGACTCGAACCAAGAATCAAATACAAACAATTTTAAAGAAATAACAAAAACCTTTTGAAATCCATTTTGATTTAAAACAATCAACCAAGAAATTGTGAAGTATGCAATCTTTTAAGCCAAGTTCCGAGAGTCTAAAATATTTAGTCCACTCCTCAACTCGCAGAATCTCTTTTCATCGAGCGGCTTGGTGAAAATATCGGCTAATTGGTCATTTGTGCTCACATGTTGAATATCAATATCGTCTTTGGTGGAATGATCTCTTAGGAAGTGGTGGCGAATATCAATATGCTTTGTACGGGAGTGTTGGACGGGGTTATTGGCAATTTTTATGGCGCTCTCATTGTCACACAAAAGTGGAACATGGTTATAGGTTAGGCCATAATCATTTAGGGTTTGTCTCATCCAAAGCAATTAGCACAACAACTCCCGCTGACTATGTATTAAACCGGTACGTGGATAGGGCTACGGAATTTTGTTTCTTAGAGGACCAAGAGACAAGAGATCTACCTAAGAATTGACAAGTTCCTGAGGTACTCTTCCTATCCACCTTACATCCGGTATAATCCGCATCGGAATAGCCGACTAACTCAAAGGATGAACCTTTAGGATACCATAGGCCGAAATGAGGAGTGTGCACTAAATATCTCAGAATTCTCTTTACGGCCACCATGTGGCACTCTTTAGGAGCGGCTTGAAATCTTGCACACATGCATACACTAAGCATAATATCGGGCCTAGATGCACAAAGATAAAGCAGGGAACCGATCATCGAGCGATATACCTTTTGGATGACCGGTTTACCTTCTTTGTCGAGGTCTAGATGCCCGTTAGCCTGCATCGGCGTCTTGATCGGCTTGGCGTTCTCCATACCAAATTTCTTGAGTATGTCCTTGATGTACTTCGTTTGACATATGAAGGTCCCTTTCTTGAGTTGTTTGACTTGAAAACCGAGGAAGAACTTCAACTCGCCCATCATGGACATCTCGAACCTTTTGGTCATGATCCTACTAAACTCCTTGCACAAATGTTCATTAGTAGATCCAAATATTATATCATCAACATATATTTGACAAACGAATAAGTCATTATCAATATGTTTAGTAAAAAGAGTGGGGTCGGCCTTTCCGATTATGAAACCTTGACCGATAAGGAAATCGCGGAGACATTCAAACCATGCTCTCGGTGCTTGCTTGAGACCATAGAGAGCCTTATGTAGGAAGTAGACGTGGTCCGGATGATTTGGATCTTCGAAGCCGGGTGGTTGCTCAACGTAGACCATTTCGGAGAGTGGTCCATTCAAGAATGCGCTTTTCACGTCCATTTGATACAACTTAAAATCATGGTGAGTAGCAAAGGCAAGTAATATTCTAATAGATTCAAGCCTAGCTACAGGAGCATATGTTTCATCGAAATCCAAACCTTCGATTTGCGTGAAGCCTTGAGCAACTAACCGGGCTTTATTTCTCGTTACTATTCCGTTCTCGTCTTGCTTGTTCCGAAACACCCATTTGGTTCCGATCACGTTTTGCTTGGGTCTTTCGACAAGCTTCCATACTTGATTTCTCTCGAAGTTATTTAACTCCTCTTGCATTGCCATCACCCAATCCGGATCTTGGAGTGCTTCTTCTACCTTAAGAGGTTCAAGAGAGGAAACAAAGGAGTAAAATTCGCAAAAATTAGCAACGCGAGATCTAGTAGATACTCCCTTGTTAATATCTCCAAGGATATTGTCGACGGGGTGATCTTGTTGCACGCTTTGATGAACCCTTGGATGAGGGACCGTTGCATTTGATTTTTGAATAGGGTCCTCATCGTCTTGAGCGGTATTCGAGCTATCTTGAGCTTGTATTGAGGATGACGGAGCTTCATCCAGCAGTGCGACTCGAGTTGGAGTCTTGTGAGGGCTTCTTCTTGCTCAAAAGGTCTCACTTCTCCAATTGCCAATCTCTTGATTGCTTCGCATGGAGGTTCTTCTCTGTCAATCATAGCACGATCAACTTGCTCTACTTGGGAGCCGTTAGTTTCATCAAATGTTACATCACGCGAGATTTCAACTACACCGGTGGTGTTGTTGAAAACTCGGTATGCATATGCATTAGACCCGTAACTAAGTAAGAAACCCTCATCTACTTTAGGAGCAAACTTAGAAGACTTAGCTTTCTTGTTAAGGATATAGCATTTACTCCCAAATACTCGGAAGTAGGATACATTTGGCTTCTTGTCGGTGAGGAGCTCGTACGCCGTCTTCTTTAACAATTTGTGGAGGTATAGGCGGTTGGAGCTATGGCACGCGCTGTTGATGGCCTCCGCCCAGAAGATGTCGGAGACTTTGTACTCGTCAAGCATCGTGCGTGCCATCTCGATGAGAGTTCGATTCTTCCGTTCGGCTACCCCATTCTGTTGAGGAGAATATGGAGCCGAAAACTCATGCTTGATGCCCTCTTCATCGAGAAACTCCTCCACACCGGTGTTCTTGAATTCGGTACCGTTGTCACTCCGAATTTTCTTAATCTTCACTTCAAACTCATTTTGCGCCCTTCTCGTGAACTTCTTTAAGTTTCCTTGGGCTTCACTTTTATCATGCAAGAAAAATACCCAAGTGAAGCGAGAAAAATCATCAACGATAACTAAACCATACTTGTTTCCTCCAA
Organism: Guadua angustifolia; assembly: GCA_036346375.1. Classification (NCBI taxonomy): domain Eukaryota; kingdom Viridiplantae; phylum Streptophyta; class Magnoliopsida; order Poales; family Poaceae; genus Guadua; species Guadua angustifolia. The sequence goes on from CM070515.1 coordinate 26,527,700, forward strand.
TGCTTATGTAGGCGATCGGGCCGAACAAATCCATGTGAAGCATTTCCAATGGCCTTGAAGTAGTCATCACATTCTTGGCGGGGTGAGAGGCTCCAACTTGCTTCCCGGCTTGACATGCGCTACACACCCTATCTTTCTCAAACACAATATTCGTTAGTCCAAGGATGTGATTGCCCTTAATGAGTTTATGAAGGTTCCTCATACCAACATGGGCAAGCCGGCGATGCCATAGCCAACCCATGCTAGATTTAGCCATTAAGCACGTTTCAAGGTTCACTCTATCCGTATTGAAGTCTATGAGATAGAGATTTCCCTTTAAACGACCCTTAACGGCTATTGAATCATCATCCCTCTTAATGACATCCACACCCTTATCACTAAATATACAATTGTAGCCCGCTTCACATAATTGAGCAACGGACAACAAATTGTAACTTAGTGACTCAACAAGTAAGACATTATTTATGTGGAAATCATTTGTGATTAGAATTTTACCTAAACCTACCACTTCGCCTTTACCATTATCGCCGAAGATAATACTCTCACTATTTGATCCATTGGCTTCCAAGTGTGCGAACATTGCCCTTTCTCCGGTCATATGATGTGTACATCCGCTATCCAAGATCCAACTTGATCCACCGGAGATGTAGGCCTACAAAATGAAATTTAGTTTTTGCTCTTTGGTACCCAAACTTGCTTAGGTCCACGCACGTTAGAGACAAGTGACTTTGGAACCCAAATAGATCGTATATGAGAGGAATTTTTGGGCTTACCCCCAATGTGACAAGCAACTACACGACCAAAGTTAGTCCTCTTAAGCACATAGGATGCAAAGAATGTAGAATGAGTTTTGTACTTAGAGTTTTCCTTGCTCTTAACAAATTGTATGGGCTTATTTAGAGGAGCAACCACGATATTGCTCTTCTTCCTTTAGGTGGAATATATCCTAGCCCATGCTTCATAATATTACCTTGTAAACACCTAGGAACTCCTCTAGTCCCTTACTTGCCTTGTAGGACTTTTGAAGTCCATCTTCGAGCATCCCCTTGAGCTTCTCATTTTTATATGCTAACACTTGCAATGTCTCAAGGTTAGTGGCATAAGTATCAATATTAACGTTGTAGCACCTAGCGCATCCATTGCTCGTAGAAGGTAACGAAGAATTGGAGCTAATGGTTGAGGTAATCGGAGGGTTATTCTTGAGATCAACAAGCTTCAACTCAAGAGCCTTGCAAGCATCCTTTGACTTCGCAAGTTCCTCTTGAGTGAAGCGAGGTGATCTCAAGACTAATCACCTCGGATTTGGTCAATTTTAAGTTCTTAACCAATTCCTCATTCTTCCTTTCTCAAAAGATAAGCTCTTCTCTAGCTCACGGTTTTCTCCTTTTCGAGGATGAGCAAATCCTCTTGAGCCTCGAGTAGCTTCCTTTTATTCTACAAGTTCCTCCAATTTTTCAATATCTTTTAAGAGCAAATTTAATTTATGAATGTCAAAGTTCTTCATAGACTTAAGCACGGTGTTAACATCATCATCATCACTATCGCTATCGTGCTCATCTGGACATTCATTAGTAATGGAGGAGTGGAGACAAGTGATGATACCTTGCGCCCCTTTGCCATGAGGCACATTGGAGCAACTTCATAAATCATCGCTCAAGTTGTCGAAGAGCCCTTCGACATTGTTGGAGTAGAGAGTACGGCGATGGCGACGGAGGCAACTCCTCCTTCTTCTTCGGAATTTGACTCGGAGTCAGAGTCAGAGTTGGAGTCGGTGTCGGAGTTCCACTCCTTTCCAATGTTGGCACGACCCATGCCCTTGTATTTCTTGCTCTTCTCCTTGTCCTTGCCCCGGAACTTGTCCTTCTTGTGAGACTTCTCATCTTTATTCTCCTTATGCGGACACTCGGCAATGAAATGGACTGTTTCACCGCATTCATAGCATCTTCGGGTGGAATGTCTACCTTTTGACTTCCAAAACTCTTAGATTGACCTCCTTGTCTGAAGTTCTTCTTCCTAAAGAATTTGTTGAATCTTCGCACAAACAGAGCCATGTCCTCATTCGTCAATGGACCACACGACTCTTCGTCTTCACTTGAGCTCTCTTCTGCTTGGCGCCCTACCTTGACGGCCTTGAGGGCAATACCTTTCTTTTTGCCCGACTTGAGTTCTTCAACAACTTCGGCTTCCTTTACCATCATCTCATCCATCATGAGCCGGCCGATGACATCATGAGGCGTCAAGGCATCGAAGTTTGGCCGGTCACGGATGAGTTGAACCAAATTGCGGTTGGTGGGGGTGATCACACGAAGAATGATTTTAACGACAGCTTTGTCAGTGAGATCGGTGCACCCAAGACCCTTCGCTTGATTTACAAGCACCATCAAGCGGTCAAACATTTTAGTATATGACTCTCCTTCTTCCAAAGTGAACCGACTTAGCTCACCAATAATGAGCTCGATTTTTGATTCGCGGACACTTGAAATTCCTTCATGACTGACCATGAGCCTATCCCAAATGGCCTTGGCTTCCTCGAGTCCATCGACTCGGTTGAACTCAGAATCACTCAAGGCGTTGAACAAAGCATTGACTGCCAAATCATTGAAGTGTTGATCTTTATCCTCTACGGGAGTAAGGTTGTTCGGATCAACTGGCTTGAAACCTGTTTGCACAATCTTCCAAATAGAAGGGTGAAGCGATCTTAGGTGCATCTTCATCTTATGTTTCCATGCCGCATAGTGAGTGCCATCGAAATGAGGCGCTCGGCGAGGAGAACGGAGACATACGATGAAGAGCTTGAGACACCAAGAGAGGTATAATCAAATGGAATAGCATCCCCAATACCAGAGCCCGTGCCCTTGTCTTGGTCATGGGCTTCGGTATTCTTCTGATTATCCGACATCTTCGATTCTCCAAGCGGTTAAGCCAAATTAAGGAGATTTGGCTCTGATATCAATTGAAGGATCGATAAAGATGCCTAGAGGGGGGGTGAATAGGCGTTTATAAAAATAGAACCTAATTTGCAGCGGAAACACCGGAATATCCGACCTTGATATCGGACTGTCCGATATATATCGGACTGTCCGATATATATCGGACTGTCCGATATATATCGGACTATCCGATATGAGAAGTCGGACTTTCCGATCAGAGCGCAAGAAAACCCTAAAAAGTGGATCTGAGCAAATTGGAGGGCTAGATTTCTACCAAATGAAATTTTAGAGATAATACACCTTCCAGAATATTAGATCACACCAATATCTACTGCAAGAAGCTATCAAATACTAGAATCCCCAAAAGGTTAGGCTAAGCAAAAAGGGGAACAAATAGAACACTCACAAACCAAAGAGATGCAGCGATTTTTCCCAAAGTTCGGATCTTTGAGGAGATCCTACGTCTTCGTTGAGGAGGCACAAAGCCCGGGTCCCTCTTGACCACTTTCCTCCCGGTGTTGCACCAATCACTCGCCGGTTTCACTTCTTGATTCCTTCCCTTGCGGAGGTGGAATCGAACCTTCACAAACTCCGGCGGCCTCCCACACGAAGATCGGGAGCTCACCGGTGACCCCTAGCCGTCTAGGAGACCTCAATCTCCAAGAGTAATAAATGGAGTGTAGACCCACTCTTGAAAATCACCCTAGTGCTCAAAAGAACTTTCACGGTTTGCAATAAAGCACTAGAGAACCACTTGCTCAAATCTCTCAACAAATATCACAAGGATGAACACAAGAGAGAGCAAGAGAGAGCAAGAGAATAGCAAGAGTGAAGTAAATGCTCAGTACACTAGTTAGGTAAGAGTAAATGAGGGAGAGTGTGGGGTATAAATAGTCAAGACACAAAATATAGCCGTTCTGCCCTGTGTCAGACCCCACATCGGACTATCCGATACCATTCATCGGACTATCCGATATGAAGAAACCCCTAGAACAACTCCACTCTAAAATTCAAATTCTTTGAGAGAAAACACACATCGGACTATCCGATGACAGACATCGGATGTTCCGATGATTCCAGAGAGTTTCCAACAATCTCAGCAACTTTGAAAAATTTCTAAGTGTATATCGGATTTGTCCGATATGGGACATCGGACATTCCGATAATTCGAGAGAGTTTCAAGCGAGAGCAATTTCAAAATCTTTCTAAGTGCATATCGGATTGTCAGATATGGGACATCGGACATTAGATAATTACCGAGAGTTCGGCACAAAGACTTAGAAAAATTTTCAGATAACATCGGACATTCGATATAAACTATCGGACGGTCCGATGTTTCTGAAGATCCAAAGACAGCAACTACACTCACACGGAGAATCGATACTATCGGACTATCCGATATACACATCGGATATTCCGATTTTATCGGACAAAATGAAAGCGAAGTGAGTGTCGTGCTTGGAGACTACCAAAACTCATTTTGTAAAACATGTTCATCGAGCACGAGGTCATTTCTCAAGCATCTACATCCCATCCCTCTTGATAGTACGGCAATCCTATCGACTCAATTAAATGAAAAATCTACGCTAAGTCGACGCCGTTCTTCTTATCACTTTTGAGGGTCATCAACGTCCGTAGATGCGTTTCTTTTGGGACTAACACCTGCTCATATACTCATTTAAGCCATTAGTCCCTTAATCGTTTGTCATTAATCATCCAAAACACAATTAGGGGCCTAGGTGCACTTTCAGGGGCATACGAAGAAGTCCTACTTCCAAGATAGCACTACAAGTGGCAAATCAAGATCGTGGGAGGCATGTGTGAAGCGCCTTAAGGACACGCTCAGGGAGCAGCTGAGGGAGCCGATCAAGGAGGAGATGAGGGGGGAGATGATGGTATGTGAGGAGCGCCTAAGGGCCGAGATGATGGCGATGATCTCCTAGAGTCAGAGCCAGATGCCCTCACCTCTCGTAGAGAAGCCTGAGCCCTGACCCAGCAGCTGTGGTTCCAAAAATGATAACACTGGTCCCTAGCTAAAGGTAATAATTAATTTTTCCTGACTTAAAGCTATGAGTGTAACTCCCACAATGTTTTTCCTTAAGTTCCGCACTTCTTGCAAGTGCCTACCAAGTGCCAGCTCACCCTGACGGAGGACAGATTTCCCGTGGAGGCTGTACGTGGGTTGCATTTCCATGCAAGGAGACTGACACTGTGCATGGTTAGGCCTTGGGGAAGGGCTACATGCGGGTGTAGGTGGACTACGTCCACGAAGACTTCGTATCACATATGCTGCAGTTCCCCCCCAACGAAGATATCACCACTCTCGGGTAGGCACGCATGTCATTCATCAAGTGGCCCACGACGGGTGTCGTATTAGTCAAGATAAAAATCCACCCCATCTTCTCTACTATTCATGTAGTACTTCAACAAGTTACATATGCATGTGCTTTGTAGGTTCCTACCGTACCTACGCTTGCTTCTGCTCCTACGCAGAGTGCAGAGCTCACACATAAAAGGACTAGTACAATAACCACTAAATTGCAGGAGGCTTTGGCGACTCCTTCGAAGAAGGCAAAGCTAACAGAGGCCACAACGCCCCCTCCAATACATGCAAAGCCCCTTGCCCCGACCTCGCAGACTTCTTTTGCATAGAAAGGAAAGTCGGCAGACAATAAGGCGACCTCTCATGATTTCAAGGCCTACATACATGGAAAACCCTTGATTGCATCCAACCTATTGAATGCTTTAGGAAAATTTAGTCACTTGCTCCATAGATGGTACATTGTAAGGTCAAAGAGGACGAGCATCGAGTTGACTTCACTGTGAGGTATAGAAAGGAACATTTCCACTGCGACGAGGATGGGACATTCCCAGTTAGTTTTGAGGATCTATTCCGTGTGTACCAACTGATGGCTATCAATATTTTTACTTTACGATCTTGGACATTGTGAGTAATGCACCATACACCTGATGACTTTCATAGGATTTCGCATTATGCTTTCTAACGTTCAACACGAGTTGCAGGGCAATGAGGCAGCGAGCCGTGACGCATCAACACCTAGTTGGGTTTGTCGACCTTTAGCTAGTGTCTATGATCGTGGCATGGCTTTAACTAGACTTTCTTGCCAACTACATCAAGGGGACTTTGAATGTTGGGTCAAAGAAGGATTTCATTCTATTCTTGTACCATGAGGAGTAAGAAGTACTTTACCCTTCAATTATTTGTATGCACTTACACCGTATGCAAACTTATTTCCTTGCTCTGCATGCCATTTAATAAGCAACCATTGAGTTCTACTCGTCCTCGTTCCGAGTGAAAACACAGTCTACACTTTAAACTCGATCGAGAAGAGACTGATGGCCTACACGATCAAGCGGTTTTTGCAGCAGTAAGTACATTACTGTAACCTAACACTTTTTGAATTTAACTACTTATTTTTTTGACTCAATGGCATTTCTCTAATGTATGTAAGGGTTTCTCGGCCTACGTCAATGGAGGAGGGAAACACACTGCTGAAAAGGGCAAGATGTTGGAGTATAAGCGCTTTAGGGTACAAGTGCCTACCATATATATGATTAATTTTTTCTAACATGTAATCATTGTATGTTAAATTCTTTCTCGCTTCATAGTGTCATCAACAGGGCAGCGATGACATGTGCAGCTTCTAAGTCATGCACCACATGGTGCTCCTGATCGACAGCTCACATCTTTTCCCTAAGGTATATATACATGCATAATAATAAACTTAGCCTTTTACATACAAGTTTTAAAACTTAAATTACTGCACTACATTCTGTTTTGCAGCAGATCAATATCCCCCAGAAGAGCTTAGACAACAAAGCACTAAACGCCAAACGAGATCACTTATGCCAGTGGTATTGGTTAGAAGTTATATCAGAGGACGACAGGTTTAGAGATCCTGAAGCATCATACTAGTCCATGTGTAAACAATATTAATTAGTACTGATTGTTAAGCATGCTTATGTTGTATATTGTTACTGATTGTTAAGCATGCTTATGTTGTATATTGTTACTGATTGTTAAGCATGCTTATGTTATTATATTGTCACTGAATGTGATATGTGTTGTAATTAAAGTGTTTGTATTCTGTGAATGTGATATATGCATTCTATGTTCTATACTGCGAATATGATACATATATATGTGCATACTGTCAATATGTGCTATTTTGGAGAATATGAAAAATGGCACACCCTTATGAGGGTCATCACAATCGGTTCTTATGTGGAAAGAAAATTCCATTAGGGCGAGGACACCATTAGGAAGCACGACGTCGAGCACCGACGCCCTTGCCATGGCTTGCGGTATTGTGCACACTTGCTGGCTTGCGCCGCATGATCGCGTGTTCATATGACTGAGGAGACGATGCATCGTGAGATAAAGAGGAATGGAAAATCGAAGAGCCTCTTGTGCCATGCACAAAACATGTTCATACGACCGAGAAGACGATGTGTTAAAGAGATGCAATTAATCAAACGCGGGAACCATCAGTGTCGGTTTCTTTGGGAAAACCGATTGAGATATCCAATGGTTGTTTCCTATTTCTATCTGTAATAATCTTAAAACATACATTTGTATCGATTTTATTTCGAAACCGAGAGTGATTTTTGCATGTATTTGTATCGGTTTGTTTGGGCAACCGATAGTGATGAATGAGCTAATTTGTATTGGTTTTTCCTAAAAACCAATAGTAATGGTCGCACCTACATTTCTATTGGTTTTATTTAGAAACCAATAGTGATTTATGCATTTATTTGTATTGGTTTCTTTGGAAAACTGATAGTGATGTGGATAATTTGTATCGGTTGTTTTTGAAAACTGATAGTAATGGTTGTTTCCTCCCGATTAATGCCCTTAATTGAGATGTCACCCACCACTCATTTCTTGCGTGCGCACTCACTCTTCTACTCTTCTTCCACTCGGCCGACAAACCCTAGCGCGACAAGGGAGAGGCGGCACCCACCGGCGACTCCCTCTACCGCGGCTCCCCCACGGTGACTCCCCCTGCGCCGACTCCCTCCACCATGGCTCCCCCCCACGGCGACAACCCCCGCGGTGACTCCCTCCACAGCGGTTCTCCCCACGGTGACTCCCTCCACCGCGACTCCCTCCGCCGGCGACTCCGCCACCACGACTCCCTCCACCGTCGGCTCCCCCCTCCGCCTCGGCCTCCCCTCAGAGGCGACTCCCCCCATTGCTTGGTATCACAATCTTCAATAATTAGGCTCTTGTTTACTATTTACTCTTACAAAAAGAATATCATCACTAGTTTTTAGTTGCACGAATTATATATGTGTGGTAATTTCTTTGTCATAGATGTCATTACAGGGGCTCAATAGTTTTTAGTAGCACATAAAGTGGGTTTGATAGAAGACTGGAATCATCGTGGTTGATCTTAACATTATCCGAAATTATTCTATTCTGAAATCAAATTTCTGAGCACTATGTTGTTTTTCCACATAAATTGGCAGTTAAATAATTTCTAGTAGATCTTGTTTAACAAAGTACTAACCTTGATGGCTGGTATTTATGATTACATGAATTTTATTAACACTAGGCAAAGGATTTCATCTTTAGTTCTCATCCCAATAGATAACAAATACTAACATGGATAAGCATTGATGCCCTTGGTTTAGCAGTTTTGCTCTCCGTGATAAAGTAAACTAGAAAGGATCAAACAGTTCTAGGACGGTGCAATTAAAATGATTCAATCAATTCTGAAGATCCATACCTACCATCTTGACCCATAGAAATCTGTTTGTTTCATGGTTTAAAATTCACTTGATTGTATGAATCAAGTTAAACATACTTGTACGGTTTGGTTTATGTGCGGAATCAAGGGGCAATATAATATACTAGATGCATGCATAGCCAAATTGATAACACTATGTTTCATTTATTTAACAAGTTGTGCAGTTGTTGATCTTAATATAAGACTTTTTACATATACATGTTACTTTTCCTTTTGGTTCTACAACAAAGTAGTAAAATATACATGTTACTTTAAACATATATGTCTTTTTATTTTCGTGTCTTTTTTTTGCTGTAATATGATCAACGTTAGAGTTCACCATGCGTAATCTATGTCTCCCGTTCAAGGGTCCTTGTTTATGAATATGCCATTTCGGCATATTCATAAGCAAGTAGTCTCAAATTGTCTATGTTTTTTGGACAGTTCGAGGATACGTGGTTTGAGCATGTTCCTGAGCTATTGTACAACTCTAGAGTAGATTTCTATAGCGTCTCCCTGGTGTTCTTTTGATACACATCCCTCTTGACCTGTTGTCAAGACATGTATCCAAAGAACAGTGGGGCGATGCTGCTGAAATTTTCTCTAAAGTTGTACAACGGCTTAGGAACTTGCCGGAACCACATATCCTCGAATGGGATTAGGACCTAACCTATTAAGAGATTAGGAGCCATCGTTGGTACGTATTTAATTAGTCAACAGATAGACTTTTCTTGAAGATGATTCATTCATCTCGTACTCTACTACAATATAGTAGAATAATTAAATGCTATGAATTATCCATTCATTTGTTTCTTCACATGATTTATTGTTAAGTTCACATAATAGCTATGAATTGTTTTTTATCATGACAAATATAAGACCATGTCAGATAAAAAAACTCAAAATATCACAAATAGAGAGCATCGGCCCATCGTCAGATAGAGTAGAAGGTGCTACTGAGGGACTGAGCACGGTTCCAATTGTTGCGGGCCCGAGTAAGATGAGGAAAGCCTAAGGCCCGAACAAAGGGGCTACAAGGAGAATGCCATAGGTTCTCTACTCCAATGCCAGAGGGGTTTGCACAGGTCCTCTAAAGTACAAGGGGCGCTACTAGTCATTCCTCGGCCAATTGGTGAGGGAGTGAGTTCCCATAACGGTTAAGGATTGGAGAAAGGAAGTCAATGACGAGCTGAAGAATTGGCTGTGGGATGAGGTCAAGGGCAAATAGATCACAGAAGATGAAGATGAAAGTATTGCGAGGCGGTACGCCTTCAAGAGGATGGGTGTCTCCTTGAGGCACTTGAGGGTCCTCATGCACAATAAGTACGTGCTGAAACGTCGTACACCACTCAAGAGGTATCCGTTTGTGACTCCTGATGTTTAGGAGTTCACAAGGACGAAGAGTACGGCTGAGGCAGAGCAGCTGAGAGAGAGGAACATCGCTATCCAGAGGCATAACACGCACTCGCACCACCTCGGTTCAGGAGGCTATGACGGGAAGAAGGCAGAGTGGGCGCGACTAGCCGAGGACTACACAAACTTCGGGATGGCAATGCCTTACTCCCACATATGTGAGGAGTAGGCACACGACTGGGTATTAGTGAGGACAAAGAAAACCACCGACGGGCAGCTCGTAGTGCCAAACCCCGCTACCGCGCATATCGTCTCCACCATCGTAGGACATCTAACTTAGCACATTGTAGTTGACCAATGTGTTGTATTTTAGATCTAATTCGTACTTGTTTCTTGCAGGAGAAGGTAAGCCAGAGGAAAGAGTAGGGGACCTTTCAGAGCCAAGGGTCGAAGGACATCTTGTCGTCTATGATTGGGAAGCCCGACCATAAGGGTTGGGTGCTTGCCGTAGGGGCAGGGCATAGAAAGAAGTTCTACTTCCAAGATGACGCTGCTAGTGCCAGATCAAGATCATAGGAGGCACATGCGGAGCGCCTCAAGGACACGCTCAAGGAGTAGTTGAGGGAGGAGATCAAGGAGGAGATGAGGGGGGAGATGATGGCACGTGAGGAGCTCCTGAGGGCCGAGATGATGGTGATGATCTCCCAGAGTTAGAGCCAGATGTCCTCGCCTCTCATAGAGAAGCCTATGCTCCGACCTAGCAGCTGCGGTTCCAAAAATGATAAGATCGGTCCCCAGATAAAGGTAATAATTAATTTTTCCTGACTTAAAACTACGAGTGTAACTCCCACAATGTTTTTCCTCAAGTTGTGCACTTCTTGTAGACGCCTGCCAAATGCCAGCTCACCCTAATGGAGGACGAATTTCTCGTCGAGGCTTCATGTGGGGCTACATTTCTTGCAAGGAGACCGACACTGTACATGGTCAGCCTTTGGGGAAGGGATACATGAGGGTGCAGGTGAACTACATCCACGAAAACTTCGTATCACATGTGCTGGAGTTCCCCCCCCCCTCAAGAAAGATATCACCACTCTCGGATAGGCACGCATGTCATTCATCAACTGGTCCACGACGGGTGTCGTACTAGTCAAGGTAAAAATCCCTGCATCTTCTCTACTATTCCAGTAGTACTACAATAAGTTACATATGCGTGTGCTTTGTAGGTTCCTACCGTACCTACGCCTACTCCTGCTCCTACTCCCACCACCAAGATGAGTCCTACGCCGAGCGTAGAGCTTACACATAAAAGGACAAGCACGACAGCCACTGAACCGTAGGAGGCCTCGGAGACTCCTTCGAAGATGGCAAAGCTAACAGAGGCTACAGCGCCCCTCCAACACATGAAAAGCCCCTTGCCTCGACCTCGATGACTTCTTCTGCGCAGAAAGGAAAGTCAACAGATAATAAGAAAACCCTCGTGATTTTAAGGCCTACGTACATGGAAAACCCCTGATTGCATCCAACCTATTGAATGATCTAGACAAGTTTACTCGCATGCTCTATGGATGGTACATTAATAGGGTCAAAGAGGAAGAGCGTTGAGTCGACTTCACCGTGAGGTATAGAAAGGGATAATTTCACTGTGACGAGCATAGGACATTTCAAGTCAGTTTTGAGGATATGTTCCGTGTGTATCAAGTGATATCCGTTGATATTTCTACTTTACGATCTTGGACGCTATGAGTAACGCATCATACAATATGACCTGATGACTTTCATAGGATTTCACATTATGCTTTCTAACGTTCAACACGAGTTGTAGAACAATGAGGCAGCAAGCCGTGACGAATCAACACCGAGTTGGGTTCATTGCTGGCTACATCAAGGGGGCATTGAATGCTGAGTCGAAGAGGGACTTCATTTTATTCCCGTACCACGAGGAGTAAGTAGTACTTTACCCTTCAATTACTTGTACACACTTAAACTATATGCAAACTTATTTCCTTGCACTGCATACCATTTAATAAGCAACCATTGGGTTATACTCATCCTCGTTCCTAGTGAAAACATGGTCTACACTTTTAACTCGATTGAGAAGAGACTAATGGTCTACGCGATCAAGCCTCCTTTGGAGCAGTAAGTACATTACTGTAACCTAACACTTTCTAAATTTAACTACGTTAATTTTTGTTGACACAATGGCATCTCTCCAATATATGTAGGGGTTTCTCGGCCTACGTCACTGAAGGAGGGACACACGATGATAAAAAGGGCAAAAAGCTGAAGTATAAGTGCTTCAAGGTACAAGTGCCTAGCATATATACGATTAGTTTTTTCTGACATGTAATCTTTGTGTGTTAAATTATTTCTCTCTTCACAGTGTCATCAACAGGGCAGAGATGACCTGTGCAGCTTCTACATCATGCAGCATATGCTGATCGTGGTCGGCGGCTCACATCTTTTCCCTAAGGTATATGTACATGCATAATAATACACTTAGACTTTTACATATAAATTTTAAAACTTAAATTAGTGCACTAATTTCTGTTTTGCAGAAGATCAATATCCCCTAAAGGAGCTTAGACAACAAAGCACTCAACTATATACGAGATCACTTATACCAGTGGTACTGGTTCAAAGTTATATCGAAGGACAGCAAATTTCGAGATCCTGAAACACCATACTAGTCCATATATAAACAATATTAATTATATATATCAATGTGACATATATATATATATATATATATATATATATATGCATGTGTCTTGATTGTTAAACATGTGTATGTTGTATATTGTCACGAATGTGATATATGTGTTGTAATTATAGTGTTTGTGTTATGTGAATGTGATATATGCATTCTATGTTTTGTACTACGAATGTGATATATTATATGTGCATACTATCAATATGTGCTGTCAACGTATTTCGCCGGACAGAACCCTGTCAACGGACAGGGTTGACTACTCCTAAGATGGAGGATAGGGTTCGGTAGAGGGCGTCTTCGTGGTCGGAAACCCTAATGACTCTCGCGTGAGGGATCCCAGGGATCAACAGATCAATGAACGCGGTGATGTACCCAGGTTCAGGTCCCCAGCGCGGGTAATAGCCCTACGTCCTGCTAGATCTTTGTTGAGAAAATATGGAGGTGATTACAATGGCTTTTCTGGCTTGTTCTTCTCTTTTGGTCGACTCGGCCGGATCAGCTCGTTTTCCGTCCCTCTTTCTCCCATGCAGTACCAGAGCGCCCTTATATAGACGGGGTTGGCTCGGGCAGGTGAGAAGTGACGCTATACTGATCTACAACTCATTAATTACACCCATCATTCCAGTCTTACACCGACCCATGACTCATTTATTGCACTTGTCACTGTAGCCTTGTCCTTCAGACTCCATTTAATGCCGCTACGTGGCTTCGCCCGGTCCGCCCGAGAAGTGACACTCCTGCAATGGGTTTGGTGAGAGGTGTTAGAGGGATGGGTCATCATCGTGTCGATAGCAGAATTCTTCACAATCAATGCCCTGACACAGCGTGTCAGGGGAAGGAGACTTCGAGGCGAAGCCTTCTCCTCATTCCTTTGGTTGCCTTCATGGCCTGATGAGGGGGGCCCGATCGCCCACCCGCTTGCCAGGCCGCCACGGAGGCCGACCTGGCGAGGCGGGCTTGATCGCCACCGCTCGAGCCACCACGGGCTTCCGCCCGGTGGGCAGGTGTGATCGCCCTTTTGCCGCCCGAGGCCACGCTGGCTTCGCCCGTGGCGGCGCGATCGCCCGCCGCCGCCGAGGCCACTGTGGCCGCTTCGCCCGTAGTAGGCATGATCGCTTACTGCGCGCCCGAAACGCTGGCCGCTTCGCCCGGCCAGGCAAGGCTTGATCGCCCACTGTGGCGGCGTGGCGTGATCGCCACTGCCCAAAGCCGCCAAGCGGGCTAGGCCGCTTCTTGGGCCCACGAATCTACGGCGGAGAGGGTACCCCGGTGCAAAGTACACCGACATGTGCTATTTTGGAGAATATGCAAAAATGGCACACCCCTATGTGGGTCATCAGAATCGGTTCTTATGTGGAACCGATTGTCGGTTCTCATGTGGAACCAATTCTGACGACCATATATTATCATAATCAGTTTATTAAAAGGACCAATTGTGATGAGCCTCTATCATAATCCGGCCAAAACCGACTATGATAGCTCCTCCTCATCACTATCTAAAGACTTTGTATCGCCATAAGAACCAACTCTAATGATAAAAAAGAACCGATTCTGATGTACAATCCTATAGTAGTGATTTATGCTGCACGCCAGGTTCAATAAAACTAATTTATCCTACCAACACATGGTTCAAATGCCAAATAGACCTAGATGATAGAAACATATTTCAAGAACCAAAGCACATGCATATCACTCAAATAAATACACCCAAATACTGAAACCATTATTAACTAGCCACATTGTCATCACAGCTACATGCACATATCCTATTTTGGTTCCTTCAAGCAAACCATTGACTCAACACCAAATTTCAACTATAAATTATTATAAATCACATGTATAAAAGAATAAATGTAGACATTTAACTTCCATGGCCTAATAATGCTATCCAATTCATTCTGAAGTGCAGTGATTGCAACTGATTAGAGCCTAACATGCACCTCAGGCCAAACCCTAAATCCACAAATATAAACCAAATTGCTCCAAAATAATGTAAGGGGAATGGTTGAGATTACCTTGGAGGATGATCTCGATGAGTTTATGGGCTTCAAATCAGCTTCAAAACAACATATTTGGTGAGGTCGGGGCTGGGGAGGAGAGAGGTGGCGCGTGAGGGGCAAGAGGAGGAAGAAGGGGGAAAGGAAAGAAGTGGGGTGTGCTGGTTGTGCACCCCGATTATCCCCATCATTGCCACACCACGCGTGCTGGCATTGCCACGCTACGAGTATTGGCATGACATGGGTGGCACTGACATAGCTGCTTTTGCCATTCTGCGTGCCACGTTGGCTCGGAGGGCTTGCATGGTAGCTTTGGCCACATCGAGGACTCTCGTGTGGTAGTGTGCTTTGGCCACACCATGGGTTCTAGTGTGGCCAAATGGGTAAGAGCTAGAAATAAAGTTAGAGAGGGGTTAAAATTATAATATTATTAAAAATTATTAAATTAGAAAAATATAACAGTGGACAATAAGTTTGTGATTGCTGAGGTCTAGTCTTTGAAACACATTCTAATTCTTAAATAAAGACACACATATGTAACTTTGTTTTACATTCATGGAGTAGTAGTCACCAACTTTATATGTAATCCTCAAAAAAATTTCTTGCCATCCAATTTGCATCATCATGCTTCTTTTTCACAATAAAAGTATATGCATATATAAACATGTACCATTTGTATGAATTAGCTCATGAGTATTTGCAAGCCAATGGATACTTCACAGATTTGTGGTGGAGATCATTCTCTTTTTCTTTCGATTAATGAGAGAATTTCTAGAATTTAGGATTATTGTGGGATTTTCTTGCCCTTAAAATGAAGGAGGTATATATATATGCTATTCTACAGCTGCGTGTAGAATATCCTATTCTACTCTCCAGCCATTTAACATGCATTGATCGAACCACTTATTATAGTACTCAGCGCAAGGAACAGTCCTAGTGACTATCTGCTATGTGGCAAAACACAAACCGTATCCTAACTAGTAAATGATTAATAAATGCTACTTCTTATTTGTATATGAATCTTTCTTTTTTGATTTAGCCATAACTTTCAAATAAGAATGATTTTGGTCTTCATTTTTTTAGGATTGTAGAATCTCACATCTTCTACGTACGGTAATTTTTTGAGAATTTTTGAAAATATGTACATGTGTTTCTGATGCACTTTAGAAAACATTGGATTTGTTGCCTTTTACTATTCAAACAAATGACATGTTATGAGTTATTACACTAGATGTTACCATATTGAAACAAAGTGTTACACAACAACTTTACACAAGATATAGTAACACATTGACTAATAGACAATAAAATGTTATTTTCTTGATAGTAAAAGACACCATATCCTGTTATTTAGCACTTTGTCAATTACATTTCTTCCAAATGTGATTAAGTTTGGTCTTAAAATTTTACACAATTGTAGAAGCTCACCTCCCCTACATGTGGTAATTATTTGAGAAATTTTCAAATATTTTACTGTAGGTCCTACAAATAGAACTAAATTCTTATTCATGAAAACCATATGTACAGATTTTGAAAAATTCTCAAACAATTACCATATATAGGAGAGACAAGATTATATAATTCTGCATAATTTGAAGACCAAAATTAATATTAACTGAAGGATATGAAAAAGATAAATTCGGCTGACAAGTGATTTTTCACTATTTAGTGCTTTGTCAATTTCATATCTTTCAAATGCGATTGAATTTGGTCTTCAAATTTTGCAAAGTTGTAGAAGCTTACCTCCCCTATATATGATAATGTTTGGAGATTTTTTTAACTTGTATGTTTTATACTATAAGTCTACTTTATACAGGATATAGTAACACATTGAGTAATAGGTAGTAAAATGTTGTTTTCTAAACAATAAAAGATAGTATATCCTGTTGTTTGGCACTTCATCATTTTTATATCATTCAAATATGATTGATTTTGATCTTCAAATTTTATAGGTTGTAGAATCTCACCTCCCCTATGTGTAGTAAATTTTTTAGAATTTTCCACAGTAAAATATTATTTTATTGATAGTAAAAGCTAGTATATCCTATTGTTTACACTTTATTAATTTTATATATTTTAAATTTGATTGTGTTTATTCTTCAAATTTTATAGGGTTGTAAAGCTCACCTCCCAAATGTGTGGTAATTTTTGAGAATTTTTCAAATAATTTATTACAGGTTCGACAAAGAGAACTAAATTCTTATTCATGAAAACCGCATGTACAGGTTTTCAAAAATTATCAAAAAACAATTACCATACATAAGGGAGGTGAGATTATAGAACCTGTAAAATTTGAAGACCAAAATCAGTATCAACTGAAAGATACAAAAAAGACAAATTCAGCTAACTAGTAATTTTTCACTATTTAGTGCTTTGTTAATTTCATATCCTTTAAATGCGATTGAATTTGGTCTTGAAATTTTGCATGGTTGTAAATGCATACCTCCCCTATATATGATTTTTTTTGAGATTTTTTAAAAAAATTTACCTATGATTTTCATATATTTTATACTATAAAGCTGCTTTATACACGATATAGTAACACATTAAGTAATATGCAGAAAAATATTGTTTTCTTTACAGTAAAACATAGTATATCCTACAGTTTGGTATTTATCATTTTTATATCTTTCAAATATAACTTATTTTTGTCTTTAAATTTTACAAGATTGTAGAATCTCATCTCCTCTATGTGTGAAATTTTTTTGAGAATTTTTCACAGCAAAATGTTTTTTTCTTGACTGTAAAAGATAGCATATTCTGTTGTTTAGCACTTTATCAATTTCATATCTTTCAAATATGATGGATTTTTGTATTCAAATTTTGCATTGTTGTATAAGCTCACCTCGCCTACGCGTGATAATTTTTTAAGAATTTTCCAAATATTTTATTGCAGATTTGACAAACATAACTTAATTCTTATTCATGAAAACCATAATTACACATTTTCAAAAATTCTCAAAACATTACCATACATAGGGGAGATGACATTATACAACCCTATAAAATTTAAAGACCAAAATCAATATCAACTGAAAGTTATGAAAAAGAAAATTTTGGCTGACTATTGATCAATTTTATACCTTTCAAATGCGATTAAGTTTGGCCTTTAAATTTTGCAGGGTTGTAGAAGCTCACCTCCTACATATGGTAAGTTTTTGAGAATTTTTGAAAACTCGTACATATGAAATTTTTTATATTTTACACTATAAGACTAATTTACACAAGATATAATAATACATTGAATAATAGGCGGTAAAATGTTGTTTTTCTTGACAGTAAAAGATAGTATATCCTGTTGTATGACACTTTGTTATTTTATGTCTTTCAAATATGATTGAGTTTGGTCTTCAAATTTTACAAAGTTATAGAATATCACCTCTCCTATGTGTGATAATTTTTTGAGAATTTTTCACAGTAAAATGTTATTTTTTTAATAGTAAAAGATAGATTTACACAGAATATAGTAACACATTGAATAATAGGCGGTAAAATGTTTTTTTTTCTTGACAGTAAAAGATAGTATATCTGTTGTACGACACTTTGTTATTTTATGTCTTTCAAATACGATTGAGTTTGATCTTCATTTGAAAGATACGAAATTGACAAAACACTAAATAGTGAAAGATATGAAATTTGAAGACCAAACTCAATCGCATTTGAAAGATATGAAATTGACAAAACACTAAATAGTGAAAAAACACTAGTCAGCTAAATTTATCTTTTTCATATCATTTAGATGATATTGATTTTGGTCTTCAAATTTTATAAGCTTATCCTCCCCTATGTATGGTAATTTTTTTAGAATTTTTTCAAACCCGTACATATGATTTTCATGAATAAGAATTTATTTCTGTTTGTTGGACCTACAGTAAATTCTTTTAAAAATTCTCAAAAAATTACCACATGTATGGAAGGTGAACTTCTACATCTCTATAAAATTTGAAGACCAAAATCAATCAAATTTGAAAGATATGAAATTGATAAATTTTATAACAGAAGGATATATTGTCTTTTACTGTCAAGAAAAATAATATTTTACTGTGAAAAATTCTCAAAAAATACCACACATAGGGGAGGTGAACTTCTATAGCCTTGTAAAATTTGAAGTCCAAACTCAATTGCATTTGAAAGATATAAAAATAACAAAGTGCAAAACAGCATGATATACTGTCTTTTACTGTCAAGAAAACAACAGTTTACTGCCTATTACTCCATGTGTTACTATATCCTATGTAAAGCTATTGTGTAACACTTTATTTCACTATGGTGACATTTGGTTTAAGTTATCGTAACATGTTATTTAGTTGAATAGTAAAAGGCAACATGTTTTGCAAAGTTCATGACAAACACATGTACATATTTTCAAAAATTCTAAAAAAATTATCATACGTAGAGAATGTGAGGTTCTACGGTCCTAAAAAATTTGAAGACCAAAATCATTCTCATGAATGTTATGGCTAAATGAAAAAAAGAAAGATTCATGTACAAACATGAAATAGCATTTATTAGTAATTTACTAGTTCGGATACATTCTCATTTGAACTAGGACAGTTCTTTTCGTTCAGTGCTGTGATAAGTGGCTCGATCGGTACGCATTAAATGGCTGCGGAGTAGAATAGGCTACTCTATATGCAGTTGTAAAATAGCATTTCATATATATAGTAAGCTTTTTCCGTACTCCTAGGAGTACATACTCCCACATTTAATATACCACATAAATGAACGTGTTATACTTCTTTATCACTTTCGGTATACTCTAATAATAATTCTAAGATACTCCAATGCAACATAATTGGAAAACATTTATTAGAGCCCTTTATTTTTTGCTATACACCCATTTCCATATGTGAAAGGAATATATACACAAATTATGCTATAAAGGGGGGATTTTGATGAAATTTTTTGTGGACCTCACCTTAGAGTAACTTACAATTAATATTAGAGTATACTCAAAAGGATAAAGAGGTATAATAACATTATTTAAGCGGTATACTGGAGGTGGGAATACATACTCCCAAGAGTATGGAATCATTTTCCTATATATATATCAGGTCCGGTAACATTTACATCTTTGATCTGAATGCTCTTGGAGCTAGCGCACTCACAAGCTATTTTCTACAAGGCATAATATTCCCATTTTTTGAAATAATAACTTTTATAAAAAATTACAGAAATAATATACCAAGAAATTACAAAAATACCAAGCTATCGCCATTTGAGCTGGTGATAGAGCGCCAATCACCATTTCAAATGGCGATTAGGCCTGTGTCACCAATTCGAATGGCGACAGAGAGCTGTTGCCAATGGTTCAGCTCTCTGTCGCCATTCCAACTGGCGACAGAGGGAGTAAAAACTGTGTGCGGCCTCATTCAACCGAGGCAAAAGAGAAACTGAGCGCTACCGTAGAAAATAGAGAGGACAGGAGAGGAAAGGGGAGAAGGAGAAGGAGGAGGAGGAAGAAGATTCATCATCTGTGAAGGTAAAATTTGTATGAATAATTTAAATTTAAATTTAGTAATGCAATTTAGTGACCAGATTAAATAGATTGGTATGTAATTAGGTTTGTATGGTTTTGATATAATATATAGGGATAGGATTAATTAGGGTTGTAAGTAATTAGTCCTATAGAGTAGCAACTTAATTAGTTTTGTTAGTAATTAGTTGTATAGACAACCAATAGTTTTTTTACATTGTTGAGTTGGCGATCGGATTATTTAGGTATATAAGTTGTTAGCTGTATAGAGTAACAATAGTTATGGACATAAAAAAACTACGAGAATTATGTGAGATACTATTTAGTTGAAAAAAATTAATGTTGATATGGTTGCAGTAATTGTTTGAAGTAGTGTAGAGTATGTCGTCGTGGTACGTAGGTGTAGAAGTATGGATAAGTTGAGAATTTGAAAGGTGTTCGCATTATATTGTTGTGCACATATTAACAAATTTCTGAAATGGTTGATAGGTATGTATGAACGAGTACAATTTAAAATACACTATGGGGAAGGGGTTCTGCACATGGGTGCACAAGGGGTAGAACTTAGTTATTTTTCAAGTGTCGTGGCTAGCCTGTCACGTGCCAGGGAGCGTTCATGGGGCACAGTTATGAGATGGTTGTACCACATGTTCTCGCTGGATCGTGAATTGCGTGACCTCAAACTGCACAGAGTAGGGTGTTAGAGACGGGATTGAACGTACTAGGAGTTAGTGAAACTGAAGAGGCCGAAGTCCTAGAGCTTGTATGTAAGATTGGCAACTGAGAAAGGTTAGCCATTAGTATTGTTGGCACAAGCTTTTCAGAAAACAAATGTCAGCCAAATGACTCTGGAGGAGATTGTTGGTGATGAACTTGAGGAAGTTGGGGAAAGCAGCCGAACCAAAAAATGCTTAGTGAGGCAGGATATTAGTTTGAGTCATGAGGGTGTGTAAGGCGAGGAAGTTGATCTTCTAATGCTAGATATGCAGGTACCAATGGGTGTGGCAGACGAGAGAGAACATATTGAATCATTGGTTCAAGCGATGGAGGCAGAGAACAAGGAATACAAGGCTTTTAGTAACTATGAAGACAATAAAGAGCATTTCCCTGTAGATTGGGATGAGAGTCAGTTCGATAGGTTGGTGGTCAACAAGGGTGAACACTTTGCATGGAAGTCCGATCGGAATGAGGTGAGACAAGGTGTAATTTACAAGAATAAGTTTAAGGTTTAGGAAGCAGTGATAGCATGGGCAATGTCGCTTCGTAGAGCCTTTAATGTTGCAACGTTAGATCAACAGGTGTATGATATTAGATGCCAAATAGAGGGTTGCCCATGGCGTGTGCATGCATACCAGCCTAAGTGGGATACCATTTGGAAGTGTTCTATAATCATCCCACATACATGTGTGCTAACGGAGTCTGCCCAATCGCATAGAAACATATCTTCAAGCTTTGTTGCAAATACAATGTATAGGGAGATTGTGGGCAATCTGGATTTAGAACCATGTGTCATCATATTTGCAATAGAGTAGAGGTTCCAGTACGCCAAAAGCTATGCCAAGGCATGGAGAGCGAAGCAGAAGGCACTACAAACAAGTTTTGGTATGTATGAAGATTCATATAAGAACCTACCAGGTATCCTTGAGGTGATCAAGAAAACGAATGTTGGGACGTATATCAATATTTGTGAGCAGCCCTCGCAGTGCTTCCTTGGGAGGATGGTACTCAAGCGGGCATTTTTTGCTTTCGATGCTTGCGTCAATGTGTTCAGACATTGCCGCCTGTTGTTATGCGTGGACGGGATATTCTTGACAAGGAAATATAAAAGCCAGATATTGACAGCCATAGAAGTAGATGGCAACAACCAGGTTCTTCCTGTAGCATTTGCATTCTTGGAGGGTGACAATACAGAAAGCTAGCTCTAGTTTCTAAGGAACGTGAATGCTAACGTCGTGGATCAGCGGCTTGGAGTGTGCATTATACACAATCATCATCCTGGGTTGTTGATGGTGATTGTACAGTTGTAGGAAGGTGTAGAAGAAACACATTCATGGCCTGATCTGCAAAGTAGGTGGTGGAAGCAGCACATAGATGCCAACTTCTATAAACAGTTTAAGAACAAGGAGCTTACGAAGCTTTTTTAAGAGGTTGTGCAACCAGAACCAACAAAGAAGTTGGATGAGCTCACATCAAGGCATGTAGCAGAGGTAGCAAACAGGGCAATGCCTGGCACAGAGGAGGCCCTAGTAGCGCTTGAAGTGTTACCTATGGACTCTCCACACTTGGTCTGGAGGAACGGAAGGGCTACAAAATGCTTCTCCGAATGGATAGAGAATGAGCCTAGAAAGAAATGGGCACTGCTTTATGACACCGATGGTGTCCACTATGGGGTCATGACGACAAACATGGACAAGGTTTACAATTGGGTCATACGAGGCCTGAGACCCCTTCTCCTAGTTGCTATAGTGGAGGGTGTTCTTCATGGTATTGTGAAGTGCTTTGTGATCGCTATGCTAGGGCATTAACCCGCATGAGTAATTCTGATGTGAAATACTCTGAGGTGATTTGTACATACATGGAGAAAAAAGGCAAGAAGGGGGAGATACATAGAGCATTGAAGATGGGCACGAGGGAGCTTCATTTTGAGGTACTGTGTAAAAAGAAAGTTGATCATACTATGAACCAGCAAAAAGTTGCTCACAAATGCATCCTGCATAGGCAAACATATGCCTGAGCTGCAACAAGCCTCGTCTGTTAGATAGGCCGTGCTCACACGTCTTGGTTGCCTGCTCAACAATCCGTATGGATTCGGGTATGTTCTTGTCACAATTCTTCAATAAAGAAGTAGTGATGGCAACTTGGAGCGAAGAAATTTATAGTTTTCAAGTGGTGGGTTTGTTCACGAAGAATTAGAGATGGGAGAATATATGGTGGGTTCCTGATTTCAGTAGGCTGAAGGGCGTAGGGCGACAATAGACAAGGCATATAAGGAACAACATAGATGCTACAGAAAGTGGGCATCGTGTAAAGAAATATTCATTTTGTAAGGAGATGGGGCACACTTTCAAGTATTGCCCAATGGTTCAGAGGTCGTGAAATTATTATATATGTAATGCATATATGGACATAGTATGTGTAATGCATGTGTAGACATAGTATGTATAATTATTGTGTTCAATTTGTGTCAAATTCGTATTTGTAATGCATGTACGGACAAAGGTACACTAGTATGGTTAGTTTATGTATTCGAATTTGTATGTCCTGATGTTGTACTCAAATTCCATTTGTAATTACTGTATTCAGTTTCTTTGTGTATTTGAATTCGTTTCTAACATTGTTTTATTAAATTGCAGGTACAGCGGATGTCCATGAGTACGAGTTGCTCGACCCAGTGATAGACGTGACTCACCGAAGCCGCTTAGTCACCTTGCCACCTCCTAACAGGGAGCCGCCATTAGAGCTTTCCACCCTACACTTGCGGACCCCCATGAGAGTATGACGGATCGACCTATGATGGATTCCTAGGTTAGTGTACTGTTCTTATAGTTGCCTTACAATGCCTTGTACATGTAGAACAATCATTCTTATAGTGTTTTCCTGCAGGATAAGAGTGGCAGGGTTACTACCTGTATCACGTATGGTGGAGGCGACTGTTGCCAACGCATAGGATAGGCGTGGTGCCTCGAGGAGGTTCCCGTATGATAGGAGCTTACTTATCGCTCTGGTTGATCGTTGGTGACCAGAGATGCACATGTTTCACCTTCCGCACGGTGAGATGGCGCCGACATTAGAGGATGCAGTGGTGCCTGACAATGTCCACACAGAATGGCGAACAGAGCTCCTAGCCCGATTCACCGACATGCTACCCGCTAAACATGGGTACACACCTTTCACTTCTGCGCACGATCTGACGCAGAAGTGGCGCGTACAATTCTATGTAAGTGTGATTTACTTTGTCTAAATTTTATTTCATCTTCTCTTGTAAGTTGTCAAACTGACCGTTATTTTCTATAGCCTTAGAGGATGGCAGATGGAGTGGGGGAGTACCTCATCAGTCGCCACTTCGAGGCATACCTGCTATGGCTGTTTGGGTGGGTTTTGTTTTGCTCCTCACACGGGAACACCATCAACAAACACATAATCCAGTATGCGAGGTCAATTGCAGATGCTGACCTGGAGGAGATCCTGCAGCTAGCATGGGGACTGACTGTACTTGCTGCCACCTACTGGGCCCTTTGCGATGGTTGTTGTCGCGTGGCAAACTCATCCATTCTCATTGGGTGTCCCCTACATCTTCAGTTGTGGTCTTTCAAGAAGTTCTAGATCAGATGACCCGCGATGGATTTGGCACCTTACGAAGCAGGCTTCTACAGTGCCCCTGGGGATGACGTCGACCATCATACCATAGGGACATTGTGGTGTCACTGACGGGTTAGTAAAATCACCTTTACCATCAATTGTGCAATAATTTGTTATTTTTCGTCTAAATATCTTGTTTTTTGCAGTTAACTTTCACGCCCGTCACATTACACACTTTGTACCCTAAGTACGTAGCGATGTTTGACCAGCTGACGGATGACCATGTTATTTGGAAGCTGTACCTTCCTGAGCTCGTAGTCGTGTGAGCATCTCATGGCCTCTTGTTGCAATGCACCCATAACATTGCCTTCTGGCTAACGCGGCGCCACCTGGTGCTCGATTTCTACGTGGAGACCTACATCATACACCATGTCATGAGGTAGTTCGGTCTCCGGTAGGTGTTCCTTGTCCCCATTGGTGATGTCGTCCCACCGAGCATGCACACGTGAGTACTATTGTACATCACTTCCAATTGCATCACTTTTTGCGATGATGTTAGTAATTACATTAGCATGGCAATCTTTTCATGCAAGCTGGCACGCAAGGGCTTCATTGGTGGTGTGAGCTGGGTGGCACACATGTTGCCTCATGCTAAGTAGTGGGTGCAGGCTTCGGCAGACATTCATGAGGAAGATGCCCCTTACGACCACAGCACATACAACGAGTACATCCGGTGGTTCAGCCCGCGCACACGTGTTCATGTTGTATGTGTCGTCGACTCACCTCCAAGGCATGTTCCTCTGATGGTAGACACCTACCCCACACAACTGGACTTGGCATTCCATCGCTCGGTTAGTACTTTTTTCACAAGCCATGTAATATAGCGTTACTACAATTGTAATAACTAACTTGCCTTTCAATGCATGTGTAGAGCGACCTTGCCAGGGAGGCTATGGAGGAGCTGGATACACTGCTGGCTGGAGTTGGCTAGGGGGGCAGACTGGAGGTCACCATGGACTTCCTTAGAGGGGTGTTGTAACGTGCACACTAGAGGACCGCTCGCATCGTCCAGCTTACGTCATGCAGAAGGCCTAGGGATGACGACATCGTACAGCTTCATAGGTGTGCCTTAGTTGTACAGGGTCAACATGCAACGTAGGCCACAGCTAGGATATCACACACACAGGTGGCCCCTCCTTCGAACGTGCTAGGGGGCTCCAGTTGGTAGTGTTCCACGCCGTACGCGTACATGACTCCAAGTACACCGTGTGCTCTCCTTTATGTAATATATTCTTCACATTATATGGTTTACTAACATTAAAAATTTATCAGCTGTGGTTGATGCAATACCCCAGCAAAGTGCGACCCACTCCAGCGACATTACTCCCCTTGACGACACCGTCTTGGCTTGGTTCACTGACCCGACCAGCAGTTGCCAGGTGTGGAACTTGGTCTGTTGTAGCTCGTCGATACACCCAGACTAACTAAGCCCTTGCAAGACTCCTTTGCTACTCCGACAGCACCAGTACGGCCTACTAGGAGTACTAATGGACATGCCTCTAACCAGCTCACATATCCATCCGGAAATGTACAGCGACAGAGGAAGCCTGGGACCACAAGAGGGGTCACACCATGCAGGGGCGCTAGCTAATTTTTTCTTTCATACCTCATGTACTAATCAGATGTTGTGTTTTACTTCCTTACCTTACATAACACTTAGATATGTTCATTTGTTTTTAAAGGTTATGTAGTACTTAGATATGATCTTTTGCTACCTTAACTATGATATATTAGTTTTGTCTATAATGCCATTAGCTAGGTCAGGATGATTGGACAACATAGACATCAGCTTTCTCAATGCGATTTGAATACACTGCCAACACCTTTTACAGTCTGATTTGACAACACGCTGCACACCGCGAAGTGACAAAACACTACCTATCTCAGACTGACGGACAACACACTGTCTATCTCAGAGCGAAGTGGCAACACGCTGTAGGCCACTGCTTTCTCAGATTGAAATGACAACACGTTGTAGCCCGCTTTTTTAGACCAAAGTGACCTATAAAACTACCTGAAACCCAAACAACTCTTCTTCCCTACCCCATCCTCCACTCCATTGCAATGACAGACAAAGGAGGAAGCTCAAGCTGTGGGAGGGGTAGACGGGGAAGACTAGGTCAGACATCACCTTGAGACCTTGACCCTTCATGGTTTCAAGGCCGCAACCCTTACCTCAAGAGTACTATAATCTATGGTCTGCTAGAGCCCAATCCACCCATCCCATATTTTTCCATTCGAACAAGGGACTCATACACACTCCAAAATCCAATCTACGAAGGCCAACAACTCCTCAACCTGAACTAGCCAAAATGCAAGAACGACCTCGACGCCGTTGTGCAAGTTAGTGATGCTAGGGATCCTAACCCAGTATGTCGTTTTTACCAATGCCCTCTGTTCGAGATAACCGCTACAACTCTCACTTACGATTCGGCTCATGTCTCGCTATTTGACACATACTCTTGCTTGTAGATCATAGATTGTAAATTTATTGAGTGGGTGGACCCACCGTATCCCATACATACCCAATGCTACCTCCATTACTTGGTGTATTGCCTCAAAGAAATGGAATAAGACCTCACAGAGGTCAAGAAGGAGAATGAATAGCTCCGCAGGCAGAACTTGGAGCTCTAGACCTAGAATGATGATCTACGTTGTTAGAGACTCAGGGAGAGGAACAATGAGGAGGTCGTCTATTTCGGCAGCGACTACCACACTTATTATTGCTACGACAATGCTAGATGTAGCTGTGCTTGCCACTACCATGACTAGTAGCTCCGTCCATGCCATCCGGACGATCAACACTCCATGTGGGTTCCTTATGGTTACCCATTCGAACTTTAATATTCTTCTTCTTTAAGGTGTACTCCATCCCAGCCTTTTACAATTCCAAAAGGTGCACTAGTATCATAATTTTGCCCATGTTTATGGCTACTTTATGCCACCATTTGTATCATCCCAATTGTATGTGCCATGTAATCACCCTTTGTTATGAAATGCTATATTTCCTTCATTTCTTTTTTCCGAACTTTATAGATGCAACGACTGTTATGCTCTACTTATTCTTGTTCTTTCGACTTGTTATGCTCTAGTTATTTTTCTTCTTTTCATGTACTGATGCATTTTAGTCTTTCAAAATAGATTCTATATGATACTAAATTCCATCTTAGATCATAAAATAGCATCCACAATTCTCTTTTAAATTAAAGATTGTAATTAGTTTGCTTTTCAGCTTGTCCCATATAAAATATCGATAATTTTGTTGTGTTTGCGACTCAAATCTCAGCTAAACATCTCTGCTTGATACAAAAATTTGTATGCATATTTCCAAATTTGTAATGATTTTCAGTGGTTCTTTTCTCCTCCTTCTACCCTTTCATCTGTAACGCATGCATATGTTTCTCATTTTTTTTAGCATGCAGGTTGCTTTGCAAAATATTTAGGGGTAGCCAAAATGATGATACAACAGTAGATCATATATGTTTATAAATTACTACAGCTTGAGCATCGTGTAAATATGTCGACAAGAAATTTCATGTCGCCATTCACATGTTTTTTTACTAAATTGCTAGATATTTTAACTTGGTGCATATCCTAGTACTTGTGTATCAGGAAAGAAACTGAGGTGTAGGCTTGTTAGATATCTAAGTAGGCTTCTCTTTTAACAGTGCCATTATACATATGTATGTTGTGTTGACTTATATTTATGTTACATGTACATGCTAACTCCATAGTACTACTCTCATGCACTCAAGGTAAAAGAAGTAGATGCATCTGTATGTATTTTGTGATTATGGATAATTGTCATATTAATAATGCTATATAGACCATTATTCAATGCATGAAGACTTAATTAGTTATGACTAGAGCAAATAAATCCAAATTCTAGTAAAATAAACTCTAGGTTCTCTGTCGCTATTTGGAATGGCGACAAAGAGCTTATAGTCGACAGCTCTCTGTCGTTAGTTGGAATGGTGACAGAGGCTTAATCGCTATTTGAAATGACGATTGGCGCTCTGTCGCCAGTTCAAACGGCAACAACTCGGTATTTTTGTAATTTTTTGGTATATTATTTCTGTAATTTTTTATTAAAAAATTATTATTTCAAAAAAATTCTAATATTCCCAATCTGACCTTGTTCTGCATGCAAACCATGCCAACTTGCTAACTATGTTCAGACGGAATCAAGACCAAAGGTTCTATGTAAACGCAAGTGCATACCATTCTAAAAGGATCGATATATGATTCATATGAAGGATGACTCTATAGAGTAGTTCACTGTTCAGTCTTCTGAAATGTGAGATCAATGTCAGCATGTATGGCCCTGTTTAGTGTGACGCGGCTTTTTTGAAAAGCCTGCTAAGGATCTATGGCTGAAGGCTAAAAGGTGAAAGTTTGGTGTCTCACAATCTAGTTTTTAGATAGGTTGGCTGGTTGTTCTAATTTAGGAAATATTTGAAATGTTCCTATTGATTGTTCTAATTTAGGAAATATTTGAAATGTCTCTAAGACAAACGATGGCTTGTTTGATGCTGATTTGAGACTTTTCTTTTCAATTTCACATACTAAATTGAGAACATTTTAATTTCGCTTGGGTTTAATTAAATTGATCATACAAACTACTTACTATACGTACTTACCAAATTATTGGTGAACCAAGATCACCCAGCATGGTCAAAATGCAACTTGTTTATATCCTAAGGCATCAATAATGAAGGATGAATAAAAAAATCGAAATGCAAGAACTTAAGTGATATCCATGAACAAACATGATCTTCATGAATACAAAAATAATAAGATATGCACACAAGTAAATCTTAACAACAATTAATTATCAAATGATATGATTACACAAGTAATCAATCTATATCATAAAAAAGGAAATGAAAAGAAGGAAAATGAAAAAAAACCTAGATCTACATGGATAGGAGGTGGCTGATCGGAGCCAAGGAAGAAGGGGTGATGGCAACCTGAGGAGGCAATTGGTGGCACTATCAAGGGGATGCAGCATGTCAGGAGGACGGGGTGCCATAGGTGTTGCTGTCGAGGCATGGTGGCACCATCGGAGAAGGGGTGGCGAGCTTGTCGGCAGGGCTAGTGAGGAGGGTTAGTGCGTTGGCAGGCAAATCCAGCAAGCTTCATACCTCATATCTAGATAGTGCAGGCAATAGGATTTAGTGGCACAGTGCGAGACAGATGACATTGGTAGAGGTGACACAAATGGAGGTGGGGATAGCATCGGTGAGGCGATGCATGGGGAGGAGGTGGGGATGACATCGGTAGAGGCGGTGCAGATGTAGGTGAGTGTAATACCGCAAATTGATTTACCAGGGTTTATAGCCGGATTTGTTTTGTCGTCTCTCGGTTTTGAGAATCTTGTCAAAAGTTCTGGCTTTTGCCGAAGGCATATCGGTAAAGGAATTTTCTTCAGGTGTATATATATATATATATGTTATTGCTATGCATCTCTTGGGCTTTAGGAGGACCCGGTTGAGGGTTTTGGGCTAGAGGGAGCAATTCTGGGCTTGAAGGGGTGTTCTTTTGGGCATGTTGGAGAGAAGTAAAAACCCTAGCCCTTATTTTATTTTTCTTTCCTCCTCCTGCAAATCCCATCCCAGCCGCCTCCTATCTTTTTTCTCCTGGCCGACTGCTCCTCCCAGGCACCTCCAGCTTCCCCTGGCCGACTGCTCCTCCTGGCGCCCCTGCTGTCCCCCATGGCTGCGCCTCCCCCTGGCCATCCCTGGCTACGCCCCCAAGTTCGGCGCCTCTGCTGCCTCAGCTCCGGCCAGCTCCGGCGAGCTCCCCTCCGGCGGCTGCTCTTCCTCCCCATGGCTGGTGAGCCCTTCCTCCTTCCCCCTTTGCTGATTCTCCCTTGAGCTAAGGTGAGGAAAAAAATCTAGGGTTTGGGATGTGGTTGGGTGGCTGGATTAGGGTTCTTTCCATGGAGTTTTAGAGGTTGATTGGTTGTGTATGGATTGGATTAGAGGTGGAACCCTAGAAGGTGTGCAGTTTTGTTTTCTTGAGAAGATTCGTGTGCTATGTTACAACGCGAAATTGAAAATTCTGCAACCGTTTTCTAGGGGTCCGGCTATTACAAAAGTTGTAGATAATCAAATTACCTTTCAATAGAGACTGAAATCATTAAGTTTTGTTCAGCCATTTAAAAGTTATGGCTATTTTGCCGAGCGCTATCTAAACTGTGTCGGGATTTGAGCAGTCTGTGTTCAACTGCAGATTTGTGGAACTTAGAGGCCAAATCATGCTTTTTGTATACTTAGAAAAAGGTGATAAATTTCCTGCCGTTTGAGAAAATGTACTCGTTTATTTGATTTGGAGTTGTAGAACTTAAGTTATGCTCATTTTGGTGTATGCTGTCCAGAATGAGTTAAACTTGCCTCTGTCTGTTGTTCGTCGCAAATCTGAGAATAATCGGTGCATTTCCCGATCGGTCGGTTGTAGAAAAAGTTGTAGATTTATCTCTTGTAATCGTTTATAGCCTGGGCTTATCCTTTTTGGATTAGCCGTTTGGAAGTTGCGTCATTTTCAGTGCCGGCTGTCCAGATTTGCATTTAGGTGGTTATGAGGGATGTTTTGGTTTCGATTGTAAATGTGAATATGTAGAGTTGTTTTCTTCATCGCTTGTACCGAGTGTGCATGAATTTGAGTTGGATGAATATTGTTCTATTTGCAGGAAGGTTACATCGGGAGTGGCCTCAACCGTATGCCACTCCATTCCTTCGTCGGTAAAGGCAAGTGCATCGATTGTTGAATTCTTGCAGTATTGATTGTTTGCCATGCTAGTTGCTATATAAATTGATAATGCATGATATTGCAATGTTGGCATCACTAGTATGTGTAGGACTTGTGAATATCCATAAATGAGATTTATGTTTGTGGCTATGAAAGAAGGAAATGAGAGCATGTGAATGGGTTACCTTTTTATATATTCCATGATGATGCTCCCTAGAATGATTAGGCTAATGGGAACATAAAGGATATAAGATTTGAGATATGAAATGGCTCGATTTATGGTCATAATATACGATTTGTGGCGTTTATGTGAGTGGTGATGATATATGTGACCTTTTGGATATGAACGTTGGGAATATGGATCTGAGTGTTGAGAATGACATTTGCATATATGCATTCATGAAAAGTGCATCTTTGGATTTAATGCTTTGTGGGTTGTTTGTTAGACCCCGTATAATTGCTAAATTAACACATTGCTATATCGCACGTTCATAAGAGTGCTCACTACTATGATAGGTGAATGTAAATAATGAAGTTGTGAGGTTGGATTAATAGAAATAGTTGAATTGCGATCATGAAAATTGATTATGTCTTTAGTGCGAGTGTTAATGACAGATGTGACCATGTTGATAAGATTTGTTGAGAATATGGATATGAGTGTTGAGAAGGTGATTTGAGTGTTGAGAATGACATTTGCATATGTGCATTCATGACAAGTGCATCGAGCCAAGTCGGTGAGAAAGTCATATGAGTTATATGACTAATCCGGAGTGCTCAGAGATCCTACCCCGTAGTCCCATCCACTGGCGTGGATGGGAGCGGTGTTAAGTGTAGGACCCGCTACTGGGTAGCGGGCAAGTCCTGTTTCGGCAGGCCCCTTTCACGGGATGGTTGGGTTTGAGGGCACGCATTGACAGGTGGTGCTCGGCAATACCGGTATATGCTAAAAAGAGGAAATGAGTCATGCATGATGCATCATATGCATGAGAATGGTGAAATATGCATGAGAATGGTGAAATGAGATGAGCATATGAACATGCAAGCATAATTGCATTTGCATTGCATTGACAATGATGAATCATATTTAATGAGTTGATTGTGATGTATGGATATGAGATTCTTCATTTGTATGGCATATTTGCATTCGCATTGCATTTACAATGATGAATCATATTTAATGAGTTGATTGTGATGTATGGATATGAGATTCTTCATTTGTATGGCATATTTGCATTCGCATTGCATTTACAATGATGAATTATATTTAATGAGTTGATTGTGATGTATGGATATGAGATTCTTCATTTGTATGGCATATTTGCATTCGCATTGCATTTACAATGATGAATCATATTTAATGAGTTGATTGTGATGTATGGATATAATATTCTCCTTTGATATGTTTTGTGCACTTGAGTATGAAAGCAGAGAATTGAAATTGTTAATGGTTAACCGGGGAGCTAATGGCATTTATAGGTTGAGGATTGAGTTGTGGACTCATCCAAAAGTGGCTATCGAGGTATGAGTAAAGTTTAAATGATTCTTGAGATGGTTGTGGTATTTGGAATCAGTTTCTAGTTCATTTATACCAAGTTCAGTCAAGTATTTGAATATGTTACGTTTCAGAGTATAGATATTTCGTTTGATTCGGTTGCATTTTGGTTGATGCACTTTGCTGAGTCTTGGACTCACGCTTGTTTGTTACTTGTTTTCAGGTACGTTGAGGTTGTCTCGCTGGGAAGGGAGTAGTAGCACGAGCACGGCTGTAATCACCGTTACTTGAATTCACTAATGCGTAGTGTCAAATCTTGATAATAATTGTATTATTGTGATTTCTGTTTGAGGAGTTGTTTAGTTGCTAAATTATCCTTGTGATTGATATTATATTAAATTGCTCTTATGTCTGCTAAGTGGATGTCCATAGTTTTAGAGGAGATGCTGCCGAAATTTTTTGTGAATTTGGGACTTGGTAGCATTCCGGACTCCGTGGGGAGTCGGGGTGTTACAGAGGAGGAGGCATCGGATTGAGATGGCTCAAGGAGATGAGGGGGATGGCAAATGGGGGGAGGTGGCACGGTCGATTTTGGCTATCAATCACTGGTGAGGAGATGTAGAGATGGGGAAGGCAGTGCTGGCTGATTCTGGCAACCGTCTACCAGTGGAGTGACACAGCAATAAGTTTGGCGGTGGTGAGTCCCTAGCATCACGGGCGAGGGGAGGTTGGGAGAGGGGAGGTGGAACTAGGAGAGGAGAGGTGAAAGACCATGTAGAGGTCAAACCTTGTTTGTGATGAGTTATTGATTGTGTTTAAAGCATGAGTTGCTTGAGTTTGATTTTAATTAGATTTTTAAATTGAAGTAATTTGAGTTGTTTGTACCAGGAGCGGCACTACCGGCTATGTGGGAGCGGTAGTGCCGGCCGAGCGATAGTACCGGCCAAGGGGAATGGTAGTTATATTCCAGAGAGGATATTCACTGAGATTTTAGGCAAGCGACACTACCGGCCATGCTGGGGAGGTAGTGCTGACCAAGCAGCACTACCGGCCCTAGGAGGTGGTAGTGCCGGCCTTTGAGTGAATTTGAGTTTTGGATTTTAGAATTGTGTGAGATTTATTGCATATCATTTTGGGTAATGCTATGTGATGTGTTTCCTTATTTTTTATGGTTGCAGGATGATGGTGCTAGGTCATGCTGAGGCGAAGGATGACTGGGACTAGGCGAGGTGCGCCAGAGGTCCAGACGGTCGAGGATCGCCGGAAGATGATCGAAGACGGAGTCACTGTGAACCTAGAAGACAAGGAATGGATGAGATGCTAGTTAGGAACTGCTCGGATCAAAGAGGGCCATTGGATCACGATCTAGGTGATAGAGTAACGGATCTAGTTAGTATGCTTTGAAAAGCATGCAAAACCCATTATATTGTTGGGTTTTGGGTTAGCCCATATATGAGTGAATCAATCCTAACCCTTGATGGTGATCCTTAGGGTAGAAGAAACTCATCCAAGGGTGGAGAGTGACTCAAGAGTAGTATAAATAGAGGGGTAGGGGTAGCCTTCCCTCTCTTAAAGGTTTTGAGGTTTTTGTGCTCCTTTGAGCTTTGCGCACTTATTTGTGAGCCTTTGTAAACCTCCCTTTCAAAAATAAAAATCTAATTTTCTCTCAACTCTGAATTTATTTTATGCATTTACATTATGTCTTTAAATTCCATAATTTACATTCTTGCAATTTACTTTATGTGCATTTGGATTAGCCTCCCCTCCTTCTAAATGCTTGTAGATTTTATGCCAAGAATGAATGATTGATGGATGAGTCTTCTTCAGACCATAACCCAATCATCTGGGCAAATCTTGTGCTCTTTCTTGCAAGAAATCGATTTGTGTTCTTGAGAGAATCAATCTTAGAAAATTGGGTTTTTGGGTGTTCTTGTTTTGTGTTCTAGTTTGCTATGACATGTGGGAAGCTATCTAGGATCATCTTGGGGCCAAGTTTTTGTTTTTGAACCCGCTCTTGTGCACTCTTCCATAAAATTGATAAAGGTCAGAACTTTTATGTTGATTCTTGCAATCATAGGTTGGAATAGGTTCCTGACTTCCATAGGAAGGTGTTCACAAAGCTTCATGGAGTTTAGATCAGCGGATCGAAAGATTCATCAATTTTTCTTTTGAGACGGACTGATTTTCTACTAGTCATCGGGCTAATTTACTATAGCTACAGTACCCCGGTAGTGCTGGGTTACTGTTCATTCGGCGGTACCGGGGGTACTTTGTGGTATTGCCACCCAAAGCTGATAAATTTGGGTTTTTCGCCTTCTTCGCTTTGCATTTTTGATGTGAGGATGTTGGTTGGATTGTTTTGAGTAGGAAAAATTTTATTTTGGGATTATTCACCCCCTCTGATCGCCATCTCGGTCCTTCAAGAGGAGAAATAAGGATGGCGGGAGAAATTTTGGTTTCTATATGCTAATAGGAATGGGTGATTTCTCTAAACTTTGCTGGTAAAGACCAAAGTCAAGCCTGCGGAAGCCAAGGAAGTTAGGGTCCAGCTGGCTTCTCGACTTGTGCTTCTCTCTACAATCCAACTATAGCTTCTCTGAAAAGCTACTGTGAAAAGCGAGGTGTTTGGGATCCCAAACGGCTTAGAAGCAGTCCCAAATGGGGGTCTATACTTGCCACACGTTATTGTTAGGGCAAGTAAGTCTAACTCTGGCAACAAAGAAACGATCTTGTTGGGAGAAGTGATCACTATTCTAGTCCCCTCCCTCTCTCTTTTTTTTTAAATAGCTACCACCCAAATAAAATTACAAATCTAACCCCCTACCCACTGCGAAAGGCACCATCTGCCTCCCCTACCGTGGAATGGCCCTTGCACTCTCCCTCTGTAGCATCGGTCCTCCCACGCACGCTGCACCTACACACACCGTCGCCGCTCCTACGCTTCCCCTCCGCGGCACCCCCTGCTTCCATGCCGCCGGAGTGCAGTAGCCACCAGTTGTCGTGCTCGGTGCCTGGTTCCATGCCACCCACCTCCCGCGCCATGTGTTTGAGGCACCTCGGCCTCCTACGCTCTGTGGGCACGGTAGGCGAAAGATATCATCCACCATACCTTCTGCGGTGAGGGAAAGGACTAGATTTGTGATTTTTTTCGAGAAGAGGCCAGAATAATTATCACTTCTTGTTGGGATGCCACCAAGTCTTTGCCGATCAATGTGAATTGCTCGTTGGACAATTCTGTGTGGCATATACGAGCTAGTCTTTGTTCTGCGCTAAATTTCAAAAGGCCAGCACCTATCCATGCATCGAGACAACTGATACGTCACCAAATAGTACATCTGGTAGAGTAAGAATTTCTTGGCAGTTTTTAGGTTGAAATTAACTAACTGGACCAGCCGGAAGAGTCGCCGATGGAGCAGCATGACATCTTTGACACGATCTTGCTTGGAACAAAAATTAAAGTTCTGAATCGACAATCTGGTAGAGCGAGGTCGATCACACGGTCACGATCATGCAGACTCGCAATCAGCAGCAGAATTTCGGTGACTTTTCACACGAAAGTAGCAGATTCCCTGTCGGTTCTTCTTCAAGAGGCTACTTCTTTGTTTAGCTGGTACTGTACCCTTCTAGGCTTCTAGTCATGCCTCAAAACTCAAAATACACCAAATTGTCACAGTAGAATAGCTAAGTCAGCTATAGTTCCAACATGTCTCGCTGACAAAGTTCTTTGGGAATTGCTAAATAGCACTCGAGTATTTTTTTGTTTATGAGCACTCAATTTTTTTTGTCTATTAGATATTACTTTGTGATCTATGTTGTGCTTCCTTATTTTGACTGTCAATATCTAACTTTGTGATCCACATTTTTATTTATTGTGTTCCTTATAGTTTGGTTTGTTATTTTTTTTTACAAATTGTCACATTATTTTTTACATAATTTAATTTGTGTAAAACTAGTATATAATTAATGTAAAAAAAGGCCATGCATGGAATGCTCAAAATTTGAGTGCTATTTAATAAGAAAACACTCAAGTGCTCTTTAGACACCTAGTGTGTAAAACTAGTATATAATTGATGTAAAAAAGGTCATGCATGAAATGCTCAAAATTTGAGTGCTATTTAATAAAAAAACATTCAAGTGTTCCCTAGACACCTCCAAGTTCTTTTCTTTGCAAGATTGTCAAGTTGTCCTGTATAATATGGCAATGATTACTTGGAATGGTGTTCATGCACTGAACGATGCTTGAAATTCGGTGGTTCGCGTATCATTTGAGTTACATGCATGTTGAATGGAGACCAAAAATGTAACTAAAATATCAAGGCATGATCTTTTTGGTTACGTCGGCCATTGACAAAGGCCCCTATATATGAAATTAATCAGCCCAACAGTTGGACTTTGTTTTTGGCTTTATTCTTTTGATTGAAGGATCTTGAAACAATATGTGGATTAATTACTTTCTGTAGGGCCACATTGGATTCGGCTCTCGTTTAACCTTCGTCTTCATGTGCTTGTTTAGTATAAACTTGATCATAAGCAATGACATCATCATGTAGTAGTACTACTACCGTAACTCTATCGTAACGAATTGTTTACTACTCTTAACTCGTTGAATTGCACGCTAGGCATTGCAGTGAATTATGGTAATCTCATTAATTTGATTGAGCCGTTTTTATGTACTTGGGTATTTAGTGAGTTACTTTTTTCATAATCAAGTTACGAACAGGTGTATTATTGCGTCCAATGCCATAATATATGAGATGAAACGTGAGAAGGCAAATATTGGATAACATAATTTTTCTAACTTTATAATCATCTGATTTATCAACCAGAGCTAACGACTTTTCGTAACTTCTTTTCCACAGCAGCGTTAAAAGTAAGCACGGTACACCAACCACGAACTGAGCCGAAGATGGCAGCGACAACGACTCCTTCTACAAAAGACGACTGACTTGTTGCGTCCCCGTGGCAACGACTTCGATCACATGCAGAGGCAGGCCTAGTAAGACCGTACATGAGAAGGAAGACCGTGCGCGGGCTGCGGCAGCATGCACATGCGGCCGTATTTGTGTGCTTATCCATGGCTCGCGAGTGATGTATCCTCTCTCCCCTCAATTCCAGCACCGGCCAGTGACCCACGCATCTACACGGATGGGGTGCAAATGGTTCGGATATTTACCAACCGTCCAGACGATCAAATCTGTTTGACTCGGATTTAACTGGTTATATCGGATAGTTGGCGATTCAGCATCAGTTTCGAATTCAACATTAAATTTAGGATATCACTATCCATTGGCTCGAAATATTCTAAGAGTATTATTGGAAATTTTTGAAAAATTTTAATCGGATATCTGAAAATCCGATAGCCGCATGTCGGCATCTCGTCCAATTGGGCCACATTGACCCAATAGTTATGCACACCACCAGACCACCCACACTGCAACCCTAAGTTTCTACTCTCTCACACAGTCACACACCACCACCGCCCTCACGCAATCTCGCTCGCCTAATGCCTAGGTACCATCCCACCATCGAACATCCTCCCACTGCCTTCCTGACATCCTCCCGCTACCATCCCACCTCCATCCTTCTCGTCGATTCTCCCGTCCCTCCCTACTAATTATTGCTTTACCATCTAGGGTGTGCAATTGGCCCCTACACCATAGTCGTATCCTCTCTACCTCACCTCTCCCATGGTCCCTCAATGGAGAGAAGTATCGGCTTGCCGTCCGCAGCCACCTAGCCGGTACTGGCTTCAATCAAAACCTAGAAATCGTACGACCCCCCTCCCCCCTTCACGAAGTCAGTGCCAGCTGTCTGCGCCACAAA
This sequence comes from Guadua angustifolia, assembly GCA_036346375.1. NCBI lineage: Eukaryota > Viridiplantae > Streptophyta > Magnoliopsida > Poales > Poaceae > Guadua > Guadua angustifolia. The sequence goes on from CM070515.1 coordinate 26,566,343, forward strand.
GCCCTAGAACTCGTTGCATCCTCACGAGTCACGATGACTGAAGGAGGAAGGATGAGAATGCCCCACAAATGACCCAATCTCCCCGCCGCATAAGATCATATTATTGTGATATTATTTATATCATTCCATGTTTCATTACTTTTCGCTATGTGTATCTATTAGCACCAGAATTTGAAAATATATAACTAATTTGTAAGGCTTAGTTTAAAATTGGATTTCTAGCCGATTTGGTTCAAATAAGGAATTTTATCTTCAAGCGATAGAAAACGATACAGTTCATGGCTTATGAGGAATCAGAGAAGAATACGATCAACCTACACGCTATAAAAAGGGAACATGAGGTGAGCCGGAAAGAACAACATAACAATCAATCAACTCGCATATACTTTACTTGCTATCGACTAGGAGTAGCTTTTAGACTTAGAATCTCTCTTTGTAATTCGTTTTTGATCAATAAAGTTGTGTATCGCCAATTTTGATCATCTTCGATTACGCCGATTATCTCAGATTTGTTTTATACTGATCTTGTTGCACATCGCTTTTTTCGATAAAAACAGATCTTTAGCTATCATCTGATAGGATGTAATAACTGTTTAGATCTATCTTGTCGATTGTATTATCAAATCGACCGTGGGCACTTATTTTCGATCATTCTTGCCTACTACAGTATCAAATCAGTTGGTACGCCTTGAGCATTATTGAACCTAACGTTCACGTGTGTTGAGGTCAATTAACCCTTTTTCGACGCCAACAGTACCGTTGAAATTAAATGTACTTTTGCAATTTTGTTAGACTTACCTAATAAAATGACAATTTAATATTGTTACATGTTGAACTCATACGATTGATTAATCATTGCTATATGTGATATCTATTTTCTAGCGATATCTAACAAAAATTACTCAGTACTGTATTGATTCTGCTCTGTATTCGCTTCGAATTCGTAACCGATGTTATCTGAGTCATATTCATGTCTATCACTAACTGTGTTCGAAGCCGATTGCACAATACATACAATTGTCGTCTTGCTCGGCTCAGGATCTGAATTGTCCGGGAAAATTGACAGGGCAAAGGCCACGCATCACGGCGTACGTGGTCCAAACTCCAAGCCACCCAACCCAACAACGACATCAATGGTGCTCGCTTGGCAGGACGCCGGAAGAACGGGCCCAACTGGACGGGCACACAGCCGGCCTGCCTCTGCCTGCGCTGCGCTCGCATTGACTACAGGACGAGGCTCTGCTCCTGTGCTCCAGGGCGAGAGTAAATAAGCCTGCATTATTATTATCTCCCAGTTTTGTCTCGGGCCAGCGCTCCGCAGCCCAGCCTGCTCCTGCTGCAATGGACGATCTGATCCTAGTGCCGCTTCTGCTCCGCTCTTATTTATGCCGGCCGGGAGGGACGGAGGGACGCAACAAAATGCCCCGTTTCTTCAGTGCCTCAGTGTCTCAGGGCCGCTCGTTTCAGCCTTGCTTCTGCAGGGACCATGGCGTATCCCGATTGGATCCCCAAGCGCTTCAGCTGTCCACTTTCATCGGATGCCATGGCAGCAAGCAGCACTGTCATACAATTCATGGCGTCATTATTGCGTCCAAATCATTCAGGCTACTGCTGCCACGCTTGCCGATTGGTAGCTGGGCTCCCTCTTACCGGCTCTGATCCTCTGACCGAGAGAATATACGGAAACAGATAAAAAATTAGGCGGTGAGAAAGAGGTCACAGCAGTCCTTAGTCCTTACACCTTAGCTCCTTCGAAACTAGTATCACCCAGAGGCCTTACCAACCCAATATATATATATATATATATATATATATATCATCTTGCCACAAAAACTCCATTAAATTCACATATGTAAATTTTGAAAAAATTTCAAAAAAATTATTATATATAGAGAATGTGAGGTTTTACAATTCTGCAAAATTTAAAGACCAAAAACTCAATCGTATTTGAAAGAAAGGAAAAAGACAAACAGCGAAATGAATAGTGTTGAACAGTGAAAATCACTATTTAGGCTAAATTTATCTTTTTCCTATCTTTCAAATGCGATTGAGTTTGGTCTTCAAATTTTACTAGATTGTAAAAACTCACCTCTCCTACGTATGGTAATTTTTTGAGAATTTTTCAAAATTTGTATATGTGGATTTCATGGAGTTTTCATAGTAAAAAAGGTTTTCAACGGATATGTTGCCATATATGTATGTATGTATGTACACGTATGTGCATATATATGAGTGTATACATATGTATGAGTATGTGTGTATGCATGTATATTTATACACACATACAATATATGTGATACCAAATTGGGGCACCATGATTTTAAATGCACAAATTCAAGTAAAATTCAAGTATATTTTTAAAATTTTTGTTTTAAGGTATATACTCACCTATACCAATTCAAATGAAACATATATTTTTGAAAAAAAACTCAAATTCAAAGAATTTGAAGGAATTTAGATCACATGCTTTGTTGAATTATATATAAAATCAGCACATAACTATATTCAAACTATCATCAAACAAGAAAACTGTAGTTTGAATTTCAGATCAAACCTGTTTGAACTACTTAGAAAACTAGTTAAACTCAACATCATAAAAATTTCAAAATATTTTCCATATGATACATAAGGAAAATATCTGTTTTAGATTGTAGTGTCTATGGCACTATGGTGTCCTGGTAATTATACTATACACTATCCAAAGGTCCACACTAGGATGGCAAAAAAAAGTTTTTTTTTTTACAGTTTTACAAGCTGCAGTGTGTGGTTTTTCTCGATAACAAACCGTAATTGCGATGCCATTTCAGGGGATTACTTCTGTAGTCTCACTTACTTTGCAAACTAATTAAGTTGTTGCTAAATTAATTTCCCTCGATCGATGTATGGCTTGCATTAGACGAACATGAAGTTTCCGAGCAGCTAGTTTCTTTTTTGTTAAAAGAAAAGGAGGGCCTACCTGCTAGCGGGATATATACAAGCCTGAGTAATATAGAGTATGCAAGCATGACTCGCTAAACATGTCAGTACGGCTTGTAAATCTGATTTGCCCGGGGAAACTGACAAACGAAACCGTGGTCCAGCCCGGTAGAGTCCAAGTTCCGGCAGCGAAATCAATGGGGCTAATCTTGGCGGTACCCCGAGTGTCTTAGATCGGACCCGAGTGGCCCATCCCGGTGCCTGCGCAGTACACTGTTGTACCAGGCTTGGGTCCGGGCCCAACCCGGCCAGATAGGCCTGCATCTCCATGTCTTAATGCCTCAGGCCAGCCTCGTGGATTCTATTGTCGTTTCCTTGTTTTGTGTTTGTGGTTTATTTATCGGAAGAACTCCAGTCAAAAGTCAAAACCTTGAACTTTAATAATGTTGCTACTAATCTCATAAGCTAAAAACTCGGATATTCAAAGTCTGTTTGGTAGAGCTCTAGATCCTGGCTTCACCTGAGATCTGAAACTTATAGACTAAAATAAAGTGAATTAAGTTTATATTTTTGTCTAAAATGTAAACAAAATGATCTATCTAAACACTCTTAATGTACTCACAGCTTCAGCTCCACAGATCTGGTGGAGTTAGGAATACATAACTCCACCAGATCCACGAATCTAATGGAGCTGAAGCTCTACCGAACACACCCTCAGCCACTACTACAGAACAACACATCACTATCACTTTATCTGTGTCGGTTCTTAAGTTTTTCGAAAAAAATGATTGTGATAAGTAACCGGAGGGTGTTAGTAATAATCACTATCGGTTACGAGATTATAAGTGATTGTGATGTAGCTGACACATCCGAATCGGTTCTCTCTAAAAAGTGATAGTGATGTGCGGTCATCACTATCGGTTCTTTTATAGAAGTGATAGTGATGTGCGTATCACATCACTATCACTTCTATGAAAAGAACCGATAGTGATGACCGTCGCACATCACTATCACTTTTAGTAGAGAACCGATTTCGATGCAAGACATGGTTATCACTATCGGTTCTTTTTATAGAAGCGATAGTGACGACGAAAGACATCACTATCGCTTATTGAAAAGAACCGATTACGATGTCTTCGCGACATCATCTATCGCTTTTGAAAAGAACCGATTTCGATGTGCCTCGCTAGGTTATATATACCACTCTGCTTGAACTCTTCTCTGTTGTTGCTCGGAGGAGATTTCTCCGCCACCAGAAAATAGCTCATATTGTGTGGTTGGAAGCAATACTTGGGTAAGAAAATTTGAAGTCCTCATGGGTGGGTATTAAGAGGGCAAAATTGAAACCCTATCTTGAGGAGATTCCCTGTTTTTGCCTGTTTTCTTTGTTTTCTTCAAAATGTGATCGACAATTCTTTAAACCCTTCAATTTTGCCTTTGGTAATTTCGATATGTCGTCAATAAAGTTTAGGTTACCTTTGGAATTGTGTCGTGCTTTCAGATTTCACACTCTTTATTTGACAAGCATATATCTATTTAATTTTTGTAGTCACGATCTCTGTTTATATGGAATTATTATTGCTATCATGTAGTAGCTTGTTATTAGAGTTTAGGCGGCGTAACCTCGTCTCCCGTTCGAGGGTGCTTATTTATAAATATCTTTGAGCGAAAGGGCATATTTATAAGCGGCGATCTCGAATTGTCCACGTTTTTGATAGTTCGAGGATATATGGTTCGAGCAAGTTCTGGGTGTGTTGTACAACCGAGTAGATTTGATAGCGTCTCTCTGGTGTTCTCCGGATACACACCCTCTTGACTGTTGTCGAGGCGTGTATCCGGAGAAACGGCGGAGATCTTCTTCAAATTTTCTCTGAGTTGTACAACGGCTTAGAACTTACTTAACCATATATCCTCGAATGGGATTAGGACCTAACCTATTTAGAGATTAGAAGTCATCGTTGGTACCCTTGTTTTGTTTAGTTGTAGTAGAAAGATTTGCAAGCTCTTGCACTAGCTATATAATTAGATTATTTGATATCATTGTTGATGTTAAAATTTATATCTCTTATGTAGGGAATTGGAAGCTTTAAACGGGGAAGAAGCTAGGTATCGATCGGGAGTACAATTATATATATTGGAACACATCACTATTTTGCAAAGGTAATATTAATTGAAATGATGTCTCAATATTTAAAATAGATATAGCTAGTTGTCGCTCGCTTTTTCCTTAATTTATTGTGCGAAATTTAATTGCAGATGGACCGTGAGGAATGGATGTATCGGAAAAGCCGTGTGAGTGCTGAATTTGAGAGGGTGTTAAGGAGTTCAAAAAATTGCGAAGGCGACATGGTGAGGAGGGTGTAAACTTCATATATTGTCCTTGCATTGATTGCACGAATCTGAGGAGATTTAACAACTCATCTCAAATTGAGGACCACCTGATTCGATGTGGCTTCATGAGGAATTACACATGTTGGATCCATCACGGGGAGGCAGGTAGTACCCTTCCGATATGCAACGAAGATACGGTGGAACCGGATGACGAGTTGCAGCCTGATATGTTTGAGGAGGATAATTTGGAGCAAATGTTGCGGGATGTGGAGGGTAATTACGGAAGAGAGTTTGAAAAGTTTAAAAGCTTGATAGAAGAGCGATGCCAAACCGCTGTTCACGGGTTGCAAAGCGGAATACACCGAGTTGGGTTCGGTCCTTGCATTGTTCGATCTGAAGGCAAAACACCGTTGGGCGGATACAAGTTTCAATGCACTACTAGTTCTTCTATCGGATCTCGCTTGGAGGGAAGCGAGTTGCCAACAAGCATTTATGAAGCGAAGAAGCTACTATGTCCCATGGGAATGGAAATAGAAAGGATACATGCATGTCAGAATGATTGCATCTTGTCTTAATAACGCACATCGAGGCTGCACGTTTGTCCGGTTCTGGTGTGCCCGGTACAAACAAAAGGAGAAGCGTAACGACAAGAAGCGTAAGAGCCGGGGCAACGACGGTGAAGAGGTTACTAAAGGTGCACCGGCCAAGGTATTGTGGTACTTGCCCATCATTCCCCGTTTGGAGCGGTTGTTTGCAAATCCGAGAGAGGCAAAATTGTTGCGTTGGCATTACGAGTCTCGAAAGGAAGATGGGTGAGACACCTGGCGATTCGGCTCAATGGAGAAACATCGATTGGAAACATGAGGAGTTTGGTCCCGAAATGAGGAACATAAGATTTGGGTTGAGTACCGACGGAATGAATCCGTTTGGTAACATGAGCACTCGTCATAGCACCTGGCCAGTTCTGTTGTGTATCTACAACCTCCCTCCTTGGCTGTGCATGAAGCGGAAGTATATCATGATGTCATTATTAATCTCGGGACCCAAACAGTAGGAAATGATATTGATGTGTACCTTGCACCATTGATCGAGGATTTGGTAAAATTGTGGAATGAGGGGGTAAATCGTGTGGGATGCGTACAAAGAGAGCATTTCACCCTATGGGCTATGGTATTTTGCACCATAAATGATTTCCGGCCCTTGGTAATTTGGCGAGTTCTGATCGAAAGGAGTCAAAGCGTATCCTATTTGTGAGAGAGGCGAGAGTCTATGGTGCCGAATTCCAAGAAAAGCTGTGCATATGGGTCACCGTAGGTTTCTACCTCGAAGTCATCGATCTACCGTAAGATGGATGACAAATTTGATGGGAAGAGGGAAGTCCGTTGCACCACATGACCTATGAGTGGAAGCCAAGTATATTCACGTGTAGAGGATATCGATGTTCAAGACGGAAAGAGCCAGTAAATCTGTTAGTGCTAGGACCATTTGGAAGAAGAGGTCAATATTGCGGGACTTACCGTCTTTGGAAGGAGTTAGATGTCGGCATTGTATTGATGCCATGCATGTTGAGAAGAATGTCTGCGACAACTTGGTTGGCATCCTCTTGAACATACAGGAAGACCAAAGATGGTGTCAATGCTCGTCGCGACATGGCCTACATGGGAATCGTGCCAGGACTTGCGGTGATAGAGGAGGATGGAAAAGGTCCGTACATCCTGCTGCATGCTACACCTGTCCAAGAAGGAGAAAGAAGATCTCGCAAATGTCTCCAAAGTATTAAAGTTCCATCGGCTACTCATGAACATTAGGAAGCTTGTGTCTATGGATGATTTGAAGTTGTTGGGCATGAAGTCCCATGACCGCCATGTCTTGATGACCCAAATGCTCCCGAGTTGCAATCCGAATATTCTCCCGAGAGGATGTCGGGTTGGCAATCACAAAGTTGTGTTATTTCTTCAATGCGATCTCCTGCAAAGTTATTGACCCCGATGTACTAGACAACTTACAGAGTGAGGTGGTGCAGACTCTGTGTCACCTTGAGATGCATTTCCCACCGTCGTTCTTTGACGTAATGGTCCACCTTGTTGTTCACCTTGTCGAGAGATTAAGATATGTGGACCCGCTTTCCTCGTTACATGTATCCGTTCGAGAGGTACATGGGTATATTAAAGTCGACGTGAGGAATCGGATTGAAGCTTTGAGGGTAGTATTGTTGAAGGTTATGGATGAAGAGGTTATTGAGTTTTGCGTGGACTACCTGGGTAAAAGACAAGCAATCGGTGTTCCTGTATCTCGTCATGAGGGCAGACTTGCTGGTAAAGGAACCGTTGGGTCCAAACTAATGAGTCCGAGGTTTGATATGTATTGCAAGGCGCATTTCATAGTCTTGTAGAATAGCGCAGAAGTTCGTCCATACATTGAGCAGCATAAGTTGATATTACGAGAAGAGAATCCACAAATGGATGAGCTTTCCATCGCACAAGAACACAATGATCGATTCCTCACATGGTTCAAAGAAAAGCGAAGGTCTCCTTCTTGAGAATGTAAAATGGTTGGTGACGGACCAAGATTTAATGTCTGAGACATGGCAGGGTGCGATATTAATGGTTACACCTTTTACTTCGAGAGTCAAGATGCCAAATCTTGTCCAAAACAGTGGTGTGAGTATAAATGCTTTCTCGATGATCATCACAAAGCAGTCTCCCCAACCGCAATGAACTCCTACTATGGGATGATCGAAGAAATTTGGGAGCTCGATTACGGAATATACCAAGTTCCATTGTTCGATGTAAGTGGGTGCGACTTCCACATGGAGTGAAGGTCGACAAGAGAGGCTTTACTATTGTGGATCTCGAGAGACTCGCCTACAAAGATGATCCGTTTGTCCTTGCGAAGCAAGCAACTCAAGTCTTTACGTCTTGCGATCCGGCCAATCCAAGGTTGCCGTCGTTCTTCATGGCAAGAGACGGATCGTAGGAGTTGAAGATGTTGTAGATGAAGAAGAGTATAACCAATTCGATAAGATACCTTCATTTGCGAGATAGGGCTTGTCTTAGCGGGGATGGCGACACACATGGAGCCAATTACATGCGAGTAGATCATCATGAAGGGCAATATTGTAAATAAATGGACTATTATAATGTATGTAAAATAGTATTGTAAATCCAAGGTGATTAATTCTTTGTTTGGAGGCTTCGATGGAAATGCATGCAATTTCTCTTTATCTGCACTTTGTGCCATAATTTGTGAAAGAAAATTTCATTTGTGAAATTATTGTTGGGAAAGCTTGTAAATAGTCGAAAGTTCATTTCGGAAATTTTCGTACAATTCAGATTAATTTGAAAAAGTTTTGACTTTTCTCGCTTTTACGCACAAATCATGTCTCTGAAATGAATTTTGGCATATTTCTTGAATGAGGTCGCTTTTCCAAAAATTATTTTATGAAAAGTTTTGCGGTATCTGAAATATGTTTACGTAAAATTTCTAATAATTTCAACAATGTATGACAAAGTTATGGCATTTTCTCTCTTTGATGAAATGCTGAAAATTCAGAACTTGCGAGATGTGCGAAAGGAATAGTGCAATAAACTACATCGATTTGTCGGTTTTATTAAAAAAGTGATCTTGACGACTAACATCGATGTTCTATTAGAAAAGTGATGATCAAGCATCGATGTCGGTTTTATTAAAAAGTGATCTTGATGATGGCTATCGATGTCGGTTTTCTTAGAAGAGTGATACTAATGATGAAGCATCGATGTCGGTTTTCTTAAAAGAGTGATACTAATGATAAAGCATCGATGTCGGTTTTATTAAAAAAGTGATACTAATGACTAACATCGAGGGTTCTATTAGAAAAGTGATGATAAAGCATCGATGTCGGTTTTATTAAAAAGTGATACTAATGGTGAAGCATCGATGTCGGTTTTCTTAAAAGAGTGATACTAATGATTAAGCATCGATGTCGGTTTTCTTAAAAGAGTGATACTAATGACTAACGCAATTCTTAAAACCCGGCCCATAACCATTTCTTGTGACACTGCTCCTGTGCGCTTAACCCTAGCCGCTCGAGTGCCGCCGCCGCCCGCCTCTCGTGCCACCCGCCGGTGCCTGCCTCGCCTCCGCCCGTCGCCCGCCGAGGACGCCTCGCCCGTCGCGCCGTCGAGGAGGCCCCACGCCACCCCCACACCGCCCGAGCGTCGACACCGCCCCCACTCCCGGTGCCCTTCGCCAGCGCCGCCATTCGCCCGCTTCGCTCGAGGTGGTACCTCGGCTCGCTCGAGGCGGCACATCTTGATCAAAAACATCACCGCCGCCGCCATCTTCACTTGTCGTGACCTCTCCTCCCGGTGGGATTCGAGTCTCCCCGATCGCTCGTAAAGACTCGATTGTTTTGAGTGCAATGTTGATCGTGGGGAATATCTGAGTTGTTTTGTTCGAATGTAGCAAAGGATCGATTTTGCGTGCTATCGGTTATAGAAATGGTGCTATATTATTAGGAGCATACAATGTCGTCATTTTCTACAATATATAGATTTCAATGTGGTAAATTTACGGAAAATGGTATTAGCAGTCGGGATAAGATTGTTGGAAGTAGATTCAAATTCTAAACACAGGAGGTGACGGGGATGAAAATCTGTTAGAAATCGGAAATGTGGTACCTAATTACTTCGTTATGCATCCAAATAAGAGAACGTGTAGTACAAACATTGGTTTCTTCATATTGGTACGGTAAACCGGTTCATGAGGGACAAGTGCTGTGTTGTAATTATTTGTATGATTAGAGTATTCTTTAGTGAGAATTACGTATTGGCACCGATATAAATATTAAGCAGTGAACCTTGTACAAAATGAAGTACTGTGGGCTTTTGACTTCCTGTGCTCCATACACAAAAGTTTAGGCCATCTTGTTGTGATTATTTCCTTCAAATGCCACTTCTTAGAAAGCAACATTCAATCGCCATTGAATGTCTCAGATTCTAGTTTTGTGGGATTGAATTATGGCAACTGGTTCATGTTTTGAGTCTTTGTTAAGTTCCATTTTGTTATATGTAGATATACGAATCACAGTTTTGCTAATGGCTTATTTTCGGCATATTAATTTTGTTTAGACATGTGTTTACTTTTAGCATATTACTTTTGTTTAGACATGTGTTTACTTTCAACATATTACTTTTGTTTTTATCTCAGCATATGTTAGAGTTTAGGTTGCTAACCTACGTCTCCCGTTCGAGAGTGCTTATTTATAAATATGCTGGAATAGCATATTTATAAGCGAGCAGTCTCGAATTGTCCACGTTTTTGGATAGTTCGAGATATGTGGTTGGGCAAGTTCTGAGCTATGTTGTACAACTTGAGTTGATTTGGTAGCGTTTCCTGGTGTTCTCCGGATACACACCCTCTTGACTGTTGTCGAGGCGTGTATCCGGAGAACAATGAAGATCTTCTTGAAATTTTCTCCGGTTGTACAACAACTAAGGAACTTGCTCGAACCACATATCCTCGAATGGGATTAGGACCAAACCTATTTAGAGATTAGGGGTTATCGTTGGTGCGTATTTAGTTGGTCAACAGATATTGCATGTTATGTAAACACTAACTTGACCTTCTTGTGTTGCTATTCTTACAAGTATCGAAAACCGACCTTATTGTTCCCATTGTCTTGCAAGTATTATTGCCATTGCATTAGTACATTAATGCTCAAATTCTCTGTTGATGTTGTGAAATCTGAAACTTGTTGGTATAAGTAAACATCTGCTAGTGCTAAATTCACTTGTCATATGGAATGGGCTTTTGTTTTTTATCGAGCATAGGTTAGAGTTCAAGTTCGTAACCCACATGTATCCGCTTGAATTTAGAGATTAGGAGTTATCATTGAACTTATTTAGTTGGTCAATAGATAGACTTTTGTTGAACAATTGCATACTATGAATTATCTGTTGATCCTTTACAAGATTTATTGTCAAGTGCATATAGTAGCTTCAAATTGCTTTCTCTCATGTCACACATATGACCTTATCGATAAGAAAACTCAAAATGTCGCAACTAGAGAGCATCTTGTCGCAGACAGTAGAGTAGAAGGTGTCATTGTAGGGCCGAGCATGGTTCCAATTACTAAAGGGCCGAGTAAGGTGAGGAAGACCCGAGGACCAAACAAAGGGGCTCTGAGGAGAACGCGCGCAGTTCTCCGCTTCAATGCCACGGGTCTCGTGACGGGCCCTCCTAAGTACATGGGGCGATCTGGGTCATTTCTTGGCCAATTGGTGAGGAGAGTGCCCATAACAATTAAGGATTGGAGAAAGGAAGTCGTGTTGAGCAAAAGAATCGGTTGTGGGACGAGGTTAAGAGTAAATGGATTATAGAGGAGGAAGATGAACCCAGAGCGAGGCAGACGCCTTGAAGAGGATGGGTGTGGCCTTGAGGCACTTCAAGACCCTTATGCCAATGATGCGTCTTTGAAAGGCCAGACACCATTCGAGAGGTATCCATTTGTGACCCCGATGTTTGGGCGGAGTTCACGAGGATGAAGGGTACGCCTGAGGCAGAAAGCGGTGAGAGAGAGGAACATCGCTGTCCGGAGGCTTAACACGCACCCGCACCACCTCGGTGACAAAGTGGCTATGAGGGAAGAAGGCAGAGTGGGCGCGACTAGCCGAGGAGTGCACTCACTCAGGGACGGTGATGCCTTACTCCCACATATCGAGGAGCGGCACGAATCGGGTATTAGCGAGGACAAAGAAAACTCGACGGGCAGCTTGTAGTTGCAAACCACGCTATCGCTCAAGTCGTCTCTACCATCGTAAGACATCTAACTTAGTACAATACAATTGACCCAACTTGTTGTATTTCAAATCTAATTGCAGACTCGCTTATTGCAGGAAGAGGTAAGCCGGTGAAAAGAACAGGGACCTTCCCGAGCCAAGGGTCGAAGGACATCTGTCGTCTGCGACGGAAGTCCGACCATAAGGGCGGGTGCTTGCCGTGAGGCGGGACACGAAGAAGTCCTACTTTCAAGATGACGCCTGAGTGCCGTATCAAGGTCATGGCAGGCACGTGAGGAGCGCCTCAAGGACACACTAAGGGAGCAACTGAGGGAGGAGATCAAGGAGGAGATGAGGGGGGAGATGACACGACGTGAGGAGGAGATAAGAGGGGAGATGATGGCACGTGAGGATCGCTGAGGGCCGAGATGATGGCGATGATTTCCCAGTCGAGCGGATGCCCTCGATGTCATAGAGAAGTCGTGCCCGACCTAGCATTGCGGTTCCAAAAATGATAAGACCGGTCCCCAGCTGAAGGTAATAATTAATTTTTCCTGAGTTAAAGCTACGAGTGTAACTCCCGCAATGTTTTTCCTCAAGTTGTACACTTCTTGCAGGTGCCTGCGAAGTGCCAGCTCACCATCATGACGGAGGATGGATTTCCCGTCGAGGCTGCACGCGGGGTTGCATTTCCATGCAACGAGACCGACACTGTGCATGGTCAGCCTGTGGGGAAGGGCTACATGAGGGTGCAGGTGGACTACGTCCACGAAGACTTCTTATCACATGTGCTCGATTTCCCCCCCAACGAAGATATCACCACTCTCGGGCAAGCACGCATGTCGTTCATCAAGTGGCCCACGATGGGTGTCGTACTGGTCAAGGTAAAAAGTCCCTCCACGTCTTCTCTACCATTCCAAGATTACTCGCAGAAGTTAAATATATGCGTGCCAGAGGTTCCTCCTGCGCTGCTCCTGCTCCTCCTCCTCTCGCTGCTCCGCCTCCACATGCTCGATCCCGCTTCGCTCCTCCACTGCCTCTGCTCCTGCGCTTGCGCCTCCTCCTGCTCCGCCTGCCTCCCACTGCCTCCAACCGCAGTGATGACACAGAGTGCAGACCTGACGTGTAAAAGGACAAACACGACACCCGTAGAACCACAGGAGGCCTCCGAGACTCCTTCCGCCAAGAGGGCAAAGCTGACAGAGGCCACAGCGCCCCTTAAGGTACCTGAAAAGCCCACTGCGCCGACCTCAGAGACTCCTTCGGCCCAGAAAGAAAAGTCAGCACAGGCCACAGGCGAGGCCTCTGAGACTCCTTCCGCCAAGAGGGCAAAGCTGACAGAGGCCACAGCGCCCCTTAAGGTACCTGAAAAGCTCACTGCCCCGACCTCGGAGACTCCTTGACCCCAGAAGAAAAAGTCAAGACAGCCACAGGCACCTCAGATGATTATAAGGCCTATGAGCATGGAAAGCCCCTGATTGCATCGCACGAACTGAATCATCTAGGCAGGTGGACTCGTATACTCCATGGATGGTACCTTGATAAGGTGAAGGCGGAAGAGCGTCGAGTCGACTTCAACGTGAAGTATAAAATGGTACATTTTCACCGTGACGAGGATGGAACATTCCCCGTCAGTTTTGAGGATCTATTCCGTGTGTACCAAATGAAAGTCGTCGATATTTCTACTTTACGATCATGGACGCTGTGAGTATCACACCATATAGCTTGCGCTCATGACTTTTATAGGATTTTGCATTATGTTTTCTCACATTCAACACGAGTTGCAGGATAATGAGACAACGAGCCGTGACGCATCTACACGAAGTTGGGTTTGTCGACCCCGAGCTTGTGTCTGCGACCTTGGCTAGGCTTCAACCGTGTTCGTTGCTAGCTACATCAAGGGGTATTGCATCTTTGAGTCGAAAAAGGACTTCATTGTATTGCCGTACCACGAGTAAGTAGTACTCTTGATTCAATTACTTGTACGCACTTAAAACCGTATGTGAACTTATTTCCTTACACTACATTTTATTTAATATGCAACCATTGGGTTCTACTCGTCCTCGTTCCGAGTGAAAACACAGATCTACACATTTAACTTTCGATCGAGAAGAGACCGATGGCATCTGCGATCAAGCCTCCTTGCGTAAGTAAGCACATTATTGTAACCTAACACATCGAGGAATTTAACTACGTTTATTTTTTTGACTCAATGGTGCTCTCCAATGTATGCGGGGTTTCTCGGACTATGTCGATGAAGGAGGGCCGCACGACGACAAAAGGGCAAGACAACAAAGTATAAGCGATTTAAGGTACAAGTGCCTAGCATATATATGATTAATTTTTTGACATCTAATCTTCGTGGGCTGAATTTCTTTTCTCTCTTCACAGTGCCATCAACAGGCAGCGGTGACCATTATGGCTTCTATGTCATGCAAAGACATGCTCATCGTGGTCGGCAACTCGAACTTTTCCCTAAGGTATATGCGTGCATAATAATATACTTAGCCTTTTACATAGAAATTTTGAAACTGAAATTAATCTGGTCATTTCGCATTTTCCAAGATCAATATCCCGGAAGATTTTAGACAAAGAAAGCACTCAACAATTTCTGAGACCACTTATGCGATGGTAATGGTTAGAAGTTATATCGAGAGGATGGCAAGTTTAGAGATCCCAAGCATCCTACTAGTCCATATGAAAACAATATTAATAATATATGTCAATTTGATATGTATCGAGGAAGTCGATCCATGTCTCGATTGTCAAGCATATTTGAGTTGTATATTGTGAACGACTATGATATATATGTGTTGTAATTAAAGCGTTTACGCTACGTGAATGTGATATATGCATCCGTGTTACGTTCGTGAATGTGATGATATATATTGTGCATTCTCAGATTGAGAATTTAATGTGCTTTTTTGGAGAATTTGCAAAATGGCACACCTTAATGGTCATCGAATCGGTTCTTTAAGGAAGTGATTCGATGACCCCTCATCGAATCGGTTCTTTAAGAAAAGTGATTACGATGATTGTGTCATCGTAATCACTTTTCTTAAAAATCGATTACGATGAGGTGGTCATCGAATCACTTCCTTAAAGAACCGATTTCGATGAGGGGTCATCGTAATCACTTCCTTAAAGAACCGATTCGATGACATTTTATCACGATCGGGTCAAAACCGATTCTGATAGCTCCACCTCATCACTATCTAAGGACATCGTATCGCCACTAGAACCGATTCTAATGCTAAAAAAGAACTGATTCTGATGTGCCGTTCTGTAGTAGTGAGCCTTTTAAAACACTCCGTGTAGACTTGGTTCGTTGCCGACATGTGGGGCAACGATCCCGTGACCGGTCGTATATGGATGGAGTCCATATGGATCATTGTCCCACCTGTTAGTCTCTCAATTTTCCTTACTATAAATAATTAGAAAATAAATAAAAGTCCTAGCCGGACTGACCTATCAGCCGCGAAGAACTTTTCTCAATAAAAAAAATTGAAAAGGGGAATTAAAAATCTAAGGACCCCACTTTTTAAGATTTTCAGATTTTCTAGAACTTCCTCTCATATTAAACTTTGGAGAGCTCGTTCTCCCTTGATTTGAATCTAAATAACCTGATTTTTTTCTAAATTTATACAAATAAAAAACTCTGAAGTAGTACCAAAATTATAATTTTTGAGTTCAATGGAATTTGTGTTGAATTTGGATGCTTTTCACCATTATAGACTTTAACATTTTGGACACCCTATCGCTGTCGATCAAGAACCAACCCTATGCACATTGAGCAAGACAAGTCCTTATGATTGATAATGTTGCCCCTAGTTTCTTAATGCAATTAGTTTCCTTCAAATATTGCTTGCATGCTTAATATTATTTAATTATTAGATACTATGTAAAATGTTGATGCTTAGTTATACCCCATGCAAGTAATGCTTGTTATTCCCTTCCTTGATTATCGATATCATATTTACCTTTTCACTTTAAGCTAAGTTATTGCAACAATTTGCCCTTGGTTATTCAATAATGAGTAAAAGGTATGCTTAAAAGTGCTTAGTGGTTAATTTCAATATAACACAAACATTGCCATTACAATACTTGGGACATTGTATAGAGCCCTGGAAATAGAAAATTGTTTTTTTTATGAAATGTAGAGATCACTTGGGCAAATGGATGGTACGAGACATGTGCAGGGATTGCACGAGAGTTAGGTTTGTGGATTGCCTCACTTGAGTCGAACAAGGATTGAATCTTGTGACATATTTCTAAACTACCAATCGTGCAACCACACATCAAGTATGGACATGACATGGCCAAGTAATTTGCTTAGTTTGGGTATGACTCCCACACATAGTAGTAGGTTGGAATGATATTGTTGAAAAGGGGTGTTGATTTCCTTCACAATGGCAGGCCCCTCGTTGAAAATGTTGCTCGCTAAATGGAGCATTCTGGATTTGCCCCGTAACGATCATGTCACACTGTTGAGGGGTTTCCATGCACCAGGTGAGAGAAGTGTCGGGATTGTAAAGGCCCTATGATGACCTTATCAGTCGCCCTCGCCAACGGAAGAATGAACGGAAACATGAGTTGGACATCTCTTGTGGGTAAATTTGTACAATCTTTATAGTGTGTAATCTATCTGATAAGTCATGCCCCCAATTACATTGTGAAGAAATTCTCTTGGTAAGTTTTCATAAAATAATGGGAAATGGTGACCATGGTATAGTGTGGAGGGATTCCACTAGTGTATGTAGGTGGAGGGATTCCACTAGGACTAGTGGAGGGATTCCATTCTCATGATAAACTTAAATAAATTGAACAATTTGGTTTTAAGTTAAAGAGGCTAATTTTTATGCTTGGAAAATAATTATCGTATTTAAAACAAAATGTGCTTTCTACTAAAATAACCCTAATAACTTCTCTTGTCAAGCCTTGCATCTATCAACTTTGATTTGTCATAGGGATTTGTTGAGTACTTTTGTACTCACGGTTGCTCATTTATGTCGATTCAGACTATGAAATTGAGGACACCTTGTATAGATACATCTATGCATCCGGCTTTGGTGATGAAGACTTGGCGAGAGCTAGGTCTTAGCCTCAATCAATTGCCTATGGCAAATCATGGAGGCCACTTTTTGGTTTCCTTTCCTTGTGCTGTTGCTTTATTCGTTGGCATGTTATATAAAACCTGGTCGTTTGATCCGTCAGCCCATTATATAAAACCCAGTCATAAGGTCTAATCATGATTATTTATGTAATATCAAGTACCCTTCTATTTTTATGCATGTATGGATGTGTTGATATTCACCAATGTTGTACTGTGTGAGCTAGCTCGATGTACAGAGAGGGTCTAGATGCAAGTCTAGGTCCCTCATATATTGACCTTTAGTAATTAATATTTTCTTTTGTAGTAAACTATTTGAATTTTATGTACTATTGTACAGCTAGATACTACAATCTATGTTTATATTTAAATATAGAGTTTATTTGTTATATACTCCCTCTAGTCACAAAATGATGTTATTTTGGGTTGCGTGCCGCCAAACATTATAAACTTTGGTCATCGATATCTTTTTGACTATTAAGATTGGACATATGAAAAGCATACTTGTAGATTTTTCTTGAAAAATTCTTTCATAAAATTATAATTTTTTTTAGGTTTTATAAATATATTGCAATAGAAATAAGTAGTCAAAGTCCAAAACCACTTTACTTTTTGATCGACGGGAGTAGCTCTAATGCATATAAATCTGTGTACTAACCTTTCGTTCAAGCTGAACTCCACTCAAGCTATATTAAAATGAATTTTTTTAATAATACAATTTTTTATTCAAATTGCAAAACTATACCTCGAAAAAATTTGCAAAAATATACCCTTGTCGCCCAATGGTTGGGTGACAAGGTGCCAGGGCCCACAAAAGTCCAACCTAGCGCTGACGTGGCCCTTCTGTCGCCAAATAAAAAGGCGAAATATCTATGTCGCCTAACCATTGTGTGATAGAGATATGTCACTATTTTATTTGGTGACTTATCTCTGTTGCCCAATGGTTGGGCGACAGAGATATTTCTTCAAATAAATTATAAAAATGAGTAAATTTTTAGAGGAAATCTCTACTAATATAAAGCAGGAGTTTCTTCCTACATTATCCCCTCCCACCTGTCTAATAAAAAACTAGAGAAAACCGCACAAAACCGTGTGCTCCGTGAGAACTTCACCCTAACTGAAAAAACCTGGACTCCACACCCGCCTTCCTCTCCCATGCTGTTCCTCCCCTTCCATCTCTTGTGCTCTTCCTTCTGGACTCCCTCGCCCACTCCATCGCCCTCGGCGAAAATTTGCCCTCCCTCGCTCGTGGTGAAAAACTGCAACTCACGCTGCCTTCACCAAGGATTTGGTGCCGGCCCACCATGACTTCCTCCCCTCCCTCCTGCTAATTGCTACGTTGAGGCGATGGTGTTGGCGCCAGCCTCTCCTTCCTCTATGAGTTTGATGCAAATTTTTGGGTAGGGCAATGAAAGAAGTACTCTCGCTTTAGTTATAACTTTTTTGGTCTTTTGTTGTGCTGGTTCAAACGTTTCCCAAAGTAGATGGTGAAAGGATTTTAGCTGTCTGAGCTATTTCATACTGTACAATTCCTATTTATCAGTGATAATTCATGTAGTAGTTTACAAAATTATTATGTAGTATCTTTTGGTTGACAAAAAAAATCAAATTTTGTTGTTCATCATTCTCTTTTGGTGTGCGGCAAATTTGATGACAAATCATAGTTAAATATTGAATAAAACATTTATATTACAAAGTGCAGTAAGTACAACAATTACAATAGCATAGCATGTGAACAACACCAAAGATACAGAAGGAATTTATAAAACTAGGATACAACATAGGTACATGTCTTCAGTGAAAGACTAAGTCATAAAACCATACATTTCATGGCCATGGTTGTCGGAATAGGTCGCTACCATAAAAATAAGAATAGTTATATATTGGTTCCTGACGGGGTACTACATTTGGATGCCTGATAGGGCTTAATGTAATATCATTGTTAGGATTTAGAGGACTTCGAGAATGCAAGATTCGTGGCCTAGGTGGTATGAAATCGTCATCATCATCGTCATTTGTACAGTTAGGAGGTACCCCTCCTTTAGTGCTGGTTGGACTTCCTCTTGTATTGTTCCTAGAACGGCCTGTTGTAGTGCTTGAACAGCTAGTTCTGATAGTGCTTGAACGTCGAGGTCTAGGTGACGTGAAGTCGTCGTCATCATCGTCATCACCATAGTTAGGAGCAAGCCCTCCTTCAGTGCTGGTTGGACTTCCTCTTGTATTGTTCCTACAACGGCCTGTTGTAGTGCTTGAACGACTAGTTCTGATAGTGCTTGAATGTTGAGGTCTAGGTGACGTGAAGTCGTCACCATCATCGTCATCACCATAGTTAGGAGCAAGCCCTCCTTCCATGGTGGTTGAACGTCCTCTTGAACTTTGTGCTGCAATAGTGATGAGTGGACCTCTACCCCTCCAGTTAGATCCTCTTCTGCATCTTCTGCATGAACCAGACATCACACTCCCATTGAAGAGCACAAACATCGCTACAAATTCTGGGATATCTTTGTTGAGCAACTCTTCATCGTCGGGGAATGAGTAACACACAAGACGAGCATACGAAGTAGTGAAGTTACGGATGATAGTTAAAAGATTAGTACGGGGAACAAATATGAAATAACTAACCTTAATATACTCTGTGTACTGATTGGGCAACATCAGTACCCTATAAGATGTTGTTGAGAAACCTATAGCAGAAGGGTGGTCGGCTAGTTCGCACACCCTTAAATACCTTTGATGCCACCATTGCAAGTGCGTCTTGAGGTCGTCGGAGGTCATTAGGTTCAGGCTAGAGGTTGTCAAGGTTTGCCTCTATAATGTCGAATGCCACTGTTGCAATTTGGACACCACTTTACTTAGGTTGTCCTCATTGAACGGATCATTCTTCTCATTACACGTAACCTTCAACGTGTAATGAAGGGCTATATGCTACTCATATCAGGCGTCCATGAGAATGCTCTGCTGGAAGATCCAGCCATGGTGAAATGTGAGTGGGAGCTGTGTATTGTGCCTGCGGTTTGGCCTTTTATAGCCTCGAAGGGGTGGTGTATGGACTTAGTGTTGGAAGGTAAGTTTCAAATGTGGAGACGAACAACAAAAAGTTGGAGTGTGTAGTCAAGTCTGGCTGAAAAGGTAGTCATGCATGTAAGGTCTCAGTACTGACAAATATACTGTGCAATAAGTGGTCAATTCAAGGTTAAAAATAGGCAGTGAGTGGTCACTTTAGATTATGCAGTGTGCAGTTAGCGCGTACTGACAAAGCCGATGGGACTTTGTATCATGCAGTGTTGTCAAATCGCTTGAAAAAAGTTTAAAGTATTGGGCAGAGTGTTGCAACTTGTCACTGCAAAAGGTGATGGATGCTTTCTTCTTTGATAACTCATCCTGCCCGAGAGTTATCTAATCGCCCTGAAAAAGCTGTTACGAGGGGGTGAAATGTGCAATTTCATATTCACGGAGGCTATTTTCAAAAATAATAAAATGCAGTAGGCTAAAACTACATGGTTATTTGGTGATTCTTGCGTTGTGGGTATTTTGGTTAAAGGCTTTTAAAATCAACTATTTGTACAACGTGGCTCCGGCGACCTTATCATTTAGGGTATTAGCGTTAACATAATTTATATGCTAAGGAAGTTGTAAACAAAATATTTTTCTACAATATGGTTATCCATATAGTAAAGTGTATTCCTAGACTGATCCCCTAAAATTTGTGTATAGGCAGGTTATTTGGTGAATAGCCGAAAAGACTTAAAAATTTTAGAATGTGCGCATGTAGTGATCGTTTAGGGCGTTTGCGTTGGCAGGATCCAGATGCAATGCAATTTTAAATAGGACATTTTTGCAAATTATGGTAGTACATCTATCAAAGGGTGTTTCTGGGCTATTCCTCCATAATTTGTCATTTAAACATGTTATTTTACAGGCTGCCAAAAAATACTAAGTGACCATGCAATTTACACGATTGCGGTCCAGTGTTCTTTGTAAGTTTGTGACTGTACCGTATAGGATATTTTAACTATTTTAATGGTGTAGTACGGGATATTTTAAATAATAGTATTCCATAACCAAATACAATAGTTCGTCCAACATATTTGGAATGGATTAACTAAATACATAAGAAAAAGTACCAACAATCGAAAACAGAATAAACTACTGCCGACCCCATTTAGAGGCAGCTCCTTGCAGCTGGGCAAGCCTCCTACAAATCTGCCCCTACAAGTATGTCAACTGCATCGGTGCGCGATGGGCTCTCTGTGGTCTAGTTGGAGGTGTAGTGTACTCCGGCTAAGAAGGCTGCATCGATGGTGGTGCTCCCTGCAACTGCGATGGTCCAGGCTCATCCACATCAACGAAGTACCTCGACACACCACCGTCGTCAAGGTCGTAGTCTGTGTAAGCTGGATCATCGGGTTGCCCCTCGTAGTCATCAGGTGCAGGTGATGCTGTAGCTGAGAACCACCCTGTCTGTGAGCCTGTAACAAATGAAGAATTGTTGAGAGTATTTAAAAAATAATTGCAAAATATAGAAAGAGCGATTAAGTACTCACCTTCGGTGTAAGCGGCTAGACCAGCGTGCCCAGCAGCTCATCCTCTGGCAGCAGGCGGCGTGACAGTGGCATGGGAGGTGGTATCGTGAGAAGACGTACCCGCAACACCCTTACCTCCTCTAAGCGTCACGCCGTGAGCCACATTGGGAGGCTGGCGGTATCCTGCCAACTCGAAAACGCGTCTCGAGCTCTCCTGAAACCTCGCGAAGAAAGAGGTGACCTCTTCTCTGGTCACGTCCAACCTGCTGGTCAAACGAGAAAAGAAGCTCCCCGACTCCTCATAGTATTGGCCCAGCACATCAATCTGGAAAATAAATTACAAATTAGTTAGCACGGTTACCAACTGAGTATACATGAGATCGTAGATAGGACGCAATGTACCGCACTGTGCAGAGTCGAGTCCGTATGGGCGGGATACGTGTCCCTTACCCTGGGAACGTGTCTAGGAGGATCAGGGTCGACACGTACCAAACACAGACGGGTATGAGAAGTGTACCACTGTCGGTAGCCACGGTACGTTTGCGGGTCGTACGCCACATCCTCGGCATGGACGTCATCCAGGGCTCCTCCCTACTCCTCGACCCATGGTGCCATACGTATGTGCCAGGGGATGGCCCCATGCATGCCCTTCCTAGTTTGGTTGTGGATAAGAAATAAATATAACATTATTAGATGGCATTACAAGATAATAATTATAGAACATCGATGCAGAGAACTTACGTGTGTGCGACATATGGGACCACACGGCCGACCTTGACTAGGAACTCCTGTCGTAAGCCGAACTACCTCAGCACTCGATGGACAGCGTAGCCCTCAATCTGGACGTCGAACAAGAAGAACCGACATGTGTGCCAGTATGCCGCGTGTCGTGTGCATAGGGTGGATAGCCCACCCGTCACACATAGCTGCACCTCTACCTCTGTGTACGGCGTCCAGCGTACATGGTCATCGGTGAGGTGGTCGAACACAGTGACGAACTGTGTGTAGCCCAGCCGCACCATCCTGTGTGCCCACCTAGGCTGCAGTGACGATAGGAAAATCAACGCAAAATGTTACCGTTAGTACTCACAAAGGGTAAAGCAAAAGTTCCAAAATTGTGATTGCAATATCTTACCCATCGGTGGCACCAGATGATGGTCAGATCGTCGATGTGTTCATTGCCTGCATGTACAAGAGGCTACAGGTCGATGTTGGACCGCCCGATCTAGAACCTCTAGTATGCCCAAAGCTGTACAAGCAGTGGACATCCGATGAAGGTCGATCCGTCGGTGATCCGTCCACAACTGTCGCAAAGCGCATGGTACGTGGCGCACAGTACAATCGACCCCTAAGAGTACTGTGGCACAGCGTTAAGGGGTGCGTCCGCGATCACTCTCGCGAACTGGATGAGGTGCCTGTCCACGCTATCCACATGGGAGCTCGTGAATATGCACCAGCCAAACAGTCACAACAGGTACGCCTCCAGGTGGCGGCTCACCCTCACCTCATCTGTAGGTTCGACGATGTGCTCCGCCTGTAAATTTAAGCTTTCTTGTAGTTTAACCAGTATATGCACAATAAAGTTTTAAAGGTTAGTTGCATACCATGAACTATCAAAGTCACCTCAGTGTCGGACCATATATACTGGTGAAGGGCCGGTACACAGCAGCTGGTAGCACCCCCTCGAAACGCGCAAGTAGCTCTTGGCGCCACGTTGAATCGACGTCCTGGGGAACCACAGGGTCACCGGTGATCAGGAGTCCGAGGAGGTATGAGACGTTCTCCAAAATGATCGCTATCACCCCGACAGATAGATGGAAGGTGTGCATCTCCAGCCTCCACTAATCCACCAGAACGGTGAGCAGGTACCTATCGAACGGGAACCAGTGACCCACATCCCCTCCCTACACATCGTCGTGTGCCGCCTCCACGATCCGAGCGAGTGGCAACAATCCTGATGCTCGAAGCCTACGGAACGAAAATATGAAATTAATATCCGCACCACAAAAATTAATTAATATAAATTATGATACTACAACAAACATATTTAGAAATGTAAAGATTAATATGTTACCTGGGGATCCAACGAGGATCGAGTGTCCAGAGCTTCTGTTGTGTCCTCAGTAGTAGTACGGCAAGCTCCAGAGGATCTTGTCCCTCCTCTAGAAAAGCAATGGCAAAGTGGGCACGGTGACGATGATCAATGATTGGATCTAGCAACTCATATGGCCAGTCATCATCTCTATCCTGGTGAGCCATACCTGCAAATTACAGAAATGAAAGTTATAATTAAAATGCATATAGAAACAAATGCATACAAAAAACTATACATGCATCACGACAATATATAGAAAAAAATGTGTACGAAAAACTATATAAGCATCATGTCAATATATAGAAACAAATTCCAATAATTTATCAAACTACAACACTCGCAACTACATGCAACTTGCTTACAACTAGGTAAAAAACGGAGTTCGTACAACACACATTACATCAATAAAATATGAATTTGACATATAGCATATGATAATTCAAATAGCTTCACTACTGGTATGATGACGTCGTCCACCACTCCTTGTAGATGACGATTCCTCCCCGTCGTTGGGTTGCCATCTCCTCCTTCATCTTCTTCGTTTTGTGGCTGGCAGTTCTTGAACGTATGTCCTGTTCAGTTGCACAATGAACATTTCTTCACGCGCTTACCAACTTCGGACTCATCTACATCATTTTGGATACGCCTTGTTTTCCGACGTTCTGCTTTGCATGTTCTTGCATCAAAATCAAGAACCCAGAATCTTTCATCAACACTAAGAGTTATGATGAAAGAACCGACAACATCGTAACCATAAAGCTCCTTGCTCTAAGTTGCCATCACCTTTTTCTTCATAAAATATTCAGATAGATATGTACCAGGTCGCATTCCAAATAAAGCACATGCGGCTATCACAAGAGAACATGACCTATGCAAAAGGTGGGGTTTGTTACATGAGCATTTGCAATCAGCCTGTAAGATGCACTCTTGGGTGACAACCTTCGGGTTGGTTCCACACCATCCTTTATCCCTACATATCACCTCGAAGTACAGTGCTTGTGCACCAACTTTGATAGCTCTATGCTTGGCCGCCTTCTGACTCTTCTCATCCATGTATTTAGTGATCATGGTAGAGTACAATAACTTCTCATCTCTCATTACTATTTTAGCAACTTGATGCCTGTCCACAAAGTACTTGGTTGTGCCCCGCAGCAGTCTCTCAACAATTCCTATCAATAGGAGACATCTCATCCCTCTCATTACCCAGTTGTAAACCTTCGCAAAGTTAGTGGTCATGACACCGTATCTAGTACCATGTGTGTCATGTAACAGTGACCACTTTTCTTTCAACTCGTGCTTGATCCAATCCGAAAAACATTTGATTGGTCTTTGCCTTAGACGACTATTTGTCGCCTCATCTTCTGTTGGCAGAGGGAATAGAGGCTCCGTCTGCTCCTGTGTTTCACTGCTACTAGTCTTGTTTGTTTGCTCCTCCTTGTGTTTTCTTGTCAGCTCATCAAGATTTTTCCACAGAGTACGGAACTTACTCACTTGAACATGTTCATCAGTTCCTTGTTCCTAAATTGCTTATAAAAGTTTGCACCCAAATGCCTCATGCACTATCGGCTCTACAAGTCAGGCCATGGAAATGGCTCCTTTCCCTGTTTGTAACTATTTGATAGCACTAAGCAGACCAGCATGCCTGTCATGCAGCACGCACACATCTTGACGAGTGTTCACCACCCTGATCTTCATGTTCCATAGGAACCACAGCCAACTCTTGTAGTTCTTGTTTTCTACAAAGGCGAAAGCAACAAGCAGAATATAGTTGTTTCCATCAACACCCATAGCTGTCAATATTTGCCCTTTGTATTTCTCGGTCAAGAAAGTGTCGTCCACGTACAACAATAGACGATAGTGATAGAACGCCTTAATGCAGGCTCTGAATATGAAGAATACTCTCTTCAAATGTCTCTTAGTCGGCCACTTACTTGACAGATAGTCTTGATAATCATAATAAGTGCCAGGATTTCTTCCCTGAATGCAACTGAGCAGTGCGAGCAGATTGTGGTATGAGTCTTCAAATTTTTCAAACCTCATTTCTAAGGCCTTCTGTTTCGCCCTCCATACCTTCTTATAACTAATTGTGTATTGATATCTGTTCTCAATTGCTCGGATAGTAGCACATGGCTCAAAACTAAGATCTCCACTATCTCTGGGTACATAATATTCACGACATACCTAGATGACAGGTTCCTCTGAGCCATCAGGGTTTCCTCAGTCATACAGATATACTGTTCAACCTTCGAACATAGCTAGTGGGTGCCCCATTTGGGCTTGTACACGTGCACTCTCCAAGGGTACCCATGGATCTCGCACACCACATCGTAATAGGTTGGGGTGGACTACTTAACCCTGAAAGTCCTTCTTACTAATAAGACCCAATCTTTCACAGCATCCTGCACTACCTCTTTTGTTGGGTACATACTGTTAGGCCTGACCTCATTGTCACTGTATTGCCAAGGTGTATCATTGCTTTCATTCACAACCAACTTATTAAATTGATAAGTGCCCCAATCTGTTGGCACAAGCGGCTCCGTACCATCTTCCTCATCTAAGTCATTGTCGTCTTCCACTTTTGTTCTGGCGTATTCACGATCTTCCTCTTCCATCCTTCTGTTATTTTCTCAATTTCCTCACCTTCATCTACTTGTCCCCGCGTTTCTTGTTCAAAGTTTCCATCATCCTCCCCAACCTCAGCTTGTTCACCTCTCTGCTAAATTATGTCCTCGTTGCATTCCTATACATGCTGCTCACGACTAGATTCCCCAATTTGAGGCTCACTATACTCACCGGCGTCCAACTGCTGCTAGGGGTAACAACCCTATCATATGGTTGCACTAAAAGCACCCGATACCATCCACGTTGCTTCGTCCCCCTCACATATGACCTCCACGATGCAGTTCCCTTCACCTCTACTAACTCCCAATAAACAGGATCATTTTGCATACCACAGAGGCAAAATAACTTCAACTGACATTGATCTGGTTCCATCCGAAAAGTATAATACAACCAGTTCAATATAGAAGAAAATGTACACTCTTCGATGTAGGGACCCGGATTACCAAATCCGAACCCTATGTGTTTCAACCGTGCTAGTCAAGGAACAGCTAGCACACACAGTCATACAGTGATGATAACACAGACATATCATAAAGTAATTAACAGCAATAACGCAAAAGAGTGTAAACATCATCATCACATTATTACAAGTATCGAGCCTTACGGCTTAAGTGAGTAAGTAGCAGCAGAAAAGTAGCAACAAAAAGAGCCAATCAGCATGCCCACAGGCAACCGACTGGGGTACGCTCCCTAGAAGTCCGTATAATCCTCCTCCTCAAAGTCTTCACCACAGATGTCGAACGGAGGATTGCATGCTCTTGGATAGCTAGCTCTGATCTCCTCATCTACTTTATGGAATAAGTAGCCCCGCAATGAAAAGCGAGGGTGAGTATGCAACATACTCCGCAAGTCTTGGAAACTTAATGCAATTAACTAAATGCAAGGCTTGAACAAAGGAAGGCATATAGGGTTCATTTGCATAAAGCGAAATTTAAATTTAAATACAAGTAATAATTTCATAAAGCAGCATTTAACAAAATGTATATAGCATAATTAATTAAATTTGAGGTATAACAATTTTCCAGGTTCCAACTACCTGGTTGGCTCTAGCCGCCAAACTAAAATCCGGGAGTTCCAACCACTCACGGGTTCCCAACCACATTTCCATTTTAAACCAAATCCATCATTTTCCATTTAAAACCAAAACCAGAAAATCTACTATGTGAAAGCGTTCCACGCTTGCCCTTATCCGTGGGCACGGCTACTTAAGTAGTTTTGACTCTGCAGAGCTTGTACACTTTACCCACACGACATGATCAACCCTTGTCGCCATGCAATTAACACACTTTCTTTGGTGTGTCGGCAGGAGATCATGACAAGGCCTTTACAATGCATAATACTCATATCGACTACCGCTAAGGTTTCACCATTGTGTTAGGGAATCCACCCGATCTGAAGCCCCTCTTGCGCCTTGCAAGTGTCCTCCCGACAAACCGCACAACCCAATGGCGAAGTCAAATAACGATACATGCAAATTACTTAGCCAGGTCGTACCCATAATAGACATGTGGTTGTACTGTATAGCATGGCCCAAGGTAACACACGACCGGTCCTTATTTGACTAGGGCGGAACAATCACATTCCAAAATTTTGTGCATCCCACACCCACCATACAACCATCCGCCCCGGTCTAAACCATTTTTCACTTTTATTTTTCAAATTAATACCGGCAACACCAATTGCCATATTTTCACAATTCAATTTGAATCAAATATGGAAGCATTTCCATAATGGTAAGGTACCGACGTGATTAAGCATGGCTAAGCATTTTCTACCGTCCCATAATACCAAAATGATTATTATTAACAGTAATTAATTTTCCTAGGGTGTCAATGGTTGTCAAAATGAATATCAATGTGGGTATAACAATTTGGCAATTATCTAAGCATTTAAAATGACATTAAAGTACAGTACGCAAATAATAAGCATGCAATAATTAAAAAAAAACAAAATAACATTTCATAAACTTGGGTTCAATATGGTCAAGGGAGACTTGCCTTCCACTGCTCCGGCTGGATCTACCTCGGTCAGATGATCCGCTCGCTCAACAGCTGCGTCGTCTACACGCGACACGAGACAAAAATAAATAAAACAAATTCAAATAAAATTCAAAAATTCAAAAGAATGACACCAGCAGATAGATCTTGATTTTATATGAATTTAGAAATTTGAATCGTTCGAATCGGAGTTCGAATGGAGGAGAACGGGCCTTCTGAAGTTACACGTGTCGGCACGCTATTGGTTGATTTCGGATTTTCGGGAATAAACGGAAAATACGAAATATGTGCACTGACGCTTGGGGCCCACGAGTCAGCGACTCGGTCCACCGTGAACTGAGTTCACCGGGGAGGTTCACGGGCATGACAGGCTAGCTGACGTGGCAGTGATGTGGCACTGACGTGGCAAGCCACGGGGCGAAATAGTGCTGACGTGGCGCCGATGTGGCAGCCACGTGGCGACTGACGCGGCGGGTTAGGGCTGACGTGGCGACGCCAACGCATCAACCACGCGGGCTCAAGATCTACGGTGGCGCCGACGTGGCGACGACGTAGTGCCACATGGCGGACATGGGGCGGCTATGCGGCGGCTGACGACGACGTGGTGCACACATGGCTGGCATGTGGCGCCACATGGTGGTTCGGGTGTTGACGCGGCATGGCCAATGCATAAGGCTAGGGCTGAGGTGGCTTACCGGAACACGTGGTGAAGTTCTGGCCGTCGATGGATGATCTGACGGCGGAGTGCTGAAGATGAGGCGGCGAAGAAGACGTGGGGCGACGTGGATTGATCCGATCCGCCGAAAGGAGATCGAACGGCGGAGTTCTTGTGACTGGAGTCGACAGCGCAGGGCGGAGCTATTTCGCCGGAGGTGGAGAAGACAACATGTGAAACGGCAAAAGAACAACGGATTGGCCACGGGTTTGAGTGGATTAGGGGAAGATCAACCCGACGAACTCAATGGTACCAAGAGTCAGGGCGGAGACTCACCGACGGCGGACAACTCGGCGGCTGAAACTTTGCGCACGGAGGAGAAACTCCGGCGAGCTCGTGCGGCCTCCAGACGGCGTCTCCGGTGGAATGGGTGGGGCCGGCGGGTGCGGCGCGAGACGGCAAACCTAGGGAGGTGTGCGGCGCCGACTTAAATAGTCTTGGGGTGCGGGAAAAAGCATGAAAAACAAAGGCGGCGGCGGGTTAGGGTTTGCACGGGCGGCGGCGGCTGTGCGGACGACGTGGCGCAACGAGGACCGTCGGATTGGAAATCAACGGCCTACGCGCTAGGGTTACGGCTGAGATAACAAACGACGGGCGCGTTTCGGCCGTTAGATCAAAATCTGACGGGCGCGATCGGAGGGGCTAGGGTTTCGGTTGTGTTGGGCTGTGCGAGGAAACGGGTCGGGCGAAAAGTGTACAGTAGCGGGCTGAGGTGGAATGAATAGGGATTTCGCCCGTCGCGGAGGAAAAGATTTAGAAATTGATTTCCGAATTAAATAAAATACCAGAAAATCGAATAATCTCCAATAAATCCAAATAAATAGCAATTAAATTCCAAAAATACAGAAAAATTCCATGAATCACAAGGAACCCAAATAAAATAAAAAATGATTAAATTGAAGTATGGATTAATCAAATTAAATCCTTTTTGCTTTGGAAAAATTCAAATTAAGCTGGGATTAATTCGAATAAATGCAACGGGTTCGAATCTTTGAAAGTTAAGCACAAGGAAACTCAAAACGGAATGTTACATTCGATCATACTCAAACTTCTGTCCACATACTGGAAATTACTCAGATCTGCACCCTCTAAACCATACATGACAACCCCTTCTTCATAATAGATTCTAAATGGAACTCGTTCTGTCATATCTGCGAATCCAATCATTTACCCACGAATTAATTACTTTTCGTAAAAAATACTGTAACACCTAACATAACTATATCTATATGCTAAAAAAATATAGATCTATCTGTACAAAAAATAACTATATTCCTAAAAATTATATCTACCTAGATCTATCTACATTCCTAAAGATATACATCTCCCTATTTCGAATAATCTGTAAAAAAAACATCTACACTCCTAAAAATATATATCTATGCATTTCTATCTGTAAAAAACATCTATATTCCTAAAAATATATTATTATTCCTAAAATCATCTACGTACAAGTATTTGGGCAAACCAACTAAATTACTAAAAATATACAAAATCTATCTGTAATATCTAAATTTAACTAGATCTAAAATTTATTCCTATCCTAACATGATTTACTGGCAAACAAAATAAAAAGAAAAAATTACCTTAAAAATATCATGCGGCGCTCCCTTCTCTCCCCCTCTCTCTTTTCCTCTCCTCTCCCTTCTCTCCTTCTCTCCCTTTTTTCTCTTCTCTGCCTCCCTCCCGTTTCCTCTCCGCCTCCCTCACTTTTTGCTCTCTGCCTCGGCTAAAATAAGCATAGTGCCACGCGAGTGTAATTTAACCCCCATCCTCTCGCCATTTGGTTGGGCGACAGAGGCCCGCGCTCCCTCTGTCGCCCAACCATTAGTCGATTTATCTTCTGTCACCCGATCATTTGGCGATTTATCTTGTCGCCCGATGGTTTCGTGACAGAGGTCAGGCAAGCTGACGTGGACTATTGTCGCCTGTTCAGATGGCGACATGTGTCCCTGTCACCCTTTCAACGGGTGACATTTGTCTCACGTGATCTAGTCAGGCGACAGGGGTATATTTCTACAATTTTTTTTAGGTATAGTTTTGCAATTTGAATAAAAACTTGTATTATTAAAAAAAAATCATATTAAAACGGTGAATATTCTCGCTACTGATAGCTGAGGGGGTTGCCCGGCCGTTGTACATCCACCAGATCATGCACGCATTTTAGTTAAAAACAGCTCGTTAAAAAAAAACATTAGGTGAAACAAATTAAACCAACACGTTGAGTTACACCAACTAAAGCAGGCAAGCATCGCTTACAACTAATCCCTCACCAAACAGTATTGTGTACATGTATAACCCAAACCATGCGTACAGCGCATATACACGATTTTTTCTATAATTCTATTCCCCCAACCAACACAGGGAGCAGTATTTTAGAGTACTTACTCTCGATGCTATCGAACGGCAATTAATCAGCATAGAAAATGTTTTATGGATCGAATCAACGATCCAAGTGGTCCAGGCATGCAAGCAGCTGCATACGCAAGGCTAGCCTAGAGATGATGGGGAGCATAAAATTCTTTAGCATCTTCTGTTTGTTACGACGTCGCTGCACCGCGCTTTGCATGCTTGATTTGATCCATCTGTTCCCCCATGATGTGTACGTGCGTGTACTTAAAGCGCAACTTGCCACGCCTTGTCGCGTGTACGCTTGCAGCTGCTAGCACGGGCCTACATGGCAGGTATATAGTCGCTAGTGATCGACGACGACATCCATGGAATTTGGCCTAGCTCCTGGTAGGGTCGACACTGCCTCTTGGTCGACGTGATCACATTATATTCCATCTCTGATCGATGTTCCAATCGCTCTAGCCATCCACGTACAAAAGATATGCGACGTTGGAAGGAGTAAATGCATCAAAAAAAGATGTTGGGAATGCATACGGCCGGGCTTCGTATCTGGTGCTCACTCTGATATCCCTATGTATTGAAGTGAAGATTTTTAAGGGTGTGTTTGGTACAGCTCCAGCTCTATTACATCTATGGATCTAATGAAGTTGGGTATTCCTAACTCTACTAGATCCATAGAGCTGGAGCTATGAGTACATTAAGAGTGTTTAGATAGGTCATCTTGTTTACATTTTAAACCAAAATTATAAAATTAATTCACTTTATTTAGCCTATAAGTTTCAGATCTCAGATGCAGCTAGGATCTAGAACTCTACCAAACAGAACCTTAGTAAAAGCTCACTGCTCTTTTGAAGCTACCGCAGGAAACTACTATGCAACGAAGGTTTGACGATGATCTAGCCGGCCGGTCACCTACAAAATTTTGGACCCTGGTTCTGACCCGACAGTATTTTTCTACTGTATCATGGTCAAAGGCCATCAACGTCCGAAGGGTATATGTATTGATGTAGACATCATAGGACAGGAC
Organism: Guadua angustifolia; assembly: GCA_036346375.1. Classification (NCBI taxonomy): domain Eukaryota; kingdom Viridiplantae; phylum Streptophyta; class Magnoliopsida; order Poales; family Poaceae; genus Guadua; species Guadua angustifolia. The sequence continues at coordinate 26,598,792 of CM070515.1, forward strand.
AATATTTGGAATTATTATTATTATTATTATTATTATTATTATTTTACAAATCATTCAAACTTGTGACCTTGCAATCTCCATCATGATTGGTGTGCCTCCCACCTCCATCTTTGTCTCTGGGTGTGGCTTCGATGGGAGCAAGTTAGGGTGGAGGTTTACTGAATTAGGGTTCGAGTTTGCAGAAATCTGGGTATAGAGGGAAGGAGAAGTGGTGGAGGCATGGTGATGGGAGGCAGTGGTGGCGGATGGCAAGACGACAGTGGCATCGCCAGCCGCATGCTTGAGGGAGGGCGATGGGTGACAGAGATGATTGGGGTGATGAGAACAACGAACAATTAGGAGGTGACGCGGGCTGTGGCAAATACTGATTGGGAGATGAGAAAGAAGGGTGAGGAGGGGTGATGATCGAGAGCTCGCCAGAGATGAGGAAAGAGAGTGGTGGGGGAATATTGTACATGGGCCGGAGGGAGGAGGGCAGCATGGGGAGTGTGGAGGTGGTGTGGAAAAGCTAACAGACCTCGCCGGTGTGCGGGAAGCAAGAGGGCAGAGGCAGGATAGGAGATAGGGCGGTGGTTTGGGAGTAGAGATGGAGAGAGAAGTAACCAGGGTTGATATTTAGGTCGGTTAGATCCAATGGTAAAAGAAATGATTTTTGGATAAAATCATGTGTACATTGACTAGTTAATCCCTAAATTAATTAATTATGCATGAGAATTATTTATACCAGGATACATTTTTCTCCTGATATGAATCCGTATGTACTCACATCGACCTCATAGTTAATTTTAGAGGTGTCTAGAGAGTATATGTGTGTTTTCTTACTAAATAGCATTCAAATTTTGAGTGTTTAGATCTAGATCCAATTGATGGGATATATTTACATCCTCTCCTTATACTTAAGTACTCTATAGATAAAAAAATTTGAGTGCTCGTAAACAAAACAAATACTCTAATGTCACTTAGCAATTCCCTTTAATTTTTCTATACGAATATGAAATTGTTTTGCCAGTATCCAGATGTCTTCAATCTTTCTCCGTCCTAGCTGCTTGAATGATTAACTCAAGGACCAGATGAACCGAACATTTTCGGTCAATCGCGATCTGGTTGCGTAGAATGCGTTCCCGTTGATCTAATCACAAATTCTCGACCTCTTCCAATTAATGAGTGAGCTGTCTGCGCGAGAAGACATGCACGAGAACTCGAGGTGTGCCCTGTCACGGGGTCACAGAATCACTAGCTGCTGCTAGCCTGCTACCACTACTACTAATACATACAGAAACAAAAACCTTAAAATCGTCCTAATATTTGTCCATGAGCTTATGCGTGCACGCTTCTGCCTTACGAAATGTGGCCAGTAGCTGATAAGAATTCAGAAGCGTCTCCTAGCTAGCGATCACTCACCAGTCACGACTTGATCACTTTTATAGATCTCATTATTGTAGTTAATGTGCAAAGCAATGTATACAGTAAGCAAGAGAATTTTCATTTAAAATTAATACCTTTAGATCATTAAACTGGCCTCTCATGTTAGATGCACCATCACGCCTTCCTTGTTGAACTTACACGTAGTTTTCTCTATCTAGAACACACGGTAGGCAAAATGCACATAAAAAGATGATGACGTGCTACTAACCTTGAGGACTCATACGGAAAGATCAATAAACTAGATCATAGTCTTATGCTTATTAAACAACTTCCTAACCATGCTAATGCCATCTACAAGCACACTTTCATGGGCCGACCCGGAGGGGGTGGGGGGAGGAGGCATGCCCCCTCCCCTCTGACGGCCTGCCTGTGCCTGTGCTCCCACGATGAGGGAGGAGACTAGATTTACAATTTTAATTAGAAAAGGGCTATATTTGAAAAAAAAAACAGTTAACAAGCTAGAAAAGAACACTACTACCGAACTGGTCTTCAGTATCGGTTAAAAACGATCTTTAGTATCGATTTTTGAACCGGTACAGACCATCCGGGACTGATGCTCAAGGGCATCAGTCCCAGTTCCCTCACCCATTACTGATAGCTATGAGCCGTGTGTGTGTGTGTGTGTGTGTGTATATATATATATATATATATATATATATATATATAGGAAGCCTCTTTTCTACTCCCGGGAGTAATTACTCCCTATGCCGTATCTCACAACGTATGGGGTATCTCATGCGACGGAGGGTATGTACGCGTAGTATACGAGTATATAAGATCATTTAGGTGGTATGTACATTTTTTCAAAGGTGGTATGTATATTTTTTAGACATACTCCTTTTTATGTGCATATATGAAGGTATTTGTGAAATACACTAAAAATCATGAAGTTCCTTGCAATTTTTTCATGTGACTCACATTGGAGTATCTTATAATTAGTGTATGAGTGTACTCAAAGTGATAAAAGAGTATTTCAAGTTCGTTTAGGTAGTATTTCAGAGGTGGGAGTAACTACACCCGGGAGTAAAAGATATATTTCCTATATATATATATATATATATATATGTGTGTGTGTGTGTGTGTGTGTCCCCACTAGCTATTATATTATATTATATATATATAATATATGTGTGTACAACTTTAATTACAACTAATGTATTATATGTACACATATTAGTTCTTCTGTTCATCGGACATTTTTAATGTCACACAAGGATTTTATTTCCTGGGAGTCACCCATCCTATTACTACTCTCCTTTAAACACGCTTAACTTCAGAGCTCTTATAAGATCAGTACTTTAGTGGTGATATGATAACATCTGATATATAATGCGTTCCTCCTCCCTTAACCCCGTGAAGTACCCGAACACTGATTTTCAATTATTTCAAATTAGCAAACTATAGAGGTAATTAGCAAAATTTAAAACTTTCAAATTTATTTTTCATACTTTTGACTATTAATTATGCTTGCAATATATGTGTCATTGCTATTAATGAAACTTGTAAAAACACCATAACTTTTGACTCGTACCTTTGATTTTAGTGTTCTTGTGCTTTCCGTAATCATCACACGCTGAGCTCTCCGATTATATTCTTTTGAACACCGATTCTAGTTTGTAAATATGAAATCCGAGAACTTTTGTTAAAATGACCATAACTTTTGACTCGTAATTCCGATCGGGGCGTTCTTTGGCTTGTTTGAAAGATAACGAAAAGTAGCACCCGAGATGGTTGGATCCTGATGATTTGTGTGAGTGCGTGTAAGGTGACAGAATTCCAAAAAAGGTCGTTTAGGGCCTCAAAACGGCCTCCGAAGTTTTGAATCTATTTCCGTCGTTTTTTCAATTATTGCAAATGGAATATTAGTTCCAATTATTTCAAATGTAATATTATTTAATTTCAATTCTTTCAAATTAGAAGGCAGGAGAGGTAATTAGCAATATTTATTTATTTTTTATTTTTATTATTTATGGCGGTTTCAAATTAGGAGGGAGGAAGAAGTTTAAATTGGGTCTTATTAGTACCGGTTGGTGCCTCCAATCGGTACTAATAAGAGAACATCTTTAGTACCGGTTCATTACACAAACCGGCACTGATGTATCATCATCAGTACTGGTTGGTGTCTTGCACTACAGTGGATCGGGCATACACAAGCGGTTCGAAATCGCTTTCAGAAGCGGTTTTAGAACCGCTTGTAAGCAACCGCGAGTGATACCCGTCGGGTATCACAAGCGGTTCCACGAACCACTTCTGGTTGGACACTTTCACAAGCGGTTGTAGTTACCAATCGCTTGTGAAGAGGCTGACAGCAAAGCGTTTTGATTATATTCAATATAGAATATGTTTTTAGAGGGGTTTTTATATAGATTTTGACAATTAAAATAAATAGATCTACAGGAGTTTTTTTGACACAATAATTAAATATATATTATTCATGTGTACTCATTCAGATAATTACATGTTCATTTACAGAAAAATACGAACTTAATAGACTAAAAAATGAACAAGTTGATGAACACATGAAATAATAAGCCACTTTTTACAAGTTTCAAAGAATAAAAGGGGAATCTTGAGCTCATTTCTTGCGTGCGTCGCTCTTTGTGCCCTTGGTCGACGTTGATGTCAGTTCACCTGTCCTTATTTCAGGACAAGGTCTCCAACCATTTGCGTGGAACTCGCCTTTGGTGGATACAATCTCGTCGACAATAAAGCCGATGAGTTGTTCTTGGATTGCTGCAATCCGGTGCGGCGGGATCACACCTTGCACATCGATGTTGGGCCGACAAAGCGGGAAGTAAATAAATCTCTGGATATGTAATTAAAGTGTAAGTACTAAGAAATTGACATGTTCAGTACACTATCTTGGCGTTGGTTGTCGGCACATCGCCGTGGGTAATACTTTGCATATAGTGGCACACATAATAGCCACATAAGTTGTTTCCTTCCGTCTGTTGTAGAACCTGTGATGAAATTGAAAAAAATACAATTATTATTGGGATGAAAAACTGTTACGACATATTAATATTCTTTAATACGTACTCGAGTGCTTATTTCTACATCAAATTCGTTCTCGAAATCTCCTTGGTTGGGAGTGCTCCTTCTCGTTCTTGCAATCTACACACGGACAACATATGAAGCTGCCTGGAGGCAAAAATGCAACGGCCGCATCGAGAAAAGCCTGCACGCCATCAATGAACTCTCTCGAGCGACGGTCCGTATTGTACATCCATTGCTGATTCATCTACACCAAGTTATAATTTCATTAAAAATTATAACAAATTTCGTTACAAAAATTATAACGTAGCTTATAGTTACATTTAAAAATCTAAAGCTCACAACCACTTAAACCCAACAAAAAAACCTCCACCTACACCGTCATCCAATTAAAGACCTACCTTTCTAATTATTTTGTATCCCTTCCTACCTTTGTAATTATTTTTTATCCTTCTACATGTTTTTCTATTTTATTTCATACACCAATAATTACTTCCTTGCAATATTGTGATATTTAAGATTCTAAAGCTAACAACCACCTAGATCTAAAGCTTCCAATCACCTTTACCTTGTGTAATGTCATATTTTGAACTAGATCTCCACCCTACATCTTCATACAACAACAAAAACAAGCATAGAAAACAAAATTTTGATCATGGTGATCTTGCTTAAAAAGTTCAAGATTTCTCCACATCCATTGAAAAAATAGCAATATCTAGGTGAGAAGAATGTTCACATGATGTTACTAACCTTGAAACACTTAATTTGGAACTAATCACTCCAAATTAAAAATTTGGACAAGACCTCCCAAGAACGAAGACTGGGCCATACGATCTCTGCTCAATCGTACTCTACTGGCTCGTGGAGGAAGAAGGGTTTAAATGCGCTGCGCGGGAGGGCTTCCAGAAGCGGTTTGAGACATGAACCGCTTCTGAATGTTGAGTTCTAGAAGCGGTTCTTGTTTTGAGGCAAGAACCGCTTTTAGAACTCAACATTCATAAGCGGTTCGTGTCTCAAACTGCTTCTGCAAGCCCTCTCCGGACCGTTGCCTACGAACCGCTTCTGGTGTGAACATCACAACGGATTCGCACCAAACCACTTCTAATAGGCCGGTTGTGATGCCTAGTACTGTAGTAGTGTTGAACCGGCACTAAAGAGCCCCCGTAGCCCAGTAGTCATTAAACCGGGACTATTGTAACTGTCAGTCCCAGTTCGAGCCCAATCGACATTGATGGGTCAGTATCAAAGGCCAATTCTGTAGTAGTGGAAATCACTTGGTGCACGTATGTCGACCCCAGCTGTCAGTGAGAGAGACGCACTGCCTGCTGCGATCCATACTTCAAAAGACGAGCTACATGTCTGCAAAGCCAAAGGTGTATCTGAACCCAGGCTCGACCATGGTTTTTTTACCCTTGCACTGGCTAGCGAGGGAATATTCAGTGAAGAGCACAGTGCCAAATGGAAGCAGCCAAGCCCATGGCGACACCTCGATCGATCGATCGACCGGCATATATAGCATATACTCCAATCCAATCCATCCATAAATCAAAAGAGCTGAACAATATGCAAGCAATAAAGTAATTAAGCATGCACACACGACGACACTACACCACCGGTAGTCCGGTACTACTACGCACAGCACTGTTCACCACACGCATGCCTGCATGCGCTAGCTAGCTAGCCGCCACCTTTCATCGATCGATCTATCATGCTCGTGCATGTTCCTTTCACCAGCACTACCCTTAGTCTCTCTCTCTCTCTAAGTACCCACCAGATGCTTGCAAGCACAAGCTGCAGGTTCTCTCTTCTTCCATAGCTTCAGTTGTACGTTGTGCAGCATTCATGGTGACCGGCGCCTTGATCAGATGAGCTCGGCCTTCTTGACCCTGGAGATGCTCTCGAGGACGCCAGCCGGGGACACGTGACCCATCACCGTCACCTTCTTGCTCTCCAGGTCGATGCTGAACGATGTCACCCCTGCGCCAACCATGAATGCTTCCATGCAGTCAGTAAAAATATTACCAATTAATGAACAAGCTAGAAAGAGAAGAATTACTACTCCAGGTTAGTTTCATGCATGCACCAGTCTTCAGTTTTGACAGTCACTGTACAAAAACATACCTTTGGTTTCAAGCTAACTTTGCTACGCCTAAGCTTAGACCTGCTACAGATTATTAGGTGGGTGTTTCATTTGTTACTATAACTGTGGTTTGCCATATTTTCTTAAACTCATGTCCCACGCAATATAGACTTAGTTCTTTTTTCAAAGGTTGTCACACTTGTGGCGCTAATTTTTTAGCATAAAAAATGTGTCAAACCACCCTCAACTAATATTAGTCGTGGCAAAGTAAACTTCAGACTAAATGGACCCTTCATTTTCTATAGGTGTTGTCGTACGTACGTACACAGCACGTGATCCCTCCGGCCGACACGCACGCATACACGTCACTACAATTTGTGTTTATACCACAGGGAAAATATAATTCAGGAACGGAAGATGTTCCATGTGAAGCCTTGAAACGCAAGAATTTTCAAAGGCTGTTCTGTTCAACCTCAAGACGTTTTGCACTTTGCAGAGCCTTTTCAGTTTCTCTGCAGTAAGAGCGACCTATATATCTAGTTAATTAAGATCTCTGTGAAGATCAGTTTGTTAAATTAATAGCGTCTCTACGTACGCAGGATATGTATGTATGTACTCGTCTCTACGTCTCTATGTACGCAGGATACATATATTTATGTATGTATGTATGTATATATATGTATACATATGTATGTTATATGTACACATATACATATAGTAATAGTAGTAACAATTTGGGGTACTTGATCCCATTTCTGCACTTTGAGGACCAGGTTGGTAGCGTTGACATGAGCTTGCAATTATACTACAATAATGAGCACCTACTGTTGACCACCTTACTTCTATCTAGTACTATCTCCATTTCTAAATAGATAGATATTATTTTAGGTTTTTTTACTTTCACCAAGACACATCTGAAAAAAAAAGTGCATTATCTTTCTTTATTATATTTTTTGATGGTGTGTTTTACTTTAGTCTATAGTTGTAAATAACATTGAAAATAGCTAAATGGAAGGGTATAAAATGAAGAACTGTAAATAGTCAGGCCAAAATTAAGAGAAAAAAAAACCTAGGATGATATGCATTTGGAGATAGAGGAAGTACGTATACTTTGCGGTTATAAATAAGAGTAATGGTGTTGTTCATAAAGGTTCCATCTGGGTCATCTGGAGTTAATGCGATACAAGGGGTGTAGCATATCCTAGGAAGCATATATGTCCTTGGCGAGGAGATGCAACTAATTAACAAACATATGTGGGAGTGTGCATGTGATCTCCATCCAGGCCGCATAATACTATGCTGCAGTGCTCATGGGGTATAGCAGACTAGACCGTGCCAAAAGGTATCTCTCCCTTGTGAATCTTGCACAAAAGTCCATTTGGAATTCAAATATCAAGTGGTACTACATACGCGTCGTGGGTCAAGCAGCTGAGTGTGAATTGAGGAGATTTTGCAGGCTTGCATGCAAAGAGAGAATGATTAAAAAAAGTCCAAAATGCATCATGCCAAAATTCACATGGAAATGACAACCTCTGGCATTTTGGTAAAAAAAGGTAGTACCGGTATAAATATACCTTCCATTTTGGAGATATGCTTCCTCACTTTCCCTGCACAGCCCTGGCAGTGTATAGCCACCTTCATGACCACCACCTGTGTATGCATGCAGTGAATTAATAAGCCACCAAATCAAGAGATTCCCAACAAGAAGAAACACGGGTAACTAAAGCAATTACATCTCCACGTAACTATGACGTGTACAGTAACTTTGTTAACCAGATTCAAGGCAAGAACAGGGGCGGCGCCAAGGGGGGGCGGGCAGGGGCCTAGCCCCCCTAATCAAAATAAAGTTTAGTAGATATTAATTAATAGTAGCTAGCATTAGCAAGCAGTAAATAAAGGTCTAGTCCATTTTGAATAGGTGAAGATTTCATTTTTCTCAACTTGATGTATGCAATGCTTAATTTCTCTTACTAACTTAACAAATGGATTATATAAAACAGGTAAAACTTTCCATTATTCAATGGTTGATAGGCTGTTACGATTGGTTATAACTCTTCCGGTGTCAACAGCAACCACAGAGCGAGTATTTTCAGTTATGAAACTTGTCAAGACCCGCATTCGAAATAAAATAGGAGATGACTTTCTTCGACATTGCATGATAATTTACATTGAAAAAGAACTAGCAGCGAAAATTAGTTCAGATAAACTTATTGACTTGTATGATCTTCTAGGTAGTCGAACTAAATTTAAGTTAATAGAGATGTAAGTTTCTTAATCTAAAAAAATATGTCATATTTTTCTTATGTAGACATGTGGTTATGTTATTTTTAAATTTAAATGCATCGATATTGCTATGATATTTTTTTATGGATACTACGATAATTTTTAGTTGCTCCACGTGACCCCTCTAACCTAAAATCCTGGCTTCGCCCCTGGGCAAGAACGAAGGCAACAGAAGATCGATCTAGCTCTGGCTCAACCATGGTGCGATGCGATGCATGGAAAGATGGTCACACGAGAGAAAGAGAGGTACACGGCCAGAATCGAGGAAGCATGCATGCTTGTACGGTGCACAAGCTCTCTCTCTCTCTCTCTCTCTCACCGATGCAATCTCTCACTACCAGCTCTCCATCCGTAAGAGAGCACAGTGTGTGTACGTACTGCCCATTATCTCGTCCTCTAGCCTACTGTGACGCAATCTGAACCGCTTGTGGCCTTCTACTGTTCGCCCAGCATAGTCCTTTTTGTTTCTTTATTTGGCGTAAATGTTGTTACTGTATATATCTTGCATGCCTTCAGTTTCTGGCTCGACCGTAAATAAGGGGAAAGTTACTGCTGCTTACTCTACTACCGAGTAAATGTGTATATAGCCCGGGCACCGGCGCATTACAGGTGTAAATTTGAAACGGTCAACATCCTTCAAAAAAAAGTGCATGCATATACGTTTCAAAAGGATAAATAATTAAGCCCTACACAAGTAAAAAAAAAGGAATTTGCTAATTAAGTGGTTGGTAAAAAGCAGTAAGCATCTTGTAGTAATAAAATCTTTGTAAAGAAATATGCAGACTGGCAAGCAAATCAGAGAGTATACTATGTACAACAAGGTCACTTTAGCTGACTCTTAGTCTGTACATATCAGATTTAATCTACGTGGAAGAGCGAGAAAAGAGAAAAAAACTGGTTCTTATTTAGTAGCCAGTTTTGTATGGAAGTGTAAGTAAATTATTTATGTATAAAAGAGAAAAGATAATTATTACATAACATTTAGAGATAATGTTTAGAGATAGTTATTGTACAAGACTTTTAGTTTACTATTAGCTAGTAGTGTGCTTTGCTATTTTACTTGCCCTAAGAGATGATTAGTCAGAGGAGTTAAGTACTTGGAACACTTATTTAATAGCCATCTTTGCATGAAAATATAGGTACATTATTTATATATAAGAGAGAAAAGATAATTATTACACAATATTTAAAAATAACTTTTAGAGATAGTTATTATACAAGCTGATTTTTAATTTATTATTAGCTAGTAATTAGCTTTGCTATTTTACTTCCCTAAGAGATGATTAGTCGGAGGAGTTACGTACTTGGAACACTTGGTCGCCGGATGCCGCAGTGGCGTTAGGTGTCCGCTTGGCCGCCGCCGTCTCCCGCGCTGGCGTCTCCTTGGGGCTCTTGGTTACCATGGGTAGCGTCACGGCCACGGGAGCCCTGCGCCGCCGGCTCTCCCCACGAGGCCTGCTGGGGGCCGGGGGAGGCGGCGGCCTTGGCACGGTGAACCGCCGGGACAGGACGCGCGTGGCACCGACTCCGTCGCAGCCGACGCTGCCCCGCCGAGGCGCGCGTACCTGACGTCGTGCAGGAGGCGCGCGTCCTCGGCGATGGTCCGGTCAGCGCGTCGCGCGACGACCATGGACCTCGCGTCCCCCGGCACGCACACCGCCGTCGCTGCCTGCGACCGGCACAGCATCCCGCCCGCCTTCATCCCTCGCCGCCAACACCACCTCACAGCAGCTCCGCACAGGGCAAAGCTAAGCGACTACAACTACGCCACAAGTACCCACCAAGAAGGCAAGAACCAGCCGCAATGGAGCGGAGGAGAGGAGGCGATATATATGCGAGAGGAGTGAGAAGAAGAGAGCGCCACGCTCGGAGCTTAAAAAGAAGCAGGAAGCGGTGGGAGGAGGAGGAGGAGGACAAATGAGATGGAATCACGGTGGAATTAATGGGGTTTTGTATGGTTTCTCCTCCTTTTTCTCATTCTCTCTCTAACTCCCTCAGGCTCTCCCTCCCTCTATCTCTCTCTTCTCGAGCTGTTCGCTGCTGTGTAGTGTGGTGTTGTTGGTGAGACAAGATCGGAATTATTGCTCGGGCTCGGCCATATGCATGCCTGCCTCTGCCTCTGCCGCTGCTGCTGGACTGGACTCTCTGGTCATCTGTATGCGGCAGGCAACAACGACAAGATGTGGTGCGGGGTCTCGCTCCGCGGGGCACGTCTCTGACGTCACCCACTCGTAAAGCTTTTATACGCTGCTTTCACTTTGTTTTCTTGTTGCAAGAATTATACATGGGCATTTTGCCAGGTGCCATATTCATATAAGAGAAGGTTACTTGGGCTTTTCTCCCCGTTTTGCTTGTCGTGGAGATATATACCCAGCTTTCGCTTCGAAAAAGATATATATCCGGGCTTGTTTTAGAAGATCTAGGATATGAATTGAATTGGATACGGACCGAAATACATTTAGGTCTCTCGTGGGTTCTAGAACATTACGTGTTAGCTCAACGTATGTGTCGACCAAACACGAGAGGTGCGTAGCAAGCTGCTGGGGTATGCGTTTAAGCTCGCATATGTGTCATGTAAGCTCTACTCCTTACGACTTTGGAAAGCGCACAAAACACGGAATTGATAAATATTGTTGTGGTACTTAATTTAGAGTTGAGAAAAACAAAACGGCTTCACTCTATCTTCTTCCATTTTTCGGTCAGTAGAGATGCATATGTATAGCGTAATAGAAAGAAAAATGCATTTAGGCATTTTGAATCAATTTGGATACAGTTGAAGATATATGGAAATGCATTTAGGCATTCTTGGTTATAGAGCATTACGTATCAGTTCAACGTATGTATCAATCAAACGCGAGAGGCGCGTAGCAGGATGACATGATACATATTTAAGACATACATGTCATGCAAGCTTTACTCCTTACGATTTTAGAGGCGAGAAAAACAAAAAAGGCTTCGCTTTATCTTCCTTTTTCCGGTGAATAGAGAGATAGAGTAGAGCCGGACGGTTACATGTACATAACTTATCAAAATTGAAGGGAAAATACATGATGCCAGCTGTTCGATCACTTTGGGGTCGGGAAGAACCCGGCCCTAAGCGTGCCTGGTGTCGCCCTTAGTGCACTTGACGAGGACCATATATCATCGATCCTCAAGTGTGTGACTGTCCCAACTCACCGGATAATGTCGATCTATCGTACGTTCAGGGGGCCAAAGTCTTCCCACAAGGATGATTCCACGAAAGAATTCAATCTCTCTCCCATGCCGGCCTACCGTGCGTGGTCCGGTGTGCATGGCCATGTTTTCACTCATGCGCACGCATCACCATCCATCTGCCGTCCTAAATTTGAACGTTCATCGATCGATCATTTGCATTATATACCATGCCAGGTCGGCCAGTTCGACCATATATATATTTCAAAACAGCACTCACTTCCCAATCACGTTGACGATCGAACACGATCCCCGTACGAGAGATCCCCATAGACGTGCACTCGCGATCTCTAGAATCTTTACCGATCAATCACAAGGCCGTGCATAGTAACTCATTAACCAAATGCGAATTAATTTTCACAGTCGTACGCACGTTGTACGTTGAGCACCAAGCTTCTCCCTGATGTCACTGCAGCGCAGGTCTGATCTACATACGTACTCTCATCACTTAGCTTATGAGTTATGACTCGATGGAGATCAGTAAGTAGGCCTCACAAGCTGCAGCCATAGCTAGCTAGGAAGGGGCCGGGGTGCTTTCGCATGTAACAGAGTACACAAAAAGAGGAAAAAAAACAGCACAAGACTGCATGCATGAACAGTCGACAACTACCTTGACGACGACGTCTCATAGGCGCCTACAGCTGGCCGTAACTGGCCGGCCAGCCAGCCTGCTGCAGCGTTGCAACAATGCGTGCATCACCATGATCGATCAGATTACCAAGGAGACGACACGGCACCCAAAGTTCAAAAGGATAAGGAAGAAGAAGGAGCTGCAGTAGCAACAGAAACAGTATTCCTCACAGTCGCGGTACGTACTTTGCCGGTGGATTTAATGCGTTTCGGTTAAAAGTTCGGTGCAGCAACAGTAGCACGCAGCTAGCGGCAGTGAGCCATTAGCCCATGGCAGCAGTAGAAAAGGATGGCCATGGGGCTTTACATGCTGCCTGCGTATACCTGCATGCATGCATGAAAGCAGGCTACTACTTTTAAGGGTCTTTGTTTCAGTTTTAGATTTTTTAAAAGTTAATTTTAGATTAGAGTTGTACAGAAGCTAATTCTCTAAAAACTAAAATCTAAAAGCACATATAAAGTAAATTGTAGATTTTAGTGTATATGGGTGGGCTGGAATCGGATTCTAGAATCGGACTGTTTGTTTTTTGTTTTGCTTTTACGACCACAATCTACAATCAAAAGCTAAAACAAATAGACCCTAAGTACGTACGCTAGCTTCATGATGTCTACGTAGCAATGTGAGTGCGACGCTAGATGGCTACCTCTACAACTCTACTATCTCGGTATGGTATGGCATGGCATGGAGAAGAAGAGGTTGATGGCGAGGTGGTCACCCGCAAGAATATTATGGCGGGAGCGAGAGAGAGGTGGAGAGAGAGAGTCTCGGCAAGGTATTAATTTTCTACTGTTTGCCTAGATTTATTTGACTGGCCACGGCACGGGTGCAGTCGTGGAGCCTGGGGTCCGGGAGTGGAACGAACACTCCTGCTGCGCTGACTAGCTCGGGATTTATTAGTTGCATCACGGTTTTTTATTCCTCCATTTCTTTTCTCCCTTGAAGTCCTCTCATCACCATCCTTGATAGCATTTCCTTGGTCCTCTTTTCCTCTACTATTCCTTCGCCTTAAACTCAAAAAGTTTTTTCCTCTACTCTTCCACTAAGTTGAATAGGGAGTATTTTTCTAACTATTTTTGAAAGTTTTTGAATAAAAAGTTTAAACTAAAAGTTTTTTAGTCAAAAATTATTGAACCGAAAGTTTTTTTTGAATCTAAAGTTTTTGAATCGAAAGTTTTCGAACCAAAAGTTTTTTGAATTCGAAGTTTTCAAACCGAATGTATTCAAATGAATTGATGTGAAAGTTTTGAATCAATTTTTTTTATTAGACAAGGAAGTGGTGAGATAGGGAAGAGAAGAGAGAATAAAGAGAGGGGCGTCATGTAGCAATACCCAAATACGTCCTGAAACGACTCCTATTTTTACATAAAATGCAAAAATAGAAATTTAATGTGCATTTCGTACTAGTCTCTAGATCAGTAGCTAGTACGCACATTTACAACAATTGAAATCACAACCATACATCATAATATTAATGCGAAAGCTAATTATACAATGTATTCATACAAATCAGAGTAATTAATCATAGCACAGGAAAAGCAAAGTCTTATAGTGTGCCCATCCAATTCTCAGGCAACTGATAAGGTATAAATCCCTAGAAATATCGCGCCCACAAAATTTCTGCAACCTGCAGCGAAAAGATATTTTTCGAAGCTTCGCAATCACCTATCAAATTGCAATTTCTCAAACGGAATTTGTAAGAGTAAGTTTGCTGATAAGAAAATAAGTAAAACATAAGAAAATAAGTAAATACTCACAACACATCATGAGCATTGAATAATCCAACGATCTAGTAGGTCCAATAATCCAATAATCAAATTCATAATCCAATCATGAAGTCCAACAATGTCAACCCATTAACATAAAGATATAACCATTCATCCAATAATCCAATTCATAAAATTGAACAATGTCAGCCCACTGACATACAATCATAACCAGTTGCAAAACAAGTTCCAAACCAAAACCCATTTTTAGAAAATATCTGTCGGCGTATTCCACCTGACAAGATCCCGTTAACGGAGTGACTACTCCCTAGATGGAAGATATGGTTCGGTAGAGGGCATCTTTGTAGCTGGAAACCCTAATGTCTCTTGACGGCGGATCTCGGGAATTAGCAAACTGATAGACACAACGGTTTACCAAGGTTTAAGCCCCCAGTTTGGGTAATAGCCCTACGTCCTGCTGGTTCTTTGTTGAGGAAATGTGAAAGTGTTTACAAGGGTTCTCTTCTATGTCTGCTTCTCTATGCTCTCTCCTCTCGCCGACCTCCTTCTCCATGCACCGAGGCGCCCTTATATAGACGAGACGGCCTGGGCAGGGGAGAAGGTGACGCTATGCTTATCTACAACACATTAATTACACCCATCATTTCAACCTCCACGTCGACCCACGACTCATTTATTACACATGCCTCTGTAGCCTTGTCCTTCAAACCCCATTTAATGTCGGTGAGAGGCCTCGCCCGGTCCGCCCGGGACACGACGCTCCTGCGGCGGGTTTGGTAAGAGGCGTCAGAGGGACGAGCCATCGCCGTGTCGATAGCCGAGTCCTTCACAATTAATGACCCTGACACGAGGTGCCAGGGGAGGGAAACTTCGAGGCGAAGCTCGCCTCATTCTTTGGTTGCCTTCGTGGCTCGACAAGGGGGCCCAAACGCCGCTTACTCGCCGCCGCACACTGGCCACTCGCCCGGCGAAAGGCGGCGTGATCGCCAGTCGCTCGCAAGGGGCCCACGTGGGCTCGCTCGACGGCAGGCGGCGTGTTTCGCCGATCGCCCGTCGGCGCCACGCGGCCGCTTGTTAGCGAAAGCGGCGTGATCGCCGAGGCCACGTGGGCTCCTCGCCCGGCCACCGCGCCAAGCGCCCGCTGGTCGCCTTTCGACGAAAGCGGCGTGATCGCTAGGTCGCTCGCCGGGGCACGTGGGCTCGCCTCGCCCGTGGCGGCGTGCTCGCCGGCCGCCCACCGTGGCACCAAACGGGCGAGCCACTTCTTGGGCCTATCACTTACTGATGGAGAGGGTACCGGTGCAAAAGTAACCGACAAGAGACTCGTGGCCGCCCTAGAACGCACGCCGATTGCTTTTCGAGACTTATTTAATGCCGCCATGCGTTCTGGATGGGCCCACCACCTCTACGCACGCAACCGCTTCGGTCCTCCCCACTTCCGCCGATTTTTCTTAGGATCTGAAACGCCGCGCCTTTTGCCTGTTCGCGAACCGTCTTCGTGGGGTGTCTATATATATGCACACCCCCACTCAACGGCTCACGCCTCCTGATCTTCTTCACATTTCGCCCTTTGCTTTTTCGCCTCCTTCACTTGAAGAACTTCGCTTCTGCTCCGATGGTGCAGCCTCTTCTCTCTTCCACCGCCGGCCAAAGCCGGGTGGACTTCGTCACCGGGATGGCACCCGAGGGCTCCCTTCGCCCTCGGTAGGGGACGGTCGTGCCATCCTGCGAGCCAGGGGAGATCATCGTCTTCACCTAGGGACTTATGGCGGGCTTGGTACCACCATTCTTTGAATTCTTCCTCATCGTCCTCCACTTCTACGAGATTCACCATCTTCAACTTCCCCCAACTCCATCGTCCTTCTCTCCACCTTCGCTTACCACTGCGAGATGTTCGTGGGGGTAATGCCCAATCTCCCCCTCTTTTCTACTTCTTCACTTGCCGCGTCTCCCCTGACAGCGGGGTCGCGGGGAGTTGCCACTTTCGCCTCCGCAATGGGTCGGCCTCCCGCTATATTCTCTTCCAGCTACGCTCCAACTGGAAGACTTAGCGGAGCGACTGGCTCTATGTCGGCGACGACAGCGGGGTCGACCTTCTTGGAGTACCTTGCGCGCGGCGGAGACACGCGAGAGCTAGAGCTTGCCCGTCGGGGAGACGGCAGAGCTCCTGGCAATGGTGGCCCGCATCGATTGGTTGTGGGGCACCGGCCTGATTGGGGCGCTGGTAGTCCGAGACTTCGTGGCTCAGAGGATCAGCCCCCTGCGTCGTCGTGCCTACCGCATGGCAAGATCTGTGAGACGACGACATGACGCGACGCACGCATGCGGCAAGAAGTCTTCTTACTCTTCTTCTTGAATGCATATTCTTCCTCATGGTCACCATCAGCTAACATTTCTGTCTTCTTCTTTTGGTGCCAGGTGAGGGAAACCTGAACGGTGCTGCCCTCTCCAGGTGGCTATCTGTGTTTGATCCCGCCGGTGCCGAGCGGCCTGGAATTTTCGGCCGAGGCCCGGTCGCTCTGTGATCTGGAGTCCTCAGAACGCCTCCAGATCATCCAATCCTTCCCGACGATGGACTCCACTGGTCCCACCGTGGTGCTGGCCCGCGGCCCCTTGGTGATCAGGGACCAGCCCCGGGCCGCCGACCGGAGCGCAGGCAAACGGCCGATCGCTCCGGATGCTCCGGGCGCGGACCCCAAGAGGGTCTGCACCGGGAGCCCAATTTCTGCTGTCGCCGCTTCTGCCACTTTGCCAAGCACTCCTAAAGCGGCGACATCTTCATCTGGGGCGGCCCCGCCCGCCGCCCCTACTCCGGCGCCGGCTTCAACTCCTACGGCGCCGTCTCCATCGGCGCCAGCTCCAGCGGCGCCGAGCCCAACTGCTGCTGGTGCCTGCCCAAGCGGACTTGCCGTGGCAACCACCTCCTTCAGCTTCAAATCGCCTCCAAGGGCGGATCGCCCAGGTGCCCCACCAGCGCAGACATCCATGGCGCCGACAGGCGCGACGGGCACTTCTACTCAAGGGCAGCTTGGCGGCTCCGAAGCCGCCGGACTGGACGCCGCCATGACCAGCTCGCCGCCCCGCTCTGGTCACTCCTCGCCGCCACGCCATCGACCAGACGCGCAGACGCCGAAGCTTGGCGGAGCGCTCACCATGAAAGCACTCTCCTCGAGTAGCTTCCCAACGCGAAGTCCACGTGACACAACAAGTGGAGACACTGCGTGGGGAGCTGGAGAGGATAGAGGTGCAGCTGGCCCAAGAGAGGGCCACCGGGGCGACCTTACTCACCCGGGGCGCAGGAGGCTGAGGCAGCGCGGAGGGAGGTAGCGGAGGGTGCTGCACAATATCGCGACCATGCTCCGGTCATCATACCGGAGCATGGCGAGGGTCTTGGCGCCGCTGGGGGTGGACCTTCACGAGCCGTTGGAGCCCACGGCAATGCAGTACGCCCATTGCACCACCCGGGTCGCCGAGGTACTCTCCGGTCTGCCAGCCGCCATGGCCGCCCGTTCCGTCCAGGAAGGGCAGCAGGTTGCCAGGGCCACCGTGACCTTTGTGCTGGCGTGCTACGCCAGCTGCGACGCCGCCTTCAACCCAATGACCATCACGGACGACATTGAAGGGGACGAAGCCCAGGTGCAGGCGCACGTGGAAGAGGCCGCGAAGCGCGTCGTCAGCATGATGGCGGTGGAGGCCCCGGACCTTGGCACGGCGGCGACGGAGCCGGAGACCGAAGATGATGACAGGGGCATCGAAGTCGTCAACGGCGACTGATGGCCCGGGCCGCCTTCTTTTGTTTTCTTCATTTCTTTTTTGTTCCTGTTTTTCTACGCCAGAACAATATCAACAATTGTAATGAAGTTGGCATATTTTAGTTTCACCTGGATATGTTCGTCTGTTCGCATTTTGGGTATGCTTGCTCAACTCAACCTTCGGGAGATCAGCCCCCAGCCTTGTCATGATGCGAACCTAAGCACTCAGGTTAGATCGATACTTAGGCATTCTTTGAGTGATTGCAATACTGTGAACAGGGATTATGCAGAATGTAGACAAGCAAAGTCTTAAGTTTCTGCGTAAGGTCACATCGACTCTCGCCCTTTGGAACTTACATTTCGTGATCCTTGAACTCGATCGCAATATTGTGCAACAAGAAAGCGAGCTTCCAGGAGCGGTATCGGGCCTACGGTGCTCGCGGAGATAGCCAGTGGTGCTTCATTGAGCCGAACCGGGGTGTGCAAGCCGCGTTTGAGTCACCGTGCCACACTCGCACTCCCGGTCACCCGTCCTCGTGACACAAGTTACTGGCATTTCCTTTTATCAACAAGGAGCCATCAGTTACAGAGCTGATGATAGCCACACATAATCCAACCCAACAGGGTGCAAATGCGAAAAATAAGTTGGTACTGTTAAAGCAAGCAACTTATCTGTACCATAGGCCACTGGGCGACCAGCCCCCAGACTGGTCGCAGAGGCCGATACTTTGGCGAGTAGGGCGTGGTCGCCCGCCTGCTCGCCCGGCGGGCAGGGCGTGGTCGCTCGACTGCCCGCCGAACCCTCACGTGGGCTTATCGCCAGGCGAGTAGGGCATGATCGCCCGCTCGCTTGCCAGGGGGCTACATGGGCCTCTCACCCGGCAAGGGACATGATCGCTCACCGCCGCCCGCCGCCAGGATTGCCTTAGATGCTTGAGCTACTGTGTGCTCCAAAGACTTCTTCTGCGAGGACACGCATGGCTATCGAAGCACAAGCTGGCATTGCACAAAGCATGCAGAGAACATATTAAGGGACGTAAGTCCTTGCGCGGGTATGTCATAGTCCCTTTTTTTTGGAACTTAGGCTCTTGTGACGTGGGGTCAGCCCTCGGCGTTGTATGGCATGGGAGCAGGTTTCCAGGAGGGGTATCGGGCCTACGGTGCTCGCGGAGACAGCCATCGGTGCTTCGTTGAGCCGAACCGAGGTGTGCGGGCCACGTCTAAGTCACCATGCCACACTCGCGCTCCTGGTCACCCGTCCGGGCACAACGCGAATGCCGGGTGTTACCGCAGATCAGCAAGGAGCGGCCAAACCATCAGGACACATGACATTTCCGCGCAAGCTTTCCCGCCAGGGGACAAACAAAGGGAATAAAGCAAAAGCTCTTAAGGTAAACAACCTTGCTAACCACCAGCAGCCACCGATCGGGCAGGGGAAAGCTCACCTGCACAACTGATCAGAGCAAACCACTGGGAACTTACAACTTTTTAGGGGTAAAACTTTCGCAACAACTCCACATTGAAGGAGTTGACCAGCTCTTGTCATCCTCAGTGGCCAACCGGACTGCCTCGGGTCGAGATACTGAGACCACATTAAAGGGGCCCTCCCAGCAGGGAAACAGTTTGTGGAGCCCAGCATGCGTCTGGATTCTACGCAAGACCAGGTCGCCAACTGCTAGTGTTCTCTTGGAGACCCGGGTGGCGTGATATTGTTTGAGACTTTGCTAGTACCGGGCGGCGCGCAAGGCCGCTCGGTCGCGCAGCTCCTCCAGAAGGTTGACATCTTCTCCACAATGGTCTTCTTGTCCTTCCTCACTGAACGCCGAGACACGCGCAAGCGTTTAACGACACCAGACGGAGGACAGCCCGCATCAGAGACTGTGAAGAAGGGCGTTCGCCAATCCCGACTAGGTGTGGATCAGAGTGACCACAGCATAGCCGGGAGCTCTTCCGTCCAGCGCGCCCCCGCTTATGGAGGCGGTCGAATGCTCTAGTCTTCAGGCCTCTCAATACCGGTAGCGTTAGCACGCCACCGCTATTGCTTTGGATGGGCCACCGAAGCAAAGCATACCTTGGTGCCCATCTCTTCGCAGAACTCTAGGAAAGCCGCACTAGTGAATTGAGTGCTGTTGTCGGTGATGATGCGATTGGCGACTCCAAAGCGGGTGAAGATCCCGTGGATGAACTTGACAGCAACGGAAGTCGTGATGGCACGTATTGCTTCGGCTTCAACCCACTTGGTAAATTTATCGATGGCGCATTTAACAGTGGGTGAAGCCCCTATGACCCAGTGAATGGGCCCAAGATATCCAAATTTGCATCGCGAATGACCAAGAGAGCGGGATGGTTTGCAGAGCTTGGGCTGGTCGGTGAATTTGCCTGGCAAAGAATTGGCATGCTTCGCACCTCTTCACCAGCTCGCAAGCATCCTAGAGGGCAGTAGGCCAATAAAATCCTTGGCAGAACGCTTTGCCGACAAGCATCCGGCCGGACATATGGCTCCCGCACATGCCTCCATGGATATCAGAGAGCAGGGCGCTCCCCTCTTCTCGACTGACGCACTTAAGGAGAATTCCGTTTATGCTTCGGCGGTATAGGTCCCCATCCACCAGAGTGTAGCACTTGGCCTTTTGTGCTATCCTTTCAGCAGAGGCGTCATCGTCGGGGATCTCTCGGTCTCGCAGGAAGGCTAGGATGGGGTCCATCCATTGGCCTTCCCGGCCAAGAGTGGTGATCACACGGTGATCGCCCGGGTACTTAGTTGGGCCGGGCTTTTCCCCAGGTGCCGCATCAGCGGCACCGCCGTCCTCCTCGTGTGGAGCGGGGGCAACGACGGTTGGGCCGTCCTCCCCGCATGGAGCAGGGGCAACGACGAACGGTCGTGAGAGTCTTTCTTCAAAGACTCCGACCGGAGCATTGGCTCTTGAGGATGCGAGCTGCGAAAGCTCGTCCGCCAGATGCTTGTCACGTCAAGGGATATAGATATATCCCAGTCCTTCGAAGTGGCACTCCATTTTCCTGACCTCCGTCAAGTAGGCGGCCATGGTAGGATCAGAGCATTGAAATTCCTTCCGTGCTTGATTGATGACCAGCAAGGAGTCGCCTTTAACTTGGAGGCGTCGGACACCCAACGCTGAGGCAACACGCAGCCCTGCCAGCAGGCTCTCATATTCAGCAATGTTGTTGGTGGCCTTGAAGTCGAGGGCTACCACGTACTGGAGGATGTCACCAGTCGGAGAGACCAGGACCACCCCAGCCCCCACGCCTTCGAGCCTGAAGGAACCGTTGAAGAACAAGGTCCAGGGAGAAGGCGCGGGTGCTTCTTCAGCTTCAGGAGTGGCGGGAGTCCACTCGGCAACAAACTCCGTTAGCTTCTGGCTCTTGATGTCGATGCGGGGTAAAAACTTAAGACAGAATTCCTCCAGCTCCACCGACCACTTGGCGATACGGCTCTCTGCTTCCCGATTGTGAAGGATCTCTCGCAGGGGGTAGGCAGTGACCACTGTGACTTCTCTCCCTTGAAAGTAGTGCCGCAGCTTCCTAGATGCCACCAGGACGGCGTACAACATCTTCTGCGCTTGTGGGTACCTAGTCTCCACTTCGTGTAGCACATTGCTGATGTAGTAGATCGCTCAATGCCTTCCTCTCCGCCACCAAGATCAAGGCCACCACTACGGGTAGTAGCGATGTACAGGAGCAATGGTTCACCAGGCTGAGGGGCGACCAGCAATGGTGGGGAGGAGAGGTACTGCTTTAAGTCTTCAAATGCTTGTTGAGCCTCCTCAGTCCACTCGAGGTGGTTCGTTTTCTTTAGCAGTTTGAAAAGAGGCAGGCTTCTCTCTCCCAGTCGGGCGATAAATCGTCCGAGGGAGGTCAGGCGACCAGCCAAGCATTGCACCTACTTGAGTCGAGCCGGTGGCTTCATGTGCTCGATGGCCGCTATCTTGTCAGGATTGACCTCGATGCCCCGCCTGGACACAAGGAACCCTAGCAGCTTTCCGGAGGGTACGCCGAACACGCTCTTCCCAGGATTGAGCTTCAATCAATTCTTCCGGAGGTTGGCAAAGGTTTCCTCCAGGTCTTCGATCAGTTCTTCGCTCTTTTTCACTTTCACGACCAGGTCGTCAACGTACACCTCAAGGTTGCACCCTATCTGTGGACGGAAAGTGATATGCATGGCGCGTTGGTAAGTAGAACCAGTATTTTTTAACCCAAAAGCCATTCTGACATAACAATAAATGCCCATGGGTGTTACAAAAGCTGCTCGTTTTCATCTTCGCCGCCATGCTAACTGATGGTACTCAGAGTACGATCCGTAAAGCACAAGACTCACATCCCGCCGTGGAGTCGACGATGAGATCGATGCGCGGCAAGGGGTAAGGGTCCTTCGGGCAGGCCTTGTTGAGGACGGTGAAATCGATGCACATCCGCTACTTCCCATTGGACTTCTTGATGAGCACAGGGTTGGCAAGCCACTCAGGATGAGAGACCTCCCGAATGATCCCTGCGCGCAGCAGCTTCTCTACCTCCTCCCGAATGGCGTCTTGAAGCTCCGGTGCTTGGCGCCAGATTTTTTGGCGAACCGGACGCACCTCGGGGAGCGTATCCAGTCGGTGCTCAATCACCTCCCTAGGGACCCCAGTCATATTTGACGGTTGCCAGGCGAACATGTCGGAATTAGACCGAAGGAAGGAGACGAGCGCGTCTTCTTATTTGGCGCTGAGGCTGGCGCCAACGAAGAAGGACTTCCCGGGCCTACCCGCACTCAGGGAGACCACCTTTACCTCGCGGGGCGAGCTGGGCGAGGCGCGGGTCTGCACCTGAGGGGTTCCCGGGAAGGCGGCATCAGCCGACTTCCCATAGGTGGCACTAGCCAGGTCTAGTGCGTGCTTGTGGCAGCGCAAAGCCTCTGGCATGTCCACCCGGATGGTTATGGGGCCACCAGGCCCTGGCATCTTCACCACCTTGTAACCATAGTGGGTTTCCGCCATAAACTTGGCCAAAGCAGGTCGGCCGAGTATGGCATTGTACGGGAGGTCGAAATCGGCGACTTCGAAGTCAACCAACTCCGTATGAAAGTTGCTTTCCTCCCCGAAGGTGATGGGAAGGCGCACCTGGCCCAGGGGGACCATGCTAGCCCCTAGGGCTACGCCGTAGAATGGCAGGGTCGGGCACAGCTCCTGGTTAAGCACTTGGAGCGCCCGGAATGCTTCAAAGGACAGGAGGTTGAGGGAGCTCCCTCCGTCCATCAGCACCCGCTCGACCTTCACGTTTCGGATCGTAGGGGAAGCCACGATCGGAAGGTGACCTATGCGGCGAAGCTCTCGTGGTGGTCACCGATCAAGGTGATCGGCTCCTCCGACCACTTCAAAGATCCGACACGCCCACGAACTTGACACTGGCGACACCTCCTCCTCAACCGCTTATAGGAAGCGTTGGAGGGATAGGTGGACGAGCCACCATGAATGTACGCCACAACGCGGTCTGCCTGCTGGAAGGCCAGCGAGGCGGGGTCTTCATCTTGGTCGTCGCCGCGGGGCGGCGCTCCTTGAGCCACTACTCGACCTTCTTGCTCACGACCCAACAATTATCCAGGCCATGAGAGTTGGTCTGGTGGATCGGACAGAAGGGCTTGCCCTCCTTTTCTTCGCGGCGGTCGTTCCCCCGACCGCGGCGGTCACCGCGCCGGCCTCAACGGTCATCCCACCGATCACGGCGGTCATCCCACCGGTCACGGTGTTCACACTTCCACGGCCGGGCGTCTTCACGCTCGCGCTCGGCTGCCAGGACCCGCTTGGTCTCGGTCGCCTCTCGCTTCTGCGCCTTCTTGCTTGCATGGCCGGGGCCCCTTGAGGTCCCAAATTGCCGTCCTCGCCACGTCGCTCGCGGCGCCAGATCGGCCCTCGAGTTTTATCATCACAAGACTTATGCGCCAGGGAGAAAAGCTCGGAGGTGGTAGCGATGTCGCGGGTTGCCATCTTTTCCCGCATCTTGCGGTCGCGAACGCCTCTTCGAAAGGCAATGACGACCGACTACTTAGAAATCTGGGGAATCGTGTTGCGACAGTGGCAGAATCGTCGAATGAAATCGCACGACTCCCCTCTTTCCTGCTCAAGGGCATGGAGATTGTCCTCCACGCCCGGTTGTGCGAAGGAGCCTTGGAAGTTGGCGACAAAGAGGTTGCACAACTCCTCCCACGAGTGCACCGATCCTCGCGGAAGGTTCAACAGCCAGGACCGGGCGGACCCCATCAAGGCCGTTAGGAAGTAGTTGGCCATGGCCTTTCTAGACTCACCAGCGGCACGCACCACGGTGGTGTACATCTACAAGAACTCCTCTGGGTTGGTGGTGCCGTCGTACTTCTCGATGGAGGCCGGACGAAACCTTTCGGGCCACGCCACGCTGGCGCAGCTGTCGGGAAAATGCTTGGCATCCGACGTCGTAGGGGGGATCCTGCCGTCCGCCCTGGCCCCGGCCCGGAAACCGTGCCGAGGAGGGCGGACCGCCGCTCCCCAAATAGTCGAAGGAGTGGGCCTCCTCCTCACTCTGAAGGTAAGAGTCACGGGAGGAACTCTCACCCCCAGGGGCCATCCGTCCATCGCGAGCGCGGCGATGCTGCATGTGATCACGCAAATCCCCATCGCGCCGCCTGCGCCGGAGCTCCAGATGGACCCTTAGGTCCCCACGGCTCCTCGCGGAGCCGGGACCTTCTTCTTGCATGCCCTTTCCTTTACTCTGGCCCGCCTGGCTAGAGCGCTTCCCACTTGGGCGGCTGGAAGCTTGGGTGCAATCGACGGGCACCCTTGGCTGAGGGGTACCGACGGTCCTGCATCACGGGCATCCCCGCAGAGCCGAGAAGGCCCACGAGGCCAGCGATATCCCACAGCCACGGCGTGGCCGGGGTGTCTCCTGCAAGTTCCACCGGAGGGTGGTCCAGGAGGAGACGGACCGCATGCAGGTTCTGGGCCGGAGTGGCGGCCTCCATGGCCAGCCGACGCCGAACTCGAAGCTCGGCGCGCCAGGGGGGCACCACCGCCCTCCTGCGGGGGCGGCGTGAGGCGATCCCTCGTCCGGCGAGAGTGCCGGGACATGTTCTGGGTGCTACTAGCCTTCGCCACATCTTGTCGCTGCGAGTGTGAACCCGCCATCACCAGATGCAAGGTCCTTTCGAATGAAAGACTGAAATCCATCGGAGAGATGGCTGGATGAGCCAACCACTAGCCCCCTACCTGGCGCGCCCCTGTCGGCGTATTCCACCTGGCAAGATCCCGTTAACGGAGTGACTACTCCCTAGACGGAAGATATGGTTCGGTAGAGGGCATCTTTGTGGCTGGAAACCCTAATGTCTCTCGACAACGGATCCCGGGAATTAGCAAACTGATGGACACAATGGTTTACCCAGGTTCAGGCCCCCAGTTTGGGTAATAGCCCTACGTCCTGCTGGTTCTTTGTTGAGGAAATGTGAAAGTGTTTACAAGGGTTCTCTTCTATGTCTGCTTCTCTATGCTCTCTCCTCTCGCCGGCCTCCTTCTCCATGCACCGAGGCGACCTTATATAGACGAGATGGCCTGAGCAGTGGAGAAGGTGACGCTATGCTTATCTACAATACATTAATTACACCCATTATTCCAACTTCCACGTCGACCCACGACTCATTTATTACACACGCCTCCGTAGCCTTGTCCTTCAAACCCCATTTAATGTCGGTGAGAGGCCTCGCCCGGTCCGCCCGGGACACAACGCTCCTGCGGCGGGTTTGGTAAGAGGCGTCAGAGGGACGAGCTGTCGCCGTGTCGATAGCCAAGTCCTTCACAATTAATGACCCTGACACTTGGTGCCAGGGGAGGGACACTTTGAGGCGAAGCCTCCCTCTGATTCTTTTGGTTGCCTTCGTGGCCTGACAAGGGGGGCCCGAACTCCTGCCCAAACTAGGCTAGGCCACTTCTTGGGCCTATCACTTCTACGGTGGAGAGGGTACCCCGATGCAAAGTACACCGACAATATCAAAATCTAACATTATATCAATTCACCAAGGCTGTAACACCCCGGCGCCAAACGCACCGCGAATGCTACCAAAGATCCTACATGGCGCTTACAACAATCCGAAACCATACTGGTCCAGGGTGTTCCCAACAAGACTCAAGAAATAAAAACTTGACAAAGAAGTCCAATTGAACTAACAACTCAACGAAGCGAAGTCACTAGATCTTTTATCTCTACTAAAAGATTGAAATCGACCGAAACTCTCTAAACCAGCTTTAAAGCTAAGTCACCGAATGTACAAAATTTGGCATGACCCTCTAGAAAGTAGGACATCCACTCGTGAGATGTAAAAACATTGGCGCTATGATATCAATTTAGCAGGTCCTTAGTTAATCAATCACACCCAACAGAAATTAATAAATTCCACCACGATGAACAATTCATTACAACCACATTAATTACATCCAGACTTAATGAATTTGCTAAATAAATTGTTGGAGACCGAAGTCGTGCACGTGTTACTACTCCCAACCCGACGAGACAGCTTCAAGGTACCTAAAACAAGAACAAACACGCATGAGTTCAAGACTCAGTAGAGTACAACAATTAGCAATATAGATAACAATTAAAGCATTAAATCAGTCACATGCGCACACCTCTTATACCAAAATAACAAGTGCATCAAACAAGGAAAACACCGCCAGTTAACTCATGAACTGCATTGCTCACTCATTATACGTACCTCACTAATCAATATTGGATGAGTCCACGACTCGATCCATTCTTGACCTGTGAATTACCCCTCACACAAGGATCATCAGTTGCCATTCATAGCTAATAAAGATCAAGTAATACATCAGCGAACCATAATACACACAATTTATCAAAACCAATATGTTGACCACCACTTCTTTGCAACATCATGCAATGCAAGTATGCTTACATGCTCATATGCACCTTTCAAGGCCTATACCGGTATGGCTGAGTGCACACCCGTCGGTTGGTTACCCTCTCATTCCCCTCCATCCCGTGGAGGGGGCCTACTCTTACTTACTCGCTCCCATGCACTCGTGTGTATGGGACTACGAGGTAGGACTTCCGTGCTCACTATGGGTGAGCACCGAGGCCCACATCAATATGGGACGCCTCGTCCATTATGCATGCACAAATGCAATAGACACAATTAAATGGCCACTACAATTATTTATACCATTCCATATTGACACGCCCGGAAGTATGGATAACAGTCACATTCTCATATTCATGAATAACAATTCACAGTAGTCTAATCAACTCAAGAATGAGACGTAGCACAGTTATTTAGCTATAACCCAAGAGTGAAAGCCTCAACTAATCCTCATGTCCATATATGATCATTCGCACTAGCTTAATCGAAATCATGAATAAACCAGGGCAACATATCGCATAAATTAATCGCACGAAGAAATTCCTCAAATATACTAATTCTAAAAAATGACTTAACCATTTAAACCTCGTATCCAAGCACTCAACCCACTTTCAACAACGCTGTTGTACTTGGTTTTAAATCAGGGGAGTGGAGTGGCATGCGAAGAAGAGGCCACTCCTCCTGAAACCAGAAATCAAACACAAATACAAATTACCAGCCAATCAATCAAGCAATCAATCAATCACAACATTGGGTAAAATATTGACAATCCTTCCTGGAATTAGCTCTACTTTTTAACTACAGCAACTCCGAGCAACAGTTGCAAAAATGATCCTAACTTTTGACCCTCTTACCAAATTTAAGCTAATATACAACAGCAGGTTCATAATTGAATGGCAGTAAATAGTTCTTAACTCACTCCTTTAAATTGAGCCAAACAAAAAGTAATAAGGATCAAGTCACAGCATAATATTCTCGATCATTACCAGGGTAAGAATGATACTACAGAAGCTCATACACAGCTAACACACATACACATATCTCATGCCATAAACAACACCACATAAATTCCTTAAGAACATAATACTGATAAACATATACAACTGGCCGCATGCTTTGGTCGCTCAATTCTTTTTAATTCATTAGCGGCAAACATATAAAACAATAGACATGGATATATAGATGCATAAAAATTTAGCAATGCGTCGATTCTTGCATTTCCAAGCCTATTTCTCAACCTTACACACTTAAATCACTGCAATACATAACATAACCCTCCTAGGCATTTCATCAAACACATGGTATGCACAAGAACCAACCCTCAATTTGATTGATTGAATCCTCACCACAAGAAAGAAAGAGGGAAGGGCATTGCTGCTGGACACTGCTGCTGCTCCAGGATGCTACTGCGGCTGCTCCAGGAGGCTGCTGCTCCAGGAGGGGAACGGCGCCGAGAGGAGCTCGAGCCAGGGAGGAGGCAGGGGCCACGCCAGGGGAAATGGCTGCGCGACGCCGCCGCTGAGCTGCCACCGAGGAGGAAGGCCAGGCGCCAGCAGGGAGGGGCGCAGGAGCTCAGCCGGGGAAGAGGCGCAGGAGCTAGAGGCTTGCTAGAGGAGGCGCCAGGAGGCTTGCTGGGGGAGGAGAGGCGCCAGGAGACTTGCTGGGGGAGGAGAGCAGCAGGGAGGGGTGGCGCCAGGAGATGGGAGTCGGCCAGGGCTGGGCTGGGGAAAAATATCGTCCAAGGAGGAAAAAGGACAGCCACCAAATGAAGGAGAGATGAGGGTAGGGTGAAAAGTTAGGCGGGGAGGGACAAATTTCAGAAAACCCCTCCCACACAACCTAATTTTTAACTCTAACCCTCACAATTAGGTCCACAACCCCTGAAAATGCCTGCGAGAGGGATCTACGCTCAACCGAATGAAATTCCAAGGCTTGGAGAAGGATCCGCAATAATTCACAATCGACACAACTCAAAACTTTTCGTTAAGAGTCTTAAAACTGCGAGACAACCGATCTTTTGTCCTTCCGAATAAATCCTTGGATTTAAGAAAACAACACAATTCCGGCCAAAAACCCCGGTAAAACAAGTTGCGGCATTACACTCTTCCCCCTTTTAACAGAATTCGACCTCGAATTCTGAACACCTCAATACTCACCCACGAGAGCAACAGAAATCGAAATGCCAAAATCAATAAGCCCAAAAAAAGAACAAGCCGGGTACTTCTCATGCTAGAGAAAACTCCACAACTCAAACCACGGCTCTTGCCAAATGAAAGGAGCAAGCAACTGAACTCATTTCATCCATCAACAAATCAACACTCACCCTAACTCCTTAACTCGCATAGTGCAAAAACTCGGAAGTCAAGTCTTTCTCAAAGACCTACACTAATCTGACGACTCAGACAACTCTTCTTTAACGCCTCAATACACCACCTCCCATCAACCAACGATTCTTCCTGGAAGATCATAATACTAACTCCCAAACTCAATTCTCATTTCTCTATTCAATTTCACACACCCAACTTAAATCTCCTCTCTAAAACTCCATACCGCAGATTAACATCACTCTATTAAGTATCCAACCAATTTTCACTGAATCACTAAATTCTATTCGATAGAACAGTTGGGGTTCTAAACTCAAATCTCCTAAGAACCAAGAACACCATGATTCACCATGATTCACATCTCTCCTCATTGATTAACCTTTCTAACCAAAGAGCCACACACAGAATTCTTTATTCCAACTAACTCCTAACCAATTCCGAACATAGCACTATTTCTAACCATTTAACACCGGAATCCTCTAGGAAATCAAAACACAACCTTTATCTTTTCAATAGTTGCCCTTGGAAACAACAGGATCAAGAATCATTATTTACTATCGAAATGATTAGCCCCACAGGGCACCAATCAAATTCCCTCATAACACAAAATCGTACTTGACCTTCTTTGAAACTTGTCTCATACAACGAGACAACCACTCCAAGAAAAAGTTCACAACTAAACCATCCATTTTCGACTGACCCACATTGAGTCCAACCCATGAAACCGAGGGTTCCGACACACTAAAGACAATAACGCATTGCTGATCAATTCCAAGCAATCCACCAAAACAACTATCCCCCATGCCCAAGGGATCGACAGCATCGCCCTATCCTCCCACACAGGATGGATTTTCATCAAAACCCCTCCACACTTGGTTCTCCTTCTAGGATGATCTTGCCCAAAGAACCAAAACAAAGAGCATAATCTCACTTATACTCAAACCAGGAATCCACATCCAATCATTTTCTTTCCTCACACTAGAAAGCAAAGAGAATCTCGATTCTCTTACAAAAACTAACCACTCTCCTCAACTTGAAATCAATGCAATAGAATGCACAAGGGGAAAAAATCAACTGAGAAGAGGAACTTCACACAATTCTTCTTAAAAAACGGTCACAGAATAACTGGGGAGAACTAAATTCTCACTTAACAACATAAAGCATTTCCATCACCTTAAACTCCATGGTGGAAAACTTCACATCGAGGAAACACTCGATTACGAACAACACAACAAAACTCCACTTTTGGAAAAAAAACAATCCACTCTCACCAAAAGAAAGATATCATCCAATAACCAACACTTTTCTCCCAACAGGGAGGGAAAATTTTCACTTCCCAGACGAAAAATCATTTCACCAATAAGGATCTCTTTTAATACCCACAAGAGACTTCACTTTTTGGAACACTCACAAGATCATTCCTATTTTATTTACATCCAACTCCAATCGAGCTATTGATACCATTATCTCTCAATCAAGAGCTTCCAACGTTTTCCGTTACATTTATTCATTTCTTTTAGATAAAAAATTCAAAGACAACAAAGTTCAGGTGCTAAAAGGCACAATCCATTCATACACGCTAAGCGTATATTTTGTACGCATATCTTGAGCCAATAATTAACCACGGCCACGGAGCGGCGTGATTCAATAAATTGGAGTAGTCCCAAAAATTTTCATCACATCGATTCATGATTAAGCACTCTGATTTCCTCAGGATACTTATTAGGGGAAACAGGTTAAGATTGTATCCATATTCACTCGGCCCATCAATACCACTTCCTAATCTATTTCAAAACATTTTCAAAGCAAACCTTCAAAAGGTTAACTTGCCATCCAAAATTCCTATTCGTCAACCATACGACGAACACAAGATCAACTATTTAAGTCTCCAATGATTTAGACAATTGAACCCCATCAACTTATGTAACAAGTTCCTCAATCAAACTTGTTATTACTTCTTTGACATGATCATTTGTATCCTTATGCAAACACCATTTCCAGATCTCCACTTATAACCTTGGATCACCATGACCCACAAAATACTTCTTGCCATGTATCCAATTAGGGTTAACCCCCTTATCCCAACCACAAAAACCTTCTACTAACCCTCTACGGGAAGGTCTCCAATCACTCACAACTTACTCTAACTGTCAATTTTTTTTTCTTTTCCTTTCCAGAAAAGCCAACCAAACCTTCCAAAGAAGCTCGACTCTCAAAAGACTTAGAAAAATGCTAGGACTCGAGCCTTGACATTCATCAGATCCCTAAACCAATCATCAAACTCCGAAATTCCACAAAGGAAAGGAGTTACACAAAGCAGTTTACGGAAGGAAAAGTGAATCGATCAAATAACACTTTTTCCTTTAAAGCCCCAAATCCAAAACTTCAACATGGAGAACGACAACATGAAAATTCCATGTCTTCCCCCGCCATCAACCAATGAGGCGAAACATCAAAGACCCCTTTTCTTTGATTTACACCCAATAAGACCAAATAAGTCAAAGCCCGGAAAACTTACTCCATCAACGCTCCCATCTACAGCAGAAGTACAACAACACTCTTTAAACTGGGAGAACAACCAACACAAGAAAGAATCCATAACTTTCTCCACAAAGGAACCAAAAGAGGAGCAACAGAATACTCTTCACTTTACCGCACGACAAGATTCAACCCTTGTCACGACCACAAACTCCAAAACACAGATAAATCACAAATCTCCCACGACAAAAGAGAGTCACCAAAACAATTTTTTCTCAACCACGAAAAATGAGAAATCGATTACTCTCTGATTTACGGCAAAGGAACTAGGACTATCCTTACCCGGGGTTATGAATCTTCCAGTGCTGGCTTTCAACCGCCACCCCAACCAACACGGCTCACGACAAGGCCGAAATCTCTTCGGCGCAAGGAGTCCCACCAGACCCCTCTAAGCAATCTACCACTTCAAGAATAGCCAAATACTACCATAGCCTTAACAAGACTTAGCATATAACATATTAACAAGTATCAATATAGCATAAATCTCAAAAGAACATTGTAACACAATGCAACGATATCCCATCCCTTCCTATTGTGCATCAGAGTGTGTCAAATTTTAAATTAATTCATCATTCTACATCAAGTTTTTTACGGTTATTGCTCTAGGGCCACATTTTAAAGGTTCAACCTAAACCATGTTTCTACCTTCACACAGCAAAATTTTTAATTCATTCAAGAATTACTCACTACATTCAAACACCACGGACCTGAAGCCCGCTTTGATACCAACTGTAACACCCCGGCGCCAAACGCACCACGAATGCTACCAAAGATCCTAAATGGCGCTTACAACAATCCGAAACCATACTGGTCCAGGGTGTTCCCAACAAGACTCAAGAAATAAAAACTTGACAAAGAAGTCCAATTGAACTAATAACTCAACGAGCGAGTCACTAGATCTTTTATCTCTACTAAAAGATTGAAATCGACCTGGAAACTCTCTAAACCAGTTTAAAGCTAAGTCACCGAAATGTACAAAATTTCGGCATGACCCCTCTAGAAAGTAGGACATCTACTCAGCAGACAGAAAACATTGGCAGTTATGATATCAATCTAGCAGGTCCTTAGTTAATCAATCACACCCAACAGAAATTAATAAATTCCACCACAATGAACAATTCATTACAACCACATTAATTACATCCAGACTTAATGAATTTGCTAAATAAATTGTTGGGAACACCCTGGACCAGTATGGTTCCGGATTGTTGTAAGCGCCATTTAGGATCTTTGGTAGCATTCGCGGTGCGTTTGGTGCCGGGGTGTTACAAAGGCTCCCATGATCACGGGTATGGTTAATCGATTAGATTCATACTCTGGAGAGATGTACAGCTTTATGCACAAGTCATAACCTTTTCTTTTTGCCGCATGTTTCAAGCACCTTTGTCGTTTGGCCAGAATGTTCATGACGAAAACCTTTACATTACCTAGCTTAACTTTACACCAGCTTAGGACGTTAACTCTTGCTATAGAGAAGAAACATAAATAGCAGACCTACCCTGTCTGTTGAAATGGTTTTGAATATGAGCAGTACCCTTGCAATAAAGGTTTCTTCCCATAACAAGTTGTACATCGTTGCATTGGTAAGTAGAAACCCCTACAAGCAGACCAAGAAAGGAATGCCTGTGCTAGCTCCCGCCTTCCATAAATACAAAGTTAAACCAGATAACTTAATTGGTTTAAGGTTGCCCCATCCCAACACTTGTGGTTTGTACGGATTTATCTCGGATCATACAACACGATGTTCGGTCCTTAATCCGATACGGGCAATACTTCACCCTACACTATGTACAATCCCCTTGTACTCCGGTTATTGCCAATAATTGCCCGCATCAAAACCATAGTTTTGTTTCGAGTTTTTAACAAAAATATCAGTAACCATCAGTATCATACCCAAATACATTTTCAATTTCTCAAGAAACAATGGCTAAGCATGGTTATTAAATCGCATATACCCAAATTGGCATTACGTATTGTCTAACCTTTTCCTATGGTTATCAAGGTTCACATATCCATACTTATCAATGAAGTTTCATGAAACAACAGGTATAACTACCAGTATCACAAAATAACAAATTTACAGAAAATAAACACATGCATGAAATCATTTGATAAATAAAAGGAAAAATTAAATCCTAGGATCAATATGATCAAAGGGGTACTTGCCTTGCTTATTTGTTGTCTAAGACGAAGTCATAGTTGCAGCCGACGGCATCAATGACGGAGTTAGTAATGTCAGGTTCTATACGTCGTTCAATGGAAACATAGCAAATAATAAACTTTAATAAGGGAAAAAATAAAATAGATAGCAAATCAAATAAAGACTTTCTATAGAAAGTAGGTGTGTTTTAGGTTGGATTAAATGATTTCACATTCATGTATTTTAGTCAATTAAGTGTATATATTCAACTTGTTAACAGCTTAAGCGAGGCATGGTTTATTTTATGTATTATCTATTCTTATTTTACGAATTCAAGAAGCTAAAATTATGTATTATTTTATTTATAATATTGAATTCAAGATGCAAAAATTATTTGGATTAATAGAATTAATTATTAGTTACAGGTTTCATAGACTTTAGTATTCATAATGTGTGTTTCTAGCAACCTTATCACTTAAGGGTTTTGCACTCACAGTATTCAGATGCAATGTAAGTTGAAATGAGAATATTTTTCTAGATTACTGTAGACCATATCCTATAGATCATTTCTAGGCCATTCTTCACAAAATTCTTATTGAGACGAGATGTTTTGCAAGTTGTCGAAAAGGCTTAAGTGATCACATCAGATTATGTATTAATACTGATTATTCTTTGATTGATTTCATATAGAATTAGTTTCGTGTAAGTTAGATCTACTTAGGCTACTGGTCTTATTTTCACAGTCTTTTAGAAGGTTCTGGTGATACAAATATCATAATAATTGATTTCTCATTTATAATTAAAGTTTGTTTATTCATATTATGGATTTCTAAAATGTTAACGCTTAAGGTTATTTAGCTAACGAGATTTATATGCAATGCATGATGAAGTAAAATTCTTTCTTTAGAATATGGCAATATGAACATTGTAGAGTTTTTCTAAACTAGCTTTATAACTTTTAGCATTTAGTAGAGTTATTTTATCTGCTATTGAAATAGTATAAATGATCACAATGTTAAAGTTAAGTCGAGTCAGATTCCGTTTTAAGTTGCGACTACACTATACATGAACTTCTACTCATTTTTCTGGTATTAGCAGGGTGCAATCCTAGAAGTGTTTTAGATCTAATTTTGCATTATTTTGATTTTAACCGTGGTAGATTACATATTTGTTTATTGTTGAGACCTGCATTTTCTTTTATTAAAAGAATGCAAAATAAGTCTTATTCTAAATATTTTTACATACATGGGCCCTTGCTGATTCTATGAACTTTATACAAATTATTTTATTATTTTATGAGCTATTATATTTTTATTTTTATTAATGGCCATATTAGGGTTTACTAATGATTGCAAAGCAAATAAATTAAAATTAGTTCAAAAATTAAATGTGTTTGCATATTTGAGTTTATTATGATTCCAAAAGCACATGAAACTTTATTTTATGATTTTAGGAGTTTTATTTTTCATATGTGCAATAATGTCCATATTAGTATGTTTACCTCATTTTTAATTTTAATAATTGTTCTATGGTTTAAAAATTAAATGGTTTTATACATTTGAATTCATCCTAGTCTTAGCATCAAATAAAAATTTATATTATTATTTTATGACTTATTGTTCATAGATTTAATATAAAGG
Source organism: Guadua angustifolia (assembly GCA_036346375.1). NCBI lineage: Eukaryota > Viridiplantae > Streptophyta > Magnoliopsida > Poales > Poaceae > Guadua > Guadua angustifolia. Next base: position 26,634,426 of record CM070515.1, read on the forward strand.
CCATAATGAGGTTATTAACAAAGTTTAATTCTTAAAATTTATCTATAGTTCAAAATTAAATATTTTTACATATTTTGAAATTACATGCTTTTAGATGAATTTAGGATTTTATTTCATCTTTTTCAGATTGAAAATGTGAAAGATATTCATGTTTGAATAGTTAACCAATTCGAAAATGCTTTAAGAAAATGAAATACATTTTCAGTGTTGGAAGGTGCCTTTTATCGTTGAACTGGAGTCTTTTGCACTGGCTGATAGGGGTCCCACTGAGCAGAGAGAGAGAGTGCGCACGAGAGGTGAGGTGACCGACATGCGGGTCGCGCGTGGTAGTGAGACAAAAACAGGGGTGCGGCTAGGGCTCGCCGTCGATGGCTTTTCGGCAAAGCTCCGGTGAAGGCGAGGGCACAGGGAGCAACAGCTCATCAAGGCACACTCAGTGGTGGAACCGATTCGGCCAGGGATGAAGCAGGGTGGTGCGCCATCGGGTTGGAGCGGTGGCGGAAAGATACCACGCCGAAGAAGATGAACAGGGGTGTTAGGAATGGAATCGATAGCATATTAGGCACGAACGGAGGCTAGGGGTTCCATTTTTGTGGTTATTGGAGTCGGAGACTTACGGGATCAAGCTGCCACCGAGTGGGCGGAGCTGAGGAAGAAGACTCACAGGGGCGGTAAGTTTTTGCTTTGAGAAGGTTGAAGCATTTTGAGGGCTTTTGATTATTGTGATTTACTGATGCTATCACTTGAGTTAATTTGGATTTGGTTACACAATTCAGCTGGATTTTATGTTTGGGCTGAGTTCAGAGCTTTCAGCAATGGCAGAGAACAGAGGGATTTCGGGCGTCTGGTTGGAAGAAAGCAGGGAAAGATGAGGGGGAGATGAGTGCGGCTTCTCTGTGATCGCTGGGGTGCTATTTATAGTCAAGGAAAGGATGAGCTCGGTCTCAGTTGGGCTCTTCACCAGTTTCTTGCATTGTGGCACAGGGAAAGAGCAGGATGGCTGATGAGGACATCCCAACCAAGGATACAACCGCTGGTTCTTCTTCCCCTACGACCACTACTTCGTCCCCGACCGTCGCTGTTTCGGCTGCTATCTCGTCTACGACGCCTGGAAGGCATAATTCGGAAGCAAGGCCATTCCACCCACCTTTACTGAACCAGCACGTCAATGACATCCACCAAGGACAGCCCACGCGCCAAGGAAGGCCCAACATCAAGCTCAATTCGTCTCCGATTCCAGTTCGGCCATCCAGGAGCAGCAGCACTTCAAATGGACGCCACGGCCACATCCGAACTCCGTTTTCGACGTTCGACAACTCGTTTGAAAGGTATCGAGATCACCTTTCCAATGGATCTGGCCCCACTTCCAAATTCATCATTAAGCGACAGGAAATCATAGAATAATCTCACGGGAATTCGTCTCCGAGTCCGGTTCGGCCATCCAGGAGCAGCAGTACTTCAAACGGACATAACTTGGGCTCCCGGACTCCGTTTTTAGCGTACGACCACCCGTTTGAAAGCTTAGGAGATAAGATTTCCAATGGATCTAGCCCCACTTCCAAATTCATCCTGAAGCTTTGGGAAACCATAGAACAATCTAATGGGAATTCGTCTCCGAGTCCGGTTCGGCCATCCAGGAGCAGCAGTACTTCAAACGGACATAACTTGGACTCCCGGACTCCGTTTTCAGCGTACGACCACCCGTTTGAAAGCTTAGGAGATAAGCTTTCCAATGGATCTAGCCCCCCTTCCAAATTTATCCTGAAGCAACGGGAAATCCCAGGACAAGATTACGGGACAGAATTACCAGGTGCTGCGTCACCTTCCTTTTGGGTCTATGGCCCATGTATCTTAGGGTTTTGGTGGCCACCGCTGTTTTGGCTGCCCTACACCTCCTGGCCGCCTATATATATGTGGCTACCACCGTTCTTTTATGCTTAGGTTTTGTTGTGTTTGGTAGACCCTGTGTGCGCCCCTCCTCGTGTTTGCGCTGCGTGTCGACTAGACCGCCTGAGCCGAGAAACGAACCTCAACTTGTTTCGCTTTGATTTCAATACTATCTATTCAGATTGCTTCATGCTTTGTTCTTGCGGGTTCTCGATTTCTTGCAGGAACAATTGATCGTTTGGATCTTGTATCTGTGTAGATTGGCATTGCGATTGTGAAGCTCCCGACCTGTTGGTAGGAAGCCCTTGATTCGGTGCCATCAACACCTCCAAATCGACGTATCATCATCTCACTGAAAGATCGGGATCACCCGTCCTCATCAAGTGGTATCAGAGCTCAAGGTTGCTCGGTGAGATTTCCCCTCAATTCTGATTTTTTTCACCTAGAGTCCAGAAAAGAACCACAAAAAAATTAGTTGATTGATTTTCTATCCGAGCCAATTTGTGCCCTAACTTTTACTACTTGTTCTTGGTTTGTTGAATCGTCGGATGCATAATCGTGTCTTTGCTGGTTTTAGAGTCTAGTTCCTTTAGAGTTTCGAGTTCTGTTCACGTAATTGTCATAGTGTTTTTCGCGTTCATTGTGTCTTCCTTTGTGCCGCTGCCACCATCTCGCCGCTAACAACAAGCGCCGCAGCCCCAAACCAACCATATCACAATACTTTTACTTTCCAAAAATAGCAGATTGTTTCCAAAATTTTGGTTGATCTTCACCAAAAATAGCGGATTGGTTTCCTTGTAAGAGTTTCATAATTACCACCTGCCAAAACACCTCCACATCCACCGCCGAGCCCCACCACTTCCCCAACTCAGCCAAGCCCAAAAGGAAACTCCAAAACCTACTCCAATTCGTTCTCGCGTGCAATTTTGTGACTGCTGCAGTAAAACAGTCATAACTTCTGCATACGAACTCGGATTTGGACGTTCTTGGACTCGTTCGAAAGATCACGAAATTTCCTATCAGATCCAGCTTTGTCTTTGACAAAACTGGATATTTCCAAATTCGGCCTTTAACAGTGAGAAAAGTTGCAATCTTTGTTAGGCTGATTTTTGATCCACCGCAAAAACAAAAAGAAAAAGAAGAAATTCTGTGAGCAAAGGAGAACAAAATAAAAAGAGGCCAGTGCAACAAAAGAGCCGCGCTGTGAAAGAAAAAAAAAGAAAAGAGAAGAAATTCTATGAGCAAAGGAGAACCAAAGGGAGCTTTATCATTTTGATGTCGCATATTGAGGATCCTAGCCTATATTTATCTTGTTTGTTCAAGGACCTTCATCTTTGTTCTCGTGACTAAGTCTGTGATTAGGCTCGCGTCTCTAGCACGGTCTAGCCTAGGACCAAAGATCTGATCGTGAACGACTTTTCACCTTACTTTGGTTCGGTGGTACTAGTTCCTCCTTTGCTACATATTATTGCTGTCCAAACTCCACCATCTTCTTACCACACGTGTTCAGAATTTACAATCGCTGCCACATTGAGGACTTGCAAGAACTTGGTAGAAGCTTGCGCGTGTGAGGCCCGCCACTACATAAAACCTAGTAGTTCATAGGAGCTTTCATAACGTGTGGAGTTTCTTTGTTTCTACTAACCATGGCAGTATTCCAAGCAATCATGGGAGTAACGTCGGAAGGAAAATGAACGTGAGGACCCTCACACCCAAAGAACGGCGTTGGGTCACTCACTTCAACAAAGTTGCACAATCAGCATGAGATGCTAACTCGTGACACTCTTGATGCGATTCAGCGCAATTGGCACCCTCATCGAGCTTCAAGCACGCCTAGCACAACTTCTTCAAGGTGCCGCCCCAACAATGGTGTCGCTGGTCATGCTTTGTGTTAACGCGGTGCTCCACCGCTCCTTTGAACGGGTGGATCAAGAGGAGAACAACTACGCCACGATACCGAGGACTACTACAGGTAAATGTGAACAACGATCGACCTCATCGCCGACTCCGCAATAACAGCAAGGTATGGCTAGAAATCAACATGATCAAAGGAAGAACGTGATGATTCTATGGCAAAATGAAATTTACTATGCTTCCTTTTGATGGTGCTTATAATCCGATGCTTATCTAGATTGGGAGTTGGCGGTAGATCAAAAATTTTCTTGCTATGACCTCTCGAGCGTAAAAGGGTTCATGCCGCCACTAGTGAATTTTCCGGTTTCGTGATCTATTTGGTGGCAAGAACTTTGTAGAGCCAACCGTGATGTTCCTACAACTTGGGATGGGTTGAAGCGTGCCATGAGGGCTAGATTTGTTCCTACATACTATGCCCATGATTTATTGAATAAAATGCAGCGCTTTAATCAAGGTGATAGAACGGTTGAGAAATATTATCAGGAATTGCAAATTGGCATGTTGCGCTGTGGGATAGAAGAGGGCGAAGAAGCAAAAATGGCTAGGTTCTTGGGTGGGCTTAACCGAGAGATACAGGATATACATGATTATAAAGAATACAATTCTATCACTCGTTTGTACCATCTTGCTTTGAAAGCAGAAAGGGAAGTGCAGGGTCGTCGATCGACAACGCGAGGTAATTTTGGAGGCTCTTCCACATCCAAGTCGGTCCAGATCCATACCAAGACAACATCTTCCATGCCCGGACGGTACCAACACCATTGTTCCTACTACTTGACGCCATCATGCATCTCGAGGTAAACAAGTCATCACATTTCAAGCACCCGCCAAGAGTGCTTCTTCGCTTCCTCCACCGGTTGGACGCGGAAACACAATGCTTTCGATGCAAAGGAATGGGGCATGTGATGCGAGACCGCCTAATCAACGTGCTCTAATAATCGAGAAAATGGTGAGTACACTAGTGCTAGTGACATTGATGAAAATGAATATGCTCTTGTTGCCACTAACACCGCAGAGCAAGAAGAAGAGATTATCACGTCTGCAGCATCCGATAAATATCCAGCTCTTGTTGTCACACGAGTATTGCATGTGCAGCCCACACGTGATGATCAAAATCAACGCCATACCATCTTCCAAACAAAGTTTGTAGTCAATGAACGAAAGCAAAGGCATGTTATTGTTGATGGTGGTAGTTGCAACAACCTTGCTAACGTGGATATGGTCGAGAAGCTTGGCTTGGCCACAAGTCCGCTACAACAACCATATGAGATTGAGTGGCTCAATTCTAATGGTAAGGTTCAGGTAACAAAAGCCGTTCAAGTCCCTATTTCTATCGGTTCTTATCATGATCATGTTGTTTGCGATGTTGTACCCATGGATGCTTGTTCTCTTTGCTGGGTAGACCATGGATATTTGATATAGATGCCACACATCATGGTAGGACCAATCAAGACACTTTCATGTTTAAGGAAAGAAAATAATTTTGGAACCAATGACCGCCATCGATTACGTAAGGTTGCTGCACAACATACAAAAAGAGAGCACGAAAGTAATGATACTAAAAAGAAGAGTGTAGCTAATGAGCTAAATCAACCTAAAGCAAGTTTCTTGCGTTGTGGCACAGGGAAAGAGCAGGATGGCTGATGAGGACATCCCAACCAAGGATACAACCGCTGGTTCTTCTTCCCCTACGACCACTACTTCGTCCCCGACCGTCGCTGTTTCGGCTGCTATCTCGTCTACGACGCCTGGAAGGCTTAATTCGGAAGCAAGGCCTTTCCACCCACCTTTACTGGACCAGCACATCAATGACATCCACCAAGGACAGCCCACGCGCCAAGGAAAGCCCAACATCAAGCTCAATTCGTCTCCGATTCCAGTTCGGCCATCCAGGAGCAGCAGCACTTCAAATGGACGCCACGGCCACATCCGAACTCCATTTTAACGTTCGACAACTCATTTGAAAGGTATCGAGATCACCTTTCCAATGGATATGGCCCCACTTCCAAATTCGTCCTTAAGCGACGGGAAATCACAGAACAATCTCACGGGAATTCATCTCCGAGTCCGGTTCAGCCATCCAGGAGCAGCAGTACTTCAAACGGACATAACTTGGGCTCCCGGACTCCGTTTTTAGCGTACGACCACCCGTTTGAAAGCTTAGGAGATAAGATTTCCAATGGATCTAGCCCCACTTCCAAATTCATCCTGAAGCTTTGGGAAACCTTAGAAAAATCTAACGGGAATTCGTCTCCGAGTCCGGTTCGGCCATCTAGGAGCAGCAGTACTTCAAACGGACATAACTTGGACTCCCGGACTCCGTTTTCAGCGTACGACCACCCGTTTGAAAGCTTAGGAGATAAGCTTTCCAATGGATCTAGCCCCCCTTCCAAATTTATCCTGAAGCAATGGGAAATCCCAGGACAAGATTACAGGACAGAATTACCAGGTGCTGCGTCACCTTCCTTTTGGGCCTATGGCCCATGTATCTTAGGGTTTTGGTGGCCACCGCTGATTTGGCTGCCCTACACCTCCTGGATGCCTATATATATGTGGCTACCACCGTTCTTTTATGCTTAGGTTTTGTTGTGTTTGGTAGACCCCGTGTGCGTCCCTCCTCTTGTTTGCGCGTGTCAACTAGACCGCCCGAGCCGAGAAACAGAACCTCAACTTGTTTCGTTTGATTTCAATACTATCTATTCAGATTGCTTCATGCTTTGTTCTTGCGGGTTCTCGATTTCTTGCAGAACAATTGATCGCTTGGATCTTGTATCTGTGTGGATTGGCATTGCGATTGTGAAGCTCCCGACCTGTTGGTAGGAAGCCCTTGATTCGGTGCCATCAACACCCCCAAATCGACGTATCATCATCTCACTGAAAGATCGGGATCACCCGTCCTCATCAATGGCCGGGTTCTGGGAAACGCGGCGGAGATGGCCGCGTGGAGGAGTTGTGGTAGGCTAGCATTGGCCGGAAGTCGCTGGATTGCAGAGGTATGATGAAGCTACAGTAGCACGCAGAGGATTTTGCTCAGGGTGCAAGAGCTGGAGGTAGAAGACGACGGGGACAAGTGGCTGTTGAGTGGGCCTAAACAGGGAACCGGCCCCACATGGCAGAGAGAGATGAGGGAACCGCATCAAAACTATGAACTGGCTGTAGGCTTGAGTAGGATAAGGATCTATAAGATCGGTTACCTGTCTCATAAAAATTTATTAAAGTTTTTCTATGTGATTTTTTGTCAGTTATCTTTATACTGTAGAAATTTTAGAGAAAAATATTATTCACAAAATTTATGAAAATTTTGACAAATCGCTCCGCACAAATTTCAGATTTCTATTTTTGATTTTTCAGAGAATTTAAATCTTCTTAAGAATTTTGAAACTTTTTATATGAGTTCCTATTGATTAAATAATCCTTAAGTAAAATTTTCAGATTTAAATATTTTTATTTAAGTTAATTTAATAAAATTTCGACATCCGATTCTTAAAATTTTAATCTTTCTATTTTTGAATTTTTAAATATTGCAAAATAATTTCTTAAATCTGAAATTTTTACTGTAGATTAATTTATTACTCAGTAATATAATAGAAAATTTTAAACTCAAGATAAGATATTATTATTTCTATTAAATTCTGACAAGTTCACTGTTGCTAGTCATGTTTCAATAAATGAGCTTTTATTTCATGCGTAAATGTTGGATATGACATTTTAAAATTTAAAATTGAGGTTCTAGTGTATTCTTGAGATTATCCAGGATTTGTACATTTTATTGACTTAAGATTTTATTTTTGTTATTCATCTATTACTTGTAAACATTTTTCCAATAAAGCAAAAATAAGAAAATCCAGAAAAATTCCGAAAATTCAGAAAAAAACATCAATAAATATAATTAAATTATGAAATTTAGTTTATTACTTTATTTCAATTTTTGGGATGTTACATGTCCTCAACAAAATAAAATCAAGATGAAACCTCAAATTAGCAATACGAAAATAAAATTTAAGGTCGAAGAGATGTTTGATGGAACAAGTGTGATTATAAATGAACGCAGGTGATCATTTATTTGCATATATACAGGTTACAATGGCCGCATTGTTTTTAGCCACTACTAGATTTTCAAGTTTTACCGAGTGAAAAAATATGTCGGCCATTGCAAAATACCGTAGGCCATGTATATGGCCGAGCGTAAACTGTCGGTAACTTTCTCTCAGCCACTCATGGTCGGCCATTCGTGGGATTCCCGACGGTACCCTCGGTTATTAGTTTAACAAGGATTTTCATAGCTCTCGGTAAATACATAGGTGTGAGGTTTTTTCTTCCTGACGGGGTATAGAAACCCCCAGTAATTTCTCACAACTATATGTGGGATTTTTTGTGCAAAAAATGTAAAAATAATTTCAAATCTAAGGACTAACCTCACAACTTGTTTGCACCACAATCCCTTAAGTCGAATATTTTTTATCTTCAAATTAGAAATACGTGATGCCTAAGATTCTAACTCACAACCTCCTGAACACAACCTCTCCCTTCTAACCAACTCACCTCAACTGTCTTGTTGCTAGAAGTATGATATAAGTACTTCTTTTAACTCTTGTTCTCATGATGCTTTATCAATTATTTAGTCAAATATATGACTTTAAATGGAAAAGTTGTCAACTACAAAGTTGTAGATTTCAATGAGAGCTACATTTTTCATATATACATCACCTTCATCCAGCCTCAAATGAATTTTGCAATAGCCCAGTGTTTGATTTGTACCCTTGCTAAAAGTTGTACCCTATCGGTAAATCATTGCAATAACCGAGTGTTATCTTTACACACACACTAAATGTATTTTCACTCGGTGATTGTTTGTAATGACCGATGGTTAGCATTGCACTCACAGTAATTGTTGTACCCTCTCGGTGATTTCATACTATGACTGAGGGTTTTCCACCAACCATCGGTTTGTGGTAAACCCCATTGGTAAATCTTCTAATAGTCATCCATTTTTGTTCTACCATCGGAAAAAAGATGCACCGTCGGCCACCTTATTTTTTTCCAATGGCTCGTAGGCCATTACATTTCACACTCGGTAAAAGTTAGATTCTAGTAGTGAGCATGCGCCTTACACCAGCTTGCCTGCAGGTACCAATGTAGCATAGATAGATCAATACCAAATCCAATTCAATTTGGTTGAATTCCATGACACTAGGAAACGGTTGATGTCTTCAAAATCAATAGATTTAATTTAGTATTTTCATGATAGTGTGCTTTTTAAAGTAGAGGTTTTTAAGGAGAAGAATGCTAACCTTAGTACTCCTGTTACTATTCCTGTTGATGCTAGGTTTCTTCATGCTTACACTAGAGTTTGTGAAAATTGCCCTAAATTACTTGTTGAGATTGATGCCATGAGCTCATACCTTATAAAACTTTCTGCTAGGAATGATGAACTGGAATTGCATGTCTCTAAGGACTCAGTCAGCTCATGTGAGGGCCATAGAAAATTAAAACTTGACAATGATGTTCTGAATATCAAATGTGTTAAACTTTCTAAGACCTATATTAGATAAATCACAAGAAGCTTGTTTGTGATGTGCTAAGATTGAGGGGGGATTTGGGTAGAGTCCATGCTGAGCTTAGGAAGAAGTTAGAGGCTTAGATCATTAGCATTAATAATACTGAGTGCATTTCTTATGAGGCCATCAATATTAAGGTAGCCGTATATAGAGAGAGATATGCACGCGTTGTTCACTCTTCTTCTGGATCTTCATCATCACCTTCTCCCTGCTCTTCCTATGTCTCTCTCTTTCAAGAGTGCTAGTACCATATGAGCACTCTTGAGAACTTTGTTGAAGGTAAGAAGAAGCTCAATCTTATCTAGACCAGGCCAAGGTTAGCAAATTCAATGAGGATCAAGAATTTGACTACTTGGAGCACACTAGGGCACATCCTCCCACCATTATGCATGGCTCTAAGAGTGGAGAGATCTTGGTAGCTCCCAAAGTGAGAACTATTGTGTTTAGGTCTGCTGGGATTGCCATAGGATCTCTAACCAGAATGTTTCCCCTCCCACTGCTTCTGCCTCTAGCAAAGCAAAGTATACATGCACCTTCTATCAGAAGGATAGACATCTAGCAGATTTATACTTTAGGCATGACAAGATTGCACGACGTGAGCGTGTTTGTGCTCTTAGAAGTATTTAGGGTCATCCCTAGACTTAGAGTGCTTCTAAGGCAACCATGGCTTCTAGATAGGGTAGAGTTTCTCCTATTTTTGGACAGCGTCCAGGACTTAATTTTTAGGCTATTTCTTCTAGTTTTCATCCTGGAGCAGCTTGTGGTCAGTATTTGTGCCATCCTTTTGATATTCCTCATTCTTTCTATCGAGATAGATATCAGCAGCGTGAGATGTTTCCCAATAGGAGATTTGGGTAGCGTTACCAGGATGGTCCAATCTTTGCACGATGGCTAGCCAAGTCAGCTCCAGCTCCTAGATCTACTGCTGGTGTTGCTTTTGGATTTATGATAGTTGAGTTATGGAGAGACATTAGAGTCTAGTTTTTTGTTCCTATGACTAGCACCTCTGCTCATCGTGTGATTCAGTATTGGGTTCCCAGATCTGCACTTGTTTATCCCATTACTGAGTAATCGACCGCTCACTTTCTGTGATCCAGATTTGTTGGCTGAGGGAGATGTTTGGCTTGTAGACTCTGGTTGTTTTCGCCACATGACTAGAGACTCCCGTTGGTTCTCTTCCTTAGCCTGTGCCCCAGGTGATGAGCTAATCACCTTTAGGGATGCTTCTTTAGACCGTATCATCAACAAAAGCTCTGTGCTTATTAATGAAAATTTCCTTCTTAAGAATGTTGTCTTGGTTAGTAAGCTGCAGTAAAATTTGCTTTCTATTTATCAGCTTATCGATGACGATTTTGAGGTAAGTTTCAAGCGTAATGTCTATAGAATTCTCGATTCTTTTAGAGGGTTGATTTGCGGGATTTCTAGGTTTGAGAGAGTCTTTTGTGTTGTTTTTGCTGATTCTTCTAGTGATTCTCTTCGTTGCCTAGTTGCTTCTGAGTCCCATGATCTCTCCTTCTAGCATAGGAGCTTGATTATTTGACTCGAGTTAGCAGCTGTGATGTAATTTGTGGTTTGCCCAAACTCAAGATGGTCAAAGACTTAGGGTGTGTTTGGTGGGGCTCCAGTTTCACCAGATCTGTGGATCTGGTAGAGTTGGATATTCCTAGCTCCACTAGATCCGTGGAGCTGGAGCTATGAGTACATTAAGAGTGTTTAGATATATCATCTTGTTTACTTTTTAGACTAAAAATATAAACTTAATTTACTTTATTTTACCCTACAAGTTTCAAATCTCAGATGAAGCTGTGATCTGGAGCTCTACCAAACAAGCCTTTAGTTTGCTCTCCTTGCCAACATGGCAAGATGGTTACTGCTTCTAATCCCCAAATCACTGTTGTGATGACTGATGCACCAGGATAGCTTTTATATATAGACACTATTGGTCCAGCTAGAGTGCAGTCAGCGGGTGGCAAGTGGTATGTTCTTGTCATTGTAGATAATTTTTTGAGATATTCTTGTGTATTTTTCATGGCCTAGAATGATGGGGCTTTTACCTATTTTAGGAGTTTGGTCAGTCGGATGTCTATTGTACTCATAAGTGCCTTACAAGGTATACACAATGACTATGGCACAGAGTTCAAGAACTCTTACTTTGAGAGCTTCTGTGAGGAGTCAAGCTTAGAGCATCAGTTCTTCTCTTCATACGCCTCTCAATAAGATAGCGTAGTGAAAAGGAAGAACAAGACCTTGGTTGAGATAGCTATGATGATTCTAAATGAGTACATTACTCATAGCAAGTTTTGGGCTTAGGCTATAACTACTACTTGTCATGTGTCTAATTGAGCAATCTTGAGAGCACATTTGCACCGCACTTTTTATGAGTTGAGATTTGGGAGAAAGCCAGTGTTTCTTATTTTCATGTGTTTGGTTGCAGGTGTTTCATTTTAAAGTCTAAGAACCTTTATAAGTTCAAGTCTTGCTCTTCTGATGGTATTTTTCTAGGTTACTCGACTTTTTCTCAAAGCTATAAGGTCTAGAGTTTTGAGATGAATAGGATCATAGAGACCTATATGATGACCTTTGATGTAGCTAATTAGACCAGATATAACAGGTTATTTTTCTTCTCTAAGACCATCTTTGTAAAGGATGAGGATGATGGTGTTCCACCTGATTCAGTCCACTTTGCACCTGAGGTGTCTCCTGTTTCTATCTTTGCACCTTAAGGAGACCAGTCCTTATCTTTAGACTCTCCTACAGTTAATAGCTCTATTCCTACTTCTTATCATGAGGTAGATGTCACATCTCCTTCTGGACCTCCTCGCCACATCCAGCGGGCTCATCGACCTAATCAAATGATCGACGATTTGTTTGAACATGTCACTTGCTCAAAGTTCGATCTTTCACAGTTCTATCTCTATTTTGCCTTTATTGCTTCCTTTGAGCTGAAGGATGTTTCTTATACATTATCCAAAGAGTCTTAGATCGGTGCTATGAATGAGGAATTGGAGAACTTTGAGAGGAACAAGGTCTGGCATTTTGTTGAACTCCCATCTGGTCATAATATCATTGGGACCAAGTGAATGTTCAAGAACAATCAAAGTAAGAATGGGGTCGTCGTTAGAAATAAGACTAAGCTAGTTGCACAGGGTTACTCTCAGGTTGAGGGTCTTACCATTGAGGAGAATTTTTCCTTTGTAGCTATACTAGAAGCTATTAGAATACTACTCACATTTTTTGCATCCAAGGGCTTCAAGCTGTATCAAATGAATGTCAAGAGTGCATTTCTCAATAGCTATATTAAGAAAGAGGTTTATATGAGACAACCTCCAGGATTTGAGAACCCCAAGTACCCAAACTATATCTTCAAGCTTTCTAAAGCTTTGTAAGGACTTAAGCAGGCCTCTAAAGCTTGGTATGAGAGTCTTAAGTCCTACCTACTTAGTCATAGTTTTGAGATGGGTAAGGTAGATAAGATATTATTCGTCAAACATATAAACTCGGACTTCCTCCTTGTCCAGATCAATGTGGATGACATTATCTTCGGTGGCCCCTTGTATGCTCTTGTATCTCAATTTTTAGATATGATGAGCATAAAGTTTGAGATGAACATGATAGGTGAGTTGAGCTATTTTCTTGGCTTCTAGATCAAACAAACTCGGGAGGGTATTTTCTTGCATCAAGGCAAGTGTACTTGAAATCTCCTTAGACACTTTGACATGTCTAATGGAAAGCCAATGATGACTCCTACAGCCACCACAACCATTCTTGAGCCTGATGAGGATGGTGAGCTAGTTGATCAGAATAAGTTTGTGCGCTCCCTCTTGTACCTCACTATCTCGAGGCCAGATATACACTTTGCATTATGTTTGTGTGCTCGATTTCAGGCTTCTTCTTACGCCTCTCATCGCTAGGCAATGAAGCACATCTTTAGGTACCTTTGAGCTATCATTGATTATGGTATTTGATACTCTTTCTCTTCATATCTATCCCTTCAAGCCTTTTCAAACGTAGACTTTGCTGGCTGTAAGATAGATAGGAAGAGCACTTCTGACAGTTATCAACTTATTGGTACTTCTCTTTCTCTTAGTCATCTAGGAAGCAGTTCAAACTTGCATAGTCCACCACTGAGGCCAAGTACGTGGCAGCATATAGTTGCTATAGTCAGGTACATTGGATGAGATTAACTTTGCCAGATTTTGGGTTAGAGATTAATAGCATTCCACTTTGATATGTCAACACTTCTTCTATTTGCGTCGCTAAAAATCCAGTGAAGCACTTTAGGACCAAACATATTGATATTAGATATCATTTCCTTAGAGACTATGTAGAGAAGGGTGGCATAGTACTCTAGTTTATGGAGAGTGACCACTAGCTTGCTGACATTTTCACCAAGCCTTTGGATAGCTCTAGGTTTGAGACATTGAGGGGAGAGCTTGGGGTCATGAGCCCTTATGGCATCACTTGAGGGGGGCTAGTTTGTGTATTATATATTATATTGTTTGTTTACAGCATTTCCTTTTTTTTTGCATCTTTTGGGTGATATTGGGCTTAATCTTAGATTTTTCAGTGCACTTCACTTAGACTTCAGGCATGTATTATATGGACCTCTCATCTTATGCTATAGGTTGCTATTATGCATAATTAGCTATTCTCTCTTCTTTCTAGGTTGAGTTCCCTCACAGTCTTGTAGGTTTAGTAGGTGTTGGACCCTCTGGGTAGATAGGGTCTGTGTGTACTCCCTAGCTTGGGTTTTAGAGTCAATTTTCTTATGTCCATTATTGGGGAAGATTAGAGCAAGTTTGAGCTATAGTATTCTCTACCATCTTTTTTATAATTTATAAACACCCAACTTGTGTGTTTTGATTTCTGTTGAATTCATTTGAAAATTCTCTAAGCATAATTCTACTAATAACTCAACGTGAACAAGATTTATGCTAAAAATTGATTCACTTGTTGAGAGAGAGTTTGAGAAGTTGTTTCATACATTGCATATAGGCTTCATTTTCTATTTTAATGAGCTTTGTCTATTATGTAAATGAACTATTATTCATGCTATGCACATTGCTACTTTTCTGAAGATCATTGCTAGCTTAGTCATGTCTAAGTTCATTTTGCTTAATCATGCTAAGCTTGCTAAAAATGAAAAGTGAACTTTAATGAAAACTTGGTGAGACTTGTAGCTTTTAATTGCTACATGTCGGGACCCGAATCTGCAAATCCGGACCCTCAGGTATTCTCAGACTAGTCCAGATCACGCTTAGTACACACAGAATAACAGTTGAAGTACCACAATCATACACAATGAATTAATAATAAAGTACTTCAAACATGAATGTAAACAAGTTACAAGACCTTATGGTCACCTTACAATAATCCGACACGCAGGGCGATAATATCAAAGTAGCACAAGTTCAATAGCGGAAGCAACAAGACGTAATGAGACCCTCAGAGCCACAGCAACCGACGAGGCTTAATCCCTAATTCTCCGGCCTTCGATGAACTCCTCCTCCCAAATCGCATGCACTTCTTCTTCCGAGGTTTTTGTCGATGCAAGGGTGAGTATACAACATACTCAACAAGTCATGCACAATGCAGTTCTATTACTACATGCATGGCTTAATCCAAAGGAAAGGCTTAAATGGTTATTTTACATAAAGCAGTATTTCTTTTTAACAGGTAATCATATTAGATTAAAAGCGGTAAAACTAATATTATTAATAATTAATTTATCAATTCTTTTTCCAGAGGTTGGCACACAGCCCTAGTTTGATTCATCAGCTTTTGGCACACAGCCACCCCTTTCCACGTTTTTAATTTGTGAAAATCTAACCCTTGACTGTAATCACCGAGCATTGTCCAATATCATGACGCGCTATTCAATAGATTTAACACACACACTCTGCAGAGGTCAGACACTTTACCCACAGGATACAATCGCCACCACACAAAGCGATTGATTGCAACAAAGTCTTTCAGAGACTAACACTTAACCAGTGAACCTCTCCAGTATTGCCTTTCTAATACTTCCCTCACACAGAGCCAAAGTTTAGAACAGGTGAATACAGTTGGATGGGTACCAAGCCGCAGCACAGTTACGCTCCCCCATACGGTTACATTTTTGGTGTAATTGTCGCCCCGAGGTGTCAAAGGAAAGATATTAGAACCCTACTAAACTAGGTCCGTCCCATTCCAGACAAGTGGTTGTACGAGAAACTCAGTTCAAAGGCTCGCAAGGTGAAGTCCTTAACTGTCCCGGGTAAGACATCCATTTATATTTCACGGCACACAGTCTTAACCCTCACAATACCTCCCATTGCCACACAGGCCCACCTGGCACGAAGCCTTCTTGCCACTTGCCCCGGTCCAAAACATTTCCCATCCCGGTTTGCATTTATGCAACACATGCCAATGCCCACGTCATTGTATGAGTAGGACCACACAGGCCGCTACCCCCAATTCCATCTCATGACATCATAGTTCAAGACAAGAAGACCTTATGGTTTTTTCATATCTGCTATTAGCCTATTATATGTGCCATAGCTTCCACAACAGAGACTTTTTGGTTCTCTCTGAAATTCTACAACTCCAGTATAGTGCTGATTTGCTTGACACCAATAACTGATTGATCTCTAGTCATATCTCTTAATCCCTACAAAAACAATCATGTTATGAATAGGCTGTCTGTAACCACGTTGAATTAAATATAGAAACCTTTATATTACCTCTATAAGCTAAGTTTTGGCTTCTTCTAGCTCTACATTAGCCCTGCGGTTCTTAAAGATGAGTGCCATGTTAAGGGATTCAATATCGTGTAATTTGTCATTTATATCTTTCAGTTCTTATTTCATCTCACAAATCTTGTCAGTTAACTCAGACTTGCCCTTCAGTTGCTCGATCTCCACTTCAAGTTTTTGTTTAGCTTCTAACAGCTTTCCTTGCTTTCTATTTTACCAAAATTAGATTTCAATCTTGTCAATTAATTTTGATAAAAAAAACAAAATGATGTTGTCACATATAAAAATAATGGACTGATCAAAGTAGTGGCAATGAGAATTTCAACGTTCTTATATATATTACAAACCATGCATATTACAAATCACATGAACAGTAGTCACAAACCAAAAGAATAAACTGTATGACAATACAACTATAGTTCAGACTTACAAATTTGATTTCCTGCTGCTCAGTCCTAACCTTGTGAATTCTAAAAGAAAAGCAATAATAAGTAGGGACGGGCCAGGATAAATATGGTCCAACAACCTAATACTAAATTTAGGTTTTGTTAGTGCTATAAATTCCAAAATATATTTTCATGCACATCCAAATAAAATATGTGGGGACATGTTCATGTTCCATACATTTTTATTTCATTACATAATCTGATTGGTATAATACATGCTTACCCTTTATTCCTGCTTTAATATTTGAACAACTATAAAAAATAAATGCATAGAAGCACCTCTCTATAACTATATATATTCTTCTTGTCTTGTTTCCCACCTATTTTTCTCATTAAGTCCTTTTTACCCTCTTGAATTTAGGTTTATCTGGTGCTTTAATCATGGTAGGTTATTATAAATAAATAATACCCTCTATCCTAGTCCGTCCTCCTATTTTTCTTGTAGAACAGAATGGCCTAGAACTCTAGACAATTCCTAGAGATATGCAAACACATCTTTAGTACTTGGAATGCCCACAAACATTATGGAATATAACAGTAAGAAGATAGCCATAATTGTACACAACTTAGCTAATTAAAATTTACACAACACAAGCCACGGGAGAGCCGGCACGAGAGGAGGTCGATCAGCATGAGAGGAGGCCAGTGAGGGAGGAGACCGACAAGGGAGGAGGATGCTGGGGAGGAGATCACCAACGGGAGGTTGTCTGTAATACTACAAAGCGTTTTACCAGGGTTTGTGGCCTTTAGAATTGTTGTGTAGTGTTATTTACATTTTCCCCCCTAGCCATTTTATTTTAGCACTCAATTGTTGGAGTATAAAAGGAAGAGAGGGTTTAATTGAAAACCCTAGAACAAAAAAGAGAGAGAGAGCCAGGAGGGCTCCCTCCAGTCGCTGCCTGGGCTTGCGCGCGTGTGCCCGCTCCCCCGGCCGAACTCGCCTCCCTTCACGGGCGCCGCCCCGGCCATGAGCCTCCCCGCCAACCTCGCGCCTCCAGATGCTTGCACCCAAGCCACGCTGCCTCCCGAGCCCCCACGATTTCCCTGCGCCGGCCGCCCTGAAAAGGCTGGCTGCCCGCCTCGAAGCTCGCCTGCCACGGCTTCCCGGCCGTGCCAGACCTCCGGACACCTCGGCGCCACCACGGCGTCCGTCGCCTCCAGCCACCAGCGCCCGCGCCTCCAGCTCCTCGGCCACCGCCTCCGCCCAGCATGTAGCGTCTTGCTGCTGCCCGTCTCGGCCAGCCTACGCTGCTGCCGCCAAGGCCGCCCAATGGCTCCTCCCCACCGGCGCCGACGGCCCCTCCTCCCCTTGGCCTTCTTCCCAAACCAAGAAATTTGAAGGTATAATTGTTTGCATGCGAGATGTTTGCTCTAATGTCTAGCTAGAGGTTGAATTAGTATTTCGGTATACCTAGATAAAGATGGATAATTTCATGTAGATCATGTTAATGCCTTCAAATACTTAATTTGGATTTGAATTGAATTAATTATGAGAAGTTGAACTGAGCTGTTTAGTTTTAGTAAAAACGTTTGTGAGCTCGGTCCACTGCAAATGTGGAATTAATTGGTGCATTTCTTGAATTCAAAATAGTAGAATGAATTGTAGATTTTTGTCTTGTGACCGTTTAAGACCTATGGCCTTTTCAGTGCCAACTGACTCGAATGTCATTAGTTGGAATTTGGGACTGTTTTGAATTAAAATGTGAAATGTTAAGCAATGTTGTTTTGAGTTGGATTTTGATCCATTCTTGTGCGCCTGTTGTTTTTCAGGGAGAGTGTCCTCGGGGGTGGTCTTGACCCCGAGTTGCCTCACGCGTCGGTAAAAGCAAGTGTAACTCTTACCTCCTTAATAGGGTATTAAGTTGATTGCTTGTGGTATGTATATACTTACGCTAAGGTTGAAATTGTGTTTATAAGCATGACTAGTAGAATGATAGCCCCTTCTATGAAAATGTTAAGCGAGTTGCCGCAAGTACATCGTATTTGTTGGGGATGTCTCGCGTGTTGATGTGTGGTATTCCTTACTTTATCAGTTGCCCTTGCAATGTTATATAGTTACTAGTTGAGAATGAGCTTTTGGTAAAGTTGATTTATGGCGATTATGTCGTTCAAATGAATATGGTTGGCATGAGTTTGGTTTAAACGATTAGGGTACTTTCTAGTAACTGTGTATATGATAAATAGTGATGCTATTATGTTATGACCATAATGTTATACTTGTTGTCATAATGCTTCTGTGGATTAAATGCACTTGTGGGCATGGGTCGTGCACCCGACGTGAAATGGCAAGTATAGGATTATGTGGCAAATGACCATCAGGCAAGAATAAAGGTGGGTAAATGAAAGGTGAGAATTTATGCTGCATCTTTGAAGTATGAGTATTTATGATCCATCTTTCAAAGTGAGTGATTAGATGGCACGCACTGTAGTAAGTATGTTGGCTGAAATCTTTAATTGAGAGCAGAGGTTGCATACTTTGCATTCATGTCATGCATGAGATATTCGAGTCTTGGCCGGTGAGAAAAGTCGATAACTAGTCCGTGAGGTCGGTGAGAAAGTTATACGACTAATCCGGAGTGCTCCTGTGAAAGTCCTACCACGTAGTCCCATCCACGGAGGTGGATGGGAGCGAGTCAGTAAGAGTAGGCCCCTCCACAGGGATGGAAGGGAGACGAGGGTGAACACCGACGGGTGTTCCCTCTATCTATACCGATATAAGCTAAAAGGTTGCATTTTGAGCATGAAAGCATAAATGCATTGCATTGCATTGTGTGTTGGAATTGATAAATGTTAATTGATGAGAATGGAAATGACAGGTCGAGGATTGAGTCGTGGACTCATCCTGAAATAATTATTGAGGCATGAGTAAGGATAGTTACATTTTTGAGTTGGTTGTGATAAGTGAGGGATTAATTACTGCTTCTTTTCCTTGTTGATTTCAATCAAGTAATGGCTATATTAAGTTCTAAAGTAAATGTAAGTCGGTTGCATTCCTTACTTTCATATTTGTTACACTTTGCTGAGTCTTGGACTCACGCTTGTTTGTTTATTATTTTAGGTACTTTGAAGACGACTCGCCGGGATGGGAGTAGAAGCACGTGCACGACTTCGGTCACCATCTCCTTAAATTAATTCATAAAGCCTGATCGTATCTAATGTGGTTGTAAAGTGTTGTTTGTTGTGGTGTAATTTATCAATTGCTAGTGGATGTGTGATTGATATCTAAGGACCTGCTAGAATGTTTCATCTTGGTTGAATGAATGATATCTATACTGCTATTGTTCTTTTACTGCTGAGTGGATGCCCTCTTTTCTAGAGAGGTCATGCCAAAATTTTTAAATTTGGTGGCTTAGTTTTAAGCGGTTTTAGAGTTTGTTGATTACGCACAATTTTGTAGAGATGTCATTGAGTTGATTAGGGTTTTGGTAGCATTCATGTGCGTTTGGCGCCGGGTGTTACAATTGGTATCGAGCGGCTTCAGTCCGTGGTGTCTCGAATGTAGTGAGTAATTCTAGAATGAATTAAAATGTTGCTGTGTGAAGGTAGAAACATGGTTTAGGTTGAACCTTTAAAATGTGGCCCTAGGGCAATAACCTTAAAACTTGAGGTAGAATGGTTAATTAATTTAAAACTTGACACACTGATGCACAATAGGAAAGGGATGGGTTATCGTTGTGTTGTGTTACAATGCTTATTTTTGTTTTGCTGCTATTTTGATACTTGTTGGTAGGTTATATGTTAGTCTTGATAAGGCTATGGTATTATTGATGGCTATGATTTTGAAGTGGTATATTGTTTCGTGGGGTCCAGTGGGACTCTTTGTGCCGAAGGTATGTCGACTCTGTCGTATAGCCGTGTTGGGCGGTGTGGCAGTTGAGAGACAGCACCAGAGGATTCATCACCTTGGGTGAGGAGAGTTCTTGTTATTTTGTTGTAGATCGGAGGGTTGATGGAGTACATTATTTGGGTGTTGCCTTCTTTGGTCTTCTTGGATTTAAGGCAAAGAAAAGTGTATTCTGTTGCGCCTCTTTTGGTTGCTTTGCGGAGAAAGTCATGGATTTCTTTGTGTTGTCGTTCTCCAAGTTAAAGTTTTGGTGAAAAAAAAACTTAAGTCGTGAGAACTTAAGGTTTGGGGCTTTAAAGGAAAAAGTGTTATTCGGCCGAATCATTTTTCCTTCGTGTGAAATTAATTGTGCAACTCCTTTCCTTCGTGGAATTTTGGAGTTTGATGATGATTCGGAGATCTTGTGCATGACATGGCTTGAGTCCTGTCATTTTGTAAAATTTGAGAGTCAAGTTTCTTTGGAAAAATCGTTGGTTGGGTTTTTCCAAGAAGAAATTTTGCGGCAATCAAAGTGAGTTTGTGGGTTGGTTAAAGATCTTCCCGTAAAAGATTGATAGAAGGATTGTGTTGTTGGGGTAGTTGAACCTAAGTTGATAAGATGTTAAGGACTCTAGTGTGGGTCTTGGTGACCCACAATTATAAATGGAGGTCCGAAAATAGTGTTGACGTAAGGTTAAAATTGATTATGATGACGAAGGAATAACAAGTTTGGTTGAGAAACTTGTTTTAATTAGGTGATGGGATTAAATTGTTTCGAGGTGTCCTCAGTGGGATCGTGTGGATTAATAATAAGCTTATAAGGTGTGGATAGTATAACCTAAGGCGAGGTTGTAATTAAAGTGCGGAGAAACATTGGATTGAATATTTTGGAGCTTGGTTGCTCTTTAGCAGTGATTGACCTTAGAGCCATTTTGGCGATTTACGTCTCGGGGAGACTTTGCTTAAATTATTGGGGACTTGAATAATTGCTCTAATGTGTTCGTTGTATTATTGTCAAATAGGAAGCATGAGGGCAGGATAATCTTTCTGAAGGTTGCTTTGAAAAGCAATGTCGTAGAAATAAGATTAAGCAGTGGTGTTGATGGCTAGGTTGATTACGGAATTTACACTCAAAGTGTATAAATGGTTTGTGCCTTTTTAGTAATTAGAATTTGATGTCTTTGGCTTGTCATTTAAAAAAGATTGGATGCGGGTTCTTTGTGTGAGTATAATTTAGAGATTTATGCTCTCGGTTTCATGGGTTAGACTCAATGTGGGGTCAGTCAGAAATGAATGGTTCAGTTATGAACCTTTTCTTTGAGTGGTTGCCTCGTTGTACAAGACAAGTTTGAAAGAGGGTAAAGTCTCATGAGGATATCAAAGAAAAAAAAATTTATGCATATCGGAGAAATGATTTTCTGGCTAAGAATGGAAATTTTATTCCCTCTCTTTTTGGGTAAAGGTGTAGTTGTCGATTGAAAGGAGATTGGGGACTCAGGAATGGTTTTCTTTCTCGAGGTGTCTTGTTTTTCCTTAATCGAGTGTTTTCTCGATGTGAAGTTTTTCACCTTGGAGTTTAAGGTGATGGATTTGGTTTGTGTTGGTAAAGAGGATTTAGTTCTCTTTGCTTCTTCGTGACTACTTTTGAAGAAAGATTTGTGTGAAGTTCTTCGCCCTCGCTTGAGCTTTCTCGGTGTACATTTTATTGCATTGATTTCAAGTTGAGCAAAGTGGTTAGTTTTGTAAGCAAATTGAGTACTCGCTGATTGTTCTTTCATCGATTTGTGGTTTTGCCTTCTTTGGATGAAGGCAAAGAAGACGAGTTTAGTGTGGTGCCAGACCTGGTGGTGAGAACCGAGGTTCTGTGTCTTTGTAAGAGTAAAGGGTATTTGATCTCGTCGTTTTGCTTGGTTGGGAGGTCATCTTTGAAAACCCTCTTCATTCGTGGAAGTTTGGAGCTTGGTGTTTAATTGGAAGAGCTCTTGTTACCAGAGTCTGGAAATTTGAGAGTTGAGCTCTCTTGCAATTTCTGTTTGGGTTTTCTGGAAAGAAGAAATTGTTATTGGTGTTCTTTCATGCTTAAGAGTTGTGATTTCCTTAAAGGTTGGGTATGTGACCCACGAGGATGTTTAAGTCGTTAAGAGTATGTTGAGTAGTTAGTGCTTCCTGTTGCTAACGGGTTATTGAGTCTGTTAAAGTGGATTTGTTGGTTGTTTAAGGACAACCTAATTGATCGTGTGGTATAGATGATTAATTGAGATGGTATATGATCTAAAGTGAAAGTTGATTAGGGTTATGCAAGGTATTGTGAGTTATGGGATTAACGGGAATTCCAAGACTTGTGTTCCTAAAAGGCTAGTATTGATCACGTTTGAGAAGGTCTGGAAGGTATAGCTATGATATGATGGGCAGCCATTGAAAGGATGAGATCCGTGTTTTGGTTCCCGGGGGATTCCGGAGTGGAATCTTAGGTGTTTAAGTGGTTGGGGATAGCGTTATGCTCAGAATTGATTCCTTGGTTATAAAGGTTAGTCAATGAGGAAAGATGGGAATCAGAGATTTCTTGGTTCTTAGGGGATTCAAGTTTAGAACCTAGTTGTCCAATCGAATAGCTTTGGTGATAATTCCTTTGATGCTTAATAGAGTGTTGTGACTCATGTTAATCATGGCATCACGAGTTGGTTGATCTGTGGTATGGAGTTTGAGAGAGGAGATTAAAGTTGGGTGAGTGAAATTGAATAGAGAAATGAGAATTGAGTTTGCAAGCTAGTATTATGATCTTCTTGGATGAACCGTTGGTTGATTGGAGTTTGTGTATTGAAGCGTTAAAGAAGAGTTGTCTGAGTGGTCAGATAGTTTATGAAAATGGTAGGAATTGAGAATTTGGCTGAACGCTTGGATCTATTGGAGTTTAAACGTGAGAGATGTGAATTTCTCCGGTTGAGAAAATGCATGTGATATTCCTGGTTTAGGAAAACCTTTTGGGTTTGAGAGCGCAAGGTCTATTCAGATTAGTGTTGATTTGTTGTTGGATGAAATGAGTTCAGTTGCTTGCTCCTTTTATTTGGCGAGAGCCGTGGTTTGAGTTGTGGAGTTTCTATTGCGTGAGAAGTACCTGGCTGTTCTTTTTGGGCTTATTGATTTTTGCAATTCGGCTTCTGTTGCTCTTGTGGGTGTGTTTTGAGGTGTTCCGAATTTGAGGTCGAATTCTTTTAAGAGGGGGAGAGTGTAAAACTGCAAAGCGTTTTACCAGGGTTTGTGGCCTTTAGAATTGTTGTGTAGTGTTATTTACATTTTTCCCCCTAGCCTTTTTATTTTAGCACTCAATTGTTGGAGTATAAAAGGAAGAGAGGGTTTAATTGAAAACCCTAGAACAAAAAAAAGGGAGAGAGAGAGCCAGGAGGGCTCCCTCCACCGCCACTGGCTTGCGCGTGTGCCCGCCTCCTCGCCGAACCTCGCCTCCCTTGGCCGCCGCCTCAAGCAAGCCTCCCCGCCGACCTCGCGCCTCCATTGCTTCCACCCGAGCCAGCTGCCTCCCCGAGCCCCCATGATTTCCCAGACCCGGCCGCCTGAAAGGCCGCCGCGCCGAGCTCACCCGGTCGCCGGCTTCCCGGCCGCCGCCGGCCCGGCCACCTGAGCCGCCCTAGCGTCTGTGGCACCTCTCACACACACTTGCCTTCTTCTCCTCAGCCACCGCCTCACGGCAGCTTGGCGTCTTGTGCCGCCGTCTGGCCAACAAGGCCGTCGTCAAATGCCACACTGCCCAATGGCTCCTCGCCGGGCGCCGACGACCCTCCTCCTTGGCCTTCTTCCCAAACCAAGAAATTTGAAGGTATAATTGCTTGCATGCAAGATGTTTGCTCTAATGTCTAGCTAGAGGTTGAATTAGTAATTCGGTATACCTAGATAAAGATGGATAATTTCATGTAGATCATGTTAATGCCTTCAAATGCTTAATTTGGATTTGAATTGAATTAATTATGAGAAGTTGAACTGAGCTGTTCAGTTTTAGTAAAAACGTTTAGAGCTTCGGTTGTCGATTTAACGGATCGCCAACCGCAGAAATGAAATGGGGGTTAGTGAGATCGGGACCGAGCTGTGCCTTTGCTCAAACGGAGGAAAGGGTTCGATGTCTTGGAGGCCGAGCAAGACGACAACGAGCAGAGACGGGTTTATATCGTTCGAGCCCCGAGAGGGTAATAGCTCTACTCTGGGCCGCCTTTGCGGCGTTGTTCTTTGTTACTATCGAGTGTAGGTGTGTCTTACAACTCAAGCTCAACAATGGCAATGTCTAGCGCTCGAGTTCTCTCTCTCTTTTCCCCCGGCTGCACATCCTTAGCTTTATATCCCCCCTGCTCCCAACGGACGGGAGATATTCCCGGGTGGTGGCCTTCGTGCACGTAGAGGGTTGGCAGCAACCGCTCTGGACTTGTTGCAAGCACCTGCTTCATCCCCACAATCCGTGTCTTGGCAATCACCGGTCAAATGCACGATCCGAAATCCAAGGGCGGACTACGGCACGAACGAGGGCCGACCCGAGCCCGAGGTCATGCGGAGCCCTGCTCGGGCCCAACGTGCTCTAGGTCGAGCGCCTCGGCACACGCCAGTCGTGGTCGGGCCTCCGAGCTTGGGGGGGCGTTGACTGTGTCTTTGGCGGTCAAGGGCGCCACTATCATGGCCCCAAATTGAATTCGGCTCTGCGCTAGCATTAGCGTCAATCAGGTTTTTGGCCGGATTTGAGATCCACTGCTAACTTCAGAACCTACCCCAAATTTGCCACTTAAGAATTTCCAACTTACAAAAAATTTTAGAACTAGAAATTTCAAACTGCAAATGTGATTTCCATCAAAGTTCAAAGCCTTGTAACTTGAGAACTATAAGGATCTAGAGTGTGCATGTTAGCAAAATGAAAACTAGAAACTTTTCTCTATGCCATGGTTGAGTCTTGAGCCCAATCCAACATCAAATGCTAATTTAAATCTTGGCCTCAAAGTTGAATCATATACTGAAATTCTGGGGACTTAGTGGGGTCAAGTGAGCTAAGGGCAACAGAATTTGCGGGCAGCCCAAACCAAAACCGAAGCAGCCTCCAGCTCTTTCCCTGTCCAGCCGCACCTTCCTCCTGCTGTCTCCACAAGCCGGCGCCCTCTCCTCCCCAAGCAAGCACTCCCCAAGCCAGCCCCTCCCTCCTGCAGCCCCCACGCAGCCTTCCTCCCTCCCTGCTGTCCCCAGGTCGTGCTCCCTCCCTGCAGCCTCTCCAAGTTGGCTTCTCCCTCTTCCTCCCCCAAGGCAGCAGCAACTCCCTCCTTCCCCCTACTCGGTTCCCTCCTCTTCCTCCTTCACTCCCATGAGGTGAGGCCCTCCCTTCATCTAGGGTTTGTGTTTTCTGGTTTTGGGGGCAGCATTGGTGGAGTTGGGAGCTTTGGTGAGTAGAGATTTAGAGATTTGATTGGGGAATAGCCATTCTAGGGTTTGGAGCATAGTTCTGAAATTCGAGCAGATTTTGTAGCTGCTGTTTTGTGGTGATTTGAGCAAGTTCCGAGCATTTCCTACTAGGTTGGCTGTAGAGAAAGTTGTGGGTAATGAAATTATCTTTCATCTCCAACTGGAATCACTCAATTTCGTTAACCCAGCTGAAAGTTATGACAATTTTAGTGCTTGCTGCTCTGAAAATGCTGAAAATGTGGAGCAGAAACTTGAGCTACGAATTAAAATTAGTTAGAGGACGAATTACAAATTAATTTTGCCTGAGAAGTTGTAGAAAATTTCGTTTAGATTGTAAAAATGTCATCCTTTACTCAATTCCGTTAAGTATAGCAATTTATATGATGAAATTTGTGCATGCTTTTCTGAAACTCTGAAACTTCTGAACACTGAAACTGTTCTCTGTTCCTGGCCGAACTGGGAATTCTCTGTGTAGAATCTGGGTGATTGGCCAAAGCTAAGTGGTAGGTTTATGTCTTGTGGTCGTCTAGGATCCGAGTTTGCTCAATTTGATTAAGTGATCTAAAAGTTATGGCCATTTGTATCAATGCTGTCCTGAAACCGGGTTTTGCTGAAATTCAGACTTTGGGGCTGAAGTTCAGAGTTTAGTTGAAAACTTTTAATCTACGTTCTGAATGTTAGGATGCATGGTAAAGTTAGATCACCCTCTTGTGGTCTTTTCGAGTCCAAGAAGTCAATTTTTGGATTAGCCAAATAAAAGTTATGCTTGTTTAGAGGAATGTGCTTGTTATTTTCAGATTTTGCTATAGAATAAAAGTGGAGTTTAGCATTTGTGTTTTCAGTTTTAAATTGAGTTGAATGTTTGCACTTTTGGAGCTAGTTTGGGTGATGCATTTGGTATTTTCATTTCATATGCATTGCATGCATCTCATTTCTTGCATTGTGATCGTGTAGAGAACGAAAACACGGAGGTTGACGCGGCGGTGACCGAGGGGGGTACCGGAGAGCCAGCTATTATTGAAAATCTAGCAGAAGCTCAAGGCAAGCACCTAAGCATATTCAACCTTATTTATAATTGTATTTTTGTGAATGAATTGCTTATTGGATAGTTAGGTTATATGCATTAGGAATTGAAATGTGGGAAGGGTATTAGAACCTAATTGTTGCACATACATTCATTGTTAATTGTTGAACATCTTCCTTGGAGCTAGTGTATGGGTAATTATAAGGTGTCCATGCTTAGTTTGCTTAGATGTCGGGTATGGGCCAAGTGGTGGATGGCTCCATCACTTGAGATTAATTACTTCACTCTAATGGGTTGCAATTGGTTATAATTATGCTTTGAAATGGAAAACTTGAGACCGGGCGAGAGGGTTGGATCATTTGGGTGTGGAGACTCAAATGTTGTAGTCTCGCCTGTGTTGGTTAAGGACCGATCCGTTGTTTGCCATGTTGATCGAGCACCCTTGTTGATCGTGATGCCCGATATAATGGTACGGTAAGCCACCCTTTCATGGCATACTACTTGATGGGTCATGCTCTCATGCGATTGACGTGGTTGAGGGCGAGGTTTAGGCTCTCTCGAGGGCTAAGCGAGGCTTGAGCCGCCGAGGAGGTTACTAGGTGCTCGGGCCGCATGAGGATGGTTCAACGAGTAGATATGGATGGGAGGAGGGTTGACATGAGGTTCCTTGTGGCACATGTCGCGGCGATTGATGATCCCTACAGGTGAATAAGCGATTCAATTGCCGCGCCTCGGATATGAGCACGCTTGTATCATCCGACACTTCAACGTAGTAATAACTTAAATTGAAACTAGGTGGTATACTTGATGTTGATACTTGTTATGCTATTACTTGCTCTTTTTAATGTTTAATTTCAGATTTCACTCTAGCAAGAGGTGCTGTCCATAAATGCTATAAACCTGAAATTTGTGTAGTTGAATATGATTATGCAACAAAGTAAGCTTTTCTCGCACTTTTACCTTAAGCTTATACCTTGCTACATCCAAATGCATATTCTTTCGAGTCGGTCATATATGGACCACGGTAAGTCTTATGAGTACCTTCTCAGACTCATGCTTTCTTTGTGGTTTTCAGTGAGGACTCGACGGTGTGAGTTCTGTCCGATCGCTTCTCGTGTGGTCAAGGGCACCGAGTAAAAGCTAGCTCAACGATGTAAATGCCCGGAAGTTTTCAAGGGCAGGACACTTCCGGAGATGTCTTACTTTTTGTTTAATTTGGTGGTTGTGCATTCATTTTGTTGTATAGTTAGCTTTCCAACTTGTTATGGTTATGTTTAATCATTTGGCTATTTTCGTTGTTGAACTTTAATGTATCGCCATGTTTAACTCATGTCTGGGTTGTTACTTATATGCATGTCTGTTTTTATTGTGGTTGTAGTTGTGATATATTTGTTTAGTTATTTGTTTCTTATGCATGCTGAGTGGATGTTCGTACTTCTAGGGGCGTCATGCCAAAATTTTGTAGATTTTCTGAGTCTAGACTTGACCTTGTGTTTAGTCCGTTTTGTGAGTCTTATCTGCTGCTGTTGGTTCTTGCCTCGTGTGGTTGTCTAGTTTGTCTTTGTACTTGAGTTGGTGTTGTTTGTTGTGCTTCGCTATGCGGTCTGGTCAGAAAGTTTTGGGTTCGTTGTTCCCTTTATGCTAATTGAATTGATATGGCAATGGAAACCGGTATGCGGGCGATCTCGGCGAAGCCGGTCGATACCGGGGAATACCGGATTGTTGTCGAGTTATTCAATGGGATCATTGTTGTCCTAATTGGGCTTGGGTGTTAGCACCGTGAGCACCATCGGTGATCCGCTGCTAGCCTCCAAACCGGCGAGGGCGACCGGCATTCAATAACCCGAGGACGGTCTCGGGCGTCCTCACACCATTTCGTCGCCTAGCCCCGAGGCTTAAGGTCGTGGTGGAACACGGACCGACCTTGAGCTCTCATACGGAATCGATTTTAACCTTCGAGCTTGAGGTCGAGGTCGGTGAAAACGTAACGCCGCCGCGGATTTAAACGACACTGGCGCTTCTTGATCTCCGAACTCGCACGGATGCTAACGGTTACAGGACACCGCTATATCTCGAACCGCAACCCAGCCTTAATTGCGCTTTGTCGAATCAAGGTCGCAGACGCTTTTGAGATGCCGCGAACCGGATCGATCGACGACGGGCTTATAAAACCGAACCCACAAATGCCGAGGGAAACTCTCGACCTTGCACCCTTCTTCTAGCTTTCTTCCCGAGCAAGACTCTCTCCCCTTCAACCAAATTCGCTGCGACCCGCCATGACCAAGCTCGGGAGGAGCACTTTGTCGCTGGCGAGGATGAAGGAGCTCGAGGCCTCTGGGGCTGATTGACCCAGAATATGGCGTTGTCGGGCGGCGAGACCGAGCCATGCCCTGTGGACGACGAGATCGCTCAGACGAGCATTTCGCTTCTTCGCCTCATGGACTCGGAAAGCGAAGTTCATCGCGAGGGTCCTCTCCACCGCGACATCGAGCTCATCAACCCGTGCCAAACTCCGTTCTCCTTCTCACCATCTTCTCCCATCTATGCGAGGGATTCCTAGGATCCTTCCGACCCTCGCTCTTCTTTCGGATTTCACCTCTTCCGCCCGTGAAGGACCCCGTGGTCGGATGCCTCTACTCCGATCAAGGGTCGGGCTCAAGTGGTCCTTCCCAAGTTTCAACTCGGACTCCTCGCCCGTGGTCCGAGCGGTGGTTCTACCTGAAGAGGGACGAGGTTGGCACGCTGGTGTACGAGGGGGCCCCCATTCCCGGGAAGAAGGAGACCCCGGAGGCGGACGACCTCGAGGTCGACGAGGAGGCCATCGCCCTCATACACATCTGCGCCATGCGCGGCCTCACTGGGCAGGCGATTGCCAACGACATTCTGCGGAGTCGTGTGTCCCCTCTGCGGAGGAGGATGCACCCGTTTTACGAGATCCAGGGGCACGACGACCCGACCCACGAGGACACGTCTGGTAAGCCTTCTCGCCCCAAGGTTTTGCTCGAGTCCACCCTTCGATCTTCCCTGATGGTCGTTTCTCTTGCAGCGCCGAAGGAGTCCTGGGTCGCCGCCAGGATGACCGAGATGTTCGGGAAGCTAGCGCACGAGTACGTCATCGGCGACCTCGCCCCAAGAACGGTTCGCCGAAGGCCGAGGTAAGCCGTCCGACTAAGCGCCGAAGTCGTGTGCCCACGAGCCCTTCCCGAAGCCAGATGCTCGCAGGACCACCAGGAGTTGTTGGAGACGGCCAGGAGGATGCTCCCGCTGCCCGGCGGGGGCAAGAGCAAGAAAGGGAGGAAGAGACCCCCCCGGCTGGAGCAAGCTGCCCGGAGGTGAAGAAACCCCACGTCGAGTGGGGGGATCGCACCACGGTAGGACCCTCCACGATCGAGCCCCCGAGCTCGTGCCCGCTCATCAACTGACATCTCCTTCCCTTCGCAGCAACAGAGTGCGGCGGCCGCCGCCAGGACTTCGAGCCCCCAGCCAGCCCAGGGCGTCCAAGGTCGGGCTCCCAGGTCTGCCGCCGCGGATGACGCAGACCCGGCGCGAGCTCCGAGGTCCTGTGCCGGGGGAGAGCGGCGTGCCTCAAAGATCGGGCGGCAAGACCCACGCCGGCCCTCGTAGAAGGCGAGGTCGGTGACTCAGTGAGTTTTTGGCTTTTACCACTGCGCCTCCGTGTCTTTCCCGCTTAGTGCCTGTTCTTGATCGCAGACCTTGAGCGCCAAGGCCGAGACTTGCCTGTTTGGACGATGGTCATTGTCCAGGAGAGTCCGAGTCCGAGGAGGAGGAGAATGTTCGTGTTGGCCCCACACACCTTCCGCGCCCGACGCTGACCCCTTCGGGGCCGCCAAGCCCGCCCCCCGCTGGCGAGTTCTACCAAGGGGTCGACGATCCGGACGAGGAGGAAAACCAGCCCGCGACCAAGCTGAGGATTACAAAGATCGGGCAGGCGGAGCCGCCATGCCGCCGACCTCCCGAGGTCGACGCGAAAGGCACCTGTGGTGCCACGGTCACCACCGCGAGTCGCCCAGCTCACCCGACCACGCCGCCGGGCGCCAGTCGTGACGCCATCGGCCACCGAAGATGGCACCGCCGCAGGGTGTCGCAGACCAAGACAGCAAGCCACGCCGCTGCACCGAGGTCATGGCATCCTGTGTCGCGGAGATCATCCACGCCATGGAGGCCTTGTCTGGAGCGGCCATCGCTTCCTCGAGCCGAGGCGAGCGAGCCCCGACCACGGAGGTAGGGGCAGCGTTGTTGCCGCCTCCTCGCCGGCGAGCCGAGCCTCCGAGGGGGCGACGAATCCCTGTGTCGCGCCGGCAAGCGGAGCCTAAAGATCTCGCCCCAAGCGCCTGAGGGCTGCAATGACTCATCCTGTATGGGCGGCACGAGGAGGAGGAAATCTCCCGCGACCGCATCGACGATCACGAAGAATATACCCGCCACGCTCGAGAATCGACTGGCGGGGTAAGGCCCTCCGCACCCCGTAGCTTGTTAGCCCGAGTTCCTGCTTCTTTCTTAATTCGGGCCACCCTTTTCATAGAAGGCGACGACCATGTCTCTCTCTCGGGCTGCAAGGCCTTCAAGAGCACGATGACAGCCGAGGGGCCTCTGAACACGGTGGAGGCACGGAGGCCGAGCGCCGAGGCTCATCAGACCATCGAGGTCGATCAGCGGAACTCGAGCGTAAAGCCGGGAGCTTGTCGATCTTCGCCAACGATGAGGGCGCAGGAGGTAGCCCACGCGGCCGAGCTCGAGCAGACCAGGACCTCCGAGCGCGAGCATGGCTTCAAGGCCGTGGAGTACGAGTGCATGCGGTCGGCCAAGGCGCTCGCGACCGAGCGAGCCAAGGTCGAAGCGCTGGAGAAGGCTGCCGCGGAGCAAGCGTCCTCCCTGGCGAAGGTGTCCCCCGAGCTTGAGGCCAAGGTCCTGGAGCTCGAAGAGAGGCTTGGGCGTGCCAACGAGGCGGTCGAGGCCGAGCCGGCCAAGGTCGAGGTACTGGAGAAGGCTGCTGCGGAGCAAGCATCCTCCACGGTGAAGGCATCCCCCGAGCTGGAGGCCAAAATCCTCGAGCTTGAAGGGAAGCTCGAGCGCGCCACCAAGGCGCTCGAAGCCGAGCAGGCCAAGGTCGAGGCGCTGGGGAAGGCTTCTACGGAGAAGGTGTTTCCCGGGCTTGAGGTCAAGGCCCCGAGGCTCGAGGAGAAGCTTGGGCATGTCAGCAAAGCGGCAAAGAGCGCCCTAGCCCAACTTGAAGACGAAAGGCGCCGAGCCATGGACGCCTCCCAGCAATCCCTCCAGTACCAAGGTGAGATAGCGACCCTGAGGGCAAAGGTGGCCGAGCTCGAGCAGGAAAAACTTGCCCGCGAGATGGCCGACCTGTAAGAAACGCTTTAAAACAAAATGTTAATGGTGCTAAATTCCTTTTGGAGAAAAAAGAAGTTCCTCTGTCTTGGTTTGATTTCATGGTCGAGGATGTCCTTGTTGGGTCCAAGGTCGAGCAACGCCGCTTTGGACGCAAGATTCATGCAAAGTAATCTAACACAACTTGGAGTCCTCCCCTGCTTTTGCTCGTTAGCCACGCCACGCTTATGTTGGTCGGTGCCGATAGGATAGCCTTATCCAGCCCCCGTTGGGTCCAAGGACGAGCGACGCCGGCCTTGGGCACAAGACGTAGACACAAGCAAGCGACCACGACCTGTAGAGTTGAAGGAAGGTCCGCAGGGGAAAAATGACGCAAAGCGAGTCCGCTAAGTAGATGGTCACACCTGATGAACGCCGGCATCGACTCACGCACCATGCGCATTGCTCAATGGTCAAAACCGCGAGGTCATGGTTCAACCCAGCGCAGGGGGAGTCGGAGAGATTAAGAGATTCGCTTACGCTTAGCCCGACTCGGGGTGAACGCTGGTTCAAGGCGCGCAGCATCAAGAGCAAGTGTGCAGCGTCACGAAGGTCGTGGTTTCGAAAAAAGGTCGTCGACAACAAGCACAAGAGCATAGTCAACAAAGGAAAGAAGACTGATAACAAAAAGGCAACTTTCATTAAGAAGTAAGGTATAGAGATTACACGAAACTTCCACAGATTGATCTATGTTCCATGAGCTAGAGAGCTCTCGCCATCGGGCGGCGCTAGCTGCAGTAAGCCCCCGCGGCGATCTCGTTGAAACGACTCTATAGGGGCCTCCCACCGGGGATAACTTGTTGGTGTTGGACGAGCCCCGAATCCGCCTCGTGGCTAGGGTCCCCAACAAGGAGCTTCCTAGGTCGCATCGACCGAGACGCATGTCT
The DNA here is from genome assembly GCA_036346375.1 of Guadua angustifolia. Taxonomy (NCBI): domain Eukaryota; kingdom Viridiplantae; phylum Streptophyta; class Magnoliopsida; order Poales; family Poaceae; genus Guadua; species Guadua angustifolia. The sequence goes on from CM070515.1 coordinate 26,667,544, forward strand.
GCGAAGAGCTTGCGGTGTAGTGCATTGATCGTAGCAAAGGCACGGCACCTTACTTCTTCTCGCAAGGGTAAGGTCTAGAGACCGCTCATGCTCAAGTCGACCTGGTCGCACTGCTAACCCTCGTAGAGCCCAACAGGACCTCCTGGAGGCAGGACGGCTTCAAGATCTCAACACGAGCCGAAGGAGTGGACCACCGTGGCTCTACCGATCGTGGGTACTAACAAACCATAAGACGGTGGGAAGTTCGTCCACCCTGTGTCTTCTTAGTAGCGCTCGAGCTCATCTGCAACTCGCTTTTGACGCCTCGACGATTTGGTTGGCATGCTCCGCCACTCCGCTGTTTCTAGGGGTGAGCCACTGAGGCGAAGCATACTTTGATGCCGAGGTCCTCGCAAAACTCCTAGAACAACTCACTGGTAAACTAAGTACCGTTGTCAGTGATAATTCTGCATGGAACCCCGTACCTGGTGACCACGAACAGGCGGAAGAAATGAACGGCCGCCCGAGCAGTTATGGTCGAGACTGGTTCAGCTTCTATCCACTTAGTGAAGGTATCAACAATGATTTAACAGAATTTTTACCCCGCCACCGAGGAAAGGGCCGAGGATGTCCGGCCCCACATCGAGAAAGGCCAGGCAAGCGGGATGGTCTGGAGCGCGTATGCGGGTTGATGGGACTTCCGGGCGTGGAACTGGCATGTCCGATAGGTGCGAACGATGTCACGAGCATCCTGAAGCGCCGAGGGCCAATAATATCCCATACGGAAAGCCTTGCCGACCATCGTCCTGTACGAATAATGTGCTCCACAGAGGCTCGAATGGATGTCGCGAAGCGTGTACTTACCTCCTCTGTGGAGATGCACCGTGTCAGGACGCCGGAAACATTTCGCCGGTAGAGCTTCCCCTCGATGAGCATGTATAGGCTTGCCCGGCGCTTGATCCGGCTCCTCTCGGCAGGGTCGAGTGGTAGGTCACCCCTTTCAAGGAAATTATGGATGGATTCAGCCTAGGAAGGTGTACCTTCGACCATAGCGAGGCAGACCTCCTGGTCGGAGATCGAGGGGGCCGCCAACGTCTCCAGGATGACATCGGGTGGAATCTCGTCGTCGGAGGAGGCAAGCTTGGAGAGGGAATCGGCACTGGAGTTGTTCTTCCTGGAAATGTGCTTGAGCTCCAAGTTCTGAAACCATTTCTCCATCTTGCGCACCTCGGCGAGGTATTTTGCCATCGCTTCTTCCGAGCATTGGTACTCCTTGTTATACTGATTGACGACGAGCTAGGAGTCGCCCTTTACGACCAAGCGGCGCATGCCCAGAGCTTTGCAAGCTCGAAGGCCCGCCAAGAGAGCCAGACTGCCACATTGTTGGTCATCAGAACCCAAACGAACCACATACCTCAACTGGTCGCCGCTCGGGGTAAGAATGAGGACTCCAGCCCCCGAGCGCTTGAAGGACCTCGAGCCATCGAAGAACATGATCCAGGGCTGCTCTTCTTCGACCTCGGGCTCGGGCTCAGATTGCGTCATCTGCTCGACCACGAAATCGGTGAGCACCTGCGACTTGATGGCCGTTCGAGCGATGACCTGGACATCGAATGCTGCCAGTTCCATTGCCCACTTGGCGATGCGTCCGCCACCATCTGGGTTTCGTAAGACGTCCCCGAGCGGAAAATTGCTCGACGCACCACGCATCGCGCCGAAGTAGTGTCGAAGCTTGCGCAAAGCCATGAGGAGAGCATACAGCAGCTTTTGTACCTGTGGGTAGCGCTCTTTTGGGCCGTGCAAGCCTTCACTGACATAATAGATCGGGTGTTGTTGGGGTCGCGCCACCACCAGACAAATAAGGGCTTTTGGGTGGCAAGAGTAGAGCCGCAACCTCTCGCCAGTTGCGTGTCGTAAGTAGGGGTGGGGTTGACAGTATACCTTCACTTCGTCAAGGACCGATGTGCTCGAGTCCACTCGAAGCTTCACCTTGCGCAGAGCCTCAAGAATGGGAGTCCGCGCCATCGAGCCTCGAGATGAATCTGCTGAGAGCGGCCATGCAGCCGGTGAGGCTCAGACCGCTTGACCGAGGTCGGGGTGCCATCTTTCGATCGCTTCGATCTTCTCGGGTTTGGGCCAACCCCGAGCCCCCAATCATGTAGCCGAGCACCTTCCCCAACGTGGCACCAACACGCACTTCGGGGTTGAGTTTGATCCGCACTGCTCAGTTGTTGAAGGTTTCTCGAGGTCTCGAACGTAGTCGCCTCTAAGGGCTCTTGACGATGATGTCATCCACGTAGACCTCAAGGTTCCGACCGATCTAAGGGTCGAACGTCCTGGTCATCAGACGCTGGAACGTGGCCCCCGCATTGCGCAGACCAAATGACATGGTCGTGTAGCAGTAAGTGCCGAACGGCGTGATGAATGATGTCTTGCTTTCATCGTCAACCGCCAGTTTGATTTGATGGTACCCTGAATAGGCATCCAAAAAGCTTAGCATCTTGGCATTTGCTGTGGAGTCGACGATCCGGTCGACACGCGGAGCGGGAAGTTGTCCTTGGGCAGCCGAGTTCACCGTGTTGGCCACCACACTGAGTAGTCGATCTCGCGAATGAAGCCGCCTTCAAGAGTTTGTCAAGGTTGTCCTTGATGACCGCGACCTTCTCTGGGGAGAAATGATGCAACCGGCGCATGTGTCGAGAGTCGGGTTTCACCTGAACTTATGCTCGATCACCTCCCTTTGGGACGCCGGCATGTCCGCTGCTCCTGCTTAATATGCTTTTGTTGGCGCGAGGAAGGTGACGAGCTCGAGTTCCTATTTGGAACTCAATTTCACCAAACATGGATGCACTTGGTCGGGTCGCTCTTCTCGAGCAAGACCTTCGCTGTTCTCACTGGCCGGATCGCCGCCTGCCGAAGCGCCACCGTGGCCTCTGGCCTCGGCTGGGTAGCATACGCAAGGGCCAGGCCTTGGTTTCGTGATCCGGCGCCGCCTCGAGGTCACCCCGCGACGGTTATGATGCCGTGAGGACTCGGGAGCTTCATGCACCGATGGCTATAGTGGTTGGCCGCCATAAACTTGACCAGGCAGCCGCCCGAGGATGGCATTGTACGGAGGTCCCTCGACCACCTCAAGGTGATCGGTTCGGCGGAAGTTGGTCGAGTCGCCGAAGGTGACGGCAAGACCACCGCCCTAAGGGGTGGTCGAGCTCCTGTGACAATCCCAAGAAGGGACAACAATGTTCTTGACCTTCGACCGGGTATCTCAGATCCGGCCGAGTGCCCCACCGCAAAGAAGTTTAGGAGCTGCCGCCATCGACCATGACACGCCGGACCACGGTGTTGCCGATGGTCGTGGTCACGACCAAGGCGGTCTTCGTGTCTTGGGCCATACCTTGGAGGGCATCTTCGGGAGAAGGTGATGGTGGCGCCACCACTTGCAAGGTCGCCGATGGGCTTCGCGCGCAACTCGGCAGATGGTGCGCGAGGCGGCCTTGAGCTCATGCCGATCGATAAGCCGCCGTAGAGCCAAGATGACGCTAATCCGCGCTCGCCGCTGGAATTCCGTGTCGAGGTCGCCGCACCGCCTAGCGCTCACCCCGTCCCTATTGGCGCCTCTTTTCAGATAGCACGGCATCACCCTCGCCATCGTGAGAAGGCTTTAGCTTGCCCCGCCAGTTCGGCATGTTCGCAGGTCGTGGGCCGCCGCCCCGTGAAAAAGGAAAACTTCGCTCATCGCACTGGCGCCTCGACCCTGCGCCGAGGCCGCCCGCCGAGGTCTGGACCGCCGCCCCCTGGGCCGATTTCAGGCTCGGCGAGGTCGAGGCCGGCCTTGGCGGGTCTGGATCCTCCTGTGCTTGATCTCAAACTTTGAGAACCTCGCACCGCCATCGACCGACACGATCACCATGCAACCCCGCCAGTTCCGTGGTCGCCGCGCTTGGTCATGGCGCCGCTTGTTGGCGCCTTGGAGTTGGATGGGCCAGCCTGTGGGGTTCAGACTAAGCTTACATTGGTCGTAGTCGAGTTTCCACGGACGCCGTCCGTGATTCGTGATAACACTCCGCCATGCGGAATAAATTTTGTTGACACTGAGCCTCGAGGTGATCTCCAGATCTTCGGTAAGGCGCCGGCCGCAGACGCCAAACTTGAAGGCCTTTATGACGCCTTCGCCGGAGATACTGGATCGGGTTTTTGTGCGGATGAACCGCCGCACAAAGTCACGGCGGCTCGCCTTGCCCCGATGACGCGATCCAAGTCCTTCTCCCCCCGGCCGCCAGAATAACTCGAAGTTGAGCGAGGGCGCCCGACTTGGCGCCACGACCGAAGGAACCAAAGCTTCGTTGAAGAGCCAGTTCAGGCGGCACCGCCCAAAGACGGCCGGAGGTAGTTTGCCATCACGAAGTTCGCTACCTCCGCCGCCAGATGGTAGTCGAGTAAATAGACAGAACTCGCGGGGTTCTTAGTCCCATCGGCGCTTATCAACGCCGCTTGAACCGAAGGCGGCACGCACGCGAAGGTCGCCGGAATACGCCGCGCCATCAGAGGCCTCAGATAGCGCGCGCCGTGTAGTCGCTGCCGATGAGGTCTCGCCGCCGCCAGATTCAGAGTCGAGGTCGCCTCGGCGTCCGACCTTCGGCGGGAACGACCACGATGCCGCTCGGAGTCACCGGCAGGTAACGCAGCGTCCCGACCCACGGCGCTTAGGCGGAACGTCTGGGAAAGACCTCGACTTCGCCGCCGCCACCGACTCGAGCTCGCGGGTTTGGCTCGAGCTCGACTCTGCAGCGCGGTGTTCGTGGACGACGGCGTGGCGGCGCTAAGGCTATGTCCCGAGACCGCTGGCGGCGAGGGCGCCTCATGGAGGCGTCCGTCGGGCGCATTGGCGACGACGTGATGAATTGCCATCACTCTTCTTGGAGCGGGTCCCCGAGTGCTGACTTTGGTGCTGTGGAGGCATGATCTCGGCCAGAGTCTCGACGAGCTCTTCGCCAGGCTCGCCAAAATCTCCGACTCGCCCTATTGGGGTCGGCCATGACCCGGCGATAAGCGGAGGCGCCTCGGCGAGGGAGCTCGGGGCCCAGAAACGCGCCGCCTTTTTCTCGTCCTCTACCGAGGGCGGTTATGGCTTGGTTGATGGCGACATGCACCATTCGGCGAGCGTCTTCAGGGTCTGGGATCACGGCCATCCGTGATCTCCGCTGTGCTATGATTGTTCGCCATCAAACGCGCTGCCGAAAGCGGCGGCGGCGAGGGGGAAAACAGGGACGCGGAGTCGGAGTCCGTGCCCGAGCCCACGCTCGAGGAAAGTCCGTCAACGAAGCGCGCCAAGCTCCCAAGATCTTGATGTCGTTCCTGCGAATGAGCAAAGCTACCGGGCCCCATGGTGGGCGCCAGTTGTCGACGATCGGGATCGCCAACCGCAGAAATGAAATGGAGGGTTAGTGAGACTGGGACCCGAGCTATGCCTTTGCTCAAACGGAGGAAAGGGTTCGATGTGCCGGAGGCCGGAGCAAGACGACAACGAGCAGGAGACGTGGGTTTATACTTGTTCGAGCCCCTGAGAAGGTAATAGCTCTATTCTGGGCCGCTTTGCGGCAAGTTGTTCTTTGTTACTATCGAGTGTAGGTGTGTCTTACAACTCAAGCTCAACAATGGCAATGTCTAGCGCCGAAGTTCTCTCTCTTTTCCCCGCTGCACATCCTTAGCTTTATATCCCCCGCTTCCCAACGGACGGAAATATTCCCGTGGTGGCCTTCTGCGCACGAGAGATCGGGCAGCACCGCCCGGACTTGTTGCAAGCTACCGCTTCATCCCCACGATCCCCGCCTTGGCAACCGCCGGTCAAAAGCACGATCCGAATCCAAGGGCGGACTACGGCATCGAACGAGGGCCGACCCGAGCCCGAGGTCGCGGCGTGAGCCTCGCTGGCCCAACGCGCTCTAGGTCGAGCACCTCGCACACGCCAGTCGTGGTCGGGCCTCCTGAGCTTAGGGGCCGTTGACCGTGTCTTGGCCGGCCAAGGGCGCCCAACCCCGCCATCGGTCCATCAGAATGTGGAATTAGTTGGTGCATTTCTTGAATTCAAAACAGTAGAATGAATTGTAGATTTTTGTCTTGTGACCGTTTAAGACCTATGGCCTTTTCAGTGCCAACTAACTCGAATGTCATTAGTTGGAATTTGGAACTGTTTTGAATTAAAATGTGAAATGTTAAGCAATGTTGTTTTGAGTTGGATTTTGATCCATTCTTGTGCGCGTGTTGTTTTTTCAGGGAGAGTGTCCTCGGGGGTGGTCTTGACCCCGAGTTGCCTCACGCGTCAGTAAAAGCAAGTGTAACTCTTACCTCCTTAATAGGGTATTAAGTTGATTGCTTGTGATATGTATATACTTACGCTAAGGTTGAAATTGTGTTTATAAGCATGACTAGTAGAATGATAGCCCCTTCTATGAAAATGTTAAGTGAGTTGCTGCAAGTACATCGTATTTGTTGGGGATGTCTCGCGTGTTGATGTGTGGTATTCCTTACTTTATCAGTTGCCCCTGCAAAGTTATATAGTTACTAGTTGAGAATGAGCTTTTGGTAAAGTTGATTTATGGCGATTATGTCGTTCAAATGAATATGGTTGGCATGAGTTTGGTTTAAAAGATTAGGTTACTTTCTAGTAACTGTGTATATGATAAATAGTGATGCTATTATGTTATGACCATAATGTTATACTTGTTGTCATAATGCTTCCGTGGATTAAATGCACTTGTGGGCATGGGTCGTGCACCCGACGTGAAATGGCAAGTATAGGATTATGTGGCAAATGACCATCAGGCAAGAATAAAGGTGGGTAAATGAAAGGTGAGAATTTATGATGCATCTTTGAAGTATGAGTATTTATGATCCATCTTTCAAAGTGAGTGATTAGATGGCACGCACTGAAGTAAGTATGTTGGCTGAAATCTTTAATTGAGAGCAGAGGTTGCATACTTTGCATTCTTGTCATGCATGAGATATTCGAGCCCGGTCGGTGAGAAAAGTCGTATAACTAGTCCGGTGAGGTCGGTGAGAAAGTTATACAACTAATCCGGAGTGCTCCTGTGAAAGTCCTACCTCGTAGTCCCATCCACGGAGGTGGATGGGAGCGAGTCAGTAAGAGTAGGCCCCTCCACAGGATGGAAGGGAGACGAGGTGAACACCGACGGTGTTCCTCTATCTATACCCCAGATAAGCTAAAAGGTTGCATTTTGAGCATGAAAGCATAAATGCATTGCATTGCATTGTGTGTTGGAATTGATAAATGTTAATTGATGAGAATGGAAATGACAGGTCGAGGATTGAGTCGTGGACTCATCCTAAAATAATTATTGAGGCATGAGTAAGGATAGTTACGTTTTGAGTTGGTTGTGATAAGTGAGGGATTAATTACTGCTTCTTTTCCTTGTTGATTTCAATCAAGTAATGGCTATATTAAGTTCTAAAGTAAATGTAAGTCGGTTGCATTCCTTACTTTCATATTTGTTGCACTTTGTCGAGTCTTGGACTCACGCTTGTTTGTTTATTATTTTAGGTACTTTGAAGGCGACTCACGGATGGGAGTAGAAGCACGTGCATTTCGGTCACCATCTCCTTAAATTAATTCATAAAGCCCGATCGTATCTAATGTGGTTGTAAAGTGTTGTTTGTTGTGGTGTAATTTATCAATTGCTAGTGGATGTGTGATTGATATCTAAGGACCTCGCTAGAATGTTTCATCTTGGTTGAATGAATGATATCTATCTTCGTTATTGTTCTTTTTTATCACGAAAGTGGATGCCCTCTTTTCTAGAAAGGTCATGCCGAAATTTTGTAAATTTCAGTGGCTTAGTTTTAAGCCGGTTTTAGAGTTTGGTTGATTACAGACAATTTTGTAGAGATGTCATTGAGTTGATTAGGGTTTTGGTAGCATTCACGGTGCGTTTGGCGCCGGGGTGTTACAATTGGTATCAGAGCGGGCTTCAGGTCCGTGGTGTCTGAATGTAGTGAGTAATTCTAGAATGAATTAAAATGTTGCTGTGTGAAGGTAGAAACATGGTTTAGGTTGAACCTTTAAAATGTGGCCCTAGGGCAATAACCTTAAAACTTGAGGTAGAATGGTTAATTAATTTAAAACTTGACACACTGATGCACAATAGGAAAGGGATGGGTTATGTTGTGTTGTGTTACAATGCTTATTTTTGTTTTGCTGCTATTTTGATACTTGTTGGTAGGTTATATGTTAGTCTTGATAAGGCTATGGTACTATTTTGATACCATTGATTTCTTATTTATTATTAAAGCTCTTTCATTCATATTACGGATTTCAGAAACCATAACACTTACAGTTATTTTGCTATCAAGATTATATACAAAGCATGATGAAGTGAAATTCTTTCTTAAGAATATGGTAGTATATACTTTGAAAATCATTTCTATGGTAATTTTATAAATTTTAGTGTTTAGACGAGATATTTTATTTGCTGCTGGAAAAGCACAAATGGTCATAAAGTTATCATTATAACGATTCGGATTTTGTTTTAAGTTTATGACTACACTATACATAATTATTAACTCATTTTTCTAGCATTAGTAGTGACGAATACTTATACTGGGGATACCCCACAGCAAGGTATACATCTATTCCAAGATCGTCTCTCCCTCAGTCGAACGGACATGGCGGCAAGATTGGCAGCGATGCGGAGTGCTGGGGAGGGTATTACCAAAGTCTCCGTCCCTCACGGATAGGATTATCACTAAATATTGGCTGGAACACCAAATGATCCATCTTGGGCCCGGCTCTAGGCCTCGTGGGCCCGCAAGGACCCTTGGCCTCGCTTAGGCCTCGCCAGGCCGCCCGACCGCCTCGATCGGACGCCCCGCAGTTCGACCGCCACGGCCTGACGCCTCAGAGGCTCCGACTTGGCCTCGTGTCTGATCCCAAACGACCTCCAACTCGGCGACCTCCACGCCGCCGGCCGACCAAGCAGTCACCGTCCCACGGACGCGACGGCCATATGCCGAGCAGTGGCTTCTTCCCAAGGTGGTCAGGAGGCCACGAAGTCAAGCACCGGTCTCTTCACCCTGTCACGCACAGTGGCGAGACGCGCTACGTCCCAAGGCGGTACTAGAGCATAGCGTAAGCGACGTCAGCATCTGACAGGCGGACAGAGGGCATATGCACACCTTCCCGACGGAACACTGTCCGTTGTATCTACCAATCCAGGCGTGGGATAGACAAGCAACCTGTTAGGCTCCAGGACTGAAGACCGAGACTCCCGGGTGTAGCATACCCCTACCATTTTTTCTCCAAACTCCCGTGTAACCTACCCCCTTCGACTATATAAAGGGAGGCAGGGCCCTCAGGGAAGGGCAACGAGCATTAGCATCCGCATTCGCGTTCGCCATCGAGTCCACCATCCAGGACTGTGAGACCCTGAAGCGAATCATTTCCAGAGCCCCCACGCGGGGCAATGGAAAGAAGCAGGACCCGGCACCGGATGCCGGGGCAAAGGAGGCGGACGCCGAGTTCCCGAAACCCGACGGCTGCCTCATGATCTTCGGCGGGCCGGCGTGCTACGCCGACAAGTGGCGGCTCAAGCTCACCCACCGCGAGGTCCACACGGCGGCCCCCGCCGTGCCCAAGTACCTCCGGTGGTCGGAGTCGCCAATCACCTTTGATCGGACCGACCACCCTGACCATGTCCCGCACCCGGGGAGATATCCCCTGGTCGTTGCCCCCGTCGTGGGGCCAAAGCGCCTGTCCAAGGTGCTCATGGACGGTGATAGTAGTCTCAACATCCTGTATGTTGAGACGCTAGACGCCATGGGAATCCCTCGCTCGCGTCTCCGGCCGAGCAAGGCGCATTTCCACGGCGTTGTCCCTGGCCAGCAGGCTCACTCGCTCGGGCAGATCGATCTGCCCATTACCTTTGGGAGCTCGGACAACTTTCGCACCGAAACCCTCACCTTTGAGGTCGTGGGGTGTCCTGGCTCCTACCACGCCATCATGGGGAGGCCGTATACGCCAAGTTCATGGTCCGCCCCTAACTACACCTAGCTCTGCCGAAGATGCCGGGCCACGGGAGTGATCACCGTGGTCGTTTTTCAGCTCGCCTACAATCAATGAAAGCACAAGCTAGCTATGAAGCAAGGCCGACGCCATTGCGTCCGCCGAACTCGAAACCTCCGGAGGAAAACCTCCGAGTCTACCCCCGACTCCGGCAAGTCGGGGCCAGGGTCCTTCAAGTCCACCGAGGATACGAAGGCGGTCATGGTCGATCCTGAGGATCCGGCCAAGACCGTGTGGGTTGGAGCCACGCTCCCCGCCAAATAGGAAGGCACGCTCGTCGACTTCCTCCGCGCCAATCGAGATGTCTTCGCGTGGAAGCCCTCCGACATGCCAGGCATCCCAAGGGAGGTCACCGAGCACTCCTTGAATATCCGGCCTAGCTCAAGGCCGGTCGCCCAACGCTTGCACCGCTTCGACGAGGAGAAGCGCAAGATCAAAGGAGAAGAGATCGCCAAACTTTATAAAAGAGGTGCATCACCCCGAGTGGCTTGCCAACCCTGTCCTTGTACAAAAGAAGTCCGGGTAATGGAGAATGTGTGTTGACTACACGGGCCTGAACAAGGCATGTCCCAAAGACCCTTTTCCACTGCCTCGCATAGACCAAGTCATCGACTCCACCGCAGGGTGCGAATCCCTGTCTTTTTTGGATGCCTACTCAGGCTACCACCAGATAGCGATGAAAGAATCCGACCAGCTCGCGACTTCTTTCATCATTCCGTTCGGCTCGTTTTGTTACGTAACGATGCCATTTGGTCTAAAGAACGCGGGTGCTACATACCAGCGATGTATGCAAACGTGTTTCAGCGACCAGATAGGCCGTAACAGCGAGGTGTACGTCGACGACATCGTCGTCAAAACTAAGGAGGCCGACGATCCCGTCGCCGACTTAGATGAGACTTTTGCGAACCTCCGGCGGTTTCGTATAAAGCTCAACCTCGAAAAGTGTGTTTTCGGGGTCTCCAAAGGAAAACTACTCGGCTTCATCATCTCGAGCGCGGCATCGAAGCCAATCGGAAGAACATCTTCGCGATAATGAAGATGGGCCTAGTGGACAACCCAAGGAGTCCGAGTCGACAGATGCCTTGCACCTTTGAGCTGCTTGTCTCTCGCCTTGGCGAAGCGCGAATGCCGCTTCTAAGCCGCTCAAGAAGTCCGACCACTTCAGCTGGACAAAGGAAGCGCAGGAAGCCCTCGATCGACTCAAGGCGTTCCTGACTTCACCCTCGGTGCTGGTCGCCCCAGCACCAGGGGAGCCGCTCCTCCTCTACATCGCCGCGACGACCCAGGTCGTCAGCACGACACTTGTTGTGGACCGAGCCGAAGAAGGCCATGTGCTCAGGGTACAGTGGCTGGTGTACTTCATCAGTGAAGTACTCTCCGAGACCAAGGCTCGGCACCGCAGTGAAGTCGCTTCGGCGCGGTGCTCGTCACGAAGAGGAAGCTGGTCCACTACTTCGATCGGCATCCTGTCTCCGTGGTGACCTCCTCGCCACTCGGCGAGATTGTCCGCTACCGCGACGCTTCCGGGAGAATAGCCAAGTGGGCACTTGAGCTCAACGGCCACGACATATCTTATGTCCCTCGGGCGGCGATCAAGTCGCAGATCTTGGCCGACTTCGTCATTGAGTAGACCGAAGCCCAGGCGTCACCGGCGCTTGAAGACCTCGAGTACTGGACGATGTACTTCGACGGGTCCTACACCAAGAACGGAGTGGGTGCTGGGGTCATCCTTGTTTCCCCGCTTGGAAACAAGCTCCAGTACGCCATCCGGTTACACTTCGACGCAACCAACAATGTCGCCGAGTATGAAGCGCTCGTCAACGGTCTCCGAATCGCTGCCGACCTTGGCGCACGCCGACTCTACATGCACGGCGACTCCAAGCTTGTCGTCGACCAAGTCATGAAGGCCTCGGAGCCTCGTGACGCCCGCATGGTGGCATACTGCCGGAGGTGCGCAAGCTCGAGGAAAGGTTCAGGTGTTTCGAGCTTCACCATAGCTATCGGCGCTACAACGCTGAGGCCGATTACCTAGCCAATCTCGCCTCCAGCAGGGCACCGATCCCGCCTGGGATCTTCATCTCTGACCTCCACAAACCCTCTGTTCGACTGGACTCGCATTCCGAGCAGTTGACCGACACTCGGTGATCCGCCCGATCGCTGGATACCGGACGTGAGATCCTCCGGGTCCGCCACGGCGGTCAAGTTGCCGACTCGACCGAGGAAACCTTCGCCGACCGGCCGACGGACGGATCGCTTCCTCGCCGACCCAACCGAGGCTCGACGCCTCGCCGGCGCGAAATCCTTCGTCTCCGGTCGGAGAAGACCTCTACAAGAGGAGCTCCTCCGGTCCTCCGGCGCATTCTCGGCGGGCCAAGGCAAGCACCGCTTCTCGACATCCACGCGCAGATTCGCGCCACCACGCCGCACCACGGTCCCTGCGAAGGGTGCCAATTGTTTGCTCGGCAGACGCATCTTCCAGCGCAAGCCTTGCAAACGATCCCCATCACCTGGCCGTTCGTGGTCTGGGGACTCGATCTGGTCGGGCCCTTCAAGGAGGCGCCCGGGGGCTTGACCCACCTGCTTGTCGCGGTGGACAAGTTCACCAAGTGGATAGAAGCCAAACCGGTCGCCACCATCACTTCGGTGCAGGTGGCCAACTTCTTTCGCGACATCGTTTATCGGTTTGGGGTCCCGAACTCCATCATCACCGACAATGGAACGCAGTTCACGGGGAAGGAATTCCTCGAGTTGTACGACGACTTCAACATCCGCGTCGACTGGCCAGCCATTGCCCATCTACGGACCAACGGCCAGGTTGAGCGGGCGAACGGCATGATCCTCCAAGGGCTCAAGCCGCGAATCTTTAGCCAACTGAAGAAATTCGCGGGGCGATGGGCGGCCGAGCTGCCCTCTGTTCTCTGGAGCCTACGGACCATGCCGACCCGATCGACCGGGTTTACACCGTTCTTCATGGTGTTCGGTGTCGAAGCTGTCCTCCCAACCGACTTGGAATACGGCGCCCCAAGACTACAAGCCTTCGACGAGACACGGGGGCTCGACGCACAACAAGACGCCATCGACCAACTCGACGAGGCGCGCGATGTGGCCGTTCTGTGATTAGCCAAGTACCAGCAGATGCTGCGACGCTACCACAGCCGGCAGATCCGTGGAAGGTCCTTCAACATTGGCGACCTGGTCCTGCGCCAGGTCCAGTCCAACAAGGACAGGCACAAGTTGTCCCCTCCGTGGGAAGGGCCCTTCACCGTCGTGGAGGACCTCCGACCCGGCACCTTTCGACTCAAGGACGCCGATGGCAACATTGTACCAAACGCATGAAATATTGAAAAGCTAAGGAGATTCTATCCCTAAAACTTTTCCTTTATTCCTGCGTCTCCAGCGAAACCCCCAATTCAAAGTGTGGCATGCCGACCAAGCGCTGGTCCTCATGCGCCACTTTGAGGCTACTTGTTCGCATCCTCGCCCAAAACGGCGCCCAACCGCCATCGCGACTTCTAGCGGTAACCCTTCAGCCTTAAGCGCCATCGACCACCAAATGCGCTATGGTTCAAGTAGCACTTTGCAAATGAAAAGGAGTGCCCGTATGAGCGGTCCTTGGTCGATCTGGGCGCGTCTTTGGGTTTTTGATTCTATTACTATTTTCGCATTTTCCTCAAGGTGTTAGCGCTCCGACCTACGTTCTAACAACCCCAGCGGTTCCTAAGGGCTATGGTCGACGAGTGCTCGTCACAGGGAGAGAAATGCAAGACATCAAACGAAGTTTTTTATAATATTACATGAAAGCAAAAGTCAGGTGCAGGCACCCAGGATATTCCTAAGCTAAACAATGGCGGCGGCGTCGTCAGAGCTGTCGCTGCTCACGACGATGTCGCCCAACTCTGCCACCTTCTCCGCCGCCGCTCGCACTCTGGCCCGGTTCCGGCTTACGTCGCCTTCAATCCCGGCGACGGTCGCGATCAGGTCGAAGGAGGCGTTGCGGCTGGCATAGCAGGCCAGCACATACTCCGCCACTGCGACGGCGACCTCCCGCCCCTCATGAGCTGAGCGCTCGCGCAGGGCGCGTGGGAGGTCGGCTAGAGCATCGGCCGCCAGTGAGGCCGGCGCACTCGATGGAGTACGCTTCGGCTGCTCGCGTGACCGCCACGCCCAAAGAGCTCAAGCTCTTGCCGATGCTCTCGAAGGCTGGGCAGAGCATGGCAAGGAGATTCTCGCGCGAGGCCCAACGCCCCTCGTGCATTCTGGACACCTCCTCCTCGGCGGCCAGGGCCCGAGCTTGCAGGGACGCCACCTCCTCGCGCGTCTTCGCGAGCTCCTCCGGCGCTCGGCCGGGCAAGACGGCGGATGCCTCCGCTTCGAAGCGACAGCGAAGCTATGCCCGAGTCATTAAGGAAGACTCAACGCGCTTAGCGACCGTCATGTTGGCTGCCCGAGCCCTCGTCGCGGAGACGGAGGCGTCCAACTCCCTCTCCGAAGGGGTCGGCGTGGGTGTAGCCGGCGGCTGGCCTGAACTCGGGCCAGAGGCGCTGGAAAAAGGAGGTAACGACCCAACGTCAGCAAAGCAAAATCAAAACCATCTCGAGGCCCTACAAAGAAGACTCACTCCGGAAGAGGATCCCGGATGCGGAAGGTCAACGAGGGCAAGGACAGCTTGCCCCTCGTCGCGGCAATAGATGACCCGGCATCGGTGCGGGGCCTTTTGCTGGCCCTTCGATCGCCGGTAGCATCTCGCCCTCCGCTCGTCATCCTGCTCTTTGAAGGGTTGGAAACGAGCGTGGAGAGGCGGAGAGGAAATGGCCAAGCGTGGTCGCTCTCACGCCCCCCATGCCGTATTTATAGGGGTGGGGCGAAGCGGGCCAAGCGAGCACCGCGTCGGGCAGGGTGCCGCACGCGCATTAAATCCACACCCTGCACGACACGACGTGTCCTTTCCCCTCCCCCCACAACGCATTAAAACGCGACGAGACAGCGGGGGGCGGAAGGACACCATTCGGGCAAGGCCCGGCGCGACCCTTCGGTTTTGGCTCTGGCCGGATCGATCAAGGCCACCAAATAAGAGAGGCCTAACCGGATGCAATGAATTCGAGGCAAAGAAAAGGCCCATCAACTTGCCGTCCCTGTGGATGGCCGAGCGATGGTCTTGATTGCCGCATCATCTCCAAAGGTGAAGAAGAAACCTCTGGCTCTTTTTTGCTTCTTTTCCTCAGGCGAGAAGATGAGGAGACGGGAAAGCGAAAAGGGAACTCGCCGAGCACCCCCAATACCAATTTATAGACGCCGTGCAGCACTACGGTGAACGCCAAGACCGACCCAGGCGGAAGCTAGTCAAGCAGACCTCATCTCGGATGAAGCGTCGCCCGTCCCGTCAGACCGCCACGCCACGCCGCTGGTGAGATGCTTCGGACCCCAATCATTTCGCTTCGCATTAAATTCCCGCAAGCGCATTAAATGCCGACAGGAGACACTAGGGCGCCGCTCCGGACGAGACACCCCGCAACCTCTCGATCTCCGCCTCCGGGCCGAATCGACTGGGCCGAACAGGTATGAAAAGTCCCCCGGGCCGTGCCGGCCTCGAGGTGGCGAGAGAGCTCAATAGCTCGCGCCAGGACCCGATCCGGCGCCGCGGGTTCCAAAGCCCTAATCCACCAAGTGGATTCAGGGTCGCCCGGCACAAAACGAGCAAGGGGCGAGGACAAGGCGAACCCCTAGTGGGTCTCTAGTTCGGTTGGCGGATGACTCAATCGCCTTAACTTGCGTCCGAGACCATACTTCACACTCTCCCACGGAACCCATCGATGGGTGGCAACCAGCTGCGCCCCGGGTCGGCGGATAGCTCGGGGTCCGATACGGGATTGAGTAAAGAAAGGTTTTTTATGGGTCGCCCCCAGCGGGTCAGACACCTGACGCAGGGATCGTCCGCTTGGAAAAAGGTCCCCCTTGGGAGGGATCTCCAGGGCCCACTCGGATAACCCGTTAGTAGCTCCACGAGCATGGTGTTCAAACCGACGCATGGTAAACACGCTCCTGCTCACCCCCTCCAGGTCCCACACCTGCGGACGGAGCGTATACGTGGGACAGACAGCGGCTACTCCTCCCGCAGATAGCTTTGCCAAACGAGGACTCCGGACGGACGCCCTCTGCCTAGCTCCGGCGTAAAACCAGCCCTGCAAACGCGTCTAGCTACGACGTAAAACGAGCATTCGGAAACCAGAACCTCGCTGAGGCATCTAGGCATCCTTGCCGACTGAGGCTGCGTCTAGCTACGACGTAAAACGAGCACTCAGAAACCAGAACCTCGCTGAGGCATCTGGGCATCCTTGCCGACTGAGGCCGTGTCTAGCTACGACGTAAAACGAGCACTCGGAAACCAGAACCTCGCTGAGCATCTGGGCATCCTTGCCGTTAAATGCCGCGTCTAGCTACGCCGTAAAACGAGCACTCGGAAACCAGAACCTCGCTGAGGCATCTGGGCATCCTTGCCGACTGAGGCCGCGTCTAGCTACGATGTAAAACGAGCACTCGGAAATCAGAACCTCGCTGAGGCATCTGGGCATCCTTGCCGACTGAGGCCGCGTCTAGCTACAACGTAAAATGAGCATTCGGAAACCAGAACCTCGCTGAGGCATCTGGGCATCCCTGCCGACTAAGGCCGCGTCCAGCCATGACGTAAAACTAGCACGCAGACACCAGAACCTTGTCTAAAGGCATTTGGGCATCCACGCCGATCGAAGTGGTGTCGAGCCAAGCCCCCCGACCCAGTCGGTCGGGCTCAGCTGGCAAGTGTAACCCCTCAACCAGCTCTCCGACCTGCTCGAGGGCTACACCCACCGGGTGCGCTCGCGCGCACCCGGTCGAAGCTGGCCGACCAAGTCGGTCGGGCCCCGCCAACTTTAGCAGCCTTCCGACCCACTCGAAGGCTCAGGACTAGCTGAGTCCGCTCGATTCACCCAGTCGGGTTTTGCCGATCAGTAACCCCTAACAGCTCTCCGACCGCCGGGGCTCGGGGCTACACCACCGGTGCGCGTGCACCGGTCGGGACCGCCGATCGAAGGTCGGACTCGCCAACCGAGACGACATTATGTCGCATGCGATGTGTCGCGCTAAGATCCGAGATATCGCAAGGGCAGAAGCACTCATCAGACGAAAGCTAGTAACATTTGTGTGGCGCGCGAGTTACATGCGGTTGCTACTCGCATCGTATACAAACTAGCTTGAAGACACCAAGACGGCGCAACACTCTAAGCTCCGCGTGCGCGCCGAACTGCCTCGACAAGGGCATCCCTAGCCTTGACGAGCTTCGGGACGGCATCGATCAGCGCATCGACGGCGGCGACGTCGAGGGCGACGGCGTCTTGCTCGGCCCATTTGGCCTGGGCGAGCTCGAGGTCTTCCCAAAGCTCCGCGAGAGCGGCCTCCTCGACCACGGGCACCGGCGCATCGTCATCTCCGAAGCTGAACACCAAGGATCCGTTCTTGGAAGAAGCCATGGGAAGAGCCAAGTGTCGTAGAGCGAACAAAAATCCGAAAGGCGAACGGCTCCTTCAACTCCAACAACCGCATCACTCTTATATATGCTTAAGGCGTGGAAGCCAAGCGGTTCCCAATAAATGGGGGCGCAAGAAGCCGAAGCATCGCCATGCATACGAAGAGATCGCGCCGCCGAAGACGATGGGTCCATCCGGGAACGCACGCGTTTCAGGATGGCCCCGGGGGCTACTGACGAATACTTATACCGGGGATACCCCACAGCAAGGTATACATCTATTCCAAGATCGTCTCTCCCTCAATCGAACGGACATGGCGACAAGATTGGCAGCGATGCGGAGTGCTGGGGAGGGTATTACCAAAGTCTCCGTCCCTCACGGATGGGATTATCACTAAATATTGGCTGGAACACCAAATGATCCGTCTTGGGCCTGGCTCTAGGCCTCGTGGGCCCGCAAGGGACCCTCGGCCTCGCTCAGGCCCGCCAGGGGCAGTCTGACCTGGCCACGGGTCGGACGCCCCCGCAGGCTCCGACTTGGCCTCAGGTCGGATCCCAAACGACCTCCGACTCGGCGACCTCCGCCACGTCGCCGGTCGACCTCAAGCAGGTCACCTGTCCCATGGACGCGACGGCCATGCTGGAGCAGGTGGCTCCTTCCCAAGGTGGTCAGGAGGCAATGAAGTCAAGCACCGGTCTCTTCACCCCGTCACGCACAGTGGCGAGACGTGCTCCGTCCCAAGGCGGTACCAGAGCACAACAGAAGCGACGCCAAGATCTCGACAAAGTGACAGAGGGCAGTCGCACCTTCCCAACGGAACATTGTCCGTTTTGTCTACCAATCCAGGTGTGGGATAGACATGCAACCTGTCAGGCGCCAGGACTGAAGACCGGGACTCCCGGGCGTAGCATACCCCTACCATTTTTTCTCCAAACTCCCATGTAACCTGCCCCCTCCGACTATATAAAGGGAGGCAGGGCCCTCAGGGAAGGGCAACGAGCATTAGCATCCGCTTTCGCATTCGCCATCGAGTCCACCATCCGACTTAAGCGAACACCTCCGACCTCAAGCAAGCCAAACATACAACGAACATTCCCGAGCTCCTCCACTCGGACGAACGCTAAAGGCCTGTCCTTAGCTCCCGCTTGTAATCCAGTGTTGTCCATTGCACCTCGAGCAATACAAAACCACCACACACGAACTAGAAGTAGGGATATTCGGCCCGAACCAGTATACATCTTGGACTCTTTTAGTCTAACCATTCAAGAAGAGGGAACGCACGGCCCCTATATTTACAAATTTACTTGCCGGTTATACGAAACACCGACAAGTAGGGTGCAATCTTAGAAGTGTTTTAAAACTAGTTTTGCATTATTTTGATCTTAGCTGCGATAGATTATACATATATCTATTGTTGTGACTTGCATTTCCTTTTAGTAAAAGAAGGTAAACTAAGTTTTATTCTAAATAATTTTACATAAATGGGCTTATACTAATTCCAGGAGCTTATACAAAATATTTTATTATTTTATGAGTTGTGATATGCTTATTTTTATTAGTGGCCATATTAGATTTTACTGATGTTTGGGAAGCAAATAATTAAAATTAGTTCAAAAATTAAATGTTTCTACATATTTGAGTTTCTCTTGTTCTTAGCATCATATAAAAATTTATTTTATTAATTTAAAGTTTATGGTGCACAATTTTAATATAAAAACCATAGTAGGGTTCTTAACAAAGTTTAATTCAAATAATCCTTCTGTGGTTCAAAAATTAAATATTTTTTATATTCTAAATACACATGATTTTAGATGAATTTATAATTTTATCTCATCTTATTTGGATTAAACATGCAATAGTTATAAATGAAGTTGGTTTGGTTATGAAAATATTGTGAAAATAGAAAATATGCCTTCAACATATTGAAAGCGCCTTTCTTTTTCACAGGATTTCCTTTAAAACTGATTGCCTGACAAGCCGTGAGGGCTTTGGCTCACATTTGGTGGTCGCTCAGAACAGAGCCATGAGGGCTTCAGCTCACCGGCGATGATCTATGGTCGGAGGCATCGAATCAGTAGCAGGGTCAGCTTCCTCACCTTTCTACACATCTAAGGGTGGTGTTAATGGCTGCTAATAGTGGCTGGAAGTGGTTGACCACCGAGAAGAGGAGGCGACGGCCACGGTGGTCAAGCTGCACCGGCGAGAGATGGCCAGACAAGTGTGATCGGTTCCCAAATCAGCATATACGGGTCCTGATCAATCCATTTTACTTGCTAATGGCTGCGAAAGAGGCCTGAGTTGAGCTACCACCATGCGCTGTGGCCGGGGAAGATGGGCAATAGCGGCGGCGAACTTCTGGGTGATGAATCCCCAATATTTTTTAGGGCTTTTGATTGTTAATGAACGGAGGCTTCGACTAAAAGGAGAGGAAAGAAAACGGGACGGTCAACTGACAGATGGGATCGAGGACCACCGATAGTGAGAGAGAGAGAGAGAGAGAGAGAGCTCCTCTTTGCTTGCTAGCAAATGGGCCAGTACAAGCCTCGAGCCCACCTGTCAACGAGAGGAAAGGAGAGTAGGTAATAGGATTGGACAGAACAGGTCAATACATGCATCACTTCAACCATAAATCACCACCCAAATTTTCTAGAAATTTTTGAATAACATCTTCTCGAATTTTTTGGTCTCCAGTAAAAATTTGGGGCCAAAATACCCTATAAATAAATTGTAAAAATTCTGACACTGAGTACTGTCCAGAATTATCATTTTGGATTTTGATTTATTTAACTGTCCAAATTATACAACATATTTGTTATACTTTTTTTAAGGATTCTAGTTATGCTAAGGATACTCTCATAAAAATTTTAACTTAATATCCCACTTACTTATTTCATAAAAATTCTGACACCCCATTTTATAGATTTTCAAGCTTCTATTTTTGAATTTTTAAAAGTCATATATGACATGATTAATTTCTAAAATTTTTACCAGAGGTATATTCTATACCAAGAGCACTGTGGTAATTTTTGCAGAATCAGATGAGTTTCGAGGATTTTGCATAAATTCTGACTCGCACTATTTTTAGTGAAAAAGGCTGTCATTTCAATTATTTAATCTCATTCCTGTTCATAAAATTTTTTATTTGTTGACTGAAATGGTTTACCTGCTTTTTTTGGGTTTCAATGGTAAATTTTCCAAATTTTTACTTTTACCCTTTTTACCTTTTACCATTTCTTATACTCCATTTCTCTCTTATTTGATTTTTCTCACAACACAAAAGTCCAAGAAAATCCAAATAAAACAAATAACATCAAGAAAACACAGAAGTATTTATATTTAATTTTAAACATGCCTTTTTACTATTTCAAAATTTTTAGGACGTTACAAGTGGCTCATTTGAAAACTTTTGAGACTTTATTTTTTCTCAAAAGAAATAGTTCTATGATGTTGATATATTCTCCAGTCATGAAAAAGTGATGTTTTTTACTTTTTAAAATTAACAAGATATACTTTGACTAGTAAATTTTATTATCATATACTCAAAAACGGTTATAAAAATGTACTATATTAAAAAAATCCATAACAAGTTCACTCATACCATTTGCATATATCCAAACTATATAGTCTATATACAATAACTTAATTTGCTAAAAATAAATACACTTTGACTTCACATATTCTAAGGCTGCACTTTCTTGTGACTGATCAGGGGGGTATGAAATAACCCAAAGATTTGATTTACCCACATATATAGTAGTTTATATATCGAGACTCGTATATTTGTTTTCTTAATTGTTTGGAAAATATTACGGTCTGAAAAACAAAAATAGGACCGCAGTCGCATCTGCGCGCAGAACCACTTGGTGGTTTGCCCAGACGATCTCTGGCTAGATCTGGACATCTGGTCTTCGTGTTTTTAACCATTTTTAATCAGCTTATTTGCCCCTCTAAATAATCTGTTCATTTTTGAAGACATCTATGCATGGGTCCCCAGGCATGAAAAAAGGTTATTGGAATCATTTAGCTGACCCGGATCGATTGACCTCACCTTTGAACGCAACATAGTCTTGCGTACGTTAGTAGTGTAGTGTGTAATGCATGCATGGATGGTCCCGACGACGAGGCAGTCTTTTCTTCTTTACTATATTTTTCTGAATATGAAAATGTTTCTTTCCAATAGGCCTGAAAAGGTTTACACTTTAAATCAACGAGCCATCGAGTACTACAAAAAGCCCCTCAAAAGGCTGATCTAAAGAGAAAGATGGCCCCTAGAAGGCAAAGGGTCCAACAAAAGCGTCGCTATTAAATAGTGGCAAATGTAGCAAGTGCTGAACAAATCTGTCGTATATAGTCAGAAACTCACACGGGTTCACTGTGCCACTGAGAGACTATAGCATAGCAGAGGAGTCGTGATCGATCGTGATTTTATTTCATCCTGAAATTACATCAATCTCCATGCTAACTAGCCAGTAGATAGACCTTCATGTTCAAGTTTTTCTTGAATTTTTTATTTTTTTTTTCAAACCTTTACTTGAAAATTTCTCATTTTCGGTATTTTGCTAGAGGTGCCAAGTTGTGTCTACAGTGGACAAAATTTTCACAAGAACTGTAATCGTTTGGAACACGAGAATTCTCCTAGATTCTTTTGGAAACTAACTGTTTGTTATGAAATTTCTCGAAATTACTGCGTTTCCAACATGACCTTGTAAGGCAAAAGAAGTACATGTCCTCTCTCACGGTCTTCCTTTTCTACGAATCTATGTATAGTTCTTGTCTCCCCTAACTGGGGCTATACACGAGGGAAACCACACACAGGATAGACTTGACAGCTACTATAACCATTCTGTACTAATCTTACATTCAAAGTGTATTACGGTTGAGTTAAATTAAAAGCTTGAACCAGGCCCGTTTGAAACACATTTTTTTCCTAATTTGTACGAAAAACTAACCGATTTATCTGATATTGTTGCATCAAAAACTGCCCTTAATTTCTATCTTGGTGAATATATTTAGGACTTCAGTTGTAATCAGATCTTCGTGTGCCACTTATTCCAGTTGTAAAACAAGGACATCTTTTTCTTTCCACCACGCATGCATACATGTCTCAGAACTGTTCACTGTTTCTAGCTCTATTTTTTTTACAGAACTAGCCTCTATAATTTTTTTTTGCAGGAATAGCCCCATTCCGCGCAGAGGGAGCGCAGAATTTGCTGGACCACCACATCGTGGGAAATCCAATTACCGCGCGCCCCGCCACGAAAAATCCAAATCTCAAGCCCCATCCCACGGAAATTGGATTTTCACGCCCCTATTCCGCGGAAATTGTATTTCCACACTCCCATTCCAAGGCAATTGCACTGAATCTCACGGCCATCGATGGATTCCACACCGCTGATTTCCCACGCCCCTATTCCACAGCAATTCAAATTCTTGCGCCACCACGTCATGGAAAAACAAAATCCCCCACTACATTACTATAATACTGTAGCAATTCCGCTACAGTACCATGTGATTACCTCCCCTAGTAATGTAGCGCAAAGAGGGGCTATTTTTATATTTTTTTTCAAAAATGAGCTATTTTTGAAAAAAAAAATTAAAAGGCCAAATATGCATGCAGTTCTATGTTCAATGCTCATTGATTTGATATGCGACCAACATGGAAAAGAATATATATAGTGTGCTTTTGTGATCGATCTAGAAATTCTAGACCCAACAAAACATAGAATCTTGGGTACAGACCGGATACCAAGGACTAGAAAGCTCCCAGTCCTCCGTCTGTACATTTTCGTTGGCCTTGGCCATTTATTACAAAACCCTGCCCTACAAATTTGTACTAAGATTTACTACAGTGTATGTGTATCTTCTTTCCAAGATCATTTTTAGATCTTTGTCAGTACCTGTATCTGTGTATGTTTAATGGTTGATAAACTTGTACCTTGGCTACGAAATTTCATGATCTTAGAACGAGCGCCGTACGTACGTGCTTGATCGATGGATCGTAATTAAACAAGGACATGGGTACGTACGTGACAGACAACTAGGCAGCACAAGCACGGTCGTGACGGATCAACCAAAGATTGGAGAATGTTTCTAGGGTAAATACGACATCATCTGTACTACCGTAATTACTAGTGAGTAGTAAGAAACCACGCGAACTAGTTATTATGCGTGTCGGAGTCAACAGTCGCCAATTCTGACCTTTGTGCTCCTGAGTTAAATTCTAGCAGTGCGACCTGCCACTTCTGCAATTAAATCGGAGGATTGAGGACATGTTCTACATCCAAGCACTCACTACTACGTAACCGACCTTTTCTACCGCCCATCAAGATCGGTTAGAGATTTAACCGGACCGATATTTAGATCGATCCGGTTCAACGGCTCTGAACTGGGAGGCGATTAGTACGGTTGAAGACACGAATCGTCTCGATGAGATCAAATCGAGACGGTTGGTGTCCCAACCGTACTATTTAGCACCCACTAAATAGTACCGGTTCGTGACACCAACCGTCATCGATTTGATCTCATCAAGACGGTTCAGTATCTTCAACCGCATCGAGTCCCAATTTAAACTTCTTCCTCCTCCCTCTCGCGGACCAGATCATTCCAAAGGCGCGAAAAGAACTTGAAGCTTCGCCAAGAGCTTGAAGGGAGGAGGTGCTGCCCAAAATTTCAAAATTTTGGTCATTTTACTCACAACCAAGGTAGCTAAGGTTAGTAATATCATTCCTCACTTCATTTGGTGTTAAATGGAGCCTCTTTTTTGCTTGAATTATGAAAAAAATTTGATCTTTTCCCATGATTGATCAAAGATTATGAATGTAGAGGAGGTGCTGCCCAAATTTCAAAATTTTGGTCATTTTACTCGCAACCAAGGTAACTAAGGTTAGTAACATCATTCCTCACATCATTTGGTGTTAAATGGAGCCTCTTTTTGCTTGAATTATGAAAAAATTTGATCTTTTCCCATGATTGATGAAAGATTAATATGAATGTAGAGATCTAGCTTGATCTTTTCAAATAGGATACAAAAACTTGTTGTGTAAGCTTAGAATTTGCTTGGATTATAATGTAGCTCGCCTTTAATGTGTGGATCTAGCTTAAATTTAGGTTTTAGTTCCATCGATCGATGAAGGATGAGGTTTGGTTGCACGTAGTCGGGGGAGAATGGTGCATGGAAATCATGGAGTTTGGGATCTTCAAATGGCAATGGTTATGTGGAAAAGAAGAAATTTAAATTCATTTGCTAATTAAAATAATATCGAAATATGAATGGCTTTATAGAAAATATAAAATGAGTTCAATATTTGAGAAAAGTTTTCAAAAATACTTTGGAATATTTTAAACTTAGAAAATTACTTCTAGTATAATTTTGGTTTTAATTTCCATCAAGAAATTATTTTTGAAAACATCATTAATTAAGTGCTAGAGATTTAGAAAAAATAAAAATAAATGATTGAATAATAATTTAGAAATTTTAGGGTGTTACAATTTCAACAGAATTTGCAAACAAAGTCGTCGTGAATTTTGTTCGTAATTTTGAATCCAGACTGATCGACCAATTCTTTTTGTAGGTTGCAAAAACTTGTTGTGTGGGTTTATATTTTGCTTGGATTATTATTTAGCTCGGATTGAAGGTGTGGATCTAGCTAATATTTAGGTTTTGGTTCAACAATTCATTATCGGAAAATGAGGTAACAGATTATCTTGATGTAACATAATGTAGATGGACCGGCGATGGATGTACATGGATCGACGCTCCGGAGTTCTTTGTGGTTTGCAAGATTTTCTTCATGCGGCCGATGCACACACGACGTCGGGCTACATATGTTGTCCATGCATAGATCGCAAGAATGAGAAGGAGGCCAAAATCCAGCCACCTTCACTTTCATTTGCTCACAAGAGGTTTCATGTCAAACTATACCGCTGGACCAAGCACGGTGAAGAAGAGATTATACAGAAGACGGTGAAGAAGAAGAGGCGACAACAATATCCCTGGACATTTGGTCAACACGGTTCTTTCAAGATACATTGGGGAGTGTGGTGATGATGACCTAGACCAGATTTGCGTGATGGAGAGGAGAATACATCGATGAAAGACATTACGAAAAGTTCCAAATACTTATGGAGGACCACGGAACATTGTTGTACCCAAACCGTCGACAGGCCATAAAAAGTTGCGTACCACACTAGAACTCGATGCAATGGAAGGCGACCAATGGATTGTCCGATAAGGGATTCGACGAGTTGTTATGCCTCATAAAGAAGTTACTTCCAGAGGGGAACACACCGCCGAAACTACGACGATGCCAAACAAGTTGTCCGCCCTTTGGGGTTGGAGGCTGAAGATACATGCATGCCGTAATGATTGTATCCTTTATCGCAATGAGTATGAGGATTCGAAGCTTGTCCGTGTGCAAAACTCGCGGTATAAGACTAGGCGTGATGACCTGTGAGGTAGAGGGCGGCAGAAGAAGAAGAGACCTCTGCTAAGGTGGTGTGGTATTTCCTGAATCCCCAATTGAAGCGTTTATTTGCGAACAAAGCGCATGCCCGATGATGCTACCGCACAAGGAAGACCGTAAGGACGACGGAAGGCTAAGGCACGTTGTCGATGGCTCCCAAAGGAGGAAAGTCGATAGAACATACCGGACTTTGCCGAGGATGCAAGGAACATAAGGATTGGGTTGAGTACGGATGGGATGAACCTGTTCGGCGATATGAGCAGCGATACAAAGACTTGGCCCGTGACTCTATGTATCTACAACCTTCCTCCTTGGTCGTGTATGAAGCGGAAGTACATTATGATGCCATTGCTTATCCAAGGCCAAGCAACCTGGAAACGACATTGATGTGTACCTCAAACCGTTGGTTGAAGATC
Source organism: Guadua angustifolia (assembly GCA_036346375.1). Taxonomy (NCBI): domain Eukaryota; kingdom Viridiplantae; phylum Streptophyta; class Magnoliopsida; order Poales; family Poaceae; genus Guadua; species Guadua angustifolia. The sequence continues at coordinate 26,693,975 of CM070515.1, forward strand.
TGTTAACACTGTGGAACGATGGTGTACGTGTATGGGATGAGTACAAAAGAGAGCACTTCACTCACGTGCATTACTATTCGTAACCATCAACGATCGCCTGCACTTGGTAATCTATCGGCCTATCTATCAAAGGATATAAAGCCCTGATTCATCGCTTAGAGGATACGGACAGCAAGTACCTAAAAACTCTCGAAAGGTTGTGTACATGGGCCACCGAGGTTCCTCCATATGAAGGACCCGTTCACGGAGGAAGGGTGAGAATTTTGATGGGACGAAGAGAAATGTAAGAAGCCCATGCATCGCGATGGGACGCTTGTATTTTCTTTTGGTAAAGGATCTGAAAGTAGTATTTGGAAAAGGTCCGGTAGCAAACCCGTCCTACCGAACAAGGTCACACGAAGGCCATTTGGAAGAAGAAGTCAATATTTTGGGACTTACCTTCATCGAAAGACTTAGAGGTCCGCCACTCATCGGACTTCATGCATATCACGAAGAATGTCTCGTGAACTGCTAGGTTTCCTAGATATGTACGGTAAGTCAAAAGATACACTTCAAGCACGAAAGGACCTACTGACTATTGGGACTCGTGAACGACCTACATCCGGAAAAGAGAAAGAAAGGACAACATTACCTCCACCCCGTGAGCTACACTCGAGCAAGGAAGAGAAAAAACATGATTAAGTTCTTGAACAAGGTGAAGGTCCCTTGTGGATACTCCTCGAACATAAGGAGACTCATAAACATGAAAGAGAATAAAATCGCATACATAAAATCCCATGATTGTCATGTGTTGATGACACAGATTGCTCCCAAATGGCGGTGCGAGGTATTCGCCAGATTGGGTACGAGGGACAATCATAAAGTCGTGTTCGTTCTTCAACGCGGTGTCGCAGAAGGTCATCGAGCGAATAAGTTATCTAGTCTGCATGATGACATGGTCAATAGTCCGGTTAGCCTTGAGATGATCTTTCCTCCATCCTTCTTTGATATTATGGTCCATCTCATGGTCCACATTGTTAAAGAGATAGAAATTCTGGACTGTGTTCCTCCACAATATGTTCCTTTCAAGAGGTACATGGGTATCCTAAAGAAGTATGTTCAGAAACGGTCTCGCCTGTAAGGTGCATTGCGCAGGTGTCAAGACAGAGGAGGTGATCGAGTTTTGTGTTAGTTACATGGATGATCTGAATCCGATTGGCGCCCCTCAGATCACGCCATGAGGGAGGCTACGGGAAAAGGGACTTTAGGGAGAAAAGAGTCCTATAGCAACGATCTACTTGCATTTAAACAAGCACATTTCACGGTATTGAAACAAGCAACTGAGTGGCTCAGATATCTATGATCACGAGATGAGTCTACGCTACCAATACCCAGAGAAGTCGATAAGTGGATCGCATGGAGCAAATGGATCATTTCGCAGCTTGGTTACAAAAGCAATCTGTTGGGCAAGCGATGCACGATGAACAATTGAAACTCTTGGCTCGAGGACCGCCCACAACAATCATATCATTTCAAGGGTATGAGATAAATGGGTACACATTTTACACGACAACTCAGATAGCAAGAGCACCAACCAAAACAATGGCGTCCAGATAGATGCATTGGACAAAATGGAAAGATGGACACCTACTATGGTTTCATAGAGGAGATCTGGGAGCTAGAGTACGGGCCATTAAAAGTCCTCTGCTTTTGGTGCCAATGGGTTAAACCGACAACCGTGGATATCGATAAGTACGGTATGACAACTGTGGACCTCAAGCAAGTAGCCTATAGGGACGAACCGCTCGTGTTTCGCTAATGATGTGACATGTATTCTATGTGATGGACATGGACAAGAAACCAAAAAGGTATGAGAAGACTAGCAAGAGCGATCACCAAGGCGCCACGTGGTTCTTCCGTAAAAGAAGGATTGTCGGAGTTGAGGGCGCCACGGACGAAGAAGAGTATAATCGATTCGACGAGTGCCTCCTTTCACGGTGGGACGAGACATTAGTGTCTTGAATGATACAGAGGAATCTCCCCACGACGCCGCGATCATAATGAAGGATCACTTGTAAAAGCAAAGTATGTTAGCAAATAAGGATTGCTTTTGGTGTAATAGACTACTAACATACTAGTTTCTCATTCCTCTAGTGGTTTTCCTGTATTTTCTGCTCAAATTGTACTAATATTTGACTAACAATATTGTTCAAAGTCCTCTCTGTACTAATATAACAAGGTGACAGTTTGCAATGGAATTATAAGAGTGCAAAATTACTTTATTTCTTACAATTTTCTATAATGTTAATTTATATTACATGGTTGGAAAAAATATTGTAAAGAATAACTTTAAAAAGAGATTTAAAAAATATTGTGAAGTGGTAAAAGCATTTTTAAAAATTATTTAATGAAACAATAGTTAAACAAGAGATTCAAAAAAGAAATCTTAAAAAAAGGCTAAATGAATCTAAAGTGGTAAAAGCATTTTTCAAAATTATTTAATGAAACAATAGTTAAACAAGAGATTTAAAAAAGAAATCTTAAAAAAAAGGCTAAATGAATCTAAAATTGTAAAAGCATTTTTAAAAATTATTTAATGAAATAATAGTTAAACAAGACATTTAAAAAAAGAAATCTTACAAAAAGGCTAAATGAATCTAAAGTGGTAAAAGCATTTTTAAAAATTATTTAATGAAACAATAGTTAAACAAGAGATTCAAAAAAAGAAATCTTAAAAAAAAAGACTAAATAAATCTAAAGTGGTAAAAGCATTTTTTCAAATTATTTAATGAAACAAGAGTTAAACAACAAATAAAAAAAGAAATAAAAGAAAGACGAAAAAGAAGGGCTAGGGAAGCACGGCGGGCTCGAACCCGAGACCTCACTTCGGGAGAGCTCATGAACTCAAGCGCCAGCGCTAGCCAAGGGGAGGAAGATTTCTTGTCGATTAGTATGGGCGCTAAATTGTTTTGAGTCTTTTAACATCGATCCCGGTTGGTGTGTTCAATCGATCGATAAATCACATCAAGACGGTTGATATCCAACCGTATCGATGTGAGACATCGATCCTGCTGAACACACCAACCGGACCGATGGTGCACCTATAAACCCATCCCGCCGCCTCCTCTTCCCCAATTTTTCTACTCCCGCCATTGTTCCTCAATCTCCTCCTCCTCCCGCTGCTTGCAAAGACCTCCGACGGCCGGGACGCCTCCAGCGACCCACCTTGACGCTGCCTCCTCGCCTCCCGACGACCCCCACCGTGCTCCTCGCCTCCGAAGGCTTGCCTCGCGCCTTGCCTCGCCGGCTGTTCCCCTCCGCCTTCGCCAACCCTAGGGTTTGTGCCTCCTTACCCAACCGAGTGATTGGTTTTGGTTGCGTTGTTGCGTTTGAGATGTCGTGGTTGTCTTGCAAGAGTGGGATTATTGTTCGATGAAGATTGGGTGTATTGAGACCATTTGTGACAACAACAATTTTCCGAAGATTTGACATTTAGTTGTATAGATCAATTGGTATCTAGTGATTCGATATATATATTTGTCTTATGAATCTTTACTGTTCATAATGGTTGAGCGCCCTGCAAGTTCGGTGGTGGTCTGCGGTGTTTGCTTATTGTTAACAAAATTGCTTATAGTGGCGCTCGAGTTTCGACATCAAGACAACTCAGTTTTCGTTGCTGCTGCTCCTGGGGTGCCTTTACTGCTTCGGTTCCGACAATTTATTCTATATGCTGATAGTCTGGTTGCTGGCAATGGTTTGCCGTTTTGTGGTTTAGATTTTGTTATTTTGCTCTGTGATGACTGTAATCACGTTGTTACACTTTGTGCTTGTTTCTTAATTGAAACAGGGACATCTTCCTGATGTCCTTTTGCTCTAAAAAAATAATGGTTGAGCCGCCTTGTCTTTGGGTTTCGAAGTCAGATGCTCCTTTTGCATTCTGGATAGTAAGTTGTATGCTCCTTTTGCTAGTAAGTTGTATGCTCCTTCTCAAATACCCCAAAAATGATCTTTACTGCTAGTAAGTTGTATGCTCCTTTTGCATTCTGGATAGGCTCACCCTGTGTTTGCTTTATATTTCCTGTCAGCTAGAATCATTTCCTTGTGTCAATATTGTTTTGCATATATATATATATATATATATATATATATATATATATATATATATATATATATATATATATATATATATATATATATATATATTGATGTCTCTTTTACTTGTCATTATTAGGCAAATCTTCAAATACTTATTCATGTCTCTGTTCAGTGCTTAAATGACATTGTGATATTTCTATGTATGTGTGAGATTTCTATGTATATGTGAAGTTTGAAATGTATATGTATCATGTCAAATGAATATGTATCATGTGAATTATTCTAAGTTGTCAAGTCTTTGGAAAAGTTGTTTCATTTTCACTAAAGTAATGTTGTCACAAATTGGTCAATGATCTTTGTCCCTACTGACGAGGACGGTCTTTAAGGCAACCCGTTATCTGAGAACAATACAAAATTGACAACTTGAGCACTATGCTAGTTGTGATGTCCCTTTTACTTGTCATTATAAGGCAAATCTTCAAATACTTATGTATGTGTGAGATTTCTATGTATATGTGAAGTTTGAAATATATATGTATCATGTGAAATGAATATGTATCATGCTAATTATTCTAATTTCGTGAATTTTGAAATTTCTATTTTATTGATCGGTTTCTATGTATATGTGAGATTTCTATGTATGTGTGAGATTTCTATGTATATGTGAAGTTTGAAATGTATATGTATCATGTCAAATGAATATGTATCATGTGAATTATTCTAAGTTCAGATTCATTATATCTGAGAATTACAAAGAGAAATTTCGACAAGTTTAAAGATCTTAAACTTGTCCGAATTTTCTTTTTGTAACTCTCGATATATAATGAATTTGATCTACAATTGTACAAAATAAAATGAAAAAATTCATATATTCTTAGAATATATTTGCTTAATAAAAATAATGAATCATTCTTATTCCACACTAAAATGATTTTAAAAAAAGCCATCAAGTTCAGAATCGAGATGTGGTGCAGGTAAGTACTCCAAAGATCAATGAAGAAGAGGAGCGAGAGGAAGCCTATGGATGGGTACCAAGAAGACATCAACTAAGTCCATTTCAAGCGAGCTCGCCTCCTCATGGCTTCGCTCTTGCAATTCTGACGCCTGCCACATCCATGCTTTTGAACTTGCAGGGCTTTTTTTAAATCATTTTAGTGTGGAATAAGAATGATTCATTATTTTTATTACAAATATATTCTTGAGTATATATAAATTTTTTCATATTATTTTTTCATTTCGAGATGTATATGTATCATATGAATTTTTTCTAATGTATAAGTATCATTTTAAAGTTACATGTGCACATGTTTGTAGCATGAGGTCACAACATCGATCACTTGATTTCCTCTCAACTCTAGCAAAATTACCATCGATAAGTATACTTGTGCTGATTTACATTAGGAACATCTTCGCGTAGCATTACCATCCTCTCTACCATCTCTTCCCTACCGCCTTCCAAGTCGTTTTCGAGTAGTACTATCAGCTTTACATGAAATGTGATCTATTTTCGTTAATTTTCAGTGCTTCTTCTAGCCTAAGAAATGACGATTGACGAAGAAGAATTTATGAGAAGTTTGATTGCGGGAAGTGATGATCATGAGACGGCGGAGCCTGCACCCGCCACCGAGGCCAATGAGCCTGCACCCGCCACCGAGGCCAATGAGGCTGCAGAGCACGATGAGGCCGGCGAGGTAACAATCAGTCGCATTCATGATTGTCGGTTCCACTACCATGCTAAGCCAACATCCTGACCCGTTCATGATTGTACCATGCTTTCAGATCGGTCAACCAGGCAGGCAATCACGTCAGCGAGGTCCAAGCAAGAAGAAGAAGGCAAGACATGTTATCACCAAAGTCGCGAGATCGGCCGACCTCTTGCACCCTCGGGGCGCTTGGGCGTTCAATTCGGCATGCGGCGCACGTTAGGGACCACGTGGCAATTAGCATAGCAAAATGGGATCAGTCCTCAAGATACGAAGAACATGCTTTGGAACGATGTGAAGGAGACATTCACCTTCCCCAAGGGACCGAAGAGAAGGTGAAGAGTTACACTCTCAAGAAGATGGCGGTCGATTCCGGACTTATAAAAAGAAGTCAACACGGAGTATATCAAGAAGAATCGAACGCTCGACTTCAACAAGCACCCAAAGTTGCAAGATCACGGGATGCGTTTAGAGATACAAGACTTGGACGAAGGTCAAAGTTTGAGTGAGAAGAATAAGTGAATGCACGAAGAAGAATTATCACCACCGACTCGCCCGGTGGTTACCGCCATGCAATACCAAAATGGGAGAAGAGGGAACAGGACCTCGCTAGCGAAGGGTATCGCACCAAGAACAACGGATTGGCCCGACAGAGCAAAACATTGGTTCTATGCTCACGGCGGCGCCCTTGATGATAACGGCAATGTTGTGTTTGGGGAGGTGCTAAGAGATGTGGCTGAAGGCTTGCATACCCATCGAGGAGACTTCCCAGTAGCTTTGTGCCAAACAGGAGAACGACGAGCTAACAAGGGCCTTGCAAAATCCAGAGCACCTCGGACGTACACGGCGCGTCGGCGTTGTCCCGTGGAAGGTTGGTTTCATTGGGACGCCGAGACCTATAGGAGTCGGGCGAGGAGCAAGGCTCGACAGACACAACAACTTAGTGCGCTTGAAGAACGCTTGAATCAAACAAATGAGAGAATGCAAGAAGAGATCCAAGAGAGGTGCAGCTAGCCTTGAGCCAACAAATGAGACGGGCCAAGAACCTCCAAGTAATCCAGACATCATCGGCCCCTCCGAAGCGGGCAACATTGCGCTTCCGGTGGTCAAGTGAATGACTTGGACAAGTATCCGTGAGCGACATCACACAGCGGACACCTTGTGAGCTGCATATCTAAGCGCGAACCTTACCTTCAAGGCGCCGATGGTATGGCTTACCCATTAGAGCCGGGCAGCTTATCCATGGCTAACAGATACCGTTAGGATACTCCAAGGTCTCGGTGGAGGAGGTCCGCCAGTGGTACGAGGACCTTGACCTCAAACTCCGGAGGTGACGGACTACGGCTAGGAGAGGCAAGACACACTTTCATCCTGTGGCACAAACGGTACATAATTTTTCGAGATAACATGGACATGTCCTCTACGCGAAGAAGCCCGAGAAGAAACCCGTCTCCTCCCAAGAAGGCGTCGACTCCTACACCACCTCGTGCGCATATAAGCCCGACAAGAAGCCCGTCTCCTACACCATCTCCTGCGCATATAAGCCCCGATAGAAGCCCGTCTCCTCCCAAGAAGGCGCCGATCAAGGAAAGAAGCCATTTCGGCCAAGAGCTCCCAAGAAGACGGGTCCTCCACCCAATCCAAGAAGTGGCTGAACTTAAAGGCGGCCAGATGATATGAACGATGAGGAGACCAAGAAGGTGGTAAAAGGAGAGGTAACTAAATTTCTTAAACCCAAGTCACCAGAGAAGAAGGTTCAACTCGCATGTAAGAATTTTATAAAGGCTTAATGACTATTAAAAATTTGAAGGATAAAAAGAAATGCCTCGCTAATCAAACTACGGCGACATTGAGTAAGGAATGCCCCAAGAAGAAGATGTCACCGAGGGAAGAGTAAGGAGATGCAAAAATTCTTCGATGAAACTGGCCTTACCGCAAATCAAATATTAGGCACGGAAAAGATTAAGGTTGCCCAAGTAAGGTGGTCATTTAAAATGGGCGGGTCACTGGTCAGGCATGAGGAGCTGCCCCAACTAACGACAAAGATGCGGCAATTTCATGAATGGTACTTGGACGCGACCAAGCATGGTCTCTACAGATGTTCATTGTGAAGTTTAAGCAAGAAGATTTTTTTAGCGGTGAAGGTGAATTTGTTGTCGATCGACTACATATATGATCTATACTGACAGACGCCTCGGCGTGAGCTTGATGGGTTGTTGGACTCGTAAGTGTCTTAATTATTTGCAAAAACTATCGTGCACTTCCTTGTACTATACTAACTTGCAAGCCTAACTAATTTCTTATGTAGCATGGAGATACAAAGATGCCGAAGGATCGATTTTTACATAGGCTTCATGGACCCAGAGTTATCAACAAGACAACCGTTAGAGACCACCCAAGCGAAACAGAGACTAACATATTCAATGCGCTAATGGGTCAAAGATATAAGTCAAAGATATATCTAGCCTACTCATTTGAGTACGTGTTTTCGTACCACCTCATTCTACTCCTTTTTCATAACACGATGTTAGAACTAATTAGTTATCTACGTTGACACATCTATGTATAGTTTTCACTGGATTCTTCTTATGATCGAGCTAGATCGTAGCTCGATCACAATTATGGACTCGCAAAGGAGACCAGTTGAAAAGTATCAAAACTTTATCGACATGCTCGACCGGTATTAATTCTTGTTCCTTTCATTATCGTACTAGCTCTATTTCCTTCAATTTGAAACAAATTCTAATCATGTACATACAATTCGTAATCACATGTGTAGTGCATTCACACGGTTCCGTGCTAAAAACGTGGGCGTATTCAAGGAGAAATTTGACATTGCAATTGCCTCTCATGTACGTATATCATAATGCTAGCTTTTTAGTTAGTTAACTTAATTTCTTTGCATCCATTTCACGCTTTCAACTTTTTCCACCGCAGATCTTGACTCACCACGGTAACAATTTATGCGGCTACTATGTGCGAAGTTTATGCACACCCAAACCGAGCATGCGACGCATGCTAAAAGGCAACAAGGGGTGAGTAAATATAATTACTAGCTTTAATTGTGTATAGGTACTCCTTATATCTTGTACAAATTCAAGTATTGATTAGTTAATGACTTAACGATAGGTGCCTCAATATTTGGCGGAACAAGGTTCGAACTCTCGCGATGCGAGTGAGAGCAATCCAAGAACAACTCGTCGGCTTTATTTACGATGAGGTTGTAAATCCAAAAGGCGAGTTTCACGAACCAAACTTTAACAGGTGGGGCCCTTCGATAAGGACCAGTGAACTGTCGTGGTCAACATCTACAGCTAGCAAGAGCGATGCGCGTAAAAGATCCCGATGAATAGAAGGAAAAGAAATACTAAAGTTGTAATTAAAGTTGTGTACATATATATTGTAATACATTAGAAGAACAAATATGTGTACATATTTTAATACATTAGATGTAATTAAATTTATTAATGAATGTTCAGTGATTTAATTATCAGGTAAAGTGCATGATTGATTATCTGTGCTAGCTTTTAATTAGTTGTGATTTAACACACACATATATATAATAGCTACCGGAGAAATAGACCTATATATATACAAAACATTAGTACCGTTGGAGAAACTAACCAAGATCGATGTTAAACTCATCGAGACGGTTGGAGACACCAACCAGATCGATGAGGGGCTCGAGGTTCCCAATGCGCCACGTGTGAATTGAACCGATCGATACTCCATCAAGACGGGTGAGTGAACAGGATCGATGCCATTGAGTATCGATCCGGATGGCTCAGTCGGTTCAAAAACCGGTACTAAAGGCGTTTTGGACCGACTAAATGCTCTTTCCGTAGTAGTGACTGATCCTCCGTGCTGATCTAAAATAGACGCTCTTTTAGCAATACATTATGCACATGGGAAGAGGAAGACATCAGTAATATTTTTAGTTTTGGTTCGTGACGTTGTTTGCTTACTGGGGATTTTTTGGACCAATAAAAACTTAGTATTAATACTAGTTTTTTAGATAAAGTATTTAGTGTTTCCATCCCAAAAGATAAAAATGATTGAATAAAAAATTTCAGATTATGAAAATATTACATAATATATAGGGAAAATTTAGCATACGCCACTCTTTAGTTTTAGTTTTAGAAATGTGCCACTCCTCATTTGCTTTCTTCGAAAGATACTACTCCTAAGTTCAGTTGTTTTGAAATAAGCCATTATGGAGGACTAACATGCCATTTTCCTCTAATACGGCCACGTATTTGCATTTGTATTTTCTTATGGCCCGAAAAGCCCTTGCTCAAACCTGACCCATTGCATTTCTAATCAGTCGATTGAACCACTTGCTAGCCCCTGACCCATCCCAGTTCTCATCCCATGCTTCAGGACGAGCATCCCGTGCAGTATCTTACGACAGTCTCCATAGGTCGGTACCATTTGATTAATGCAACGAATGGTCTGGATCAACTAACAGTGTGTTGCTATAAGAAAAAAAAAGTTTCACATAATGTTTCTGCAGATCTGAACCTTGTTTTTTATTCAATAGTCCGTGAGAGTTTGCTTACATTGGATCCCGTTCCATCTTCAAGCCACGAAGCTGTGCTGCCATGCCCGGTGTCCAATCCCCCACCCGCAGCTGCCCAAGCACCCCACTCCCGCCGCCGCCGGGCAACCCCTCTGTCGCCGCCGCCCAGGCCCCCACTCTAGCCGCCGCACGTCATGGTGCACCTCCTCTCACGCAATCAGCTGTCGCCCTCATGGCGATGCGGAAGGTGACTGGTGCAAGAACAGCGTGCATTCCAATAGCTCAGGTGATTGATGGGCGAGTGGATGGGCTCGGGTGACGCGAAGATTCATGTGATCTTCTTGTGCTGTGGGGATGGGTAGTGACTAGCTGCTGCCTGCTGGTGTTAATTTCCCGCCATGTCTTTGGTAATTTCTCATTTTGAAGTGCTCTGTCAGACTGTCAGTCGAGTCGTTATGTTAAGATCTGTATCTCAGGCAACGTGTTCTGAACTGATGTTATCGTCCTCTAGTTCAGTAGTGTTGTACGCAGCCTACTTTTTTGCGGACATGTGATCTAGATAAGTAGTTGTAAGAAGTAAGAACCCTGTTTATGGTTTCCTTAATGAAGTTTGAAATAGTTTTGTCTCTCAATGTTTCGAAAACAAATGCGGGCGATTTGAATGTTGTGAAGCAACAAATGATTGCTGTTTTGGCTATCCTCAACAATGAAATGTGTGGTCTTCGAGCTGGGATTGCGTTGGCTTGTCTACATTGGAATTTTGTAACTGATCATGTTTGTTTCTGTCGTAATGGAACATACTCCGGGTTAAATTTTGTAAGTGAATGTTAATGCTGCGTTTTCTTCACATAATAGGAAAAAACACTACTACAGAAAAGCTCATCACAAACGGTTCAAAAACGTTATCACAAAAGGTTTTCTTAATCGTCTGTAAGTATGTACCAGTGATAATACGGTGCATCACAGACTGTTCCTAAAATATCTATAGAACACCTATCACAGACGGTTCATGATTAAGGACCGTTCGTGATATCTTATTATCATAGACGGTTTATAGTCCCAGCCGCACGTGATATGAGATATATCGCATATGGTTTTTCCTAATGAACCATCCTTGATATTATTTTGTTTTGCTTAAGTTTTTTCTATTTATTGGTTAGCCTCAGGAAATGCTAGCCATACCCTCTGAAATAAGCAGATTATATATTACATCATAGTACAAACAGATTACAAATTACACCACAACACATCCATTTTAGAAATCAACTCAGATTTATTAACCAATTGAATGCACAATTGACAAATTCGCAAATTCACAATTGACACATATGCCACTACAATTCACAAATTCACAACCCAAGTATCTCTACACATATGTCGGCCTACAGCTCATGAAGTTGACCCCGAAGAAGCCCCCCGATGATTTTATGTGGAGACATACAAACAAGGATTGAAGGTAACTCTTGTATTGACATTTTTAATTTATAAATACATACTCAATGCAGAAATCAGTAACACAATCCTCTAACGTAACTCTCCTCAGGTAGCCATGTACTACAATAGTAGCCTTTTCCTTGCAGAACTTCTTGGTATAAGAGTAGTCATTCAGAAATAGGATAACTTTTTGGTCTTTCGTATCATTTTTATAGCCAACTTTTGTCTAAGTAGTTCATGTTACATTACAAGAATACAATAAACTATTTAAAATAGTACTTACATGATCACATGAGCAATGAAGTGTATAAAGTAATTACAATGTTATTACCTCCATCAACTCCCATGAAGTATTGTTGCTTTGAGGAGCATCTAATATAGTCTTGTACGCAGAGTCGAACCTTGGGCCTTTTATTTACTCCTCTGGGACCGCGCTTTGATTTTCCTAACATCGGCGCATCAAATCCATTCGGCGACGAAGAATGAGGGGTCGACATCTTTTTAACTTATGGCATTCTCAAACTGTCTTCTACAGAGAACTCATCACCATTTTAGATGAATCTTTTTCCAAAAAAATCTAATGTTTATGGTAAAAATTTATTAAAATATAAACATTGATAATGCTTTGTGTACACAACAAGCATACAACTAATCAGAAGGCATTCCACTGCCACAATGTGTTTCTCATTTGGCAGTAAGTTTTCCACACTTGTCTCACATTCCAAACAGCAACACAACTATACTAACAAACCTTAACCTAAAAGCGTGTGTAAGAAAAATGAAACTAGAAAATAAGCTTTCCACAATAGTCTCACATTCCAAGTGGCATCACAACTAAACTAACAAACCTTAACCTAAAAGCGTGTAAGAAAATTGAAGCCAAAAAGTGCACTAACTCCAAGACTAGAACTACATTTGTAACAAAAGTGAAACACGATTAACATAAGGCCTACACATATTGAGCATACTAAAAACACCTTAACCATTTCTAATATAAAGAACAGACCTACAAACTCTAAAGTAAAACATTCTAATCCTTTCTAATCTAAAGAATAGACCTATAAACCTTAGAACAAAACATTTTAACCATTTCTAATCTAAAGAACAGACCCATAAACCCTAGAGCAAAACATTATAATTTATAATATAAAGAACAGACCCACAAACCCATCAAATAGTTAGTTGATTGCATCATCATCTATGGAAAACGAGGTATTGAGGACAAGCTAACCGCAGGCATTGAGGAAGGGCTAATTGGAGGAGGCAGGCAGGCTCGGGGGTGGTGAGTGGGCTCGGGGAAGGGCTAACTAGAGGAAGCGGGCAAGCTTAGGGGAGGTGCATAGGCTTGGGGAAGGGTTAACCAGAGGAGGCGCGCAGGATCGGGGAGTAGGCGCCTGGGCTCGGGGGAGGCAGTGACAGGCTCTAGGTAGGAGGCGGAGGAAAGAGGCATAGAGGCGCGGTGAGATTTTATTTGAGTTAGGAGTGCAGCGAATACAAACCTTAACATGATTTATACAATAAGTATATTGCAAATGGTTTCGTTTTAGAGCCGTTTGTGATATGTAGTCATATTACAGACAGTTTGTTCCATGAATCGTTTGTGAAGTTTCACAGGCGGTTTGATGTAAACATTGTTAGTAATATGTATTCATATTACAGACGGTTCTTGGTATGAACCGTCTGTGATAGTTGTTTATCACAAATGGTTCTCGGTAAGAATCATCTGTGATAGTTGTTTATCACAGATGGTCCCTGGCATATTAAGTAACTTAGACAGTTGTGCTAGTAAAATTTTATGTGATTAGCTTTAACATAGATATTTTTTTTAAAACCGTCTATAATAAAATCGCTAATATAAGCCTTTCTATGCTACGGTTGTAGCAGAGGAAGGGAGACTCCATGCTGCCTTCTAGCGCTGCCTCTGTACGAGGATCCTCAACACCTAGATCGCTGGCTCGCTGGCCAAATCGCGGCCTCATCCCCTCCCTGGCTGATCAGGTTGTTGGGAAGGACGACCCTACCTAGGTCATGGTAGGGGTGCAATCAGTTCGGATAATTTTCAACCGATCAGATATATTCAGATCGGATTCGGATAGTTATCGGATTCGATATTAGTTTTAGATATTTTATTTCAGATTCAAATTTGTATTCAAGAGAACACTATCTGTCAGATCGGGATGTTTTGAAATTATTTTCGGATATATCCAGATCAATTTAATCGGATATTCAGTCAGTGAGTTCCTTCAGTTCCCTGACTCCCCGAGCCGTGACGCCCCCGTTCAGCATTTCGCACACCGCCCGTCCCGCCGCCGCCGTTCTCCGCTCCCTTCACCCATCGGCGCCGCCCCTCACCGATTCCTCTTGATCAAGCTCGCAGAGGATGTGATCGTCAGAGAAGACACGGTCGGCGCCGACCAGCAACAGGGAGTATTGCGCACCGGCGCATGGCTGCAATTTGAAGTTGAAGTCCTCCTCCTGGGCCGCCGTGGATGTCCATCGCATCGAGAAGAGCTCCACGGGATCCATGTTGATGAAGGACACAGAGCTGTTGAAGGAATGCTCGAGGTCGCCTTCACCGTTGCTAACTCCAGTTTCGACGACTTCCTCCGCCGCATGGCGGCTCCGCCTTCGGCGTCCCCAAGGTGAGGGAGCTCGCTGCGCTCGTCACCGTCAGATCTGTGGAGGAGCGTGCTGGCGCGCCATCATCATCGTCGTCTGTGGCGGGGTCGTGATGGTGATGGGCACCCAAGAATCGAAGAAGCATCAGCAAAGGGATGACGGCAAGGCTGAGCACCAGGCCCTCGGGCCGTCATCGAAGGCGGCGGCCGGGTAGCTGCCATGGATCTACATGACGCTGTCACGCAAGGAGAAGGACGAGGACTTCCTGGCCATGAAGGGCACCAAGCTGCCCCAACGCCCCAAGAAGAGGTCCAAGCAGGTCGAGAAGGCAGTCAATGTATACACTACTAACCAACGCTAGTCTCTAAGTCTCAACTCATCGACTTATCGATTTATATTACTTTTGCCATGATAAAAGTATAAAACTGACATGATGTGTTTTTTTATATGCGTGTATGCAGTTTCAGTAATATATTTGGAGAGATTTAGCAGTCAATCACACTGCTTATTGAGGTTTTAGAAGGTGCTAATACATAATAAGGGATTGATATTCGCAACCGGGATGTGATTGGGCTGGTACTAATCAAAGTTGGCTGTTTCAGCAGACTTAAGTTAGGATTTTTAGAGGATTCCGGCGCGTGATGTGTGCTTTCGGGTGGATTTCAACTTTCAGACTTCCCTTGCGCTTGTGTATTGATTTGTGGGATACAATGCGCTGTCAGCTATGCGTAAGTAGTGAACTGAGCCTGGCTTCGCTGGTTATGCTTCTACATGGCTGGCATTTTGGTGTGGTGGAAGACGAGGAGTGAGGGGTGGCCATGGGCGAAGCGAGAGAGCGTGGCGGCGGTAATGCGGAGGGAGCATATGGTCCTGTTGCATTCAAACTCATATGCATATGGATGATTAAACATTGCTATATGTGTGTTTTATATGGTATCGATTTTCACACAATATCCAATAAAAAATATCCGGTACCATATTGACTCCGCTCCGTATTCGCTTTGAATCCGTAACTGATATTATCCGCGCTGTATTTATAACCGGCATTATCCGAATCTGACAAAAAAATATGATTTAGGATATGGAAAGAGCGATATCTGATCGAATCCGAACCGATTACACCCCTAGGTCTAGGGATGGCAATCAGGTGCGACGGGTACGGATAGTACTCGCTCATACCCATACCTATACCTGTGAGCCAAAATCTCCCCTACGGGTATACCGACGAAGAGTCGTGGGCGAAAAATCTCGTCCATACCCGTCGCCCGCGGGTACCCGATATCCGCCGGTATACCCATTTACCCGCCACCATCAACAATCTTTTTAACTAAATGGTACTAGGAGCTAATAAGCAATCTTTTTGATGAAGTTATGGGTATTCGCAACATTCTATGGATTAAAGAATGATTATCAATGATTCAAAATTTCAAATGTACATAATAATAAGAATTAAAATAATACATACAGATAAATAATACATAGATGATCAAGTTCAACAATTAATGAAATGAGGTACCACAAATTGGGGATCAGGGAGCCAAATGGGCACCTATTTTAGCCCGTATGTCAATAGGAGGTGGCGGGTAATCGGGCGGAACGGGTACGGGTGAAGCTCCCCCATACCCATACCCGTTTGCCCGTCAGGTAGAGTTTGGCCCTCACAAACATATCTGCGAGTAATAAAAGAGGAACATACCTACCTCTATTAAGGTTTTTATCCACGGACACATAGGTAATCGGGTAAAATTGCCTAGGTCGTGGGGGAGGGCCATAGGGAGGCGTCGCCCGCTGGTGTACATATCATGTTGACTTGATTGGACGCTGGTTGGCTACATGCATGGGTCTACTCAGTCGAGCCATGTCTTCGATTCAGTGAGGGCATTGCAATATATACCGAAAATCTTGTTTTAAAAGAGTAGGCTTTAGAGGAGAATTTAAGGGGTTTTAGTAGATATTTTGAGAGCTTAGTGGTTGGATTTTTCTTCCCTAAATCCTTAAACCTACCCCCCCTAATATCCTTTTTGCCCCCCCCCCCACTCACTCCCTCACTCCCCTCACTTAGTCAATTTCATTTTTCCTACTCACTCCTCCCCAAACCGAATGGAGCTTCTTCTCCCAACCAAAGAGCTTGCTCCCTTGGCTCTTCTTCCTCCCCAACTAGCAGCTCCCCATGGCCATGGCGCCCCCTCCAGGTGCAGCATCCCCCCCAGCCATAGCGCCCTTCCTTCTCCTCCTCAAGCCATGGCGCCTCCTCTCCCCATGGCAGTAGCACCCCTCCTCCTTCCCTTGCTATTTTGGAGCAAAAAACTAAGGTAAGATTTGGGGATTTTCGTAGTGGAGGCTGTGGTGTGTTTAGGGATGAGGCTAGAGTAGTTTCCCTCAAGTTTTATTTGAATTTGGGCCGGATTGGAGTGAAACCCTAGAGTTGTTCAAGTTCCAGTTTTCGGGCAGATTCCAGCCGCCGCATTTGACGGTCAATTTGGTGATTCTAGATGGCTTTCCTAGGGGTTTGCATGGATGGAAGTTGTAGATCTTTCCTTACATTTAATTTGAGTACAAGAATGTGAATTTTGGTTTAGCCAATTGAAAGTTATGGCCGTTTTACCGAAGGCTGTTCAATCTCTGTCGTGACTGACAGCCCCTGCGGTAATATGTGATTTAGGGCAAGTTGGGAGCTGAATTAGAATTTCCATTTGCCTAGAAAGATGTGAAAAATGTCGTGCAGATTATGAAACTGTCCTCGTTTGCTTGATTCTGATTTGTATAGCAATTTTTATGAGATGAACACTGCATGCTATACTGAAGATGCTGAAATTTGGGGCTGATTCTTAATTTGTAGTTTAGACTTAATTAGAAGTCGAATTAGAATTTTCTTTTGTCTAGAAAAAGTTGGGAAATTTTCTGTAGATTCTGAAAATGTCTTCGTTTGCATGTTTTGGAGTTGTCTAGCAATTTTTATGCCTTGTTGAACCTGCTATCTAGAATCCTATTTTCAGAAGAAAGTACAGAGTTTGGAGCAATGTTCAGATTAAATTTTGAGGGCTTTAGAAGCTGAACTAGAATTTGTTGGTACTCTTGTGTAGTGTATATTTAGTATAGGACAACCTTTATTGGGCTTTTGTGCTTTTTGTTTGAGTCTTTTGACCGTCGGGACAGCAAGGGGAGGACCTGTCCCGTGAGTTGTAAGGGTTGGCATTTGGGTGTCGTGTGGATGGGAAAGTGTTGTTCTATTGATCGAATTGTCGTGGTATGATTTCTTTTTAGATGAAAATCTTTTTATATTTTGTTGTAGGTGTAAGTTCAACCTTCATTAGTTATGGTTTTAGTGTTAATGACAAATCTAATATTGAGATTATCTATTAATGTGATTTTATTATTAATGACTTATCTTATATCGAGACTAACTTGTTTATTTAGAATATCCTTGATTAGTCTCATCGTATTGAAAAATGGAAAAACCAAGGTATGTATGCGTATTCATTCTAGTATCAGTGGCATACTTTGGAGTCGAGTTAAAATATGAATGTCCCCATTATATTAACCACAAACGTGCATCATGTTTCCCAATCCATATATTACATGGATGCACACACTTAGGGGGAGTTCGTAGTTTAACTTGAAAGTCTCTTTGTATTGATCTATTCTTTATGACACATATAAGGATCAAAACAAAGGAACTAAATCCTTGAGTATATATTTAAATTGCCTAATTATAGTATACTCATGGTAATATAGGATATACTCCAATTGCCTAAGTCAATCATACTTATGCACATATACATGTGGGGTGTATTCTATAGTCGATGACTTAGAGTAATGATCATTTCCATATAGTTTACACATAATGGATCATTACTTTTCATCAACATGAGTATATGAAAACTTGTGTAGTTAATTGTCGGGGATTGGATACACCGTACCGAGACGACCATCGAAGCCCGGCACCAACCGACCATGCCCTTGTCCGGACAACGCATGCAGACCCAACCTTCGTGCACCTCGGCCCCGAGCAAGCCAGCTCGGGGGTCCTCGACAAGGCGACGTGGCATTAAATGCATGGCGGCTCAGAATCGCTACCGGGATCCGCGCTGCCATGTCCGCGCTTCCATCGCTCCCACGCCGCGCGGTACCGGTGGGTGGCGTGGCATCGCTCTGCGACGTCCTCTCTGATGAGCGCGCCGTAATAACCGCTTTGTCTCTGTAATTCCCTATAAATACCCCTCTCACGATGGGTGAGGGTTGACCTTCATACTACACACGCACACACCGCTTGCTTACGGGAGTCCTTAGGATCGTTCAGGGCCTCCCGAGCAAGCGCATTGTAACCCACTTTCGCATACTAGTGCAATCACTGGACGTAGGGTTATTATCTCCTCCATGAGAGGCCCGAACCAGATAAAAAAACGACCCCCCGTGCCTTACGCTTGCCCGGTATACCTTCGTTCCATTGCTCGGCATACTCTTAGACGTACAGCCCTTGCGAAAAAGGGGCCCAAGTTGATCCCTCATTCAACAAGTAAGCTCGGCGCGGGACCCCTGTTCCGAATCGTCGACAGCTGGCGCCGTCCGTGGGGATCGACTGAAGTCCTTTCGTGAGGAATCCCTGAGGATGCCGAACTCGCAAGACAATCAAGACCTCTGCGTCTTCGACGACGTGGAGGACGGCGACGAATACTACGCCAGCGATGGCGTGGGTGGTGCGGCCGACCCCGAAGGTCACACCGAAACCGGGAGTCTTTCCCGGTGGGCGCGGCGCGAGCGTTCCTCGCGCCACGGCGGATACCTCGTCGCGCGAGGAAGGATTGGCGACCTCGTGACGCGATCGTGGCGCCCCGACCGCCTCGAAGTTCAACCACGAGACGCGTCATACGACACCGCGTGGCCACCATGCGGTCTTGGTGCTCCCGCAGCGTCTGCATGGCGGGAAGGGAAGGCGATCAAGAAGAGCGGTGGACTCGGTGAGTTCCCCCATCACCGAACGCCTTGGCGGCGTTCACCCGGAGTTGTTCTGGCGAGACCCGCAATCGCCCACCACCAACAAAGCGAGGGGACAGTGTCGGCCGAGACCGAACTCGCGAAGATCCCAGCGAATACCGCTCCCAAGAGTACGCGCGCGGCCACCTACCGAGGTCGCCCCCCGTCGCTCCTCAGAGCGCCGAAGCGCCCAAGCACTATGGCGGCAGTGCCAGGCGCGGCCTCCGGAATCTCTCCAGTCAAGCGGACCTGGCGGCCATGGGGGCGCTCGTGGCTGAGAACTTGGAAAAACTCGCCACCGACTTCGGGCTCCCAGGACCGCCCGGTACTCTGCGACCCCGGAGTGTTTCTTGGGATTATAAGCACCGCTCCCCCACCGGTGCCTCCCGGAGCCCTGCTCGGGAGGACCGAGGGAAGCGGCACCGACATCGTGAGGATGCTCGGAGCATTTCCCGAACGACCTCACGGATTCGCGGGCGCGACCCGCCTGCTCATGAGCGCTCCATGTGCTCTACCTCGAACCCGCCGTCGTCGCGCCGGCATGATAGCGTGTTCTCTCGCCTCAAGTCATGCGCGAAGGACCGCCTGGGCCCCGGCCGCCACGCCCGGGGGGGTCGCCACGACGGCCCGGCATTCGGGTGCAAGTTCAAGCCCGGCCACATTGAACGTTTCAACGGGACCCAGAATCCCAACGAGTTCATCTCGATCTATTCCACCGCTATCCAGGCGACCGGCGGGGACGAAGGGGTCATGGCTAACTACCTCCCCACGGTCCTCAACAGTTCCGCCAGGACTTGGCTTTTCAACCAAAAGGAAGGGTCAATCCACTCATGGAGGCAGCTCTCGGAGGCACTCCGGGCAAATTTCCAGAGTTGTTACACTCGCCCGGGCAACGAGCATGACCTCGAGCGTTTGATCCAAACCGACAAAGAGACGTTGCGCGACTTCGTCCAAAGATTTATTAAGGTAAGGAACTCCATCCCGAGCATCTCGGACTAAGCGGTTGTCCGGGCATTTAAGTTTGGTGTCCGCGATGTCCGCTTCACACATGACTTGGAGATCCACCCCGACCTGTCGGCCAACGAGCTGTTCCGTATGGCCGACCGCTACGCGAACGCTGACGAGGCCGTACAATGGAAGAAGGCTCTCGACGAAGGCAAGCTGCCGCCCCAGCCCGGCCTGGAGGGCCCCTCGAGCAAAAGGCCCTTGGGCTCCGCGGAGAAGAAGGTCAAGAAGAAGAAGAAGTCACGCGCACCGGACTTGGTGGCGGCCATGGAGCTTGGCGATCCGTGCCCGCCGTTTCGTCGGCGTGGGGCGATCGAGGATGGCTGACGCCGCATCGCCGCGATCGCGACGACAACGATCAAGGCCAAGACGGCCAGGATCGCGAAGACGAAACACGACGGCCAGAGCATGGCGAAGAGGCGCCCGCCAAAGAACGCTTTTGCGCTCCACGGTGGCGGCCACGACCTTCGCAGCTCGCGGGACTCGGGCGACGCTGGAGAAGTTCTACAAGGGCGAAGGCCCCATGCCCACTCTCCCGAGCAAGGGGGAGAGCAGCAAGGGCAAGGGTCCCGCGGACGACGACGACGACATGGACTACTAGGAGCCCCAAAACCACATCGTGGTCATATTCGGGGGCTCCTCGGCCTACAAGTCCCGCAGGGACCTGAAGGAAATCGCACGGGAGGTCGGCCACATTGCTCAAGGCAAGCCACCCGTGCAGCAGCTCAAGTGGTCCGAGCTACCCCTTACCTTCTCCAAGGACGATTGTCCCCTTGGAATGACCAAACCCCAGAGGCTCCCGCTGGTCGTGAGCCCGACCATCAACAACGCGAAGGTCGGCCGGGTTCTCATTGACAGTGGGAGCTCCCTGGACCTCATATCCGCTGCGGTCCTGGATGAGATGCAGGTCCCTCGTTCCAAGATCAAGAGCATAGCCGTCCCGTTTTTCGGGATCGTCCCCGGCACCTCGATCAAGCCTATCGGCCAGATCGTACTGCCCGTGACGTTCGGGGGCCTCGCGAACTTCCGAACTGAGTTGGTCAACTTCGAGGTCGTAGACTTCAGGTCGGCCTACAACGCCATTCTGGGCAGGCCCTCCCTTTCCAAGTTCATGGCCGCCACGCATCACACCTATCAGTGCCTAAAGGTCCGGGACGAAGGTGCGATCATGTCAAAAGCGACCACAGGCGGCCCTGAAGCTATGACGAAGTCTCGACATGGTCGGGCAGCTGCCTCAGCGTGGGCCCGACCAAGCACCGGCGCCCTCCCGACCAAAAGTTACCCTCCAACCCGGAGGAGAAACCAAGGCGGTCCCTCTCAACGAGGCCGACCCGACCAAGGTCCTCTCTCTGGGGTCTTCCTTAGACCCCAAATAGGAACTCGAGCTCGTCACCTTCCTCCGGAGGAACTCGGACGTGTTCGCCTGGGAACCGTCCGACATGCCCGGGGTCCCAAGGGAGGTGATTGAGCACAAAGCTAGCCGTCGGCTGGCAAAGACTGTCGTCGAAGCTCGGGCGGTTTCCCCGAGAAAGAAGCAATCATCAGGAGGAACTCGACAAGCTCCTTAAGGCCCGGCCGTCGGGAGGTCGCACACTGCAGTGGTAGCAAACCGGTCATCGTCAAGAAGAAGGGGGGCAAGTGGCGCATGTGAGTTGACCACACTAGCTTAAACGCCGCCTGCTCGAAGGACAACTTCCCCCTGCCGCGCATTGACCAGCTGGTCGACGCGACGGCGGAATCCCAGGTAATGAGCTTTTTGGATGCCTACTCGGGCTATCACCAGATTAGCTTGTTCCCTAGGGACGAGGAGAAAACTTCCTTCATCACGCCCTTCGGTACGTTCTGCTACACGACCATGTCTTTCGGTCTGCGGAACGTGGGGGCGACCTTCCAGCGGTTGATGCAAAAAACTTTCCAGGAGCAGATAGGCCGGAACCTAGAAGTATATGTAGATGATATCGTAGTTAAGAGTAAAATCCCCTCAGGCCATGTATCCGACCTTGAGGAGACCTTTTGTAATCTCCGTAGACATCAAATAAAGCTTAACCCCGAAAAATGTGTTTTTGGTGTAACAGCAGGGAAGGTACTCGGGTATATCATCGGACCCACGGGCATCGGTGCTAACTTCGAGAAGATCGAGGCCATCGAAAGGATCGACCCGAGCTCGATGAAAGAGGTTGAGACCACGACCGGACGCATGGCTGCCTTGAGCCGCTTCATTTCCGGTCGGTGGCGCGATCGCCCTTCTTTAAGGCGCCATAAGCATGATGGTTTTATCTCGGCGGATGAGGCTAATCGCTCCTTTGAGGAGCTAAAGCGGTACTGTCCGGCCCCGATCTTGGCCACGCCAAGGTCGGGGACCCTCTTGCTATACCTCGCGACACCCCGAGCCGTAAGCGCAGTCTGGCGGTAAGCGAGAAGGACGCAGCGTCCGTTATACTCGTCGGCAAGTGTTGCACGGACCAAAGAGCGTTACCGAGGTCGAAACTCTTGTACTCGTTGCTTTCGTAGCCTCGAGGAAGCTGCGCCACTATTTCCAAGCTCACAAGGTCGTTGTCGACCAGCTTTCCACTTAGGGAGATCCTAAGAAATTTGGGCCTTGGTATGGGATAGCAAAGTGGGCCATGGAACTCGCGAGTTCAAGTCCACTTTACGCTCAAGACCGCGATCAAGTCTCGATTCTAGCGGACTTCGTGATGGAATGGACAAACCCAGCCCAGCCCGCCACCATGGGCCACGGATCTGAGGACGGTCGCTGGACCATGTACTTCGGCGGGTCCCGAGCCTTCGAACGCTTCGGTGGCGTTATCTTCGGTGTCCCCTCAAGGGGACCAGCTCCAATACGTCATCCAATTACACTTCCCTGCAACAAATAATGCGGCGGAGTATGAAGGCCTCTTGGCCGGGCTCCGAGCGTCCAGGGCGCTCGGAATCCAGCGGCTAACTGTGAAAGGCGATTCACAGCTGGTCATCAACCAAGTCAACAAGGAGTATCAGTGTTCCGATCACTCGATGGCGCTTTACTTGGTTGAAGTGAGGAAGATGGAGCGGTACTTCAGAAATTTCGAGGTACTCTACATCCCCAGGAAGGATAATTCCCTGGCCGACCAACTTTCTAAGGTCGGTTCCTCGCAGATGCCCGCCCCTCCGGGGGCGCTCGTCGAGCATCTACACAAGCCCTCCATTCCCTCTGTAGAGGAGGCACCACCCCAGATGCCCGCCCAGCCCGGGGCGCTAGCTGAGCATCCGCAAAAGCCCTCCAATCCCTCTGTAGAGGAGGCACAAGAGACGTGCGGTAACGTCTCCTTCCTCAAGCAAGGTGCAGATTGGATGGCGGCATTCATCCAATATCTTGCCCACGGGACATTGCCCGAGGAAGAGGCCGCGTTCATTACCAAAGCGGTCATCTGTCTACAAGCTCGAGACGGCGGCATACTGTCATAAAGGGCACTTAGGGTCCTCTCCAAGTGCATATCTTGAGAAGAGGGCGAATTCCTTCTTAGAGATATCCATGAAGGAATGTGTGGAGCCCACTCGTCCTTCCGGACACTTGTGAGCAAGGCATTCCGGTTGGGATACTATTGGCCAACAGCGCTAGACGACGCTCGGGCGATCATGGCAACTTGTAAGGCGTGCCAGTTCCACGCCCGTAAGTCCCACCAGCTGGCGTACGCGCTGCAAACCATCCCACTCTCATGGCCATTCTCGACCTGGGGGGCTGACATTCTCGGGCCTTTCCCCCGTGGTTGAAAGGGTTGCAAATTCTTGCTCGTAGCCATCAACACTTTCTCTAAGTGGATCGAGGCCGAGCCAGTTTCAACCATTTCAGCTCAAACAGCCAAAAGGTTTTTCCGCAGCAACGTGGTAACGCGCTTTGGGGTACCCAATCGCCTCATCACGGACAACGGCATTCAGTTCACTAGCGAACTGTTTCAGGCCTACTGCGAAGACATTGGAACAAAAATCTGCTTCGCCTCTGTAGCTCATCCGCAGAGCAATGGAGCAGCCGAAAGAGCCAACGGCCAAATACTCCAAGGGGTTAAAAAGAGAGTCTTCAAAGACCTCTCCCGGCAAGGCGGCTCATGGGTGGACGAGCTCCCTTCCGTCCTTTGGTCCGTGCGCACCACTGCGAGCCGGGCTATGGGCGAAACGCCCTTCCAGCTCGTCTATGGCGCCGAGGCCGTCCTCCCCACCGAAATCGTGCTCGGGTCCCCAAGAGTGCATCTGGCCGAGGACATCCACCAAGGTCGTGAGCGTCGCCTCGACCTTGATCTCGCCGAAGAAGCCCGCCTTAAGGCACAACTTCGATTAGCCGTCTACCAGCAAACCCTTCGCAAGCACGCGGCCAAGTCAGTTCGGCCCCGTGCCCTGCAGGTTGGCGACCTTGTCCTACGTCGAATCCAGGACATGTCGAACGCCAACAAGTTTTCCCCCAAATTGGAAGGGCCATTCACGGTCGTTTGATTATCGCGCCGAAATCGCTTCGCCTTACAACGGAGGGCGGCGCAGATGCTCACCGATTCATGGAACATCGACCAGTTGCGCAAGTTCTATGTCTAAGCTCGTGTTTCGTTTTTTACATCATGATTGTAAATTCATGACCTTTTGGAACAATGCAACTTTCGCCTAAACTCTTTTCACTCGGCAGAAATCGACCGGCGCACACACGATGGCACAAGGTACTGCCACTTACACCCGGCCGCTAAAAAGTTCACCACCAAAGGCTCCAGTCTTGATAGGCCGACCTTGGTCCGCAGTAGCTATCCACTGCGCGATACAAGTCGCAAACAGACACCCTTTCGGTCGGTCCGAGATTTAGCCCGGCCAGCGCGTATTGGTCACCGCGTACCATGCCCATCAACCGTGCGCTCTCCCTTCGCGCGACCATACTCGCGGGCTAGGGCCGTGCGTTCTAAGTGTTAAGAGGTTTTGGGACGTGCTCGTTTTCCTCCACCGACCTAACCCACGCTCGTTGCTCGGATAGGCCGTTGTTTTGGTCGGAGGAGCAGCGCGCGCTTTCTCTCATCTCTCCTGCGAACAAACTCGCGCTCGCAACCCAGGTGCACGAGCTTTGTTCGCAGCGGGGGCTGGGACAGGAGCGAGCCATCGCGCCAAAATATTTTTATCGCTAAGTCACAACTTGTTACAAAACATTGCTCGCTTTCAAGCACCGACTACCTTCGCGAAGTCATTCTATTTCAGCTTACTCCGGGCCTATGCCGCCCATGCGTCGATTTAACCCACGATATGTCGGCCTCGCGGCTATCTTTTACAGGGTAAGTAAGAGAAATCCCAAAAGGGCATTATCACAGACGCAGCACTCAAGCAAAGAAGAATTCACATTACAAGTCGTCATTCGCCAAAGCTTTCCAAAGTAAAAAAGAAAAGAAAAAATGTGCAACCCTAAGCTCCGGGCGTTGCTCCCCTAAGCGCCGCAGAGAGTTTTTGCCTATAGTCGGCGATCTTGGCTTGAAGATCGACTACCTTCCGCTGGGCGTCGCGGCCTTCACGGGCTTCTTCGCGGAGCTGCTCGACCTCTTCTTTATCTTGGTCGGCAAGGGCGGCGGCCGCTCGCGCCGCCTGCTCCAAGTCGGCCACCTTGGTTTCGAGGGTCCGAGCACGCTGTCTCTCTCGTTCAAAGTCTTGCTCGAGCCCAAGAACCTTCTCCCGGCTAAAGGCCAGATCTTTCTCCAACAGGCCGGCTTCCCGCTTCCACTTCTCTAGCTCGTCCTTGGCCTGGCGCGACTCCTCAAGCTCAGCCACCTTGGTCTCAAGGGTACGGGCATGCTGCTTTCCCTGCTGAAGCTCTTGCTCGAGCCCCTGAACCTTGCTCTGGCTAAGGGCAAGATCTTTCTCCGCTAGGCTAGCGGTCTGCTTCAACTGCTCCAACTCTTGCTCGAGCGCGAGCACCTTTTTCTCGGCAGCATGACATCTTCCTTGGGTGGCGGGGCGAACTTTCCTGCTCGAGCTCGCTCTCGAGCCCGAGGATCCGTTCCTTGGTCTCAGCGATGCTCCGCTCCGCCTCTCGGCACCTTTGCGTGAGCAAAACTTCCGCCTGCCTGAAGTCGTTCAGCTTCTCCTCCAGCCTCTCGACCCGGGCATGAGATTCTTCGTAAAAGCGGTTCACGGTGTCGGGGATGATCAACACCTCTTCGAAATCGGCCAAGGTCTTTTGAAGAAGCTGCGGGCAGAAGAGCTCTAATTAAACCCCCCCCCCGGCAAGATCCGAAGAAGAAAAATCACCGCAGTAGCGGGGCATCCCTACCTGAGCAACGTTGGTGCGCACGTTCTCCCGGTATTGTTCAAAGACCACCGTCGCCTGAATATCTTCGGGCCTCGGCAAGGGTATGCGGACGAGCCCAGAATCCTTGAACAATAGCAGGTCGCTCGAGGACGACAAAACGTCCCCCCGGGCATGAGATTCGCCCCGGAGCGCCTCGCTCCCTTCCTGACAAACCCCACACTCGGAGTTTCCTCGCTGTCCTCCGCGGCGTGTTCTTCGCCCGGCGGCAGCGAGGGGTCATCCCGAGCATGCTGTTCACTCGGGGGCTTCAAGCCTTCTTGGGCAGGCTTTTCGCCTGAATCCTGAAGCTCGATCACCTCTCTCCCTTGCACGTCCATCGTGCTCGGGAGGGCCAAGGGCTCCGCCCCGCCTTGGTCATCCACGACGAGGGTGTCCACCGCCTTCACGGCCTCCGTCATCACGAGGTCGGCGACACGGGCAACCTCCCTCTCTACGACACGATCAAGGAGCTCGTCAATCACCCTGCGAGAGTCCGAGCGGGACCTACGAGCTACGTCGCCCACGTCAGTTGGGTGGGGCTAGCTCGGGTTG
This sequence comes from Guadua angustifolia, assembly GCA_036346375.1. NCBI lineage: Eukaryota > Viridiplantae > Streptophyta > Magnoliopsida > Poales > Poaceae > Guadua > Guadua angustifolia. Next base: position 26,721,138 of record CM070515.1, read on the forward strand.
ACACGCACAAAATCGAAGATCAAGACGAGCAAGTGTCGAGTCTTACCTTTGGCCAGATCCTCCTCTCCGCTAGTAGGAGGGTTCGCCGCCGCCGCAACCACCGGCTTGGCCCTCTCCTCGGCGGCTTGGGTGATCTTCGCCAGCCGGGGCTCGACCTCCTCCATGTCAACCCCCACCAGCGTCTTTCCCGGCTGGCTGGTTTCCGTTGCAGGGGGCTGCGCTCGGCCGATGATCCCGAACTCCCGAGCTTTGACAACTCGCGCGAGTTGGTCCTTTGTATCGGCGAGCTCCCTCTCCAGCACCTCTCGCTCGCTCTGCACCATTCCTTCGATCAGTCTCCCCTCCGCCTCGATTTGTTCGATTTGAACTCCCAAGTCGTAATTCTTCAGCCAAAGCCTCAGGCGGCTTACCTTCTCCTTCCGATCGGCATACTCCATATGCCGTTTGGGTGGATCTTTGGGCGTAGCCGCATGCCTCTTCGATGCCCGGGTGTTCGGGGGTGGCGGCGCCGACCTCTTGCCCTTCCCCTTTTTGGCCTTGGCCGCGGGAAGGAGCACGTCGCCCCTGCCCGCCCGGGGCTTGAGCTCTTCCACGGCCAACTCCAGGGCAAGCTTCTCCTGTCAGAGGAAAGCAGGATGCCGTCAAAAGAAAGCTCGGATGTTCTCCCTAAGCATGAATCACCGAAGATGCTTACCACTTTGCTCCGCTCGAGCACGTTCGTCGGGACCTGGCGTTTCTGCTCAAGCTCCTTGCCCTTCGGGGTCCCGAACATCTCGCCGACCCTCTTCTCCACCCAGTCGTATCCCGGGGCTGTCACCATGTTGCGCGCGAAGTCAGCATGGGTTCGAGCAAAATTTATGAAGCAAGATCGTCGCAAATCGCGAGGGCATAACAGATTGGCCTTCGCGGGTGATGTCGTCCCACCCGCCGGCTTTGAAAAAGGGGTGCTCCCTCTTCCTCAGCGGAGATATCCTGTTCCGGAGGAAGTCGCGGACGACATCTCGCCCGGTAAGCCCCATCTTCGTGAGCCCATGGATCGTCATCAGGACCCGCTCCTCTTCAGGGGTGACTGGCGGGCGCGGTGTCTCGGCGCCCGGCGTCGCCACTCCAGTATAGCGCAGAGAGCTCTCCTCCGACTTCCGCAGGTAGAACTAGTGATCGGCCCAGCCCGCGACGGAGTCCTTGAGGGTGAAGATGGGGAACTCGTACGGGCGGGCGCTTCTCAACCGAAAGTACAGGCCGCCGGTGGAGGAAGCGCTGGGTCTGTAAAAGATTGTAGAAATGGAAGAAGAGACTTGGCGTGGGAAGGGCGCCACGAAGCCTTCGCAGAGGTGGGCGAAGATGTTCAAGACAAGGATGGAGTTGGGGTTCAGATGGGTGACCTCGCACCGACATTGCTCGAGCACGTCCCCCAAGAATTCGCTCTCAGGCAGCCGGAGCCCGTTGACGGTGTAGAGCTCGCACGAGACTATCTCGTCGTCGCGCGGCGCCGGGGCTGCCTCGCCGCTCGGGATCCTCAGTGTAGGGGTCCAGTACCCATAATCTGCGATACCTTGAGCCTCTCGCTGTGACCTTGTTTTCGCACCAAACCGCGCCATGGGAGACTCGGAAAGATGAAGCGCCGCAGCAGGGAAGGAAAGCCGAGAAGTTTGGAGGTTTGGAAGTCAGGAAGTCAGGAAGTTTGTGGCGGAGTGTTTGTTGTGAGGGGTGAAGATGAAGGAAGGAAAAAGGCTTTTCGAAACGCTCCCAATGGATATCTGTAGGCGGAGAAGGCGAACGGGCAAATGAAAGCGGTCGATTGCCAACGCGTGGCGGTCTCAGTCCCAAGCGAACTGACGGGCGCGGTTCAAAAAGCTATCAGAGTCAAGCCGCGACGCTTCGTGGGGAAGGAACCACTGCGGTTTTCGCGCTCGCTTCATGAGTACTATTTGGCCCAGACTTGACCAAGTGTGCTTGGGTTCATTGAGCGCTTTTGTCCCCAAGCGGGTTGCTCGGATGCCGCAATGAGTTTCCGCCGTTGCGAGATCCCTTTCTTCGAGAGCGGCGGCTCGGATCTTTCGCGATTTTTCGCCGAAGATTTTGCCCGAGCATAGTTGCTCGGTAGCGAGATCTTTTTTCGCTATGGGATTCCCCGCTCCCGAGCCGGGGAAGCTCGGGCGCCGCGGGAGCTCATCGCCGCCCGACTCCAATCCCACTCTAAGAGGTCTAGAGGCTTAAGGCGGAGGCCTCAGCAAGGCCTTTTCCCCCTTTAGCCTCGGGGGCTAGCTGTCGGGGATTGGATACACCGTACCGAGACGACCATCGAAGCCCGGCACCAACCGACCATGCCCTTGTCTAGACAACGCATGCAGACCCGACCTTCGTGCACCCCGGCCCCGAGCAAGCCAGCTCGGGGGTCCTCGACAAGGCGACGTGGCATTAAATGCATGGCGGCTCAGAATCGCGCCGGGATCGCGCCGCCCATGATCCGCGCTGACTTGGTCCATACCATTGTGCCACGTCGCGCGGTACCCGCTGGTGGCAACCTTCGCTCACAGTCGTCCTCTCTACAAGACACCCTGTAATAAGCGCTTTGTCTCCTGTAATTCCTATAAATACCCCTCTCATGATGGTGAGGTTGGACCTTCAGTACTACACGCCTTACACACCGCTTACTTACGAGAGTCCTTAGGATCGTTCGGGGCCTCCGAGCAAGCGCATTGTAACCCACTTTCGCAAACTAGTGCAATCATTTGGACGAGGGTTATTATCTCCTCCGTGAGAGGCCCGAACGAGATAAAAATGACCCCGTGTTTTACGCTTGCGGTATACCTTCGTTCCATTGCTCGGCATACTCTCGACGACGTCTGACCCTTGCGAAAAAGGGGCCCAAGTTGATCCCTCATTCAACAAGTAAGCTCGGCGCGGGACCCCTGTTCCGAATCGTCGACATTAATATATACTCATATCAATTTAAATGATAATTTAAATTGATTTCATTTGTCTTGATAACCATTAAAGAACATTTCATCATGTGTTGATGGTGTTCCTTGATTAATTAAGGACAAATGAATAGCTCTTAAGTATAATAAAGCATGAGTTGCATTATTATACTTAAGACACAATTAAATCATTCAAATTGATTTAGGTTGTGCTCAATTGATCTAAAGGCATCCGTTATGTGTTAATAGAGTGCAAGAGATAATTGGGACAACCATGCATCTTGGACTAACAAGTTTCATGAGTTATGTTTGAGTTAGGTTAAGTCCAAAGATGAATGAAAACGGGACAAGGACGGCATTATGAGGTGATGAGCGTCAAGAGTGGATCCCGAAGATAAAGAGGAGTCGAGTGATGATCCCGGGGGAGTATAAGTGAAGATCATAAAGACCCCAAAAGGGGTTTGCTTGCGTGCGGTGGCGAAGGTATAATTAGATAGGCTAAGGACTTTGTAGTCTTTGAGTCTAATTTTTATCGCCGTACTATTAAGAGGGGTTGTCTCCTAGCTTGAGATTCATCATGTGTTGATGATCTCAATCCTGCGTTCACTCGAGCTCAAATCATTTGGATTTGGTTTTTGCATAAGGGTTAACCATTTGGCATGTGTTGCGAATGGGTTAAGCTTATGCTTGGTTGTTGTTGGTTTATGCTCTGATTTGCATGTGTTGCAAAGAGGAAGAGCATATGCATTAGGTTTTCGTATAAAGCTTTGATTTGCATGTGTTGCAAATAGGATAAGCTATATGTGTTGGCTTTTGCGTGAAGTTCACTTTTGCATGTGTTGCAAATGTTGAAACTTCATGTTTTGTTTTCATTCACAAAACAATCTTTCTAAAACATGTGTGGTTTTGCATGGGGCTAAGTTTTGCATGTGTTGCAAAAGGTGAGAGCTCATGCATTGTGTTTTAGCTTGTGACTTGATCATGTGTTGATCATCACAAAGGCTAAGTAAAGTTTATGGTTTGTGTTTGCAAAATATGTTTTTGCAAAATGTTGTTTTGTTATTTGCAAATGTGGTTTGCAAATAAGCTAGAGGTTATGGGTTTCAATCCTAGAGCATGTGTTGGCATTTGCAAATGTGTTTTGCAAAGTGTCGGGATCATGTGTTGATCCTTGCATGGCTAGAGGATTGATCTTATAGCTTTTTGGGTTATTTGCAAATGTGTTTTGCAAAAATTATTTTGATCATGAGTTGATCATCATGGCTCAATATTTGATGTTAGTAACTCTTTCTAGCTTGTAGTCATGCCTTTGATCAAGTCTATGTGAGAGATTTCGAAAAATCATATTTTAGACTTAAATGACTACATTAGAGTTTGATTTTGGTGATATTTAAAAATATCTATGGTTGCTTAAATCTTTAAAATGGGTGGAGATTGTAGCCCTCATGATAAGCTTCGCATAGAATCAAAAATCACCCAAATCGGAGTTCGAGTAAAAAGTTATGAGTGTTTTGTGGCTGGTCGAGTGGTGTGGTGGGCCACCTCCGGTGTGACCGGATTTCGGTCTGACCGGGCTCCCTCGTCTTGACCGGACCTTCTCCGGTGCGATTTTTCCAGAAGGTTGGTTTTTGCTCTGTGTGGGCGATGCGACCGGTGGTCCTGCGGTCAGACCGGATGAGCGGTCGGACCGGACCCATTGCGGTCACACCGGCCATGTAACGGTCGGTTTTTCGACCGTTGGTCTGTGAGAGCCGGTCGGACCAGCCTGGGTCCGGTCGGACCGGGCTTTTGCTGATTTCGCCCATTTTGCCCCCAAACGGCTAGTTTTCCTTTGTGGGCTATAAAAGGAGACCTTGGGGGGCAATGGCAAAGTGCTGGTGTTCTTGTGAGTTTTATGGGAGGTGGTTGCATGTGTTGCACTCCTCAATTTGATTCTTGAGCTAAGAGTGAGCCCTAATTGCATGTGTTGCAATTAGGGAGTGGTTTGAGAGCCTCTTGTGCATGTGTTGCACTTGAGGGAGGCCTTGGTGCATGTGTTGCACGAGGTGATCACCGGGAGCACATTTGTTGTGCTCGGTGAAGTTCAAGCGAAGGAGCGGTTTGTTACTCTTGGAGGTTGCCGACTCCTAGACGGTGTAGGCGTCGTGCACGGGAGCTCTCAAGGTGTGAGAAGCCCGGCGAAGTTTGTGAAGGTTCGGGTTGAGCCTACGCGAAAGCGTGAAAAACCACGACTAGTGGAAAGAGGCGGGTGCTCGAGCGGGAGCCGGTCCAAGTGGTTGGGCTTGCCTCAACGTGGACTAGGGGAGACCGGCAAGTCTCCGAACACCACGAAAAAATATCGTTTGTCCCTTGTCTCTTTTATATTCGAGCATTTACATTATTGTATATTTATCAATTGCTTGGATGTATTAGAATTGCTTAGCATTAATTGATTGTTCAATTTAGCAATTCTAGTGTAGTGACATAATTTAGTTAGTGCACTTAGTGAGCCTAGTTGATTTAGGCTTTAATTGTCAAAACCTATTTATCGCTTCGCATATATCTTTGATTAGGTTTTGACTTAGAATGCGATAGAGCGAATTGTTTAGTGAGCGATCGAATTTCGTAAAACGCCTATTCACCCCCCCTCTAGGCGCATCCTCGACCCTACAGTAAGAGGTGTTTTGGGTGTGGCCTTGAGTTCACGCCACACCGCTTCGCGTGTTAAAAAGGCAAGTACATCGTGTTTGTTGGGGATGTCTCGCATGTTGATGTGTGGTATTCCTTACTTTATTTGTTGCCCCTGCAAAGTTATATAGTTTCTAGTTGAGAATGACCTTTTGGTAAAGTTGATTTATGGCAAGTATGTTGTTTGAATGAATGTTGTTGACATGAGTTTGGTTTAAACGAAATATGAGTATTTATGATCCATCTTTCAAAGTGAATGATTAGATGGCACACACTGAAGTGAGTATATTGGCTGAAATCTTTAATTGAGAGCAGAGGTTGCATACTTTGCATTCATGTCATGCATGAGATATTCGAGTCAGGACGGTGAGAAAGTCATATGAGGACATATGACTAATCCGGAGAGCTCTTGAGAAGTCCTACCTCGTAGTCCCATCCACGAGGATGGATGGGAGCGAGTCATTAAGAGTAGGCCCCTCCACAGGGATGGAAGGGAATGAGAGTGCGACATCGACGGGTGTGCACTCAAGCTATACCGGTATAAGCTATGAACAGGGGGCATATGAGCATACAAGTACATTTGCATTGCATAGCATTGTTGATGATGATTGATGTTTAATGTGAAGAAAAGAGTGAGTCATGGACTCTACCAAGGGTGATGACTGAGATGAATGATTATGTTACTTCCGGTTTATGTGCTTGCTGAATTTAATTTAGTAATATTGTTAAGTTATTACTTTAATGTGTTAAATGGTTTCGATTCTACTCTTTGATGTACTTTGCTGAGTCTTGAACTCACGCTTATTGTTTAAATGTTTTAGGTGCTCTGAGGACGACTACGGGGACGGGCGTAGCTGCACTTCACACTCACTCCATGCCCCTGTTTAATAGTTGAAGCAAGTTGCTTCGTGATTTAATTCTTTGTTAGTTAGATTTAATTTATTGAAGTTGTGATTGTGTAGTGGATTAAGTTTTGTGATCATTGCTCTTGTTGAGATCATTGTGTTGTTGGTTATGTTTGAGATATGGTTGAGATTAGCGTCTAGTTTGTTTCTTTAGAGAATACTTATACGTGTGAATATTACTTGTTGTGTACTTGTCTGTCGTTCCGTTGTATGGACATGTCATGGCAAAAAAAATTTCTAGTTAGCCTGCTAGGTTTTAAATGTTCTAGTGTTGCTTCCTGCTAGCGTTAAATAAGGTTTTTGGTAGCATCTGGGCCGCATTTAGCGCCGGAGTATTACAGGCATACATGTCCATACAAAAATATAAAGGTAAATAGGGGCCTTTGTATATTAAAGGAAAATGCATGTAATCCTCCATAATGGTATATTTCATAACAATTTAGTTTGGAGTGGCATCTTTTGAAGAAGCAAATGAGGAGTTGTATATTTCTAAAATTAGCACTAAGTATTGTCATATGTCAAAATTTTCCTATGGATATATATACAGATTGGTTATGTGCATCTTACGATGTAGCGGCCAAGAGATATAATTTTTTATTATCTAAAAAAGATAGAGATATTGATAAATAGATCCGATTTGGCCTACGGGCGAAAATGCAATAATTAGGGGGAGAAATAGTGCTTACAAAAGTAGTAACAACGGCTAATACGAACCTACTAATTAATCGAAATCTGTTTTAAATTGGAGAGAGCACTCAGAGCAGCATAGGACCGCACGGAGGGATTTAGAAAATAGGGACATAGGAAACATATCGCTTTTGAAAATTCACGACAGTACTAAGTAGCTATAGCGGCTATTATGAAAGTTATCTTACATGTCATGATTTACTGTAATATACGTATTTTCTTACTATTTTAGGTTTGTGGTACTAGTAATTTGTACATAAGAACTATATTTAAATTTAGAGCACATGTTATAATTGTTATATATTATTGTCGATGTTTAAGACCTAGTGTCTCTAGATCAAACTTATAAATTAAACTGATTGCAAGCCTCTGGGAATAAAGTGCGGAAAGAGGAATTGAAGATTGCTTCTTATTAGCCAAGTGGCTTAACAGAGTATAGATGCTTGATTACAGATCAATGTCTAGATCAGAATGAGAATACTAATTCTTAGATGCTCTTAATGGTACAAATGAGCTCCCTATTTATATAGAATGAGGAGGCGGTAGTTGAGATTCAAGAAGGTGTAGTATAGCCGAAGGGTTTCTTCTTGTCAAAGGGTGCCTTTTGGAATAATATCCGAGTAGTTATTCGTACATATCAAGATAATTGTTCGAACAGATGCGTGTACAGAGTTAACCGCTTGCCCGGACATGTATAACTGATCGGGACTATTGTTTCACTGGTGGTCACCACAACCAGTGTGAGGCAACGTACAGGATAGGTCAGCAGGATGGTCGGAGACTTAACCAAATATCTGACCGTATGCCTCATTTTCTTTATAGGCTTTTTCTTTATGAGTTGCAGGCAAAAAAATAGAGTATGGGTTTTAATCCTCGCCAATTATTCATACAATTTGTAAAAGAAAACAATCTATATAATTATATAAATTTAGGAGATGAATTTGGATTTTAACTAATATTTATTATTTTAAGAGCCATATTAATCCAATTTAGGTATTACAAATATGATAAAAAAAGAAGAGCATGAACAAAACATAATTAATGTTTAAATATAAAGAAAACTAATATATGTAGCATACCGAAGCTATCGTGGCTATAAAAAATTGCAGTTAATATAGTGACTATAGAAATTGTAATTGTATTTGCAGAATTTTATTTGATCATATAGCATTTTATATCTGAAAAAGCTATAACAAGCTATTTATTAAATAACTGACAGTGAGCAGGGCTAAGCTTAGGGGTGAAAGTAGACACGGGTGTCCATGAGCCCGCTTAAATTAGCCCACCAAAAAATGTTATGTGAACACCCACATCTTATTTAATGAATTAAGCGGCCCGAACTGAAGCCCATGAAGCCCACCTCGCGTCCATGTATGCCTACATCGCTCTTCACTCACCTCTAACGCAAAGTCGCGAAGGGCTCCCTCTCTACCCTCGTCTCGCCACCGCCTCTCCCGATTCTCCTCTCATCGCCGCCTCTCTTGGTTCCTCTCGACGCCGGCACGCCGCCATGCATGAGCTTCTCCACTCCACACAACTATTGTAGCCCACCTTTCCTCTCGACAACGCCGGCTTGGATAAACAGAAGGTGTCACCTCTCCTTTTCCCTAATTCCCTCCCTGTCTTCCTCCATTATTGTGCTCTGGAATTGACTCCACACTTGACGTAGGGAAGGGCGATAGTGCGACACCGGTGACGCCCCAATGTCAGCGACTACTGGATCTAAGTCGCCGCTGCTCCTTTTCTTCCCATGCCATTCTTCCCCCCGGACCCCCTTACCTCATCTTGCGGTGAAGCTCTTGCGACAATCGAAGGTATGAATCCCAAATACTTGTTCTTTACCTCAAATCAGATGGTAATCTAGTTAGATTCATCCATGTTATTGGTAGATCTAAGATCTAACTGTCACATAATTTTTCCTGGGCAAAAAATGGTAGATTTAATGTACATGGTCACTAGTGTTGGTTTGTAGGGTATTGGAAATTTGTAGCCTCTGGTCAGATTTCTTAGATTATTTTTGATTTTTGTAAATTTAACACCATATACATTGGAATTTTAGGTTATCCTCAGTTCTCATTTTTTTTAATTTGTCTAAGTGTAATACATCATTCTAGAGCAAGCGAGCAGTTTGCAATCAACTGAAAATGTGAGTCCTTTAGGAAATTCTGGCTACCTGAACATTTGGAACTTTGACCTTATTGCTATTGGGAGTTACTCATCTTTAAGCAGAACTATTTAGCACTAATCTTGGGTTTTATTTTCATTTTGTTGGCTCCCTAAATGGATTAGCCATCCTCTAGCTTTATTTGCTTTATCTACGAGCTGGACATCTTCCCCTTGCTCTCCAAAACCTTGCAAGCTGCAAGCATGCTATTGCAGAGTCTACCCTCAGCAGCCAAATTGGTTACTAGTCTAATCAAGAATTTCCTTGTACATCTTTGGGCAGCATCTCTTGGTTCCTCACATATTAGCAAAGGGATCTAGAGCAGGTGTGCATCTTTGGCCTTCTTGTAACTTGTTCAGAAAAACCAATGCAAACTCTTATTAGTTCAAGTGTTGTCCCAACAAAATTAAAGGTATTTAGTTTCCCATCAACAGCTCATTTCCTGTTAGTTCATTTCTTTTTCTATGTTTCATGTACTGATTTGTAGTTGTTACCTCATCTTATGTTCGCAAGGCCTTGTCATTGTTGTATATCTCTTGAGTCGAAACCTTGGACCCGCTGATAGTGTTTACATGCAAGATAAATTGAAGACTCATGACTTGATAGTGTTTAACTTCAAATTAGAGTAAAATAACCAAAAAGTTACAATTAATAGTTGCCATACGTACTAATTTAAATTTGATGTACTTAACTACTGTTCTTTCTGTAAATTGTGTATTTCTCACTTATTATAGTGTTTTGATTTATTACCATTGTTATATCAACTGAGATTAGAATATTTAGATGCTTGCACTTTTTATTTTACATCTTATGATTTATATTTCTTACCCACTCCTTTCTTGATGAATCATTATTATTGCCATCTATCTCTTGATTTGAAACCTTCGATTCACTTCTAATGTTTACCTACATGCAATGAAATAAGTGTAGCAGCTGAATCTGAACTTCTTCGGGCTTTTTGCTTTCCGTGAAATCATGTTTTTACTCTCTATATAAGATATTTTTACAGTTATATATTTCTGTAAATTAGTTGTGTTGTTTTGTCATCCATGCTAACCTGAATCTTATAGTAAATGTGCCATTTTGTCTCCTTTTTATATTTTGATCTCATTGTCATTGAATACATACCTCATTCTCTTTTTAAAAACTAAAAATCTATCATCTGTGTGTACTACTCAGTGACTCTGTTGGTTGTGAGTATCACAGAATTCTGCTTGAAATGATATATAATGTTGACATTGGCTCATATGCTTAAGCTATTCTGAGTAGCTAACTAGGCTGTCTTGTAACTTGCTGTGATGTTTCACCAGCAACTTATGTTACCTACAATGCCTTACTATTTATCCAAACGTGCAAGTTTGTAACAATAAGTTGTACCAAGAAGCTGCTATTTTTCCATTTGAAGTTGTAAGTTCTCATCAGAAATGGGAAATCTAATACTGTGGTGAAGGAACTGATAATTAAATATTTCATTTTTTTGGTAGGCATTGTGCATGTCATTGATCCAAACTTCCAAAGAACACTGGGCAGTGCAAAACGGTCTCCATCTATCAAGAAGTACTGTTGTTTATTTCAAGCACAATGATATGACATTTTGGATGTGAGAGAGCATGGTAGATGAGGATGGTGATGCTACGGCGGCCAATCAAATGGAGCCACAGCAAGCCGGGATCTCCGTAGGTGGCGGAGAAGAGCCGCAACTAGTGGTTGGCGGCGATGAGCAACATCATCAGGGTAGCGGCGAGGTCCATGATCGTGAGGAGCCATCGCTATCTAAGAAGTGTGTATCCTCCCCCTCCCTATTGTAGTTCTTGATTCCTCATTTGTTAGTTTATTTTTTCTGATTTATTGTTGTCGTGTGTTTACTGGATTTAGGTCCAGAAAAGAACAAAAGAGGAAGAAGCCACACAAGAGGAAGAGGCTGGAGGAGGATAGCCATGGTCCCAAAAAGGCAGTGAAGACAAAAAAGGTGAGGCAAGAACAATGTATTGGTTGAGGTCAAATTCAGACTTTTTGTTGTCCTCAATCATGCCTTGATATAAGAGATTTTCTAATACTGCAAATTGGAAATGTCATTTTATTCTTCGATTGGAATGCATGCATCAACTTGTTCTATTTAATTAAAATTTTAGCAAAGTTGATAAAGATAGTTCTATTTAATTCACTTGTACACTTTGTTTCCTAGGGAGGGTGTTCACCGTCGACTACTCTACCAAGTCTACGAATTCGGTCTCTAGTGGCGAATGTGATGAGGTCACTAGGGGTAAACTTGTTGATGTCAACACCTAGGACGTTGGCGAGAATGGCAGCATTGAAACAAGGGATATCTCCAACAACAGCTTTGCCTATCTCCTCTCAAACAAAATGAATGAGGTCTCTAGCGACACCATGTTATACTATAAATTTTCCGTTGTCGATGAGGTCTCCATCCTCTATGAGGAATTCCCATGGTGAGATTTTACTTCCATGTTCTTTTCTTGATGTGTAGTAAAGCATTGTTATTGTCTATAGCAAGTTGAAAGTAGTGTTTTTAATTATTAGGCTCCAGACGGTAAACCACACAAGTTGAAATTTGATGTATGGAAGGAGGCCGAGCCAATATATTGTGATGGGAAACTTGCAGAAGGAGAGTGCATACATTGCCACCAAACTTTTTCAGCCTCACGAGGATCAGGGACTAGCCAAATTGGAAGACACTTCAAGGTATGCGAAATGAGAACTAGAATGCATGATATGGTAGATAAAATATATTCTTCAACAACTTCATCCGAAGTATTTGTCTTGAAAGATTGGAAATTTGATCCTGAGATCTCATGTAGAGAACTTGTGCGAATGATCTTTCTCCATGAACTGCCATTTTCCTTAGTGGAGTATGATGGCTTTAGATTTTTTGTGGCTAGCTTAAACCCAATATTCAAATTGGTTTCTAGAACAACTGCTCAAGCTGATTGTATTAAATCTTATAAGGAGCATAGATCGCATTTGTGACATCTTTTCAAGGACTGTAATTCTAGAGTGTCATTGACCACCGACATGTGGATGTCAAATTAGAATCTAGGATACTTATGCATTGCATGCCATTTTATCGACAATGAATGGAATGTCCAAAAGAGAATTATAAGATTTTATCTGACGAGGGCTGGGTGCTCCTTGACTGGCCGGCACGCGGTCAACGGATTCCCCAGGCTCGGGAGGCCCCGACCACGACCTGGGTGCATACTAAGGCGCTCGGCCTAGAGTGATGTGGACCCGAGCTCGACTCCGCTCGACCTCGAGCTCGGGCGGGATCTCGTTCGAGGCCTTGGCCCGCCCCGGGGTTTCGGATCTGGCATTTGACCGACAGTTACCAGAGAGCGGGTCGTGGGGATGACCCAGGAGTGCGCGGCAAGTCCGGGGCAGTTGCTGCCAGCCCTCAAGGTGCACGAAGGCCTCTTCCCGAGGATTTCTCCCGGCCGTTGCGTGCAGAGGAAGTATAAAGACCAAGGACACACAAGCTCCAGGGGACACGAAGACAACGCAGCACACACCGCAGCTCGAGCTAGGAATCACCGTTGCTATCTTGAGTTGTAAACACCCTCTTGTACACCGATATAATTAGAATCACCGCCGCAAGGCGACTGGAGTAGAGCTATTACCTTCACAGGGGCTCGAACCAGTATAAACTCTTGTCTCTTGCTCGTTGTCGTCTTGCTCCGACCATCATCACGTCTGGTTTCTTCCTCTGTTCGAGCGAAACACTGCTCGGGTCCCGTGACGTACTGATCTCCTACCTCATTTCTTGTGGTCGGCGATCCCGATCGTCGACAGCTGGCGCCCACCGTGGGGCTCGATTGTTTTGCTCTTTCGCAGGAACGATACCAGGATCCCGGGAGCATGGCGCCCTTCATCGATGGATTTTCCTCGGGCACGGACTCTGACTCCGTGTCTCGTTCATCTGCTCGCCGCCGCCGCCGAAAGCAAAGACGCTCGGTGGCGACGGTCAAGGCGCCGAGGAGCTGCGCGGTGACCGTGATCCGCAGACCTCAAGACGCCGCCGGATGGTGCCGGGTTGCCATCAACTGCTTATAACCGCCCTCCGGCGGGAGGCCCAGGAGAAGGCCAGCACGTCTTCTGAGCCGCCCAGGCTCCCTCCTACCGGGGAGCGCCTCCGCGCTATCGCTCGGGTCATGGCCGACCCCGATAGGGCGAGGTCGGAGCTTTTTGGCCGAGCCCTGGCCGAAGAGCTCGATCGGGCTGCGACCGAGGTCGAACCTCCGCAAAGACCAAGTCGCGACTCGGGACCCGCCCCGTGAGAAGTAACGATAACACGCCACGCCGTCACCGCGCCAAACGCTCTCCAAGCAGAGGTAGCCCCGGACAAAGGGCTCGGGACGAGGCCTTGACACAGACGCGCCGGCGTCCCACGGGCACCGCGCCAACCAGGACCAGGCCCGAGCCAAGCCGCTCTGAGTCGACTGGCAGCAGGTCTGCGGACCTCTCCCGGGACATACCGCCCAGGCGCCGCAGGGTTCAGGACCGCCTGCGCTACCAACTAGGTGACTCCCGTGCTCGACACCATGGTCGTTCCCGCCGCAGGTCGGGCCGCCGGGCCAGCCTCGACTCTGAATCCGGCAGCAGCAGGGACCTTGTCGGCGATGACCACGACCGGCGTGCACCTGTCCCGGCCTACGGCTGCATGGCGTACTCCGACGGCCTTCGTCGCGTACGATGGCCGGCACGGTTCAAGCCCGCGCTGATCGAGCGCTTCGACGGGACCAAAAACCCGGACGAGTTCTTGTCCATCTACTCGACCGCTATCCTGGCGGCCGGGGGGGACGAGCTCGTGATGGCAAATTACCTTCCGACCGTCCTGGACGGCGCCGCAAGGACCTGGCTTTTTAACCAGAAGCCTGGCTCCTTCAGGTCGTGGCGCCAGATCCAGAACGCCCTTCGCTCCAACTTTCAGAGTTGTTACGAGCGGCCGGGGAGGGAGAAGGACCTGGATCGTGGTCATCAGTGGTAAGAACGAGCCGCTCTGGCGACTTCGCAGGCGGCGTTTCATCCGCACGAGGAACCTGATCCCGAGCATTTCAGACGAGGCCGTCATCAAGGCCTTCAAGTTTGGGGTCCGTGATCGACGCCTCACCGAGGACATGGAGATCACGTCAAGGCTCAGCGTCAACAAGCTTTTTCGCATGGCGGAGCGGTACGCGAACGCGGACGACGCCGTACGCTGGAAACGCGACTACGACCAAGGTAAGCTTGGTCTAAACCAAACAGAGCCCGCCCGTCCAACTCCAGGAGCGCCGACCACGGCACCGCCTCCAAGAAGCGGAAGCGCGATCGCAGGGGCGGCGGAGGTCTACCGCGGGTGATCGTTTCGGCGGATGGCCAGCGCGAGGTCCTCGAGGTCCGAGGTCAAGCTCGGGAGGACTCAAAGCCTCGCCAAGGTCGACCTCGACCTCACCAGGCGAAGAACCAGCCCCAGCAGGAGGGCCAACGATCCGGACCCCGGCGGACCGATGCTCGGCCGCAGGGGGCTGAGGGACGCACGGGATACGACGAAGCAAAGTTTTGCCTATTCCACAGGGCGGCCGGCCACGACCTGCGGGCCTGCAGGGCGTGGCAGAATAAGCTGGACGCTTTCTATGATGGGCGGGGAGAGATGCCCGTGCTCCCGAAGGATGACGACCAGCCCGACCGGGTGAATGCCGGCGCAGAGCACGACGACCTCGATTTGGAGTTCCAGCAAGGCGAGCGCCGGATCGATGTCATCTTCGGTGGCTCGTCGGCCTACCAGACCAGGCGCGAGGTCAAGGCCACCGCTCGAACCATCTACCAGGTCGCCACTGGGAAGCCCATCGGGCAGCCCTGCAAGTGGGCTGGGGCCACCATCACCTTCTCTCCAGAGGACGCTCTCCCAGGTATGGCCCGAGACCTGAAGACCGCCTTGGTCGTGACCCCGACCATCAGCAACACCGCGGTCGGTCGCGTCATGGTCGACGGCGACAGCTCTCTTAACCTGCTGCAGGCAGGGGCGCTTGACCGAATGCAGATTCCCCGATCGAAGGTCAAGAACGTCGCTATTCCCTTCTTCGGGATCGTGCTCGGGAGCTCGACCATTCCCCTGGGGCAGGTGGTCTTGCCCGTCACCTTTGGCGGCTCGGACAACTTCCGCACCGAGCTGGTCACCTTCGAGGTGGTTGAGGGCGACCTCCCGTACAACGCCATCCTCGGGCGGCCCGCCTTGGTCAAGTTCATGGCCGCCAACCACTATGGCCACCGGTGCATGAAGCTGCCTGGCCCCAACGGTGTCATCACCGTGCGAGGCGACCTACAGGCGGCGCACGGCTGCGAGACCAAGGCTTTGGCCCTCGCTGGCATGCTACCCCAACGCGGCCCGGAGACGGCGGAGAAGAATGCTCGCCAGAAGGCGGCGATCCAGCCCAGTGGAGCAACAAAGGCCATACCGCTCGATGAGAGCGACCCGACCAAGTGCGTTCATGTCTCGGCCGAGCTGGGTTCCAAATAGGAACTCGAGCTCGTCACCTTCCTTCGCGCTAACAGAGGTATGTTCGCTTGGGAGCCCGCGGACATGCCTGGCGTCCCGAGGGAGGTGATCGAGCACGATGCGAGTGGGATCCGGCCCCGACCAGGCGCCGAAGTTACGCCGCTTCTCCCGGAGAAGGTCGCGGTCATCAAGGAGAACCTTGACAAGCTTTTGAAGGCTGGGTTCATCCGGGAGATTGATTACTCGAGTGGTCGCCAACCCGGCCATCGCTCGTAAGAAAGGCGGAAAGTGGAGAATGTGCGCCGACTATACGGGTTGAACTCGCTTGTCCGGCGACAACTTCCGCTCAGCGCATCGACTAGATCGCCGACTCACCGCGAATGCCAAGATCTTTGAGTTTCTTGGATGCTTACTCGGGTACCACTAGATCAAGCCGGGCGGTGACGACGAGAGCAAGAGCGACCTTCATCACGCCGCTTGGCACTTATTGCTACGACCATGTCATTTGGTCTGCGCGCAATGCGGGGCCACTTTTCAACGTCTCATGACCAGGACGTTCGAGCCGCAGATCGGGCGGAACCTCGAGGTCTACGTGGATGATATTATAGTCAAAAGCCTCTCTGAAGGCGACCACGTTCGTGACCTCGAGGAGACCTTCGCCAACCTGGACAGGCACAATATCAAACTCAACCCTGAGAAGTGCGTGTTCAGCGCGGCGTCCGGTAAGGTGCTCGGCTACATGATCGGGGGCTCGGGGGTTGGTCCAAACCCGAAGAAGATCGAGGTGATCGAGAAGATGGCGCCCCCGACCTCGATCAAGCAGGTGCAAAGCCTCACCGGCCGCATGGCCGCCCTCAGCAGGTTCATTTCGAGGCTTGGCGAGCGTGGGCTCCCATTCTTTTGGACCCTGCGCAAGCACAGGGGCTTCGAGTGGACTCCAGAGGCGCAACGGTCCTTCGACGACCTGAAGGTATATCTGTCGTCCCCACCTCTCCTTACAACGCCGCAACCTGGTGAGAAGTTCTTTGCTACTCGCTGCCACCGCCCACGCTGTCGATCTTTGCCTGGTGGCGAACGGGGTCTCAGCAAGAAGCACCCAATCTATTACGTCGAGGTCCCGACGCCCGAAGGAGCGCTACCCGCTGTAGGCTGTTATGCACGCTCTCCTCATGGCCGCGGAAGCTCCGACACTATTTTCAGGCGCACTCCGTGGTTGTCCCGAGCAACTTCCCGCTCGGGGACATCCTGAGGAACCCAGAGGGTGGCGGGCGAATCGCCAAGTGGGCCATGGAACTGGCGGCGTTCGACGTCAAGGTCGTGGCACGCACGACCATAAAGTCGCAAGTGCTCGCCGACTTCGTGGTCGAGCAGACGTCGCAACCCTCTTCCGAGCTTCAGGACGAAGAGGAGAAGCCCTGGGTCATGTTCTTCGACGGCTCGAGGTCCTTCAAGCGCTCGGGGGCTGGGATCCTTATCCTTACCCCACGGGGTGACAAGTTGAGGTACGTAATTCGTTTTGGCTTCCCGGCGACCAACAATGTGGCGGAATACGAAGCCCTCCTGGCCGGCTTACGAGCTTGCAAGGCTTTGGGTGTGCGCCGCCTGGTCGTGAAGGGCGACTCCCAGCTCGTCATCAACCAGTTCAACAAGGACTACCAATGCTCGGGAGACTCGATGGCGAAGTACCTCGCCGAGGTGCGCAAGATGGAAAAATGGTTCCAGAACTTGGAGCTCAAGCATATCCCCAGGCGGGACAACTCCGGTGCGGATTTCCTCTCCAAGCTCGGCTCCTCCGACGACGATGTCCCACCCGACGTCATCCTGGAAACGCTCTCGGTCCCGTCGATTTCCGACCAAGGGGCCATGGTCGCCGTGGTCGAGGGTATTCCCTCCTGGGCCGAGGCCATTCACAATTTCCTCTCACGAGGCGACCTGCCACCCGACCCTGCCGAGAGGAGCCGGATCAAGCGCTGCCGGGCGAGCCTATACACGCTTGTTGAGGGAGAGCTCTACAGACGCAATGTTTCCGGCGTCCTGACACGGTGCATCTCCACGGAGGAGGGTAAGTACCTGCTGCATGACATTCACTCAGGCCTCTGCGGGGCGCACTCTTCATACAGGACAATGGTCGGGAAGGCCTTCCGCATGGGGTATTACTGGCCTTCGGCGCTTCAGGATGCTCGTGATATCGTCCGCACCTGCCGAGCATACCAATTTCACGCCCGGAAGTCGATCAGCCCGTCGCGCCTCCGCACCATCCCGCTCGCCTGGCCCTTCTCGACATGGGGGCTGGACATTCTCGGCCCCTTTCCTCAAGCAACCGGGGGGAAGAGGTTCCTGTTCGTCGCTGTCGACACCTTCACCAAGTGGATAGAGGCCGAACCGGTCTCGACCATAACTGCCCGGGCGGCAGTTCGTTTCTTCCGCTTGTTCGTGGTCACCAGGTATGGGGTTCCATGCAAAATTATCACTGACAACGGTACCCAGTTTACCAGTGAGTTGTTCCAGGAGTTTTGCGAGGAACTCGGCATCAAAATATGCTTCGCTTCGGTGGCTCACCCCCAGAGCAACGGAGCAGCAGAACGAGCCAACGGACAAATTGTCCAGGGCGTCAAGAAACGAGTTGCAGATGAGCTCGACCGATACGGCAAGGCCTGGGTGGACGAGCTTCCCACCGTCCTATGGTCTATTCGTACCACGACAAGCCGAGCCACAGGGTCCACGCCCTTCCAGCTCGTTTTCGGTACCGAAGCCGTCCTGCCTCCCGAGGTCACGCTGGGCTCTGCCAGGGTCAGCTTGGTCGACCAAGTCGACTTCGAGCATGAACGGTCTCTCGACCTCACCCTCGCAGAAGAAGTAAGATGCCGTGCACTGCTACGATCAACGCACTACCTGCAAGCTCTTCGCAGACATGCGTCTCGGTCGGTACGACCTAGGAAGCTCCTTGTTGGGGACCTAGCCCTGAGGCGGATTCAGAGCTCGTCCAGCACCAACAAGTTATCCCCGCGGTGGGAGGGCCCCTATAGAGTTGTTTCAACAGATCGCACGGGGGCTTACCGGCTAGCGATGCCCGATGGCAGAGAGCTCTCTAGCTCGTGGAATATAGATCAGCTTCGGAAGTTTTATGTGTAACCTCTATGCCTCACAATTCAATAAAAGCTGGTCTTTCCTTTTTGCCCTCTTATACCTGCTTCCACTTGTGTTGACGCTTTTCTTTTTCGGCGGCTCTTCCTTTTTTATGAACACGACCTTCGTGCGCAGCGCATCTGCTCCTATTCTAAGTGACGCGGGTTTTTATGTTCACCCCAGTGAGACGAAGCTAAACGTAGTTTAACCTCTTCGCAATCTAGCTCTCCCTGTGCAGGCTCGAGCCAAGAACCTCGCCGCTTTGACGGTCGGGCAATGCGCATGGTCGCAAGGGCCGTGAGATCACTAATCTACTTAACGATGTTCGCCCCGTGTTCTTCTTGCTTTGCGAATTGTTCCTCAACTTTGCAGGTCGTGGCCTCTCGTCCGTATTTACGTCTTGTGCCCAAGGCACGCGTCGCTCGACCTCGGGCCCAACGGGGGCTGGGTAAGACTACCCTACCGGCGCACGACCTACAGGGCACGGGCACGGCAAACAGGCGAAGCAAGAAAGACTTGCAAGTATCCCCAGGCTACGGGTTTACAACAGGGACGAGGTTTCTTTGTTCACCAAAAACGATCTATTTCTATTAAGTACATCCCTTGCTTTTTAACGTTTTTTACAGGTCGGCCATCTCGCAGGCAAGCTTCTCTTGCTCGAGCTCGGTGACTTTGGCTCTCAGGGTCGATAGCTCACTCTGGTTCTGGAGGGCCACCGTGGAGGCGTCCGCAGCTCGGCGCCGTTCGTCTTGGAGCTGGGCCAACGCGCTCGCCGCCGCCCTTTTAGCACGTTCGAGCCTCCCTTCGAGATCCGAGACCTTGGCCTCGAGCTCGGGGGACGCTTTCGCCACAGAAGAAACCTCAGCAGCGGCCTTCTCCAGTGCCTCGACCTTGCCCCGCTCGGCCTCGACCGCCTTGTTGGCATGACCGAGCTTCTCTTCAAGTTCCAGGATCTTGGCCTCGAGTTCGGCAGACGCCTCCGGTAAGGGAGGCGCCCGCTCCGCAGCAGCCTTCTCCAGAGCTTCGACTTTGGCTCGCTCGACCTCGAGCGCCTTGGCCGACCGTGCGCGTTCTTGCTCCACGGCCATATATCCATGGTCGCGTTCGGAGGCCTGGCGCTTTCGAGCTCCGCCAAGATGAGTCACTTCTTGCGCCCTCATCGTCTGGCGCAGATCGTCGAGCTCCTGGGCCTTCTGCTCGAGCTCCCCTTGCTCGACCTCGATTGTACTGATGAGCCTGGCGCGCTCGACCTCCCGCGCCTCGATCGCGTTCAGGAGGTTCCCAAGCACGTCAGCGTGCTCTCGGAGGCCTTGAAGCCCTTGAGAGGCATGGTCGATCACCTTCACAACGAAAGGGGAGGCCCGGAATGAGAAGGGACAAGGAGTTCAGACTTCCAAACTACGAGGTGCGCAGGAAGACCCTTACCTTGCGGAGATGGCCTTCCAGGCGCGCGCGGGTAAATTCCTCGCGGTCGTCGATACGATTGCGGGGGATCTCCTCCTCTTCGTCGACCGCCGTACCAGTGTCAAGGTCGACCTCGACCGCCGCTGGCGCGCTCGGGCCAGGATCTTGAGTTACCGCCCTAGGGGCGGCCTGGTCGTCCGTCACTCCGGTGGGTTCGGCTCATTGACGACCGGGGAAGGCGCGACGGCGGTTCTGGACCCGGCCTCCACGGTCGGGGCCCCACCCGTCTCCGACTCCAAGGGGACGGCGGCCGGGTCCGCCGCTGGGCTCTCGACCTCCAATGGCCAGGCGCCATGGCCTCGGTGCTGGGCGGTCGTGGTCGGGAGCTTCGAGGCGTCGATTCGAACGCAGGCTGCGGCTCTGGCGTCCTCCTCATGGTGGCGCCGGGAGAGTCGATCGCAAGCAATCGCATCATGGGCCTCGCCGGTGTCAAAATCCATGGCTGGTTGCGGGCCGAGTTCCTCATCATCCGAATCATCAAAGCCACAGTCGAATTCACCGGCGGGACCCAGCTCGACGACCCGACGGCAGCTTGGCGTCGCCTTGAAGGGCGGCGCGGGACCAGCTCGAAGGTGTTCTCCTCCTCGGACTCGGACTCGCCCTGGACAACAGCCATCGTCAAAACGGGCAAGTTTCGAGCTCGGGTGCTCAAGGTCTGCGATCAAAAGCATACTCTAAGCCAGAAAGATACAAAGGGGGCGGCGCAGACCGGGATGCCGGGGGCTTACCTGGGTCACCAGTCTCCTTCTCGCCGAGGGTCGGCGAAGGTCTTGTTGCCCCGATGCCGAGGGGGCGCCGCGCTTGCGTGTCCTCGCGGCCTGAGGTCTCGGGGTCCGAGCCGGCTCCGCATCACCCGTCGCGGCGGGGGTTCGTGCTCGAGGCCCTGGGGCGGGGAGTGCTCAAGACTGGCGGGCGGCAACAAGGCCTGGCTTCGTGATAAGGGAAAGCTCGTCAAACGGCAAGGCACGAAAAACGTAAGCTCGGGGGCTCGACTAGAAGGGCCCTGACCGTGGCGCGGTCCCCCCACTTGACATGGCATTTCTTCGCCTCCCACTGGCTTGGTCCGGCCGGTGGAGGTCGTTTCTTCCCTTTCTTGCTCGCTTCGCCAGTACGGAGCATCCTCTGGCCAGATCCAAGAGCTCTGGTGAGCCTACGAGCAAGCGAAGCTCAAGAAGGGGCTCGCAGGCAAAAGACTCGAGCACTTGGTCGGGGGACCTACCTCGTCCTTTCGGTGGAGTACATTCTTCGGGACGGGGTTGCCGATGATGTACTCGTGCGCCTGCTTCCCAAACATCTCGACCATCCTGGTAGAGACCCAGGATTCTTTCGGCACTGCAAGACAAGCGGTTGTCAAGAGAAGATCGATGGGTGTACACAAGCCAGACCTTGAGGCGAGAAGACTTACCAGACGTGCCCTCGCGGGTCGGATCATCGCCCCCCTAGATCTCGAAGAACGGGTGCTCCCTCCGCCTAAGAGGGGACACACGGTTCCGCAGGAAATCGTTGGCGATCGCCTGCCCGTTGAGACCGCGCGTGGCACAGATATGAATAAGGGCGATGGCCTCCTCGTCGACCTCGAGGTCGTCCGACTCCGGGGTCTCCTTCTTGCGGTTGGCGATGGGGGTCCCTTCGTACATCAGCATCCCGTTCTCGCCCCTCTTCAGGTAGAACCAGCGCTCGTTCCACGGGCCAAGGGAATCCCGAGGTTGGAACTTGGGGAAGGCCCACTTGAGCCCGACCCGCTGCCGGAAGTAGAGGCATCCGACCACGGGGTCCTTCCCAGAGCGGAAGAGACTGAAGTACCGAAAGAAGAGCGAGGGGGTCGGGAGGATCCCCAGGAACCCCTCGCATAGATGGGAAAAGACGGTGAGGAGAAGAACGGAGTTTGGCACCAGATTGATGAGCTCGATGTCGCAACTGGAGAGGACCCTCGCGACGAACTCACTCTCCGGGGTCCGCAAGCCAAAGAGGGCATAGTGCTCGGTGCAGACGATCTCGTCGTCCTTGGGGTGCGGCTCAGTCTCGTTGCC